>JAEOAD010000003.1:80915000-82115000 GCA_036365145.1 Orientallactaga sibirica | reverse complement strand
TTTACACATTGTCTACAATTTTATTTTTATTTATTTATTTATTTTTATTGACCATTTCTATATTATTTATATAATAAATATATTCTATATATTTCTATACTTATAGACAATAAACCACGATATACGATATTTCCCTCCCCTCCCCCTATTCCCCTTCAGAACTCCACTCTCCATCATATCCCCTCCTTCTCTCCATTAGTCTCTCTTTTAATTTGATGTTATCATCTCTTGTTCCTATTATGAGGGTCTTTTTTTTTTTTTTTTTTTTTTTTTTTTTTTTTTTCGAGGTAGGGTCTCACTCTAGCCCAGGGTGACCTGGAATTAACTATGTAGTGTCAGGGTGGCCTTGAACTCACGGCGATCCTCCTACCTCTGTCTCCCAGTGCTGGGATTAAAGGCGTGCACCACCATGCCCGGCTTCTATTATGAGGGTCTTTTCTAGGCACTGTGAGGTCATGGATATTGAGGCCCATTTCTGTCTGGACAGTTGCATTGTAAGAGTCATATCCTTCCTTTGGCTCTTACATTCTTTCCACCACCTCTTCTGCAATGGACCCTGAGCCTTGGAGGGTGTGATAGAGATGTTTTACTGTGGGATACTCCTCTGTCTTTGCTTCTGAGCACTATGTTGCCTTTTAGGTTATCCCAATGGTCATTGCCATCTGAAAAGAGAAGTTTCTCTAACCAGAAGTAAGAGTAGCATTGATATATAAATATGAATCTTTTAAGTGTAGTGCTTTTAGGGCAGTTTGGTGGGAATATTATATACATTTAGCCAGACAAGAGCAGACTTTATACCCCTAAGGCTCATGACCTCCCCTGCCATAGACTTTTGATTAGGTTTTTAAGTACCAGGCATGTATTCCCTCCCATAGAGCAGGCTTTTCATCCAATTAGAGAGCAGTTGGTTTCCCCTAGAGCAGACATGCCACTATTGCACCCATTCGCTTATTTGGCCTGTCTGGCCAAACTTTAGGTTTCCAGTGTTCACTATTTTCACCACTGATGCTTTCTGCATCTCATATGGCTGCATGCAGTGCAGCTTTTTCCAGATTTCAGTTGGCTGGTCTTTGGTGAGAAGGTTTTCTGTTCAGCATCAACTTGATTTCTCAGTGACTGCCATACAGGCAAGTGAGGTCTTCAGCAATAAGGTCTTACCATCTGTTTCTCAAGGGAAACCAAGGGTCTTGGCAATAGCCTGTAATGTTTTGGAGGCAACAGGGACCTCCATGGCCAACAACTCACTGGAAGGTATCCCAACCCTGGTACTAAAAATTTTCTAGTGACAATCTGTAGCTTCTTGATGTGCCATTACTCAAGATAGCAGGTTTACATAAGTCTTATTCAGAATGTCTTGAATTTTGATTGACCCTCCCACACCCTTCTTTTACACATTCTCTTCCCCTGGCCTCGCTTAGACCTTTCCCCTGCCTGTAATCTATTATTTTTTATTTCATATAAACAATACTATCCCCTAAAGTCCTTCCCTCTCCTCCCTCCCTTATAAGCTTTTTCCCAGCTCTCTGGCCTCTGTTACCAATGTTTGGTTCCAGCTTACATACAAGTCTATATACTTGTAAGTAGGATCCACATAAGAGAGAGAGCATGTGGCATTTGGCTTTCTGAGCCCTGGTTACCTCACTTAGTAAAATCCTTTCCAGATCCCTCCATTTCCCCTAAAATTTCATAACTTAATTTTTCTTTACTGCTGAATAGAAATTCATTTTGTAAATGCACAACATCTTTATTATCAATTCATCTGTGGAGGGACATCTAGGCTGGTTCCATTTCCTAGCTATTGTGAATAAAGCAGCAATAAATATAGTTGTGCAAGTATCTCTAAGGTAGTGAGAAGAGTCCTTTGGATATATGCCTAGGGGTGCTATAGCTGGATCATATGGTAAATCTATTTTTAGCTGTCTCAAGAACCTCCACACTGATTTCCACAATGGCTGGACCAGATTACATTCCCACCAACAGTGTAGAAGTATTCCTCTTTTTTCACATCCATGCCAACACTTACTGTCATTTGTATTCTTGATGGTAGCCATCCTGGCAGGAGTGAGATGGAATCTCAAAGTAGTTTTAATTTTCATTTCCCTGATAGCTAAGTATGTAGAACACTTTTTTTAAATTTTTATATGCCATCTGTATTTCTTCTTCTGAGGACTCTCTATTTAGTTCCATAGCCCATTTTTTAACTGGGTTGTTTGATTTATTATTGTTCTGTTTTCTGAGTTCTTTGTATATTCTGGATATTAATCCTCTGTCAGGTATATAGCTGGCAAAGATTTTCTCACATTCTGTAGGTTGTGACTTTGCTCTATTCACAGTGTCCTTTGTTGTACAAAAGCTTTGTAATTTCCTGAGATGCCAGTGGTTGATTTGTGGTTTTATTTCCTGAGCAATTGGGATTATATTCAGAAAGTAATTGCCTCTGCCAATAGGTTGAATGGTTTTCCGTAACTTTTCCTTTTCCAGTTTCTGAGTTTCAGGTCTGATATTATGGTTTATTTTTTCCTATTTCCTACTGTGTGTGCTTTGTTTTCTCTTCAGCATGAAAGATTCCTTCAAGTATTTTCTGTAGATCTGGTTTAGTTGTCCTGAATTCCTTTAGCCTGTTTTTGTTGTGGAATGTCCTTATTTCTCCATCAATTTAGATAGATAGCTTTGTAGGATAAGGTAATCTTGGTTGACAGGTTTTATCTTTCAGAACTTGGAATTCTGGCTTTTGAAGTTTTTGTTGAATAGTCTGCTATTATCCTGATAGGCTTGCCTTTGTAGGTCACTTGCTTTTCCTCTCTAACTGCTTTCAATATATTTTCTTTGGTCTGCGTGTTGAGTAGTTTAATTCTAGCATGGTGAGGAGAGGTTCTTTCTAGGTTTTGTTTGTTTGGTGTTTGGAATTTCTTTCCCAATTGGGCGAAATTTTTCTTCTATGATTTTGTTGAAAATGCCTACTAAGTCTCTGGATTGAAATTATTCTCCTTGTACTATACCCTGAATTCTTATGTTTGATCTTTTCATAGTGTCCCAAATATCTTGGAATTCCCACTGATACCTTTGTTGGGCCCTGCCCAGTGTGAAGCCGAGTGGTTAGCCCAGCCAATCTTGGCCTATTCCCGGTAAGGCCTAGTCGAGCCTGAGTACCTGCCCTTGACTCAGCACCTAAGCTGAAACTGCCTCCACCCAGCTGCTGCTGACGTGATGAAATACTGTTGGCCCTTATACCTTTCTCTCATCCCCTCTTCCCACCCCCTTCCTCAAAGTATATTGACCCTTATACCTTTCTCTCATCCCCTCTTCCCGCCCCCTTCCTCAAAACACATAAATATCTCCCCCCTGACAATAAACGACGAGTTTCGCTTTAGACGTTTCTCCGCGACTCAATGTGGTTTTCTTTTCCACCGGTGATTTGGGGAGGTTTGAGTCGCCGACACCTGTCTTCTCGCTCAGCCTCAAGAGAGAAACGGCTGGCCCGGCTCTCTCTCTCTTTTGCTCTACCTGCCGGTGGTGAGGGAAAAAGGCCCCGGCATTTTGGCGCCCAACGTGGGGCACAACAACCACTGCCCCATGTGAGGACGTGTGAGGATTCAAAACGGACTACAGACTGCTGACGTGATGAAGAAAAAATTCAACATTAAGCTGACGAGCTAATCGGACTGCTGACGGGTGTATCCTCATAAGTTATGAGATAATCTTCATATTTAATATTCTAACCTTTACTTCTATAATCTGTGCTTACTTCAACTTCCTTTCTCTTTCCTTCCATTTCCGGTTTGCCGCCATTTCTAAACGAGTACGTTCATGGCGGACACACCACGTGGACAGACCTAAAGGAGACTTTAAACGCTTTGCCTCCTCATTTAAATAAAAACTCCGTCCCAAACTTCAACATCTCTTGTCCTTTTCTCTTTCCTCTCATTTTTGGGTTTCCGATAGACCGCTTCTGCGGTGCCGCCATTTTTGTCCTGCCCCATTTGAATGGGGGCGCCATCTTAGAAGCACCACGTGGGCAGACCTAAAAACGAAACTCACCACGTGGGTAGAGACTCACCATATGGACAAACCTAAAAAAGAAATTCACCACGTGGGTAGACCTGAAAAAGAAACTCACCACGTGGGCAAACCTAGAGGAGGCTCATCACGTGGGCAAACCTGGAAAACTCTCAAAGTGTCCTGCCCCCTCATTGGAGTGGGGGCGCCATCTTAAAAAAAAATTCTACAACATGTTTACATATTTTTTAAGACTTTATACTTATGTTGTACTCATATATACTACTATTAAACAAAAAAACCTCCATAATGTGGCGCTTGGAACAAAACTTTTGTTTTAGCCCCATGGATTAATTCAGTCCTCCTTGCCTTAATTGCCAACCTTAAAGGCTCTTCCAGGGAAAAGTTCATTTTTGCCCTTAAAAATTATAAGAAAAAACTAAAACTAACTTTTAAAATCTCCTTTCTCCCAAGGTCGCCACCCAAGCCGCCACCCGGCAGCTATCTTTTCAGCTCTTTTCAGCCCCTAACTACTGCCTAAGACAAATGTACTCAAACCCTGATGGAAGACAACTCCTCCATGTAACTTTCTGTAAATGTAAACTGTGATCAAATACAAACTGAGGTTAAGTTCCTCACTGGTCCCAAACCAAGTCACTGGTCCGCCAGGCTCCACCACAAGTCACTGGTCCGGCAGGGACAACTCCAGCCTGGCCTAAACACTGCCCTAAGCCAGCCTGGCTGGGACCTTGCCCACACCTCCAGGCTCCAGCCCGGTCACAAAAAAAAAAAAAAAAAAAAAAAAAAAACCAACCTCAAGGAGGCAGATGGGCAGACCTCCAACTTGCTTTAAAAATATCTTTTATCTTACGAATGGGCGGGCGGTCTGCCATGAGGCCATGAGGCGAGCCGCTGCCCCCCCCCCTTTGCCTCTGGGTGCCCCCTCTATACTCTTAACTGAGTGTCCTCTTTTAAAAGTATTTACTTTTAAAAAAAAAAAACAGCTGGAGACATTCATATTGCCCTGCTAGAGGTAAAAAAAAAAAAAAAAAAAAACCTGTTTTTCAAGTCTATATGGCTATATCCTACACACCATTGTCCCACCCTTCGCTGCCTTCCCATTAACATAAAGATAAAGAGATGACTTAATTGTTAAACACTTGCCTGTAAAGCCTAAGGACCCTGATTCGAGGCTCAATTCTCCAGTACCCATGTAAACAGTGGCTGGAGGCCTAACACGCCCATTCTCTCTCTCTCTACCTGCCTAACTCAATTCATAAAATATAAAACTAAGCCCAACTAACTCAATCGATAATACAATGTTAACCTGAGATTATTGTTACTGTTATTATAAATCTATTAAAAGCCAGAGACAAAATATGGTAATTTAAATATATGTCCCCAATATATTCAGTATTTTATTAATTTATAGTTTACATCTACAATTGCCTTACTAAAGACAATGTCACTGGAGGCCAATTTTAAGGTGTAATAATGATTTAAAATTTCATTATAAAGATATACAAAGTGTGCCTAACAAAAATTCCTAAAGCTTACTGTGACTTGACTACAATAATTTTACTATAGGTACTATGTAACTAATTAATTTCTTTTTCTCTCTTTCATGGCTCTACAAAGACAGACCAACTTCTGCCAATATAAAACTTGCCCTAGATCTATAAGTTTCAACATCATAAAAAACTGCTAGCTGTCAGCCCTGGATTGACCTTAACAGTACATGTCTCATATCTTTTCTTCCTTGATTAATCAGCCTAATGTTTTATTATTATTATTTTAGGTCATTCCAACCCATCTGATGTCCAAGACCTCACTGCTAAATGCCTTGCCATTTTACAGGTGGCTCCAGAAAAAATACAGACTGCCTCTCCCTTCAAGATTTTGGGCTCCAGGTTATTCCTTGATACTGTTTCTCCTGTCAAACCCCAACTCCATATTCAAAATTCTATACTTTGCCTCAACTCCAAAAAATGCTGGGGGAAATTAATTGGATGAGGCCCTAGATACCCATAACTATTGAGGAACTGTCCCCTTTATTTGACCTCTTAAAGGGTCTTACTCTCTCCTCTCAGATAACCTTGCCCCCTCGTCATAAACAAATTCTACATAAGGTACAACGGGCCATTGATGCTGCTGTCCTAAAGAGGTTTAATCCTAACTTACCTATCTCCCACTGTATTTTCTCTGGGGAAACATTATACACTACGCTGTTGGCCCAGAAAGGAGAACCCATTCAATGGATTCACCTCTCCCTTGGTGGAGTCCCCAAAGTTTACTCTATAACTAACCAAATTACAGACTGCATTATAAAGGGCAGGGACACCTCTGTCAGATTGTTTGGCACGGAGCCTCATGTCATTGTCACCCCCTTTAAGGTAACAAACTTCACTTGGCTTCAGAAAAATAACAACAGGATTGCTATTGCCCTCGAGGGGTTTCTAGATATAATTGATTGTCACTATGGTCCTTATAAATGGATGAGCTCCTTCTCTAGGTTGGAATGGAGACCCCCCAGACTTTTTTTTATCTAAACCCAACCCTGATTTCCTTACAGATTCACTGATGGGGGCACTTGGGAGCTTCCTAGTTGTTTACCCTCCCCCTAAGGAGGGGAGAAAAGTCTATACCCATAAAGTCTATCTCCCATGAGGTCACAGGATCAGCACATGCTGGGGAAAAAAACTAAACATGCTATTAGCCATATGCTTCAATGCTTTGCCACCCTTGGATTGCCAGATCAAATCAAAACCGATAATGGTCCCTGCTTCGTAAGCAAAACTTTTATAGATTTCCTCCAAACCTGGAAAATCTCACTTTCCACAGGCATCCCATATAACCAGCAAGGCCAAGCCATCGTGGAAAGATATCATCAAACTCTCAAATCTCAATTACAAAAACAAAAGGGGGAATCTCTACCCCCACATGACCAACTAAAAAAGGCATTATTAACCCTAAATATTTTAAATTTTTCTAAAGAAGATAGACACTTGTCCCCTTTTCAAAAACATTGGACCTCAGCTGTCACCTACAGCTCCATCTGGGTCAAATGGAGGGACCCATTAACTGGGGCATGGAGGGGGACCAGACCCCCTCCTCACAGCAGGGAGAGGATTTGGATGTGTCTTTCCTCAAGAGGAAAAAAAAAGACCTATTTGGGTACCGGCAAGAGACTTAAAATATTTACCCCAACAAGGGGATGATAATAATCAATTTTCCAGGGAGTGTCACACCCCTGAGAACTATGCCTCTGTTTCTTCCCCAGGAACAACTGAAGGTGTGGATGCTACTAGACCTGAATGAAGCCAGAAAAGCTCCAGAAAGATTTACAGAAGAGGAGTCGGGACTCCTAAGACAACCTCCTGTGACGACTCCTGGCTTTTTATTGCACCTCTCCCTTACCCCTCCTTCTTCTTGCTCTTTACCCTACCATCTCCCTCCCCTGAACCCCTCCTTCTTCTTATCCTCACTCTCGGGCCCTGTGTAATTATAAGATTACACAATTCATTCACCAACAGCTTGAGGCAATTAAACTTCATCAGGCCAAGGCACCACAGGTTTGCGACTCAAAGACAATGGCTTTTCCACTTACTGGCTATCCACCTAACATCCCTCCCCGCCCTCCATCGAACCAACGACGGGTAAGCTCTCAGACAGGCTGAGGCAACCTAAGACAGGGCGTGGAGTGGTCAACGGGCTAGAGGCATAGTGCCCAGAGACGGGTAAGGTTCCCAGAGGGGAACAACCTAGGACAGGGACTATGCCATCCACCGTTCTTACAAAAACAAAAGGGGGAGATGTTGGGCCCTGCCCGGTGTGAAGCCGAGTGGTTAGCCCAGCCAATCTTGGCCTATTCCCGGTAAGGCCTAGTCGAGCCTGAGTACCTGCCCTTGACTCAGCACCTAAGCTGAAACTGCCTCCACCCAGCTGCTGCTGACGTGATGAAATACTGTTGGCCCTTATACCTTTCTCTCATCCCCTTCCCACCCCTTCCTCAAAGTATATTGGCCCTTATACCTTTCTCTCATCCCCTCTTCCCGCCCCCTTCCTCAAAACACATAAATATCTCCCCCCTGACAATAAACGACGAGTTTCGCTTTAGACGTTTCTCCGGGACTCAATGTGGTTTTCTTTTCCCCGGTGATTTGGGGAGGTTTGAGTCGCCGACACCTGTCTTCTCGCTCAGCCTCAAGACAGAAACGGCTGGCCCGGCTCTCTCTCTCTTTTGCTCTACCTGCCGGTGGTGAGGGAAAAAAGCCCCGGCATACCTTGCTATTAACTTATCTTTCTCTTTGTTGGACTATATTAGGTCTGCTTCCTGGTCTTCTAGTTTAGATATTCTGTTCTCTCCTTCATCCAGTCTACTGGTGAGACTTTCCACAGAGTTTTTTATTTCACTGAGTGTGTTCTTCACAGCTAGGATTTCATCCTGGTTTTTCTTCAATATTTCTATTTTCTTACGTCCTGTAATGAGCTTTTTATTTCATTAAGCTGGTTTCCTGTGTTCGCTTTCAGGAGTTTGTTTTCTACTTTAATTCCTTTGTTTTATTCTCTGATTCCTTTCATTTCTTCTTTCATTTCTTTGAGTATAGATAACATCATTATTTTGGAATCTTTGTCAGGAATTTCATCTAAAACAGTCTCATTAGTGAACATTTCTGATTGATTTATAAATTTTGGTGGCATTGCATTGTCTTGATTCATTGTGTTTCTTGTATTATAATGTAGTGAGTTTAGTATCCTGAATTGTTTTGATGCTTGGGCTTTCTACTTATCTGCAGTTTTCTTAGATGTGGTGATCAACCTTTATATACTTTCAGGATGTGAGTTTAAGGTGCCAATTGTAGCTCTTGTACCCCAAACCAACTGCAGAAGTAATCCTAGGTGTTGAGTTAGCTTGCTAAGCAAGTATTCTGGTAGACTATGTGGGACAATTTACTGGCAAATTCTACAGTACAACTGAGCAATATATACATTCAATAAAAGCCAGCACAGAGTATACAAGTGTGGGGATGACAACAAACAGGTAGTCTTATAAGGCCACTATCCCTGATGTTGTGTGTTGCTCTACACCCTTAATCCTGCCAGCTAGGAGGTAGAGAATCTGTTCTGAATTGGGTTCCAGGTCAGCCTGTATCTGGATCAGACCATGTCCCCAATTATAATAGAAGTAAAGAACAAACACCCTATAAATATGAAAGCATTAAAGGCAACAAAATTCAACCACAAGTACAGCTTATTTGAAAATGTTAAAGCCAAACAGAAATATATAACCCATAACCTGCCCTGACATGGAAAGAAAGGTTATCATGTCCAATGCAGGCCTAGGTACCTGTTTTGTTTTGTTTTCTGTTTGTTTGGTATTGTGAGTCAGCCTTGTTACTTTTTGGTGTGGCTTCCAATCTCACAAATGCTGAGTACCCACCTCAGTCCTTCAATGTTGTGCTGTGGAGCTGGAGCTCGGCTCAGCTGTGCTGGATGTGCTGCTGCTGGGGGGCTGAATGCTAGGTTCATGGTTCTGATGGTTAGGGGATGGGAGAATTCAGGAAGCCTGTAGTTGCTCACACAGTCCCATCTATATCTCTTTCATTATCTCCTTACTTGATCTCAGCTGACTTTCCTTTAGATTTCTTGTGCTCTTCGAGGAGGCTGATGAGGCTGGAAAGTCCCCTTGTTTGGTCTCTGCTGCTTGGTGCACCTGTTGGGTGGTGCTGGGCACATGGATCACATCTGCTGCAATGGGAGCCACAAGCTCCTCAGTGGGATTCTGGCCATTATCCTCCTTCCTGGTGGATCTTGGTCTCTCCTGCTTCTCCACTGTGTCTAAGAAAAACCTATACTCCTGCACTTTTCAAAAGAAGTGTATTTTGCTGTGGTTTTGCTGAAATCCCTTCCTGGGCTGATTTGGCATGCCTCCTATGCCATCATCTTACCTGGAAATACTGCTCCAATTTTATTTTTTTAATATATCTCAATGATTTGAAAAAATAAGACAATACAAACTGGACCATATATAATTTTGAAATAAAAACTATTTCATAGTGTGGTAGTTTGAATATATGTCCCCAAATATATTCAGTGTTTTATTAGTTATAGTTTGCATCTGCAATCACCTTGCTAGAGGCAAGGTCACTGGTTTGAGATTCCATTGTAAAGGTATGCAAAGTGTGCCTAGTAGGAGTTCCTGAAGTGTGCTGTGGCTTTTGGGCTGTAGCTTGCTCTGCGTGCTGTGTGCCTGGTTGGCTTTTTGCTCTCTTGCCTGGTCCTGTGAGAGCAGGCCCCTTCTCCTGCCATTATGGAACTTCCCCTGGATCTGTAAGCTTCAATAAATAACATCCCTTCCTCCATAACTGTGCCTGGTCTGGAAGTTCATCTCAGCAAACCTGAAGCTGTCTGCTACACATAGTGATATATTTATTTAGTAGTATATAATGCTATAATTTCTCTTCTAAGTATATTAATTAGGAGCATATTTTTATCAGTTTTAAAAAGTTAATCCCTAACTCTACATAATCTATAATCTATGGGATAGATAGGAATATTAACATTTAATAGTAATAATTATTAAATGTTTAAAATACCTAATCTTTCTATGAAATAAATGATAAACAATTATACACACATAATTATCACTACTATTGCTCCATTATATGTTAAATGTGGCTTAACAATTTTGTCAAAAGCAATGAGTCATTTAGTTGGTAAGCACATCGTGATATATTTTTCCCACATGTTCTCATTGCAAAATACAGATGAAATTCTGTAATTACACATTCTTATTGACAATAATAATATAATAATTTTCAGTACGATCAATAAACTCTTATTTTAAAAGTTTAATACTTTTAGTTAATGAAGGGAAATTGCAACATCATTATATTTAAGTTTTTAGTAAATTAACAAAAACTGTATTCA
This sequence comes from Orientallactaga sibirica, assembly GCA_036365145.1. Lineage (NCBI taxonomy): Eukaryota > Metazoa > Chordata > Mammalia > Rodentia > Dipodidae > Orientallactaga > Orientallactaga sibirica. The sequence goes on along the minus strand of JAEOAD010000003.1, from coordinate 82,104,074 downwards.
ATGTTGCTTAAATTGTGCAGAATACATCAAGGTGTGTAAAGAGTATCCAATAAATATTTGAACACATCATTATTATTATAAAACTGAAGCTTCTAAATAAATCTACACCAGAATTTCTGCAAATGAAACATTTAAGATTCTTTTCAATCTGCTTCCAGAATCTGCCCTCATGTTCTGAAGTACTATCAGTTTTTAAAAATACTTAAGGTGAGAACTTAGGTGCCAAGATTTCAGAAAAGCACTGATTCAAAAAAATTGAGTAAGCATCCACTAATAGCTTTGATTAACTCCTTTTTTCAAGAATCTGCATTTTGTAGCACAAAATTGGTACTATCTCTGCACTCAGGCATCTATGAAAGTAATTAAAATATTTCCCTGTAAACAAATATTTCAAATAGCAATAAATAGCACAGGTTGTAAGGGATTTGTAAATGTGAATTGTGTCAAATTACAGTAACAGTTATTTTATGATGAAAAAATAATATTTTGTGTATTTTAATTAATCATTTCAAAATTAATCATTATATACAAATGCATTATAATAATGAACAAATATAGAATCAATATTTATGTATCACAGGTAATATGAGTTTAATACAATATCTAAGAAATATTTTATGTTTTTGAAGACTATCTGAATCTTTTAAATATCCTGTGTATATAGGCATTTAATTATTGTAAACTTCTAAATGTGTTCTAGATATTTGAAAAGTAGTCACTGCCTTTCTTTAGGGACCCCATCATGCAATTCTTATGGTGCATTTGAAAAATGTAGTTAATTGTTAATATTAATATTATTATTATTGTTAATACATATGTTTTTATAAAGTACATCAGAATTGAGAAAACCTTATGGTGAACAGGAACCTTTATTCATGTATATTCTTTATTTCAGCCCTGGAAGTACTAAAAAGTCTCCAAAATATTCTCACTTAAGCTTAATCTCAATATCCATTTTTTTGTCTCACTTATAAAATAAATATACTTATCCCCAGTCTACTTGTACATTTAACTTACAAAGTTTGGTACAAGATTTGGCAATGGGTTTGCTTTCTAGAAATGAATAACATGCAGCCAAACCTAATAAATACTCTGAGGACCAGACAAGAGGGAGGGTGGGATGGAGGGAGGGTAAGGGTGGGAGAGAACGAGAGGGTGGGAGGGAGGACAAGGGGGGGATACAAATTGGGACCCAAAAGGAAAAGATACTATAAAACCCTTTACTCTGAACAACAGACTAAAACATTGATCCTTCAGCAGGCCCACAGAGGGAACACCCGAACCACAGGAACCTGGAGAGAACATCATGAAGGCCAACTTTAATCTTGTCCTGCTTCTCTTTCTCTTCTCTCTCTCTCTCTCTCCCTCTCTTCTCTATACTCACTTTCTCTTTTATATTATCTATCTTTTTCCTCCCTCACCTTCCTAGGTGCAGACTTATAACACCCAGTGCCAGCATGGGGTTAACTTCCACAATGAGCTGTTGATCTGAAACACCTACAAGGTTTCCCAAAAAAGACAGATTTCGGTCAGAGTACTTGGTGACCCACCAAAGGTTAATGGTAAGACCCTACTGTCGAAGACAGCATACGTGTGTGAGACCAAACACAGAGACCTGGCCAGAATCTGGAAGAAGGTCAGTCCCCAGACAGTTAGCTAGTCTAGTACCAGAGGGTGCTACATGAGCAACTGGGGGAAAATGTCCGACATTGGTCCAAACAACTTGCAGTCTAAGATACCCAGCAGGAAACAATGTGACATAATGCTAAAACAAGTGCAGTAGTGGCAAACAGCCATGGTGGGTAACCAACTGCTCTTGATTTGACTAATAGATCCACTCAGTGGAATGGAACTCTTTGCTGGAACTGGGAAATAAGTCAAAACCATGTACAAAAAATGAGCTCAGTCTCCAAGATCAAGATACCACCAAATGTGGGCTAGAAGAGAGCCAACACATATAAAATTCCCTCCAAAACATATATGGTCATTCCTTCTATCTAGTACTAACTTCTCTCTCCATTGGAGAATTTGCTTATCTTTTTTCAGGTGGACAACGAACCTGAAGGGAGGATCAGCTAACCACACCTCACCAGGTCCCCAGCTGAAACCATAGAACAACGCAGGGGAAAGGCAAGAATACAGCATTCATGGCGATCATGACACCAGAAAAAGGCTGAAGGAGATAAACACAGAGAACATCCAACTCCAGCTAAGCCAGATATACAGAGACACAGAGGCTCCCAAAACCTCACTACTAAAGCAGAAATAAAATGACCCCAATGTGGCTCAGGGAAAATCGCGGAAGAGGGGGGGCGGAAAGATTGTTAGAGTCACAAGTTGGGGCTTTATGCACAGAGACTGGGGCATAGCCCCTAGAACTCTTGTCAAACCTCACAATGCATGACCCACATTCCCCATTGATGAGGGTACCTTTGAAAGTGGGAGGACAGGGAGGAGGACAATGGAACCAATACTATGAATGTAAAATCAGAATAATATAAATAAAAAATATATATTTATAAAAAAAATGTTATAATAAACACTTTATAATTTATAAACATAATTTATAATTGTTATAATAAACATTTAGAATGTTTTGGCTTTAAAAAAAGAAATGAATAACATTATTCCAGATGTACAGAAAAATGACCACATATAAGGCACTCAGTTGGAAGATTTTTGGAGTAGTAATCACGTCCTGTTCCTGTATATCTTTATAAAAGTGCATCTAATCTGTGCTTACATCTGCATTAGCAAGTAAAAGAGACCGATTTTCATGCACAAGGTTTACATTGAACACATACAATTTAGAGGTTACTTTCTGTTTTTTTGGAAGAAAAGTTCCCATTAAAAAGTCCAACCTAAGCAAGGCATGGTGGCACATTCTTTTAATCCTTGCACTTGGGAGGCAGAGATAGGAGGATCACTGTGAATCTGAGGCCAGCCTGAGACCACAGTAAATTCCAGGTCAGTCTTGGAGACCATACCATGAATAAAACAACAACAGGGCTGGAGAGATGGCTTAGCAGTTAAAGCGCCTGCCTCCTAAGCCTAGAACGCTGGTTCCAATCTCCAGCTGTTCCAATCTCCAGGTCCCACGTTTATCCAGATGCAAAGTGACGCAAGGGCGCAATGTCTCAATTGACCACAAGGGGACGCACCCATCTGGATTTCATTTGCAGCAGCTGAGAGACTGCTGGTGCAACCATCTCTGTCTTCCTCTCTCTCTCTCTCTCTCTCTCTCTCTCTCTCTCCAAAAAAACAACAACAAGAACAACAAAAAATGTCCAACCTAAAGAAAGAACTTTTCTATGCAATTAGGTATTATATGGGTTTTAAAGTATAATGCATCTGGGGCAAAGGGCATGAATCATTGTTCTTGCTTGTTGTGAAGTCGGCCAGCCCAAGTTCAATTCCTTAACCACCCACATAAATTTGAAAGCAATAAGTGTCACAAACAGCCAGCTTTCTTTTACAGTGGAAGTGACAGTTAAACACTCAGTATTAAAGGAGACAGCTCTATCAAACTGGTCAAGGTTCAGGGAACATTGCAGAAGAGATAATAGGAAGAATGTAAGAGCAAGAGGTTGGGGAAGAGTGCTTTGGAATGTTGGACACAAATAGTTGTTACATTCACCTCATGGCAGTTGTCATTACCTGAACAATATTAAGCCCATCAACACATTGTCATTTATGATGAAGGAATGCCTAAGAAAAGAAAGACATCAAAAAAGAAAGCCAGGTGTGGTGGCACATCCCTTTAATCCCAGAACTGGGGAGGCAGAGGAAAGAGGATCCCTGTGAGTTCGAGGCCACCCTGAGACTACATAGTTAATAGTTAATTCCAGGTGAGCCCAGACCAGAGTGAGACCCTATCATGAAAAACCAATAAATAAATAAATAAATAAATAAATTAATTAAATTAAAAAATAAAGAGACACAGAGAGACTGGTTGAATGAAACAATAGGTCACAATAGGTCACTAGAAGAAGTCATGTGGATAGGGAAAGAGTGGTAGGAGGACATTTTGATTTTAAAAAGTACATATAAATACTGTCAATAAAATGTTTAAAACAGAAATGATGTGTTTAAGTAAAATATTTTTAACCTGGAGAAAATCTTATGACTGAATAACATTCACATACACTTCAAAGTATCTTTCCTTTATAAATTTTATTTTTACCAGTGTTCTTTTTATTTTATTTTTTACTCTTAGTTCTTTTCAAACTTCTAGCAGACATCAATGTTTTAGTATACAAGAAATAGAGAATATTTTCCTTCAACTCACTGAATCTTATCTTGTTATCCAAAAATCCTTAGTTCAATAACATGACAGCTTTCTTTAAGAGTGCTTCCAAGCACCACTGTGACACAGTACTTTAGTGAATTTGTATGTTCCTTGCTTTGAAGGACATTGCAGAAGATATTTCGTCCACAGTTATATATTAATAAGGACAATAAACTATTTTGGGTGAAAGTTCTTAAAATCTTTCTTGGAAGAGTAGCAAATATTTGCTAATTGTAAGCTGTCAAGTGCAGTTGAATTGACTGAATGAAATCTTTAAAGGGATTAAGTATTAATTAATCCCCCTAGGAAGAAAAAAAAAAAAAAAAAAAACTTAGGTGATTGTGAATCAAATTACTTTGTGCTGTTATTAGCATTGCTTAACCTCTGTTTTGCCAAGAAAGCATCACATAACACTGAACACTGTATTACAGTATTGAGTAATCAGTTGGAGTTTTCCCATAAATTATAAAGAAATACTGGATGAAAGGAGCTAATTCAAATATATGTAGACATTTAAAAGCTATAACTCATTGAAGGGCCTCATTTCCTTGTGGGTTCTAGAACTACAATTCAGGGAGTTAATCTCTCTCTCAATTTTACCTGTCTTTAGTTTTTGTAGCATGTACTCACACAGGTTCTTGTGTGTTTGGATGCAGGTGTACATGTGCATGTGGAGGCCAGAGCACAGCATCAAATGCAATTGCTTAGGCATCATTCATCAGAAAAATCTTTCAGTGGCTTAGAAAGTTCCACATAGGCTATGATAGCTAGCCATGATCCCCAGAAATTCATTTGTCTCTTCTTTTCCAGAACTGGAATCTTGCCATGCTTGGCATTTGATGTTTTTACTGTTGGCTTAAATTCAAGTTCTCATCCTTGAAAGACAAGCACTTTTCCAACTCAGCTATCTGCCAACTTTATTGCATTTATTTATTTATTTATTTATTTATTTATTTAAATTTGAGACAGTGTCTCACTATGGCGCCCAGGATGGTCTAAGACTCTGTATGAGAACTGTGCTGCCCTGCGCCTCCTGCCTCGGTCTCTGAAATTTCTGTAATTATAGACATCCACCATTATGTCTGAATGCTCTTTCTTTTTCCAAATTCATTTATTTAATATACAATAATTGAGCTTAATCTATATTCAAAAATACTGTCTGGAAATTATTTCCCATTGTCATAGTGAGTGGTGGAGATGAATAAATAAGAATATTGATTATCTTGTTTTCATTGCTCACATAAAAATCTCTCAGAACCACCTGCCTCAAAAGGTAGTTGCTATAGAAATCATAGAGTAGGGCTGGAGAGATGGCTTAGCAGTTAAGGTGCCTGCCTGTTAAGCATAAGAAAGCCTGCTCAATTCTCCAGGTCCCACATTTAGCCAGACATAAGGTGCAATGCCACACTTGCCCACAAGGCAGTGCACACGTCTGGAGTTCCTTCACAGCAACTGAGAGGACACTTGGGTGCCCATTCTCTGTCTCTCTCTCTCTGACTTTCTCCAAAAATAAAGAAAAAAAGAAAAAAAGGAAATCATAGAGTATTCCAAACACTTGAAATCTGGTTAGCAAGGTGACTCAAGTTTTAGATGCTTCATCCTGTTCTTCCACTGTTGAAGAAGAGATTTCTCAAGCACTCTAACATATTGAGGATTTGAAATTCGGCCTTCAGGATCTTCATTCATGCCATAGACTCACATTGATAGATAGAGGAAGATTAGCACATGTCAAGAGGAAATCTGTGCCAAACAGCAAGTCCCAAAGTGAAAACATGTGAATTTAGTGGGTGTTAATTGGTGAAGTATAGAAATATTCTGAACTTGTCAGGAATCTGAGGGTAGAAGTGACAGATTGCTCAAAATAGATATAAGTTGAGGGGAGGAGATCTGATCTAATGGTGCATCTCGAGGAGTTAATATGACTGAAAGATAGAGTGTCTGTGAGTAGAGGCCAAGACAAATGAACAAGATGATAAATATTTGGTTTAATACTAGTGGGTATAAGTTTTATGTAAAGCAGCATATCTAATAGCAGTAGAAAAAAAATTAATCAAGTCAAATATAAGGATCAAATTCAGTAATCCACTCTAGTATCCAAATTCAAAACAAAAAGTACATATTTTAATTCAACTTTTATTGAATTAAATTAGGGAAAGTCTAAAAATCTATTTAAATTTAGTAATTCCTAAGCAACAAAGAAAAACAATTTTAACAGTGGAAAAATCTGATTTTCCCCTTCAGTTAGTATATATTAAAATATTTAGGCTTGTGTCAAGAATATTCCATTTCTGTGAGTTTATGTGGAAGAAGGAATATTTAAAAATTTACATTTCTTACATTTTCTATTAAATATTGCAGATCATATCTTCTGTGCATTTAAGGAGAAAGGAATGAATTCTTCAATATGAGCTAGATCTTGCTGCGTGTGTTGCATGAGAAAAGAAAGGGGAAAAGATAGATATAAAAGAATGAACATTAAGAAAGACACATCTAAGGATGGAAAAAGAATGAGAATAATTCTTTGAGGAAGAAACAACATCATAGGGTCAAAATATAAAAGGACATTGTTAATAGGACATTTCTTTTGTTTAACTTATATTTATCCAAGTGTGTACAGTTTTAAAGAAATCACAAGGTATAAACAATAAGATAAAATGTAGGAAATTACTTGTGGCTTTTAAAAATATCCACTGAAAGGAAATAAGTGTTCAAAAATAATCTTACCTCATGGATTTCTTTGTTTACATGAAAATGTGGTCAGTTCTCATGCTTTTACAGAGAATGTTTTAAGTAGTACACTAATTGCAAAGTGAATTATTCAAGCAAAAAGGTTGAGGGCAGCTAAAATATCCCCATCCGTGTAAAGATCTTATTTAAATGAATCTTTTTTTTTTTTACTTAGTAACTCTTTCATAATATCTTTATACTAAACAATATTTTACATTAACTTGAGCACAGTAGGGGTTAGAAAGACTGGCTGAGACAGTTGGGAACACCTAATTTTGTTTGTTTTAACTTGTGGTGGTACCTAGAGCAGTGCATTTAACAGAGCTGGGATCAGAACAGTAGACACATCACTCACCAAAGGCCAGTGAATAACATGTTTTATGTCTGGGTTTCTAATCCCTGAATTCTGCTTCCCGCTGGAGGGTTTTCTAGTTATAGGCATCTTGACCCAGACATGGTTCCTAGACTTTCTCTGTACTTAGGGAAACTTCTATGTACTAACCATTGCTAAGACAGAAAAAGAATGTGAGTTTTTAGTTCTTTTGAGCAGTCTGTGTTTGGTGGAAGTAAATATTTTGTTTTCATTTTAGACACAGACTTGTGAAGTGTCATGAAGTCAGGGTATCCGATTTTGATCTAATCAGTGAGCATGCGGTCCTTGGGATTGGGTCAATTTCTCTAGAAATTGATTTAAAATACAGCTTACAACCACTTGAAGATAATTTTGTGTTTTGAATTTAAGAATGACAGAAATACAGGAACATATGTGAATGTTAAGGTAGATAGGAGGGCCAGATAAGATGGACTCACAAGAGCAAGGAGAGCTGTTGAGAGTCATAAATGTTATTTCCCTTTCTATGAAAGAAATCGTTTACTTTAGATATGCACTGTTTACTTTCACTTACACTTCAGAATGGCAGGATATATGCTTCCTTTCCTTTATTTACTCATTATCCAAATAAAGAATTGTCCCGTCATTTCTACCTGACCTCCTGGAACTTTCTGCTTTGCGATGGTTAAAAAGTTATTTCAGCTAATTTTCAATTTCACTTCTGTCATTATCAGTGACAGTCAGCATCCTATTTAATGATCATTTTGTTATATTTCTTCACATATCTATGTTTCAAAGGAGAAGAAACATGGACAGAAGAAAATACATATAAATCTATATTTAAATAAAGAATCAGTAGAAATAGCAAAAGGTTTAGTCACAAATTTGATGATCAATTAAACAAAATGAAGAAAGAAAGAATGAGAAAGTCAGCCTTCATCTGTGGGCAGCCAAAAAAATGTATCCCTTTAGTTCCTCAACAACCAGTCTTGACATTTGACACAAGCATTTAGTTTAATATGACAAAATATGAAAAAAAAAACATGGCCAGTTTAGAACAGAGTTCATTAATCATAATTAGTTTGTTAGTCAATTTTATAATTTTGGTAAAATTGTTAAAAACGTAGAGCTTTCATTTGGACAACTTGAATTACAATTATTTTTCACTTGGATCTAGTAAATATGCTAATATTTTGGATTCCATCTAAGTATAAAAAAGAAACTGCATAGGGTATGATGATGCTAGTTATGAAGTTCTGAATTATCAGTTAAAATTTTCTCTCTTAGTTCATGAATTTGATCTAGCTTGATCAATAAGCTACTAAATTTCATTGGAGAGAATACTTCATAAAATTACAATTGGATTTTCTTGAAATTAGAATAAATGTATGCATTGATAGTAATTTTTACATATATAATCATAGAACAACTTTTTCTAACTTGAAAATATTTAATAAAAAGCTTTAAAACATAAATGTACACAAATGCCCCAAAGATAGACATTTTCAGATTGAGTTTCTAAGTCATAGGTTCTTAGTAGATGAGAAAGATGTAGGAGGCATGCAAGTTTCTGCAGTTTCTTAAATGCCCAGAAGCTTTCTTATGCTTCAAGTTTCAGTGTGACTTGAACCAAATTGAGTGGGTATGTCTTAGTTTGTTGCTTGACACTTTCAACCTAGTTTCTGATATCTTTTAAACACTTTTCCAGCTTTTCTGAAGGTTTATTTTTGATTTTTTAGATTTCAGTACTTCATTACAACAGTAATACCTGGCTCTCAGTAAATTTTTAAAAACTAAATAGACATAAAAATTCCTAGGGTTCAAAATATATTCTAAAAGTGATAACATCTAACTTCAACAAAAGTATTAAATATAGCATGATAGTTTCTGTTAATAAGTTCTGATATAGCAGAGTTAACAACAAGGTCAAAGGAATAATAATGGGAAAATTTGGAAAAAAATAGAGAAATAAAAAGACCATGGAGCATTTGAGAAAGGAGAAGCAAGCACTCAGCTCTGAGACATAAAGAGCAAGGAGTAAATCAATGTCTTATTTATTTATTTCTTTGCCCCATCAAGTAATGGAAGCTACAGTCAGACAACACCCTAAGATAAGGTCTGGAAGGGCAAACTTGCTCAGTTGAAATTTACTTAAATGGATAAAGTTAATAAATTAATTATGTCATAAATTAATTATGTGGTACTTTGGGTGAATTTCTGGAAGCTGAGTGTGGGCTAATGGAATAGAGAAAGTACTGGAAGCCATAGTATTAGAGTCCTTGACTGCCTGGAGCATACACTTTCAGGAACCATCTTCCATGGTGAAAGATCCAAGCACTGGGTCCAGCCCTAGCGTCAACAAGGGGTGAGACCACGAAGCTGAGATGAACGGGAGCGGCGAAAACTAAACGGAACAACTTAGGACATGTTGGTACAAGCTGACAGTCGGGCTTCAGCAGCAAGCCATTTGACTCTCTCTCTCTTACTCATTCTCTCTCCCATTCACTCACTCACTCTCTCTTTCACTCTCTCATTCATTCTCTCTCTCTTCTTCTTTTTCTTTTTCATTTTATTTTTCTCCTTCTCTTTCATTCTCATGCTCTCTGGCTTTTCTCTTGCTCACTTGCTCGCTCTTGTTTGCTCGCTCTGCTGTCTCGCTCTGCTGTGTTGCTTCTTGCCACAAAACCTCAGTCTTATTTTTCTCATACAAGGAAATAGGATTCAAAAGGAAAAGGGCAAAAACAAAACTGTGTCCAAATTTGACACACATGCATAATCTTTGAAATTACAAGTACATAATATTTCTAGGAAAGTTAGTCCAATCCCTGACAATCATTATGAGTAAGCACTATTAACCATTAGCTGTGAAAAACATCTTTAAAATGACAAATACATAATGTTTCCAGTAAAGTTAACCCCATCCCTTAAAATCTTTATGAGCAAGCACTGTTAACCATTAACTGTGAAAAACACCTTGACCAATTCCTTTTTGAATAATGGGGCACTAGCTCCTTGTGGTTTCTTTTTCATTCTTTGTTAACTGTTGATCTTATTTTCAGTTGCAAGTTAGCAAAGGTGAGAGACAGACTGGCTACAACAGGTGCCTATTATTCAATTATAGTTAACTCAGAAGTCTTTCTTTTCCTTTCTGCAAGCAATATTTTATAACTTAATCATTACATCCAACTTGCATTTGCTAAGCATATGCCTGAATTAAATCTTTATGAAGTTGTATTTTCTCATCTTTTGGATAAACAGTCATAGGGTCTCAAATCCCTAACAGCTAAATAATAAAACCTAATCCATTAGCCCATTTTCCTCTCCTGTCCCAGATTCTAAGTTTCACTCTCCCACTCTTAGGGTCACACTGATATTGACCACCTGGAGGAAGCAAGCTTTTTTTTTTTGTTTGTTTGTTTGTTTTTCGAGGTACGGTCTCACTCTGGTCCAGGCTGACCTGGAATTAACTATGTAGTCTCAGGGTGGCCTTGAACTCTGTGAGATCCTCCTACCTCTGCCTCCCGAGTGCTGGGATTAAAGGCGAGCGCTGCCACGCAGGGCGGAAGCAAGCTTTTAAGATCAAATCTATGCCCCTTATGAGTAGCCTGAGGGGGCTCTCACCATTTATTGTTGTTGTAATAAACTCATTGTTTTCCATTCCATTCTTTTGTTTGATCTGGGAACATATCTCCTATTGTCTACATAATATTATTCCACAAAATCGCCTCATCAGAAGCTGGCAGTACGTCTAACTCGGGGGTGGGGGGGGCGTCATGGTTGGCCTGCAGATCCTTCACAGAAGAGAAAGAACAAGCCAAGATAAGGAGAGAAATCAGAAAGATCATGACAACAAACATGAGCTGTACAGCTGAAAGAAGTAGATGTCCTTGCCAAGCTAAATGAGCCGAGGAGACCACGGGGTCGGATCCTTGTCAGGCAATGCACTGGGACTCGACTCAGGCTTTTTGGAGCATGTCATCCCCGACATCCAAGGAACGTACTCTGCAGGCACTGGAACTGGGGACACATTATGAAATATGCCAGAGTCATCAAAATAAAGTACCAAATGCACAGAGAAGATACCCAGCACTCTAGATGGGCCTTGTTATTGCTAGAAGAGTTTCCCTCTCATTGCAGTCCCATTGAGATTAAAAGGAGCTGGGCCTCTAAGACATGGATTGGGATACTGGATAAAGGGAATAGGGAAGGGACTAGGGAGAAAAAAGAACCTTGAGATATTGGGCCTACTAAACATCCTCATGTAGTTTTGTCACTGAGTAGAGTTGTTGGACTTAGAGTTACAGAATTTGATGTTAGCCATATTTAAATATAGTATTGGTTAAATATTTCTTTGCTATGCAGTGTGAATGTTTATTCTGTGCCATTATGGGTTATTTGGGGATGTTTTTGTATTATGGCTCAGTTAAAAGATCTTGGACTGTGGTTGTGTTTCACCATCATTAAGATTGATAAAAACTACGGGAACTTTTAAAGATGGACTAAATGCATTGCATTTTATATCATGGATGATTATCAGTTTATTGGTGTGAGGGGCGGAATGTGGTGGTTTGATTCAGGTGTTCCCCATAAACTTGGGTGTTCTGAATGCTAGGTCTCCAGCTGATGGCAATTTGGAAATTAAAGCCTGCTGGAGGCAATGTATTGTTGGGAATGGTCTTATGGGTATTATAGCCAGTTTCCCCATGCCAGTGTTGGGCACACTCTCCTGTTCCTGTTGTCCACATGATGTTGGCAAGCGGGTGATGTCTACCTCTGCTCATGTTGTCATTTTTCCCTGCCATCATGGAGCTTCCCCTCTAATCTGTAAGCCGAAATAAACCCTTGTTCCCCAAAAGCCGCTCTCGGTAGGGTGATTTCTACCAGCAATACGAACCTGACTGCAATAAAGTTTAAGGAAAAAAAAAAGTGTAAAAGTAGTAATTGTCAAATAGACAACAAAACATTATTATATAAAATGAAGATAAAGATCATCAGTTCTATTTCAGCTAATGGTAAAATATAAGGTAAACCCAAAGATGTACACACACACACACACACACACACACACACAGAGAGAGAGAGAGAGAGAGAGAGAAGAATCAATTCTAACTTTCAAGTTAAAATCCTGTATTTTGAAAAAAAATTGAAAAAAACTTAGTGAGTGTTTTTTTTTAAAAAAAAACAGAAAGACACAAATTAACTAGGAAAAGAGGTAAATTATTAAGATAATATAATTTCTTTGAAAATTTTTATCTGATAATTTCCCTGGGTTGCTTTGAAGATTTAAATTCAGAGTTCAACATACTACATGGCTACTCTGAAGTATTCAGTTAGGATTTTTAAAATGTAAATTTAGTTATTTTTAATTTTGGAGATGATTGTAAATTATAACTACACATTTTGTCAGTTTGTATTTTATTTTTCACTTAGGGAGCCCAATATTATGAAAATTATTCAATTTTTGACATAATCTATTTTCACTAATTATGTCTTCACCCTATTTCTGTTTTTCTTTATACCATTTTTATATTCTTGGTAGTCTGTTTCTCTTCTTTTTTAAAAATCAAAATTGTGCTTGGGGATATAGACCCTTTCAAACAGTGAGCTATGCTGACTAACTTGGTCCACTTTTAGATGCATTATTCTATTTCTCTCCAGAATTTAATCAACTCACTTTTATTTCTCTCACCCTCTTTTACTTTTCTTGGTCTTAAATTTCTTTTTAAACAATGTGATAATTCCTGTTTCAAATGCATATTTCAGGTCATGGTGTTTGGAATGTTTTGTTACCATATTGTATTTGTAATAGTTGAATTTTCCTGCATTGCTATGCATGATTTTGGGTCTCTGATGGTTTTTGCTCCAGAGTTTTATGAAGTTGACCTTTTCTGTTGTATGTTGCTTATGTATTTAAAAATTATGGCCTTTGGCACCCTCTTTGTCAGTAATTTTCAAATATTCTATAATGATTTTTTTCTTATGTGTTTGTTGTGGTGGTAGGGGATCGATGGGGAATAATCTAATTTGTACCTCACCCTAACATTATAAAAATGTGAAACTTTCTTGTTACCTTTTCCATTAAACACTCATTTATTAAAGAGGATTTGACTCTATTGCTTAACTTCAAAGTAAGTTGTGAATTTCAAAAACTTCCAGCTGGGCATGGTAGTGCACACCTTTAATCCCAGTGCCTGGGAGGCAGAGGTAGGAGGATTGTTGTGAGTTCGAGGCCAGCCTGAAACTATATAGTGATTCCCAGGTCAGCCTTGGCTAGTGTGAGATCCTACCTTGAAAAACAAAAAATAAATAAAATAAATTTATGCTTTCCTCTGTGAGTTTTGCATCCTCTGCAGTTCATTTTCCTTTAGTTAGTGTCTCATGTGCCAAGATTGTTCTTTAGTGCTTTTAATCTTAGAATTTCCTTTTAAGTTAACATTAACTTCATCTGTTAATGATCTTTCTTTAATTCTTTTCTCTTTGTGAGTTCTTCCTTGTCTGTTTTTCTCACTATTAAATCTTGTATGGGGACAAAATACATTAAAAATTGAGAGATCGTGCATTGGGATTCAGTGTTTTCCTCTTTCACTCATAGCCACTTTGAAATTCTGCATTTTTAGTTATCACAGCTGGTCTAAGAATGTGGTCTTCATGTATAATTTTTCTTTCTCACTTCACATGACTTATAAATGATGAATTTGAAGGTATTCCAAAAGTTAACAACCATTATGCTTAGTAAGCCAACATACATAATCTTTTTAAATGACTACAAAACATTTTATGTCCTACATCATTATTTTCTTTCTTAATGTCATTACTACCAACTTCATCACTTTTTCTTGAAATGACAGTAGTACTAAGATGCTTCATAAACCTAACTTGTCTGCCAAAGACATATGAATATTAACAAACTCTCCTGTCTAAATAGTCCTGCTGAAAACTACATTAATAACCCAGGTGTGATTTTTACACAGATATCAACATGAAATGAGAAGGAAATTAAGAAAACATTAAATTTTTGTTATGCAATAAATTCCCTATATCCTGATTTTTTTAATAATCAAAATAGTTCTATGTCACTTGTATTTCATTGTACATATGTAGAAACAATCAGAATGGGATTCAAAATACTGTGATGTAATTCTATTAAATTTCTATGTGAGTCTCAACTCCATTTTACATTCTTGGAAAAGTTGAGATGGCAGAGAAAACTCTCATATTCTACCTCCTTGCACACACAATGTTACAGATTTCTGCTTCAGTTAATGAACCGGCATTGTTATGTTACTAAAAACTCAATTCATATCACATGCTTTATCCATGATACCACACAGCATTGCATTTTATTGTCACATGTCATTAGCCTTCTCTTGGTAGGGCACTTTTTTCAGATTTTTTTTTTTGATAACTTTGAACATTTTGAATGCTATTAACTCAGATATGCTTCAGTATAGCTGTCTACAAAGCTAGTCTGCTTTCTTGCCTAAGGCTGTATTTTTATTAGTGTTGGCAGAGGAAAATCATAGAAGTAGGATTTCAACACATCTTCTCAGTGACATATGCTGTCAATATGATGGTGACTGTGTTCCCCTGGATTATATGATTGTCCCATTTTCATACTATAGGCATCACTTTTTTTTTTTTTTTTTTTTTTGAGAGAGAGACAGAGAGAGATGGAGAGGAAGACAGATAGACATGGGTGCACCAGCAGCTTCTCAGCTGCTTCAAACGAAATCCAGATGTGTGCGCCCCCTTGTGGTCAAGTGCGGCATCGCACCCTTGTGTCACTTTGCATCTGGCTAAATGTGGGACCTGGAGATTGGAACCACTGGAGATTGGAACCAGTGTTCTTAGGCTTAGGAGGCAGGTGTCTTAACTGCTAAGCCATCTCTCCAGACCTGTAGGCATCACTTTTGTACCCCAGTTCCATGCTTCTCTCTAAAAGGAAAAGAAAATTCACTTTACCCAGCTCACATTTCTTAAGGAATGTGTTAATGGATTCCCATCTTGGAGTTTGTCTCTATCTCTTTGTTTATTTAATTCTCTTAAACAAAGACTCATGGGTATGTATTTTATATTTTAGCTTATAATAAAGTGCTATTTTATTCCTTGTTGTAGCCCTGGCCATTAGAAACTCAGGCATTTGTCTGTTATGACTTTCAACAAGTATCTATCTCTGTATGTTCATATGTGTTTGTTTTAACCATTAACTACATTATTTGCAGGTATCAGAAACTGCTCCCTATTATCTAGTATACTTCCTGCAACTGTCCTAAAATCAACATTTCTCCATTGAGTACTCACTGCTTTCACTGGAGATAAGATTAAAAAACAAGTGTTCTTTCTGGGTGTGGTGGTGCAGCCCAACATGTGGGAGGCAGAGGTAGAAGGATCACTGTGAGCCCATGGCCAACCTGACACTTCATAGTGAATTCCAGGTTAGCCTGGGTTAGAGTGAGATTATACCTTGAAAAACCGAAGTGGGGGTGGGGAGAGCTCTGGACTGTAGAGATAGGTCATTGGGGAAAGCATTTGCTACATATGTATGAAGACCTGAGTCTGATGCACACAGCCCACTTAAAGCTGTATATGTTAGCATGAACACCTCTAATCTAAGTAACCTTATAGTAGTAAGATTGGGGTTGGAGAGAGGAAAATACCTAGAACCTTGTGGGCCACCTAGCTTGGTGTATACACCACTAACCAACAACAACTCCATCTCAAACAAAATGGAAGGCAAGGATAGACACCTGAGGTTGTCCTCTGACAGCCACATGTGAGGCATCGTACATGCTTGCCAACACACATATGAACATGGAAGCACACACACACACACACACACACACACACACACACAAATAAAATTATAAAATTTCAGGTGTGGTGGTCCATAGTTGTAATCCCAAATCTTGTGACATGGAAGCAGCAGAATCAATAGTTCAAGGTCAGTTGCAGATCTCTAGGAAGTATGAGTCAGCCTGGGCTATGCGAGACCCTGTCTGAACATAAAATGAGCACACAAAAATAATAACAGAAAGGAATAAAACAAAAACTCAGTGTAACATTTACTTATTTTAGCTGACCCATTGTTTTTCTTTCAAGCACACTAGCAAATAAAAATATGGTTACAAACCAATCCATATAAATAGACATAACTTTACATAATTTGATTGTATATATTAAGGTAAATATAACCTCTCACTGAGTCTTAAACTCAATCCATTAATAATGCATTATTCAAGACTTCTCCTGCTTCTTTTATATAATAAAGGTGAGAAAATCACAGTCCATCATCCACTTTCATTTATTCAAGTCTAACATAAATTCATACACGTTAAACTGTAGCCTGTTAGGGCACAATGTTATACAGTAGATAGAATAAAGTGTGAATTTGCAATTCCATTTTCCTTAATCATATAGACTCTGTTTATTTCCAAGGTTACTATATTAGCATCTTTTCACCCTGCCCTTTTTTGTGAGGTTCTTCCATGCGTCTTTAATATAAGGTACATTGTCACAATCATATTTTTAGGAATCTTTTTAAAACATTCTTTAAATAGTTTCATACAATATTAAGATTTACTCTTCATTCTGTGGCCAAAGAGATGCACATTGTGGTAGTTTGACTATATGTCCCCCAATATATTCAGTGTTTTATTAGTTATAGTTTGCATCTGCAATCACCTTGCTAGAGGCAAGGTCACTGGGGGCCCAGTCTTAAGGTGTGGTGATGGTTTGAGATTCCATTGTAAAGATATGCAAATGTGCCTAGCAGGAGTTCCTGAAGTGTGCTGTGTGACCTTTTGGCTGTAGCCTGTGGTGGCTAGGCTTTTGCTCTCTCTGTTTGGCCCTGTGGAGAGCAGGCCCCTTCTTCTGCCATTATGGAACTTCCCCTGGATCTGTAAGCTTCAATAAATAATATCCCTTCCTCCATAACTGTGCCTGGTCTGGAAGTTCATCTCACCGAACCTGAAGCTGTCTGCAACACACATTTAAAGACTCTTACTTGCAAAGCCTGAGAGCCCAGGATTCAATTCCTCAGTTCCCACGTAAAGCCAGATGCTCAAGGGGCACATGCATGTGGGTTTTTGTTTATACTTTTAGGAAGCCCTGACATGCCCATACTCTCCTTTTTTTTCTATCTGTCTCTTTCTTTCTGTCTCTTTAAAATAAATAAATAAATAATGAATAAACATGTTACTTTTCATTCTGAAAACTTTCATAATAAATGCATGATAGATCCAGAATTAAAAGGGTATGAAGAAATATTTCACTACCCTAAAAATCCACTGTGCCTCACTTATTCATGTCTACTTCAGTCCATCATTTTGTGGCACTCCCAACTTCTCTTTATATTATTTCTACAGGTTTGATTCCTCTAGAATACACTGAAATAGTAATGTGATAGATATCTCTCCTGGCTTGTTTTACTAAAAATTAAGTAGTTAAAGTCTTCTTTGCCTTTACTCATAACATGGTAGCTCATGTCTCTTCATTGCTAAAGAATATATTTTATAATAGGGTATATTTCTCTATCAAGAACTTCATTGCTTCTTGTTCATGGTGATATGATTCACTTCAGACTTCCATGGTGTCATACATTTTCAATGTGATTGTTGAGTGGTCTCCAGGATTGTTATTTCTGAATCATACAGTAATGCATTTTTCTGTAACAGAAACTACTGAGCTCACACGGTTGCTAACCATTTTTTATTCCTCCATCAGAGTGAGTTCTATATGCTCTTGAGTCCTTGTTTGTGTTGTGTTTCTACAGGTTTATCCATTCTAGAAAGCCTATGCCATGTCATTGGTACTTTATCTGGCAATTTGGATTGATATATGATTTGACCATGCTTTCATTATTTGTTTTTGACATTGATATTTTTGGGGTGAATTATTTATTTAGAAATTGTTCTGATTTTAATTTGACTGTTATGGTTTATTAATTTTAATATTTTTTAATATTTTGGATACTCTTAATTTATTGGCTTCTCATTTTGTTCAGTGTGGTTTGTCCTGTGACTTTAGATTTTCTATGAGTGAAGTTAAAAATCAGTGATTTTCTGTTTCCTCAGCTGTTCATTATCATAGGAATGGGTCATGACTTCTCATCTTTACTTTTCTGACCTGTAACTAAAGATTCTTAATCCTATTTGTGTTGGGCACTTGAGGCAGAGGTCAATGTGATTCAAGAACTTTGGAATTCATTAAAAATATTTTAGACGGGCTGGGGAAATGGCTTAGTGGTTATGGTGTTTGCTGCAAAGCCTAAGGACCCCAGTTCAATTCCCTAGGACCCATGTAAGCCAGATGCACAAGGGGGCGAGGGGGTGCACTTGTCTGGAGTTCATTTGCAGTGGCTGGAGGCCCTGGCATGCCCATTCTCTTTTTCTCTCTGCCTCTTCCTCTCTCTTTCTCCTTCTCTCTTAAATAAATAAAAATAAACAAACTATTTTTTAAAAAAGATATTTTAGACATTAGTTTATAGAGAATTTTGATTAGTAGTCTATTATGAACTCTGTACCTTGTGATTGATCCTGAAAATTTACTGTAGACTATGAAATTGTTAACAAAATAAAAACCTCAAGGCATAAGCCATAACCAATAAAGAATCAACCATTCACTCTGAGTAACAAGTTGAGACAAGTTTGAAGATAATTTCTTATATTATTTTTTATTTTGTAAAACTGTCAAAGCTAATTTACAATCAATGGAATATAATGGATGTTTACTTAAATTCCACAAGGATGTTTGAATGTTTCTGCATATTGCCCCAACTGGAAATGAATAAACCTATAATTTTATACCCTTCAATAGGTTTAGAGTAACAAGAATAATCATAAAATCTTACACCTGAATAATTAACTCTTCACTTAATTTTCAAACACATTTTGACATAGTTGACTTATCCATGTTGAAGAATTCCTCAATCCCTAGTGAGTCTTTAAATATCTAGTTGGAACTAAGGTTGAGTTAGAATGGCCTGAGGAGATAGTTCAGTGGTTAAGAGCACTGGCAACACAAGCATGGGTTTTTGAATGTCTGAGACCTCCCAAGTTTGATTCCGCAGGACCCACATAAACAGCTGATTATTGTCACACCTGTCTATAATGACAGTCCTAGACTGGACAAACACTGGGGCTTACTGACCTAGAAAATGGCAAAAAAAAATCAGTTCTGATTCTGTGGCAGATTCTGTCTCAAGGAAATAGGTGGATGGGCAGAATGAGGAGGACACCCATCTTCTTCAGGACTCCAGAGGTGTGAGCACAGAGCATGCGCATTCTCCACACATACATGTGTATATACAAAGCGCATCACATCACACAGCACACCACACCACACCCACGCCACCCCAACCCCACACACAGAGGAAAAGAAAGAGAGAGAGAAATGGGTTACTAATATATGATCAGTTTCATATTCATAATCAGGACTCATCAACTAATGCGCTTCTCCAGTCATCAGGAATAGGTATGGCCAAATTTGAGGAACTTTCATGTCCCTGTGTATAGAGGGATTTCCATTCATGACACAGCTTTCCAAGGAAATAAATGATGCTGTATTTTGTGTGAATGTGATGTCTTGCTCAATATTTAGCCATTAAGAAAATGGAATGGCAATTGAAGTTGTGTGTTTGTAGACTTGAATATTTTCACTAGGGCAGCTCATGCCCAGCTGAAGATGAATTTTCCATTTGAGTCTGTTTGGATCACGTGTCAATAAAGGCAGCATATTTGTGGTGACTAAGAGGAAATCATTTACCTGTCTTTGCTCATCACTATGAGGAAGATCATGCATTCTGATTATCCCTGAAAAGAATTCAGTCTTTGGTATTTACTAATACTTTCTGATATACTTTGGCTTGTAATTTATAATACCATCTCTGAAATTACTGCATGAAAACCCATGCTCATCTTTTTCTCCTCGATTGCAGTTATATGATTTAATTCCTTAAATCAACCAGGTCAACCACTAATTTTTTCTGTCCATTTTAAGTTTTAAAAAAATGGAGCCCTCTCATGTCATGGTATCACATTTATTTTTCCTTTTTTTAACTTCAAAGTTTTTTGCAAATTTTTAAAAATTTTACTCATGAATCTATCAATTTTTGGCCAGCTTTAGCAAATAACATATGTTTGTATGAATTGCCAACACATTTTTTTATCCAGTCAGGTTTTTATTTTTCACTCCAACCACTTTTTAATTCATTTTACTTGAATAAAATTCTACTCTCTTTTACTCTTAACAAAACCATGTCTCACATACTTTTTCACTAAGAAGTTTCTCCATGTGACAACTAATTTTACTAGTCTCATTCATTCATATACATGTATTATTTGCTACTATCTGTTTGTGTCTCCTTAAACAAAAATGTTGAATTCTTAACTCTGAAAGAGAAGATGTTAGAAGAAGCATATTTGGGAGGGTGCCTATTTGTTGAGACAGAGCAATTATGAACAAGTCCCTTACATAAAGGACCTTAGACATTTTGTTCCACCCCTCTGTCATGGAAGCACATAGTAAGAAGATACATTTTAGAATGACTTTCATACACCAACAGTTTTCACTATCTCGCAAGACTCATGAATGCCCAGCTCAGAATACTCCATCATATATAACACAAAGTGTTAATGTAACAACATTGAACATCTTTTTTAATAGGCTCAAAGGCATAGTCTTTCTTACCATAAAAATAAAGTCCAAATTACATTAACTGGCATTTAGTAATTAATAGTTCTATATTCTATTTTGTTCTTTCTTTCTTTTTTGTTTTTTTGAGAGAGATACATCTTTCTTTTTTTTTTAAACGGAGTTGAAATTCTGTACGGATATATCAAATGTTGGTACAACAATTCCCCTCCTCCATGCCTCCAATCCACTGGGGACTCTTCTTTGTGGGTTCCCTGTGATTCACCATGGAGGTGTGGGTTATCAGCTGTGAAAGCAGCAGTCGGTAATGGTGGGGCAGGGATCAATGCCACTGCTTATTCTCTCTGACCCTATGGCTCTTACATTCTTTCCACCCCCTTTCACAATATTCCCTGAACCTTGGTGAGTGTACTTTAAGTCTACTTTAGTGTTGAGCTCTCAGCAGTTTCTGGATTCCTGCTTTGGTGCATTTTGAGTATCCTCAGTGCCTGTCTGCATCACCCGCCATGGACTAGCATCGGAAATACCTGAGTTTCCAGTTTGAAAGATATCAGGACAATGAGTAAAATCAGGTAAATGCTGCAATACATTATTGTAAATTTTCAAAGTTCTGAGAACAAAGTCAATACTAAAAAATTCCAGAGCATAGAAAAATCAAGAGACAAAATGGTATCATTCCTCTCACCAGCAACTCTGAAAACCAGAGGAGAAAGGAACAATGTTATAGCAAGTTTGATGAAAAATTATTCATAATGTACAACCTTATACAAAAAGAAATTGTTAAGTAAGTGATATAATGGACTTCAGACATTTTTCAGCTGTGCAAGTCCTTTAAAAGTTACTTTGCATCTATCTTTTCTTTTGTACCTATTAGAGACATCCAACAAAATAATAAAAAAAAACTAAGGAAGAAGAAAGGCAAGAAATGATAGCACTGTACATAGGTGAGAAGGAAAATTGAATCCCCCAAATGATTGAGCTGTACATAAAATCAACGGAAGAACAGTTTGGAGCTCTCTTGACGGCTTTGAGGTAGGTAACTCCAAGAAAATTAAACTGAGATAATAGCTCTTGCATTTGAATATATTTAGAAGCAACTTAGATGATAGAGGTTATATTTGGAGGTAACTTAATTATAGGTAGATAGAAACTGTGTTAACAGAAAACTAGACAACCACATAAAAATGTTGTCAAGAAAGTAAAAATAACCACAGTGCATTACATAGCTCAGTGTTTTACATCATGTGTGTAAATACTCACATCAGTTTGCAAAAATTATAACACTTAATATTATGTGAAAAGTTGAATGTTACATTGGATTTCGTGCAGGTGGAATAGGAAAGTGAAACTTTGCCTACTTTTTCTCTTCTCTAGTGGAAAACCATAGATAACTGCCCCAAATTTAAATAGCAATATAATTGTTTCTTTGGTAAGCTGTGGATTTATATACTTCTGCTGTTTGATTCTAGGAGGCACAATAAATATGATTTGGGGGAGCTATTACAGTTTAGTGATATTTGTCTTTTTAAACTATATACATGTAATAATTCAAAGACAAAGGTATTCCTAAACTAAGTAAATGCAACTTTTTGAAAATAAATTCAGGTTTTAAAAATTGCACTTGAAACTGTTTTCATTTACAACCCTAATAATTTGAAACATTTCTCTTTTACAAAGAATCATTTATAAGCAGAAGCTTTAAAATAAAGTCTCCCAAAAATATATTTGTGCAGTACTGAAATGGTACATTTTAGAAATATCTAAGTATATAAATTTAAAATTGTTTTAACACTCAGCACTTACCTTTTAAGTAGATAATTTAAAAAATATTTTATATTTCTTTAGAATTCCTTTTGAAGCTATTTTGACTGGTAGAATAACCTCATATTTCCTCCTATGAAAGTATATGCAACAAACTTTACACTTTATTTCAAAAGCTGTCAATTTGGGTGTATAAGGAAATAAGAAAAAGGTATATGTTCATTTATTTTACAATTATGTTGCTATTTTAGTTACCTTCTCATTGCATGGACAAACACTTAACCAGAAGCTTCTTTTGAGAGCAAAGGATCTATCCCAGTGACACACCTCCTCTGGTAGGGCTCCATCTCCCAAATGCTCTAAGCTAGGACCAAGTAGGAAACATAATCACAAACAGCTAAGGCTATGGAAACATTTTACCATCACTGCTGCTGAAGGGGAAAACAAAAAACATTTATGTAAAATAAAGTAGGTTTGGAATGTAATTGTAGTTTGTTTCCCTGTAACATTATTTGTTAAAAAAAAAAAAAAAAAGGATCATGGTTCGATTCTCCAGGACCCATGTAAGCCAGATGAACGAAGGGCACATGCATCTGGAGTTCATTTGCGGTAGCTAGAGGCCCTGGCATGCCCATTCTCTCTGTGTCTGCCTCTCTTCTATCTCTCTCACTCTCTCTGCTTGCAAATAAATAAAAATAAAATTAAAATTAAAATTAAAAAATGAATGAAAGAAAAGAAGTAAGGAAGGAAAGAAGAAAGGAAGGAAAAAGGAAACCAATTTCCATTTTATGACCAAAGAAGAATTCCAGGAGAATAGAGGACAGTATGGACATCCTGCTTACCACAGAACCAGCTACAGAAAAAAGCCCAACTCTTATTCTTTTGAGATTAGTACTTAATTTCATAGTTGGGTTTTTCTTTTTCTAACTTTTTTTTTTTTTTTCGAAATAGGGTTTCACTCTAGCCCATGCTGACCAGGAATTCACTATGTAGTCTATGTAGTCTCAGGATGGCCTCAAACTCATGGTGATCCTCCTACCTCTGTCTCCCGAGCGCTGGGATTAAAGGCATGTGCCACCATGCCTGGCTTCAGAGTTGAGATTCACTAGGCAGGACTACAGAATTCTCTGACTTAAGCAAGCAACTTTCCATACATATGCTCATAAAAGTTGTGGGTTCCAATCGTCCTTGAATTGCACAATGTTTATTCTGAGAACTCAGGTAAATGGTGTAACCTTTGTGGGAGAAGATTAATGTTATGAACCATGTATAAGTTTATAAAATCCTTACAAAACAAATATTCCACTTAAATTATTAAATAATCTACTTTCTTCTTTTAAATGGCAGGATGACCATAAGAACCATAAGAGGATTAACTTTAAGCATTTCCATTTTTCCTTCACAATCAGAAGTCTCTAAAGTAAAAGAGATATGATGGCAAGATGGCAGCTGTGACCTCCCTCTGTCTCCCCATTTACTAGCACTCTTTTCTTGGTCACTGGGATGTCCTATTTACCCCTCGACATGCAATCGGGATGCTGTGTTGGTGAGTTAGCAAAGACTAGTATAAGAGTTTTTGGTGAAATAGATAATACTAATACCAGAAAATGGAGCCATAAAAGGAAATTGTGCATCATCATTTAGTCAACAAGAGGAGAAACTTGATAATGCAAAATGTCTTTTTATTTAGTTTGAGGCCTCCAGATTCTTACAGCACACACCCTGACCAATAGGTCAGAGTAAAAGGCATAGATGTAGAGATGTCATAGCAAAGTGACTTTTGACTAAGATGCTCTGGGTTCACATGGGAAAGGATCATCTTTTCTGGTAAAGGATGCAGGGAGGCTGGATGTGGAGCATTTGGGAGGTGGAGGCAGGAGGAACTAAAGTTCAAGGCCAGTTTCAGCCACATAAAGAGTTTTCACCAAACACCAAAAATCAATGAATAAAAAAAAGAGAGAAAGGTAGGAAATAAGAGAAAGAAAGAGAGAAGAGAAAAAAAATAAAGTTGGGAAAACAGGACACTTATGTGGAGAAAAATGGAGCAGTATCTTTATCTTTGACCAGCTATAAATATCAACTGCCAGTGACCTAAAGACTTGAATTTATAATGTATAAGAATGAAAGTACTAGAAGAAAACATATGGAAAATACTTAAGCACACTGGTGTTTTGCTAAGGACTGTCCCACATACATAGATTGTTATAGGTTGTGCACGTTAACAATATGAATTCTTAATCTTATAGGCCATGCTTTGATGGTGGTCCACATTTTGTATTATGAGTAGCATTTTGAATAGTATCATAGGCTGACATTTATAATTCCTTATGGAAGTTTTCAAGTCAAGTAGCATACTAATTATGTTCCTTTCAGACCAGCAGCATGTCCTGTAAACTTTTAGTTATTATTATCATGTAAATATAAGGTAGGTGAGCAGTGCAGCTGTGAAGGAATGTTCTATGGTCCTGTTTTGCAGACAGACAATTAATTATTGTGAAACCCTGACCCCCACTTTCATTTTGGAACAACTCTTAAAAATAATATGATATGTGTGAGATACCTTAGCAGTTGAGGTGTTTACCTGCAAAGCCAAAGGAGCTTGGTTGAATTCCCTAGGACCCATGTAAGCTAGATGCACAAGGTGGTGCATATGTCTGGAGTTCGTCTGCAGTGGCTGGAGCACCTGGTGTGCCCATTCTCTCTCTCTCTCTTCCTCTCTCTCTCTGTGTATCTCTTACCCTTTCTTGCTCTATCACATAAATACATAAGTACATAAATAGAATTAAAAGAATAAATACTAGGATGTCTTGACCAGCAGCAGGTCATACTTCAGAGTAATAAAATCATGAGCAGTTGCAAAAGAGACAAAGCCTTTGTGGTTCAAACTGGTTATGGGCAGGACATTACTATTCTAGAGTAGATACACTTTTTTTTTTTTTTTTTTTTTTTTTGTGGTAAGGTCTCTCTCTAGCTCAGGCTGACCTGTAATTCACTCTGTAGTCTCAGGGTGGCCTCAAACTCACAGCAATCCTCCTACCTCTGCCTCTCAAGTGCTGGGATTAAAGGTGTGTGCCATCATGCCCAGCTCAAGAGTAGATAATCTTTTTAAAAGAACCTTAACTTGAAGTTACTAATGAGGACAGAAGGGAACCATGCCATGGCAGAGTGCAGTGGGGGAAAGGAAAAGAAAACAGCTCCTAACCTGTGTGCTGATCTTCTAGACTCTCCTGAGGGTATTTTCACTTCAATAATCGGTTGTTCTTCCATTCTGTGCATCTTGTTGAATCTTTCTGACAAGGGCACAAGACCCAAGAGATCCCCTATAACATGCATCAGACCTTCATCTTCGTGGCTCCAGTATATGTTAATAGTATTTACCAAATTATGGTGAACATTTTCCAGTTTCTTAATACCCCCGAGTGTGGCATTACTGTGGCCCTTTCTTTGTTTGTACTTCTTTCATTGAAATATCTACTAGAACTATTCTCGGACTTTTTGTTTAAGCCCTTCTAATACAGGTGTGACAACAGTAGTATTTGTTGTTGCTACAATTATATTTCACTTGCAGCTTACATCTACTTAATGCTTTCAGTCCTTTAAAAGAACAAAGCAATGTGATATTTAGCTCTCTACATGCTTTAAGGTGCACAAACCATATCTGTATATAGCTGTGGTCAGAAAACAAAAATGAATCAAATAGCATTTTCCCTGAAGCTCTTCCTGGTGGAAAATATAAGTAGGTATCTTCAGGTGAGATAAAAGAAGATAAGGTAATTAGAAATGTTTAAAGGTATGGGAAAAATCACGATTAAAAAATAATTTATTTTTTTATT
Source organism: Orientallactaga sibirica (assembly GCA_036365145.1). NCBI lineage: Eukaryota > Metazoa > Chordata > Mammalia > Rodentia > Dipodidae > Orientallactaga > Orientallactaga sibirica. The sequence goes on along the minus strand of JAEOAD010000003.1, from coordinate 82,077,484 downwards.
TCTTAATCCACATGTTCATATGGAATAAATCACAGTGTCTGCTTTATGCTATTTAAATGACTTATTATCTGGTTATCATGTTATAAGATTCCAGTTGATTTAAAATTATCTTAATGGAATATAGTTAAAGAATAGATATAACAGTGAATGGTTTTAACATCTTATGTATACTGCTACTAATAAAGTTTGCTGTCAGACAAAATTTTATATTACTATATCCTCAAAGCTCAGATCTGCTGTGCCCATCTTCATTAAGCCTAATTGGCTCTGAAAATTTCTCATCCTGAACTAATTTCTTATCACTGTGTAGAATTTAACAGACTGATGCAATCAGAAAGAGTAACATTCATTGTGTGACTATGGCTACTCCTCTCCTAAAACATTGTCACAATTGAGCTGATGTTTATACTATTGTATATCTTATTTGTATTGGCTACCCTAACAAATATTCTGCAATCCTAATTTTTTTCTTTGCTATCTTAAATTGTACTGAATGGCAATCTCAGATGATCTTCATTTCATCACCTACTGTAATCAGCATACTCTGAAATTTGAACAGAGCCAAGGGATATTGAACTACTTCCTGTGTGTAGCAGAGAATACCATAAAACTCAAGGAAACAAGGGAACAAATCAAGGCATTGACCATGACAAGACAATGAGAAGGAAAGATTGTTGCACATTTTCCTTGGCAATCAAGATGTCCAAATGGGGGCTGGTGAGTCAGCAAAGGGGCAGTGAATGGCAAGGTTGAGGACCTCAAGCACTAAGTACAAAGAAAAAGAGATACGAGGGGATGGAAAAACATGTACATTAATGAAATTCTGTTGCTACTTTAGAGGTCATTTTTATTGGATAGCTGATGATTGAACAATTTTTTTGCATTCCTTTCTAAAATAGGGTTCTAAGAAGGCATGAATTATATCTGTTGTCAACAAGCCTGTTTTAAACCAGATTATTTTATACCATCAGTCAGTCACTATCAAGGTTTGTTTTTTTTTTTTTTTTATTTCTACTTTTCAGATTAGTTCCTTCTAATTTCTCTTCTGTATTGTTTCAAAGGTAATGTTAACAGCTCTTGTCCAGCCTGTATCCATCTTTCTCACTGTCATCAACACTGGGCATCCACCACAAGAACCTACCCAAACATGCTGTTCTGGCTCTAGCATTGACTCTGCTACACTAAAAACCGTGCTTAAACCCTTGTTGGAAGGTGAGAAGCACAGCTTTGCTCTTGGTAAGCTGTGCCAATGCGAATTCTTGCCCAGAGGGCGGTAGAGCATTACCGTCTTGGGCCTCATGAGACAATGCGTGTATTAGGCTTTGTTAAATAGGATTCAGAGATACAGTAAAGGAAACAGCATCGGAAAAGCAAGAAAGCATCCACTGACTTGGATGCGAGCCTTCAAAAGTGGGAAACTCTAATGAGGGCTGGATTTGGGGAAGTTAAATATGTTAGGGCTGTCTCTGAACATAATTCCAAGTGTCCTGGGGTGATCGATTGTCTATTGAGAGTTTCTCTACAACCAGGAACTCCATTGCCTTAGGGAACAAGGTGAGCTACACTGTCAGGTATTGCAGAGGTATCTTTGTAACTGCCTCTGGCCTGCCTATATGTTTCTGGCTGATCTCCCAAAGTCCTGGACCTCAGAACCCCCAGTGAACCAGGCTGTTTCTCCGTCTCTGAATTAAGCATACAGTTCTCAAAAGTGGGAAATTCTCCCTCACTGTGTCTGGAGGTTAAAGTTCCTAAACATTCCACTCAACGCATACTTCCAACTTACTTCATTCTCACTTGTCTTGTCGACCTTAGCAATCATCAACTTCCCATTATGCTCTGTCCATGCCATGAAATTTTAGGGCTCTGATTTCCACACTTATTATCTTTACTTAATGCTTTTCTTCTTCATCTTTCTTTCCTTTTACCTTTTTATTGACGACTTTATATATGTACAAAATGTATTTGATCCTAGTCGCCTCCTGTCACTTTCTCTTGCCTTCACTCTTACAATGTCTTCCAGTGACCTCTTTCTCCCTATAATAATTGCCTCTATTATTTTTTTGCCTGTATTTTAATTTTCCTTTCTTTTAAAATCCATGATGACATGATGATAGCCCCAATATTGCAGTTAATGGTAGCTGCTGGGAGATCATGAAGACACTATATGCCTAGAATACAACATTCCAAAGCACTCCCCATTCTCTGGGTCTTACATTCTTTCTGCCACTCTTCTACAATGCATTTCCATGTAATCATTGCAACTCCTGTTTAAATAACTCTTTTTCAGTAATTTCAGTAGCTGTTCAAGACAGCACAGTGTATGAGGTACTCATCTCCCTTTTACAAGCATTTTTATCTCTCTCCCAACTTCCCTCCTGGTTTTCTTTTTTACCTACCAAACTAAAAATATATATGTTATAGTACTATGTGAAATGCTTTTAGATTATTTATAATTTAACTTCATTTTATAAATACCATGGAAATTTACCTGTGCTTATTTTTTTCTTACCACAGAACATAGGGAAGGTTGCATTCAGGTAATTAGCTTTACACAAATATGAATTGATTATGAATAATTAAATCCTTGTATAATTTACTTCATGTATTTAAGAGTTCATTAACAGAAAATTTGTGTTTAGAAGAATTATAGCATTTACATTTTGTCACCAAGGCAATTACCGAGATCTTTGAATTTCCTCATTATATGTAAATCTCTTAAAATTATATATAAATCACATATATATGTGTGTGTGTGTGTGTGTGTTTTGGAGAGAGACAGAGAGACATAGAGAGAGGGAGAGGAAGACCAGATAGAGATGGGCGCACCAGCAGTTTCAACTGCTGCGAACAAAATCCAGATGTGTGTGCCTCCTTGTGGTCAAGTGCAGCAATACGCCCTTGCGTCCCTTTTCATCTGGCTACACGTGGGATCTGGAGATTGGAACCGCTGGAGACTGGAAGTAGCATCTTAGGCTTAGGAAGCAGGCAGGCGCCTTAACCGCTAAGCCATCTCTCCAGCCCAAATCATATAATTTAATGTAATATATATATATATATATATGGTTAAAGTTAGGTGTTAAAGTAGTAATGAAAATGCCATTTTATAGTTGATTGCCTTTAGTTGGAAATCATGACCTACTTAGCCGAGTGGTTAGCCCAGCCAATCTTGGCCTATTCCCGGTAAGGCCTAGTCGAGCCTGAGTACCTGCCCTTGACTCAGCACCTAAGCTGAAACTGCCTCCACCCAGCTGCTGCTGACGTGATGAAATACTGTTGGCCCTTATACCTTTCTCTCATCCCCTTTTCCCACCCCTTCCTCAAAGTATATTGGCCCTTATACCTTTCTCTCATCCCCTTTTCCCACCCCTTCCTCAAAGTATATTGGCCCTTATACCTTTCTCTCATCCCCTCTTCCCACCCCTTCCTCAAAGTACATAAATATCTCCCCTGACAATAAACGACGAGTTTCGCTTTTTAGACGCTTCTCCGCGACTCAATGTGGTTTTTTTTCCCGTGATTTGGGGAGGTTTGAGTTGCCGACACCTGTCTTCGCGCAGCCTCAAGAGAGAAACGGCTGGCCCGGCTCTCTCTCTTTTGCTCTACCTGCCGGTGGTGAGGGAAAAAGCCCCGCATTTTGGCGCCCAGACGTGGGGGCACAACAACCACTGCCCCATGTGAGGACGTATGAGGATTCAAAACGGACTACGGACTGCTGACGGACGGCGGAAAAAATTCAACATTGCTGACGAGCTAATCGGACTGCTGACGGGTGTATCCTCATAAGTAATGAGGTAATCTTCATATTTAATATTCTAACCTTTACTTCTATAATCTGTGCTTACTTCAACTTCCTTTCTTTTCCTTCCATTTCCGGTTTGCCGCCATTTCTAAACGAGTACGCTCATGGCGGACACACCACGTGGACAGACCTAAAGGAGACTTTAAACGTTTTGTCTCCTCATTTAAATAAAAACTCCATCCCAAACTTCAACATCTCTTGTTCTTTTCTTTTCCTCTCATTTTTGGGTTTCCGACAGACCGCTTCTGCGGTGCCGCTTATTTTTGTCCTGCCCCATGTGAATGGGGCGCCATCTTAGAAACACCAGTTCATGGCGGACACACCACGTGGGCAGACCTAAAAACAAAACTCACCACGTGGGTAGACCTAGAGGAAACTTTAAACGTTTTTGCCTCCTCATTTAAATAAAAACTCCGTTCCAAAAGACAAAACAAACCTGATGGGGAGATCTGCTCCCAGCTACACTATGTTTAATTTCATTGAGCCGTCCCATAAAGACACAGGCTCATTGGCCATCATAAATCTAAATCTAAACTCAATTCTACAACATGCTTAACTATTTTTTGAGACTTTGTGCTTATGTTGTACTCATATATATTACTATTGCCCTACTCCTCTTACAGTGTGGCTCTTGGGACAAAACTTTTGTTTCAGCCCCATGGATTAATTCAGTCCTCCTTGCCTTAATTGCCAACCTTAAAGACTTTTCCAGGGAAAAATTCATTTTTGCCCTTAAAAACTGTAAAAAAAGGCTAAAACTAACTTTTAAAATCTCCTTTCTTCCAAGACCGCCACCCAAACCGCCACCGGGCAGCTATCTTTTCAGCTCTTTTCAGCCCCTATCTACTGCCTAAGACAAATGTGCTCAAACCCCTGATGGAGAACAGCTCCGCCATGTAGCTTTCTGTAAATGTAAACTGTGATCAAATACAAACCGAGGTTAACTTTCCTCACGGGCGTGGAGCACAAGTCACTGGTCCGCCAGGCTCCACCGACATTCCTGCGGGAGCGGGCCGAATGGGACAACTCCGCCCGGGCCCGAGCACTGCCCCGAGCCTCACTGGCTGCGCCGCCGCACACCTCCAGGCGCCACTTTTGGTCACTTTTATCAAAAATAAATAAATAAAAGGCCAACCAAACAACAAGGAGGCAAATAGGCGGGCTCCTAACTTGCTTTAAAAATATCTTAGAAATGGGCGGACAATCCGCCATGAGGCCATGAGACAAGCCGCTGCCGTCCCCCGCCCCTTTGCCTCTAGACGCCCTCTATGCTCTTAACTAAGTGTCCCACGGGCCCAAAGTATTTACTTTAAAAAAAAAAAAAAAAAAAAAAAAAAAAGCTGGAGACATTCATATTGCCCTGCTAGAGGTAAAAAATCCTATTTTTCAAGTCTATATGGCTATATCCTACACACCATTGTCCCACCCTTCACTGCCTTCCCATTAACATAAAGATAAAAAGATGGCTTAATTGTTAAACACTTGCCTGTAGAGCCTAAGGACCCTGATTCGAGGCTCAATTCTCCAGTACCCATGTAAACAGTGGCTGGAGGCCTGGCACGCCCATTCTCTCCCTACCTGCCTACCTCAATTCATACTAAGCCCAACTAACTCAATCGGTAATACAATGTTGGCCTAAGATTAAAGTTTTCTGGCAGCTCTGCCCAACTGGAGGGACAAAATTTAAAAAAAAAAAAAAAAACCTAAAACTGTCAATCTCTAGTTACTATAAAAGTTTAATGACGGCTAATGATGGTTAAATTTAAATTGTTTTTCTCTCTCTTACTATGCCTTATACCAAGTATTATTGTTACTGTTATTATAAATTTATTAAAAGCCAGGGACAAAATATAATAATTTAAATATATGTCCCCAATATATTCAATATTTTATTAATTTATAGTTTACATCTACAATTGCCTTACTAAAGACAATGTCACTGGAGGCCAATTTTAAGGTGTAATAATGATTTAAAATTTCATTATAAAGATATACAAAGTGTGCCTAACAAAAATTCCTAAAGCTTACTGTGACTTGACTACAATAATTTTGCTGTAGGTACTATGTAACTAATTAATTTCTTTTTCTCTTTTCATGGCTCTACAAAGACAGGCCAACTTCTGCCAATATAAAACTTGCCCTAGATCTATAAATTTCAACATCATAAAAACTGCTAGCTGTCAGCCCTGGATTGACCTTAACAGTACATGTCTCATATCTTTTCTTCCTTGATTAATCAACCTAATGTTTTATTATTATTATTTTAGGTCATTCCAACCCATCTGATCTCCAAGACCTCACTGCTAAATGCCTTGCCATTTTACAGGTGGCTCCAGAAAAGATTCAAACTGCCTCCCCTTCAAGATTTTGGGCTCCAGGTTATTCCTTAATACTGTCTCTCCTGTCAAACCCCAACTCCATATTCAAAAATCCTATACTTTGCCTCAACTCCAAAAGGTGCTGGGAGAAATTAATTGATGAGGCCCTGATACCCATAACTACTGAGGAACTGTCCCCTTTATTTGACCTCTTAAAGGGTCTTACTCTCTCCTCTCAGATAACCTTGCCCTCATCATGAACAAATTCTACATAAGGTACAACGGGCCATTGATGCTGCTGTCCTAAAGAGGTTTGATCCTAACTTACCTATCTCCTCTGTATTTTCTCTGGGAAACATTATGCACTGCGCTGTTGGCCCAGGAAGGAGAACCCATCCAATGGATTCACCTCTCCCCCTTGGTGGAGTCCCCAGAGTTTACTCTATAACTAACCAGATTGCAGACTGCATTATAAAGGGCAGGGACACCTCTGTCCGATTGTTTGGCACGGAGCCTCATGTCATTGTCACCCCCTTTAAGGTAACAGACTTCACTTGGCTTCAGAGAAATAACAACAGGGTTGCTATTGCCCTCGAGGGGTTTCTGGGTATAATTGATTGTCACTATGGTCCTTATAAATGGATGAGCTCCTTCTCTAGGTTGGAATGGAGACCCCAGACTTTTTTTATCTAAACCCAACCCTGATTTCCTTACCATATTCACTGATGGGGGGCGCTTGGGAGCTTCCCTAGTTGTTTACCCTCCCTTAAGGAGGGGAGAAAAGTCTATACCCATAAAGTCTATCTCCCATGAGGTCACAGGATCAGCACAATTTAAAGAACTATTTGCTGTCGTTTTGGCTTTGGACACTATTCAGGAGCCATTTAACTTATTTTCTGACAGCCTTTATGTTGTTAACCTGTTACCCAACCTAATTGAGGCCCATATTAGACTGGACCCAATATTATAACCCCATTAATGATTCAAGCCCGCCCCTACTTAAACAAAGAATTAACCCCATTTTTCTTCAACATCTCAGAGGCCATCAAAATTTACCAGGATTCCTCTCTAAAGGAAACAATTTGGCTGACAAACTGGCCTCTCAGCCTCAATGTAATACAGTCTCAGAAGCTACACACTTCCACTTATTAACTCATATAAATTGAGGGGCCTTAAACATAAATATCCCCATGTGCCAGTCAAGGACCTTAAAAAAATTGTCCGAACTTGCAAATCCTGTCAGCCTTTCTTCCAGGTACCTCCACTTCAAACTACAGGAGCTAATCCTCGAGGACTACGCCCTAATCACCTTTGGCAGATTGATGTTACTCACTATTCTCCATTTGGAAAACTTAAGTATATTTTTCTCTCAGTTGATACTTTCTCCCATGCTTGCTGGGCATCAGCACATGCTGGGGAAAAACTAAACATGCTATTAGCCATATGCTTCAATGCTTGCCACCCTTGGATTGCCAGATCAAATCAAAACCGATAATGGTCCCTGCTTCAGAAACAAAACTTTTATAGATTTCCTCCAAACCTGAAAAATCTCACTTTCCACAGGCATCCCATATAACCCAAGGCCAAGCCATCGTGGAAAGATATCATCAAACTCTCAAATCTCAATTACAAAAACAAAAGGGGGAATCTCTACCCCCACATGACCAACTAAAAAAGGCATTATTAACCCTAAATATTTTAAATTTTTCTAAAGAAGATAGACACTTGTCCCCTTTTCAAAAACATTGACCTCAGCTGTCACCTACAGCTCCATCTGGGTCAAATGGAGGGACCCATTAACTGGGGCCTGGAGGGGACCAGACCCCCTCCTCACAGCAGGGAGAGGATTTGGATGTGTCTTTCCTCAAGAGGAAAAAAGACCTATTTGGGTACCGGCAAGAGACTTAAAATATTTACCCCAACAAGGGGATGATAATAATCAATCTTCCAGGGAGTGTCACACCCTGAGAACTATGCCTCTATTTCTTCCCCAGGAACAACTGAAGGTATGGATGCTACTAGACCTGAATGAAGCCAGAAAAGCTCCAGAGAGATTTACAGAAGAGGAGTCGGGACTCCTAAGACAACCTGCTGTAGACGAGCTTACATGGCTTTTTATTCCACCTTCTCCCTCCCCTTGGACCCCTCCTTCTTCTTGCTCTTTACCCTACCATCTCCCTCCCCCTGAACCCCTCCTTCTTCTTATCCTCACTCTCGGCCCTGTGTAATTAATAAGATTACACAATTCATTCACCAACAGCTTGAGGCAATTAAACTTCATCAGGCCAAGGCACCACAGGTTTGCGACTCAAAGACAATGGCTTTTCCACTTACTGGCTATCCACCTAACATCCCTCCCCGCCTCCATCGAACCAACGACGGGTAAGCTCTCAGACAGGCTGAGGCAACCTAAGACAGGGCGTGGAGTGGTCAACGGGCTAGAGGCATAGTGCCCAGAGACGGGTAAGGTTCCCAGAGGGGAACAACCTAGGACAGGGACTATGCCATCCACCGCTCTTACAAAAACAAAAGGGGGAGATGTTGGGCTCTGCCCGGTGTGAAGCCGAGTGGTTAGCCCAGCCAATCTTGGCCTATTCCCGGTAAGGCCTAGTCGAGCCTGAGTACCTGCCCTTGACTCAGCACCTAAGCTGAAACTGCCTCCACCCAGCTGCTGCTGACGTGATGAAATACTGTTGGCCCTTATACCTTTCTCTCATCCCCTTTTCCCGCCCCTTCCTCAAAGGGCCCTTATACCTTTCTCTCATCCCCTTTTCCCACCCCCTTCCTCAAAGTATATTGGCCCTTATACCTTTCTCTCATCCCCTCTTCCCACCCCCCTTCCTCAAAGTACATAAATATCTCCCCCCTGACAATAAACGACGAGTTTCGCTTTAGACGTTTCTCCGCGACTCAATGTGGTTTTCTTTCCCGGTGATTTGGGGAGGTTTGAGTCGCCGACCCTGTCTTCTCGCTCAGCCTCAAGAGAGAAACGGCTGGCCCGGCTCTCTCTCTCTTTTTGCTCTACCTGCCGGTGGTGAATATTTCTGTGTACATATATGTTCCTTCCCCCCCTCCTTTTCCTTCTTTTGATGGAAAGGGAAATTATACTTTTTGTTTCTTAGGTACTGTCTTGAAGAAGTCTATATTTGGTGTTCAGGAATTCTGAAAACTCTTTCCTTCATAATTATAATTATCATTATATAATATGAGAAAATTAAGAACTAGAAAGGTACTTTTGAACTAGACACTCATATGCCAATATCTAGTGTTTCCTTTCCTCTTCCATTTGCCTCCTCCTTTATTCTCTTCTTTTCTCCTCACATAGTTCCCTTTCCTCTCCCCTTGATCATTCAGGTCTTCCAGAATTTATGAATTACCCATAGAAAATCATTCTCTACTCATAAATTTGCATGTAAATGAGTTTGGTAATCTACTTGGTTTATTTTTAATTCCTAGCTGGTAAAATCTCATGTGTTCTTCATATGAAATATTACTTCCTTCTGGAATATTCTTTCTCTTAAGATGCCAAAGTAATATATCCCTCCTACTTGCCAAAAAATTGCAATATTATTTCTCCCATCCAAGTACTAACCTGGCCTGATCCTGCTTAGCTTCTGAGATCAGACAAGATCAGGTGCATTCAGAGTGGTATGGCTGTAGACTATAATCTTAGTTCTAACAAATATTCAAGTTTTTAGTATAATTTTGTGTTTGCAATATACCTTCTCCATTTGAAACTAAAAGCTTAAAGGTGATTCATTGTACCTTTTTTCTTTGACCACAATATTTTGGTAAACATTCTAAGCCTAGAGTTCAAAGTAAGACTCTGGTATGAAGACAACATTTTTAGCTTTTTATTTGTCTTTTGAGGAATTAGCAATATATTTTTGAGTTTCATTTTGAATGTGTATTGAAATTACTTAGGAGTTACTTTCAGAATAAAGTTCTTTTCTTCTTCCCCTACAACAATCACCATCTACTGCTCAATGATCATGTTGTACAGGACTGTTTCACTATAGCATGTACCATGGAGCTTGTAGCTTTTAGATGTCCTCCTTGGTCACACAGCAAGCTTTGGTCCAGTCTCCTGTGATCATAATACCTTTATTGATCCACTAACATTGGTATATCAAGGTCTTTGTAAGAAGCTTGTCAGAGGGCACAAAGCCATACTTGACTACAAGGGGGCGCATGCATCTGGATTTCTTTCACAGCAGCTGAGAGACTGCTGGCACGCCCATTCTCTCTCTATCTCCCTCTCTCTCTCTCTCTCTCTGTGTGTCTCTCCAAAAATAAAAAAAAAAATTAAAAAGCACCCCAAAAAATTTAAAAAAAAAAAAAAAGCTTGTCAGTTTGGACTGCTGTAAAATGACTAACATAATAAACATTTTGTTTCTTCTAGAATTGGAGCCTGGGAAGTCCAGGATCAAGTTGCCCATAAATCTCTTATTTAGTGTGGTCATTTGTTCTGGTTTGCAGATAATCTTATTGTGTCCACAAATAGAGACCCAATACATTGAATAAGCTTCTCTTCTTCAGGAATACTTCACAAGGATCCCTGACCGAATCACTGAAATCCCCCTCCCGTTCTTACCTTCTCAACAGAAATAATTTCAATATATGAATTTGGGGTGTTTACACACGGCATTCCAGATGCTACAAACCACTCAAGCACCAGATATGTTTTGTTTACCTGGTACATTATACTATGTGAATTGTTGTTTTATTCTTTTAAATATCCAATGTACTTTTCTTGGGAAATATGTCGCAGTGGATTTTGAATAACCAAAGCTGATGGGTAAAATCATAGCGGATGGTACTTTGATTATTTTCTCCTTGTTTTAAAACACACATAAATGAGTGTGAGCTTCAGTTTTCAGCGGGTTTTCTTTCCCTTATTTTCAGTCCATCCTAGAAGTCTTTTTAAGCCTCTAGGGCTCAAGGGCTGACTTTACCTAATCTTCGAAACTTGTTTACTGCTGTTGATAATGGCATTGGGATTTATATGTGTTTTTGGACAGTGGATGGGATTCACAAATCACCTTAGGTTCCTTCAGTAATAGGCAAACCTTTATTGCATTTTCTCTCTTGACATCAACAATTGGCCGATGCCAATATTCTATCACCTTCCTTTAAATTACACTGTGTATTATGTGCTGCCACGTGGAACCACTTTACAGAGAAGCACAGAGGCTGTGTCAGAAGCTTCTTGGGAATATTTTGTGGAAAAGTTTGTGGGTGATTTGAATATGGATGAAATGAATTGTTTGCCTTGGTACAGTTTCTTAACAAGTAAATATAGAAAAACCTAAAAACAGGAAGAAAGAAAAATCACGATAATAAAACTTTTATTTCAATTTCCCAGGTCAAGGAAATATTGGCTACCCCAGCAATACTTTAATGTGGTTTTAAAGGCTGCATTATGACATATTATTCATCTCAAATCTAATATTTCAGAGACTGCAATAATTTAAAATTATAATCTGGTTTTCAGACACCATTTCCATAGGATTTTAGTACAATAAAAACACAAATTCCATGGAACATGCTAAGAAATTTTTTAAAAAATGCATTTTTGTGGACTTTACTTCTTTTCTACTTTCAAAATAGATTTTCTAAACTGACACATAAAGCTGGCGAGAAAGATGGTGACCGGACTTCCTAGTTAGGAATAAAAAAGCAAAATAAGTCAATTTTTTTAAATGCCTGATAAAAATGTTAACATTTGTGTGCTCTAATATAAGAATGGATTATTGTCATTCTACTTAATAGGCATTGTGCTTAAATTATTATTTTAACTGTTTTGTAATATATGTAAGGCTTTATAAATGACAGACAGAAAATTCATTATGTGAGAGGTCATATCTGGGTCTGGGCTTCATTTATCTAAGTGGAACCCAGACCTGAACCTCACACATGCAGATCAACACTGGGGGTGGTGATCAAAATGCTGCAGATGACAGTACAAAAAGCTCATCTGATATGTGGAGTGCTACACCATGAGGGGGAGGAGGCAAAGTGATCAGGACGGGGAGAATGTCTCAGGAAGCCACCAGGGAGGAAATGACAAAGAAGTTCATTGGAAAGAAAAGATTTTTCATGCTGTAATGATATTTGGGGAAAACTACTAGAACAAATTTGGACCCACCTTAATAATGTACAGGCATGCCAAGGGCGAGGCTAATAATTATACTGGCGTAAAAGAGAATCAGTGGGGCTCTATAAGTGACCCCTGTGAGACAAGCAGGACAAGCAAAGAAACTGAGGCTTTGAGAAGTTAATTCCAACCAGCAACATAGTAACTACAGAATATGGTGTTTCACTGTATTCTGTGATGTCCAGGATGGAGATAGGGAACCAAGTGCATTATTAACTCTGCTATTATTCAACCTACAGACTGAAACTTAGCAATTGTCTCAAAGAGCTTATCTTTTCTAACTTCTAGTGAAGGGGAGAAACAATGAAGCAAAAAGATAGTTTTCAATGTGTGGTCAAATAGAATTCAAAGTGTCTTTGTTTAGGCATAATTTAATTTATTTATTCATTTGAATTAAATTTTTAATAAGAGACAGAGAGAAAATTGGCATGCCAAGGTCTTCAGGCACTGCAATCAAATGCCAGAAACAAGCTCCCCCTTGTGTGCATGTGTGACTTTGCATGCTTGTGTAGCTGTGCATCTGGCCTGTGTGGGACCTTGGAAGTAGAACATAAATCCTTAGGATTTGCAGGCAAGCTCCTTAACCTCTAAGCCATCTTTCCAGGCCCAATATTGATGGGGTACAATGTGATATTATATATATATTTCATAGTAGGGTAATAACTATACAGTATCAACTTAACCTTTTTATTTATTTATTTATTTGAGAAATAGAGAAAAAGATTCAGAGAGAGGGTGGGGGAGGGAGGAGAGAGAGAGAATGGGCACACCAGGTCATCCAGTCACTGCAAATGAATTCCAGACACATGCTCTACTTTGTGCATCTGGCTTACCTGGGTCCTGGGGAATTGAACCAAGGTCCTTTGGCTTTGTAGGAAATGCCTTAAACACTAAGCCATCTCTCCAGCCCCTTTACCTTAACTTTTTATCATTTACTGAAAGTCAATGCATGCAAAATCTTATCTTCTACTATTAGATATACATTATTAAGAACTAAATTCTGCCAACAGCCCTGATTCCTCCTTTGTGGTAAGTTGGTATTCATTCACCACCCTTTTTCCTTTCACCCTCCCAAAGTTTGAAATCCACTATTTTACTCTGAATATGAGATGAAAAATGAACAAAAACTATTTTTGGAAGCACATCTTTTAATTAGTAAGAAAATTAATTTTTTTCTTTTTTGTTTTTGTTTACATATATTTTATTTATTTATTTGAGAGAGAAAGAGGCAGAGAGAGAGAAATAGAGAGAGAGAGAGAAGGAGAGAAAGAGAGGGAGGAAGAGAATGTATGCTCCAGGGACTCCAGCCACTACAAATGAACTCCAGATGCATGTGCCCCCTTGTGCATCTAGCTTATATGGGACCTGGAAAATTGAACCGGGATTCATTGGTGTTGCAGGCAAACACCTTAGCCGTTAAGCCATCTCTCCAGCCCAAGAAAATTAATTTTTACGTACTGTAGTTTCTGACCAAATCTATTTTCTATTTTCTTCCTCACATCACAAAGTTCCAAAAAAAAAAAAAAATGCTGGCATTGAAGAAAAATGACCACCTGCCATTTAAACAATGCATTAGTTACTTTTCAAATTATAGTAACAATATTCCTGACAAAAAGTAGCTTATGGGAGGAACTGTTTATTTTGGATAACAATTCAAGGGGATGCAGTCCCTCACACAGTCCATTGTGGTGGAGAAGGGAGGGAGCAGGAACGTGAAGCAGCTGGTCGCATTCTGAAGTCAGAAAGCAGAGAGTGTTAATGCTGGTGCTCAGCTTGCCTTCTCCTCTGGATGGAGTCCAGGCCACCCTCCACAGCTGGGTGGGTCTTCCCATCTCAATTAACCTAGTATAGAAACTTATTTTCCCACAAGATACACATAGAGATTGTTACATAGGTGATCATAGGTGACCTTCACACTTACTATACATGAGAATGTTCAAATTTCATTAATCCAGCTAATGACTCTAACTTCTAAGCATCCATCTCCCAAATCCTCCTTTATCTCTTCTATACTAAGACAAGACTGGGATTGTAGCCATGCTTTGACAAGAGTAGACATTTTGGATCATATTTCACTAAATTAACAGCATTATCTCTGAGGAAAAGAAAATTATGATAATTTTATAAGAAAATTTGTTACTCAAAGTATTTGGGTTTGATTTTCAAATGCCACTTATCAAACATGATCACCTTTTTGTACCTGTCTGCTGCTTTGTTTTCTTTGAAATTAGGGGCTTAGGTAGAAAAAGAACCAGATTCATTATTTTTATTAACCAGAGAGGCATACTTTATGTGCTGTGGCCTTGTTTTCTTGCAGTTTATTAAGAAAATAAATTTATCTGGAGATATTTGAAATTACTTTAAATCCTTCTCATATTTTATGTTAGCAGCAGGATTGCTGATACCTAATAACTTGTACAAAGTATTAACATGATCTCTAACCTTCTAAAACACTTTAAGCTCATAATAACTTTTTTTAGAACAATTTTAAGTGCATGAAACTGTTTTTGCTAACTCTTGACACTACATTGAATGACGTGTCTTTGGAGCTTATAAATTTAAATACGTATATTGAGCAACCCATTCTAACATCTTCCCTCCATTCTCTGAACAACTTCCATTTTATGTTCCATTTTTATGCATTTAAATATTGAATATGTATCATGTAAGAGAATTCATATAGTTTAACCATTGATAAAGGTAATTTACTTTTTTATTAAATTAACAAAATTGTATATTTAATGAAAGTATTATGTCAAACATTTTATAATTTTCATTTAAATATATATTAATTGATTTTATTGTAAATATTCTTATGCATTACTTTTTGTTGTTGTTGTTGTTTTTTGAAGTAGGGTCCAGGCTGACCTGGAATTCACTATGTAGTCTCAGGGTGGCCTCGAATTCATGGTGATCCTCCTACCTCTGCCTCCCAAGTGCTGCGATTAAAGGCATGCGCCACCATGCCAGGCTTCTTATGCATTACTTTATGGATGCAATCTGAATTAATATAACATTAAACATGATTTTTTTCCATGTAGCTTAATTATTTATGGAGACATTTAGTTTTTCATAATGTTTAGCCATCATAATTTAAATTTTATGCCTTTGAGGTTTCATTTCTACTCTAATATTTTCATTTAATTTCCATATATCACCCTTAAAATTATCTGTGGACTCAAATATGCATATATTTCAAATGTACAGGGCACAATATATCCCACAAGTTAAAAAAATGAATTTCTAGGTCAATGAACTGGTGAAACTTGTATTTATTGGCAAATCTAAAATATTATATGTATAAATTACTTTTAGTTTTAAAGATGAGAAAAAATTAAGACAACATTCTATAAATATGTAGATTATTAAGTAGTCAGCAATGGTATCTACATTAGTATAGTATATGATGAAGAGGTTTATTAAATTGAATAAATATTATTTTAATCTTATATGATATCAATTTAATTAAAATATTGAGTTATATATTTTTAAAATATGTTTTATATATTTATGTGAGAAAGAGAAAGAGGCAGAGAGAGAGAGAGAGAGAATGTGCACGCCAGGGCCTCCAGCCATTACAAACAAATTTCACATGCATGTGTCCCCTTGTGTATCTGGCTTAGGTGGGTTCTGGAGAATTGAACCAGCATCCTTTGGTTTTGCAGGCAAATGCCTTAACCACTAAGCTGTCTCTCCAGACCCTGAGTTATATATTCTTTATCAGTATACATGTTGACTTAATTTGCTATTTTTATGCATTTATTAAATTTCATGAATTATAGTTTTTTATAATATCTTATATTCCATTGTTAATAAAGGCCATATTTCTTAAGCATAAGTAGTTTAAAATGAATGACATTAGGAATATATGAAGAAAATTTGCTATACATTATATGATTATAAATAGTATTTGAGGCTGGTGAGATGGCTTAGTGGTTAAGGTGTTTGCCTGAAAAGCCTAAGTATCTAGGTTCAATTACCTAAAACCCACAAGGCAGTTGCACATGGTGGTACATGCATCTGGAGTTCATTTGCAGTGGCTGGACTCTCTGGCATAACCTTTCTCTCTATCATAAATAAATAAATAAATGATATATTGATACAATATTTAAAACTGATAGAAAAATATCTATGCTGAGCAAAACATTTAAATTGTACACAAAGAGATCACTCACATGCTGTGACAAGCCATACAGAGGAAGCCTTAGGCAAAGGGATAAACAAGTTATACTTATTTCAAGTTTCTAAAATTGCATTTAAATATTATTTATTATGAGTGGTTTTTGTTCATCTCCTCAATTTTGTGCTTGAGGTTATGTATTGAAACCATGCTATTCATTCATTGAATTAGATAAAATAAATAGTTCTATGAAAGATCCAAAAACATACTGGTTAAAGTTGAAATAATAGATCAGAAATGTACAATATCTAGAAAAGAAAGAGCACATATGGATACATCACAGAGAAAATAAACACATGGAAGCCAGGCATTGTGGCTCTTTCTGATCATCCTAGTACGTAGTAAATGGAAAAGTTTGATTGCTTCAGCCCAAGGCTAACTTGGGACAGATAGTAAGTTCCAGGCTAGCCTTTAGTATGTATAAAACCCTGTTTGAAAAAATTAGCCACCCTCCAAATGAAACAACAGTGAAATCACAAAGGCAATTCAATCATAATTTGATGTACTTAAAATAAGCTCATGAGGGCTGGAGAGATGGCTTAGTGGTTAAGGCGCCTTCCTCCTAAGCCTAAGAAGCCAGTTCCAATCTCCAGGACTCACGTTTAGCCAGATGCAAAGTGACGCAAGGGCACAATGCCACACTTGACCACAAGGGGGCGCACACATCTGGATTTCATTTGCAGCAGCTGAGAAGCTGCTGGTGCGCCCATCTCTTATCTGTTTTCCTCTCCCTCTCTCTCTGTCTCTCTCTGTGTCTCTCTCCAAAAATAAATAAATAAATAAATAAATAAGCTCATGAAAAACTAATACCCTTATGCAAAAGCTATTAAAGAATTATAAATGACAAATAATTAATCCTTTTATCCTCTAATGCTTAATTGAAACAGAAGTATAAGCAAAAGAAAGTATTCAAAAACAACAACACTCTTTTGTTTTAATTTACTTTCCTAAATTTTCTGACAATCATTGTGATTTACGCAATATTAAAAAGTGGAAAATTGAGCTGGAAAGATTGCTTAGTGGTTAAGGTACATACCTGTGAAACCTAGGACCCAGGTTCAATTCTCCAGGTCTCACATAAGCCAGATGCACATGGTGGTGCATGCATCTGGAGTTCATTTGTAGTGGCTAGAGGCCCTGGCATGCCCATCCCCCTGTCTCTAATAAACAAATAAACATAAATCTTTAAAAAAGTAAAAAATAGGAAATTATTTTTTCAATTTATGAAATCACTTTAAGTAGAAGTGTGCAGGTATGTCTAAATTAGAATTATGAAACAACCCAACAACAACTAAAGGATCAAATTATAAACTGCACACATATTTTTGATATGAATATACATCAAAAATGTTGACAGGTTGATCATGGAGTGCTTTGAGAAAATATCAGTCACCAAACAATAGTTGACCATTTCTTTATGATCCAATGAAAAGCAATTTTAACAATCTACAAAATTAATAAAAAAATGTGTTTGATATAGTGGGAAAGCTATCATACTTCACATGTTTGAAGAATAAAATAAAACTAGCCATAAGACATTAAGTAGACAAGACTGCTTTCATTTATATGTAATGACTGATGCTAAATGTGAGTGATCTGGGGACACACAGGAGAAACCAGAGCCCAGCAGAAATGTCCAAAGGCAGAAGACAGTCATGTCTACTTTTCATTAAATCGCTCCATGGATAGGAGAATAGCCATTCAAAAATAAACTGAGGTTTTACCTGAAAATTTGATGAAGAACCTATTGTGCTAAGCTTTCCCCTATGAATAGTCATAAAACCTACAAAACATATGTGAGTAAATATTTCTATACATTGGACATGAAGTATAATGACATGTTCTCTAGGAAATTCAAAGTATTGTGAAATGAGCGCCACAGTTCCAACAGTTACCTGCTGCACAGGAATGCTTCTCCAATAACAATGTGAGGATTTGAGTGTCAATGGCTAAGGGTGGTTCTTTTGTGATGAGAAAACTGCGTGATGTAAACTAGGGAGTAACTGCTATGGGGCTAGGTTTTGCATTATAAGCAATGCTGTGAGATGTTAAGAGTTATATACTGAAAGACCCAGGCCAGAGTAGCACCATGACAGGCCTCAGTCACTCTGTAGGCCACAAGGGCGAGTTCCCGGAATCAAGGGAAGAACAAGCATTACCGGGAAAAACCATAAACTTGCAGTGTGAGCATGACTCAACATTCTTGCGGTCCTGGGCTGGATGGCCCAATAAGATCCACCGTCTCAGAATTTTGTAATTGTCAAACAATCAAATGAATGTAACCGCGCGCGCCAACCTGTTCAAATGCAACCGCCGCTTGCTTAGCCAATTAAGTTTGAAATTCCCCTAGACCTAGCCCGCCAAAATCCTAAGACCAATCAAGAACCCCCAAGTACAGTTAATGTTCAAATTAGCCAGTCATGTAGTTGCGTAGGTGATAGTCCTCTCCCCCTTGCTCAAACCTCAATAAAAAACCCGCTTTTCTGCTTCTCCTGGCTCTTGCATATGTCCACTGTGTTGGTGAAGGCAAGAGACCGAGTTTAAGCCTGAGTAAAAGCTCTTTGCGTTTGCATACGTGTTTGGTCTTCCTTGGTGGTCACTGGGGGCACCGTGAACTGGGCATTACATTACTAAGTATGAACATAAGACCTTATTAAGTATTCTTCTAAGACCAATATCATAAGCTAGCATTAGTGAGTATTTAGATATAAACTTCAAATTATCTACTACAGAATTGACATGAAAATATGTCCAAAATCGAATGAAAAGATACAGCTATAATAAAGTAACAGATAAAGTTTAATATTAGTGGAAATCACAATGAAGTAAATGAAAACCTGCTGATTGAAAGTAAACTATCTCAGGCTGGAGAGATGGCTTAGTGCTTAAGGAGCTTGCCTGCAAAGCCCAAGGATTTATATTTGAATCTCCAGGTCCCACATATGTCAGACACAAGCATGCAAGGTCCCACATGCACACAAGATGGCACATGCATCTGGCATTTGATTGCAGTATCTGGAGGTCCTGGTGTACCAATTCTCTCTCTCTCTCTCTCTCTGTCTATCCCCCTCTCTCTCTGTCTCTCACTTTCTCTCTCATATAAAAATATTCAAAAAAAGGTGACCTCTCTAATATGGAAACTTAGCTTTTTTTTTCTTTTTTCTTTTTCTGTAAGATAAGTGTCTCAGTTAAGTAGTCCAAGCAGACCTCATATTTACCTTGCTTGCATGACTGTCTCCCAAGTCCTAGGTTTAGACCGTAAACTTGATAGCAGACAAGGACGGATAAAAGGAAGGTCTTTTTAAAGTAACAAATAGAACAATACAAGAAATATAGAAGCTGGGCGTGGTTGCACACGCCTTTAATCCCAGCACTCAGGAGGCAGAGTTAGGAGGATCACCATGAGCTCAAGGCCACCCTGAAACTACAAAACTACATAGTGAATTCCAGGTCAGCCTGGGCTGACCCTACCTCGAAAAGCCAAACAAAACAAACAAACAAACAAATAAACAAACAAACAAACAAACAAAAAACATTAAACATTGAAGAGAGAGAAGTGAACAGAATATTCCAGGGATAAATTAAATGCAGTGATACAAATAGTAAAACAGTGAGTCCGAGTCCCATGGGAGAGGGAAAGTAATGTTTCAGTAAAAGTAATGAAACTTACAAAATTTTGAGTTTAAAAAAAAAAAGAAGATATCTAAATAACTCAGGAAACTCTAGGTAAGAAAAGTACAAAAAGAAACAAACATCCCTTTTCTTCATATTACACCTAAAATACCAAAATAGAAATATCTTGAAATTTGGCACAAAGCATGATAATCAAGGTAGATTTATTAGAAAAAATAGATATTACAACATAATAGACCATTTTCCAAATGCTTATAGTATAAAAAATACTGAGAATTAACAAGGAAAATAATTCTCTTTAAGACTGAGTTGAGGCTGGAGAGATTACTCAGCAGTTACGGCGCTTGCCACCTCCTCTCCTTGCAACAGGATTTCAATGTTGATATAATCCATCTCCTTATCTCCCATGATACATTTTACTCATAGGTAGTCCTCCTGGTTTTGTTTTCAAAGCTTCTCCTGAATCTAAACATATTTTACATTTTCTGTCAGTAAATTTCCGATTTCAGACTTTCTTTAGCCTTTTCCTTTCTTAAGCATTGCTATAGGTTTCGAGTCAGCTTCTCTGTGCTTCTTCCAACACTTTGTTATTTTTAACAATGCAGGTAGACAGAGTTCTTTAAAAACATTCATTACCCGGAGCCACTAGGTGCAATCAACTCTTCAGCACTCTTCCCCATGCTTGTAATAAAATTAACAATCATTAATTAGGGCTTCAATAGCCACAGACTTTTTTCTCATCATGCCTCAATTTAATGTTTGTATTCTTTAAGTTGTAACGGTACTTTCCAAAGGGTGCAGAGGGAAATTTTAATGGAATACGCTCAAGGGCCTCAATTTCTGTTTATACACTTTAATCTCATATTTTAATAAAAGGTGACAGACTGGTTCTTCTCTGATATCACTTCAACAGCATGTCTCTTACTTTACAATGAAGCCTCCTTTCCACCACTCGATGAAAGCATTTGCTCAGAGAAATGACAATATTTGCAAGTACTGATTGAACAGACTTCTGTGAACAGTTCTTTGCCAAGGAATTGGGTTAAGATCTTGCCCTTCCTTGGCATATACACATGCATGCATGAGGTGTGTCGGGGGTGTGCATGTGGGTATACATGCATGTGTGCACACGTACACACACACACACACACACACAGACACACACACACACTCATGTCCCTATAGCCTCAACACAAAAAGAAAGAACTTAAGATGCCCCCAGGAATACCAGAGGCGACTGTGGAAGACAGTTACTGTTGCCGAGTATTTTTCTTAACTAGATAATGAAAAGCTTGGAGAGTAACAGGAGAACAAAGACCAGCTATGAATTCCTAAAGCCCTCTTTGCCTAATGAAGCCACCGTTTTAGAAGATGGGATAGTGGAGAAAATGGGCACCAAGCCCTGGATGTAAATAACATAAAGTGTGAACATTAGCAAAAGCAATGAGGCACCCAGTCTGAATAAATACAATATGCAAAACTGAAGAAAGAATTGCTTGGGAACATCTGCATCTTGATATCCACATTGCACTGAAGTTTTGAACCTTAACAGCTACCATTGTGAAGGAATGAAATGACAAGGATTAGAACCACTACTATTTTATCTAAAAATTGCTGAAATGGGTGGATCTAGCCATATTTATCTTTGCCTCACTGTAGTGGTTTGAATGTGGAGTGTGCCCCTATAGTTTAATGTGTTTGTGATTAAGCCTCGTGCTTAATCCCCAGCTGTCAGAACTTTTGGGAGATGGACCTTTGCTGGAGGAGGCATGTCACTGTGGTAAGGCCTTGTGGTGTTGTAGCTGAGCACGCCTTGCAGCTCGTAGCTCACTCTCTCGGCTTCCGACATTTTGCTATGGAGATGTGACACCAAGAAGGTACTGTACACTCATCTACCAGCTATGAGCCTTAAACAACCAAGCTGATGCTGGTAGATGTTGTTGTCAAAGTTTATTAGTATACATTACTGATGTGGTATGCATCTACTGATTTAATAAAGATATTTTGTTTTTCCATAGTTATTTTTAAAATCCTAAACAGTTTGTGCTTTTGTGTAATTAGTGACATACATTTATAGGCTCACCAGTGGCTTTGTTAATTTTCTTGCCCTCTCTAACAGCACACACTGAGGACATTCAAACCATCACAGCATCTCATAGACCTTCTTCATGATTCATTAAGATGATTATCTTCTTAGAACTTGATGAGAAAGAGATGGAAAATAGAGTGAAGTCATTTTATGATACATGTAACTCAGATGATGAGAAATAAAACCAACAAAGATTTAATGGATAGCTACATTTATTCAAATTTTAACATTAGTGTTCAGAGACATTCCATGGCATCCTCACTAAAGTAAAATGATTTCAACTGCAAATTCTTACCATAGGGAAAGATTTTTAAAAAATGCCCGATAGTCAACTTTTGGTCCAGTAAACATCATATTCCTCCTCTAAGCTTATTGTTCAACATTATACACTGGATGGCTCAAATGACTTCTAGATTTGAATATGACCTAGATTAGGAATAGCTCCTTCAGCAATTCCATATCTTGGACCCTTACTGCCTAGGATCTGAAAGCTTCTACAATGTCACCTCCACTTGTGGTGTGAAAATATGTCATACATTGTTTGTATAAAGAACTAGCAGGATGAGCAAAAACATGATTACAGGGTTCTGGAGAAAGACCGTGCCATCAACTACACTGAATGGTAACTTCTGACAATAACTAATTTGTGACATGTTATTAGTCCTGCAGGAAATGAATAAAATAAACAATCAGATTACATTGTCCATCATGTGTTATTGCCTGAAAAATCCATTGATTCATAATGTAGATAGGTTCATCAATAATCAAATGAAAAATAGATGCAATAATTCCATCCTTAAGAACAAGCATAGCAAACCTAGACATTGTGGTACACTCCTGTAAATCCAGTGCTTTGGAGGCTGTGGCAGGAGCGCCATGGGTTCAATATCCTACACAGAAACACAGAGTTTCAAAACAACATCAATAACAAAATAGAAAAAAGAAACACTAGATCCCAATATGGGAAGGAGACTCGGACTCTTACAGCATCTACCGTAGCTGTGCAAGTGATCACTTTGCAACTAAAGGACGAAGGAAAGCATGTACTTATCTCATGGGTGGGTGGCTTTGATGTATCTCTGCAAGTAAAGAATTGAATTGCAGCTATATTACTGTGACACATGCTTATGTTCTTGGAGAAAAACAAGGGCAAAGTTTCTACCAATGGACGAAGTTACAAGGATACCTGATTATTCAGATTGTGTGAAAAGAGAAGTGAAATGGGGCATGGGGTACACTGTGGGATCATGAGTATAAGAGTGGTGAACCAATAGATGTGTGGCCTGGAAAACTGGTGTTAAGAAACACTTAACATGAGTTCTGAAGGTGTCTATATAGCAATAAGCATAATGTGTTAATGAATTTTTATTATATCTCCAAAGAGAACATTTGCCAAAGATGAGGCTATCAATGACTGGGTAGAAAAAGAGATGTCAGTCTCCTTAGTGATCAGCAATTCTGACATACTAGAGATTTTAAAGTTTTTATTTTTATTTTTATTTATTTATTTATTAAAGACAGAGAAGGGGAGAGAGAGAGAATGGGCATGCTAGGACCTCTAGCCACTGCAAACGAACTCCAGAAGCATGTACCACCATGTGCATTTGGCTTATGTGGGTCCTGGAGAAATCAAGCCTCGAACCGGGTCCTTAGGCTTCACAGGCGAGTGCTTAACCACTAAGCCATCTATCCAGCCCAACTAGAGATTTTAATTAAGGGGCCCAAGTGACGTGAACCCAGTATCATGGATGACCATTTACTAAGAGATTCCTAGTTACATGATGGCATGGAAAATCTGACATACTAGCAATCAAGAAACCTACCCTGGGCCCATTATGGAATCTTTTATTTTTTTAAGGATGTTAATTGCACATTAGAGAATAAGTTAACTTTATTAGATTTCACCCATTTTGGAAGGCCTGGTGATTTGTTAACTTGATTGGTAGTTCTAAATGCTTGATGCACCAAACTAGAGTCTGACATAATCTTGATCATGTCAATAGCTACAGTTACTAGAAATAAGGTATAGGAATTGGCCCATTGCTGTGACATTGTCTGGTCATATCACTTACCATACTACTCAGCAGGTGATGCTGGGCTCGAGTTGGAACTGCCTGCTGAAGTTACCAGTAAACTCCTTCCTTAGAGACACTAACTTCAAACATAATAAACAACTCTCTTGGAAGTAGTATTTAATCAAATTGACAGCATTTATATTAGATAGTCCAAAATATGAATAAAACATGTGTCTAAGATATACTAATTGGAGTTCTCTATAGTGCTTTGATAAAGAAGGCCGTATTTTTTAAATTAAAAATTAAACTTACAACTAAGACCCACAATTTTAAAACATGTCATAACCCTCATTCATACAGAGACAGAGTGATATTTTTTTCCTCTTTTCATGGCCCCTACTTATAGGGAAAAGAAAAATTGGAGTAAAAATGAATTGAGCATATATTTTAATAAAAACAGAAATTAATATATGATCCATTGTATTTTTTTGGTTTTTTTCATTTTTCGGTTTTTCAAGGTAGGGTCTCACTCTAGCCCATGCTGACCTGGAATTCACTATGTAATCTCAGGGTGGTCTTGAATCATGGCGATCCTCCTACCTTTGCCTCCTGAATTCTGGGATTAAAGGCATGTGCCACCATGCCCGGCTACATTGCATTTTCTATAAACACCCAGTGTACAGAAAATAAAAGAAATGCCCAAGGTTTCCTATGATTCTATGACTATCACACGAGTATTGGGGAGGAATTGAAAAAATAATGTAGGCCAAAGATATTGAATTTTTCCAAACCTCTTAAATACAAACCAGTATGAATCATATTTTTTAAAAAACAATATGCCGAATTTCCATTCCAAAGTACCTGTTACATTTTAAAAATATAATCATTTAAAATATTTTCCTAATTAAAGAAGTTAAAGGGCTGGACAGGCGGCTCAGTGGCTAAAGGCACTTGCTTGCAAACCTGATGGCCCAGATCCACTTCCCCAGTGATCACATAAGATGCACACAGTGGTGCATGAATCTGGAGGCTTTGGCATGCCTATACTCTCATCCATACTCTCTCTCTCTCTCTCTCTCTCTCTCTCTCTCTCTCTCTCCTGCTTGCAAATAAATAAATATTTTTAAAGTTGAAAAAGAAAAAGCTAGTTTCTATTGCAAAACTTAAGAACCATCCATTTTATTTTATAGGAAATATTAATTTAGTGGAATACATCTCACATATATTTCCTTCTGATATTACCACTAAAGTTTAGAAACTATTTTGACAATTATGGTATGAATTACCTTTTTTAGTGAACGGAATAAAACATGAATAAATTTGGCACTTGTGTAAATTACCTATTCTCTTACTGATAGTAGCTAACTACTTGCAAAATCACAACAGAAATATAATAGAACCATGTAAATTGTGGTTGAAGGGAAATTTGACGAGGAGATAATGACAGACGGTTGGGAAGAGAACTGAGCAAAAATTATACTACCATGCTAAAGCTGCTTTTGTTTGTTAGAGTTCATGAAAATTACTTAAACAGAGCTAAATATGAACAAAATATTCAATATGTTATATATTAATAAGTAATGAATGGAAATAATAAAGAGAATCCCATATTGACTGTTTCTTAATTCAGTTTTGCAATAGGACAAAGGGAACATATATCACAGGGGTTAATAAAAATAATGTAAGTTGTTTTTGTTCATCCCCAGACATAGGGCAAAAAAGCTAAAAAACTATTAGTACAGAAACAAACCCAATACCAAACAACACCGAAAGCAAGCATATGATCTTTCCCACATGTAAATCAATACTGAAAACATGTCATTTTCTTCCCCTGTACCAAAACCTTACTGAGAACTTGCAAATATGGCTGTTTCCTTTGGAAATTAGTATAGCTTTCACAATTGACAGATTGTCCATCAAGATTTCTTCATTGCCCATACTCATCTGTGCACAGAAATCCTACAAGATACAAGTTTATTACAAAATAAACTGTGTCCAATCCTATCAAGCTATTTCTTGCTAATTCCACCATGAATCACACAGGCTTACATGTAAACCCTCAAATTCTTTATCTCCACTACCATTACCATGTAGTAAGTTCAGTTTTGCTTACTAAACAGGTCCCCCCTCCCTCCCCTTCTATTTTCCTCCCTCTCTCCTTCCCTCCCTTTCATCCTTTCTTTTCTTTTTTGAATGACTTTACAGGAAATGAATTATTGGTAATACCAACAGTGATATGAACTAAAGTTAGGAGAAAAAAAAAAGCCATACCTCTGTTAAATATCATATGTGACTGACAAGAACTTTTATGATTATAAAAAGTTGGAATGTTGGGCTGGAGAGATGGCTTAGCAGTTATGGTGCCTCCCTGCAAAGCCAAAGGACCTTGGTTTGATTACGCAGGACCCACATAACACAGATGCACAAGGTGGTGCGTGCATCTGGAGTTCGTTTGCAGTGGCTGGAGGCTCTGGTGTGCCCATTCTCTCTCTCTCTCTCTTTCTCTGCCTCTATCTCTCTATCTCTCTCAAATAAATAAATAACTAAAATATTTTTTAAAAGTTGGAATGTTGTAAGTTGGGGTGCAAATTATCTTGTGCTATCTTTAGCTTCTCAAATAGCCATTTATTATACACATCTGTTTGACCTATCTAACATCGTTATGATTGTATGGTAAAATCATTTCTGGAATGTGCAAAAACACCTCAGATTATATCATTTCAAAGGCTAACAACGTCATCAGATAACAACTAAGGCTGTAAGAGACTTATTTCTGTTTCCATTAGCCACCTATGTGCTGTTACCACTAATGTATCTGAAAACTAACTTGATTTATAGCTATGTTTCCTGGCTATAGTCACTCATTCCAGAATAAACTCTCTCATTCTATTAGAGGTGCGAGCTGTGGTTTTACATTACTGGAAAAATTAACGTGTTCATAACTTTGTTAACCAATCCACTGTGCCATTAACAAAAAAAAAAAAATCAGAACAAAGTAAACCAAATAATTCTTATAGGTTTCTTACTAGTTTGTGGAGAGGCCAAGAGTTAAATGATGATACAAATTGTCTTATATAATATATGAATGTTTTCAAGTATCTATCATGTCTAGGGAATAAATAAAACAAAATTAAAAAGTTAAAAGGAATACAAAAACAATAAAAGAATAAAACAGAATCCTTAACACATAAGGTTACCAATATATAGAAAAACTGCTAAAATTATTTCTGTAATTTTATATTTTCACTATTTTAACACAAAAGAAATACCAAATATTGTTTTAAAAGTTTTTTTTTAGTTTTTTTTTTTCAGGTAGGGTTTTGTTGTAGCTCAGGCTGACCTAGAATTACTGTCAGGCTGGCCTTGAACTCACAGTAATCCTCCTACTTCATCCTCCAGAGAAGTGCTGGGATTAAAGACGTTCACAACCATGCCCAGCTATAAATTTTAAGTTTCACATTTTTCAATGACAGATAAGTCAAGTTACGTTTTCAATACTGTCTAGCTCACAGTTTTGGATATTCAAAGTCCGGAAAGCATGGTATGACCCTGGGCAAGGACTCCCTTTCTTGGACAATTTGATGGTTGATGTCAATGGGGCAAGCATGTATTGAGGGAAGTGGTCACTCGTTTAAGTGAAAAACTAATAAGAGTACAGGGTCTCAGAATCCCTTCACAGGCATTTACCCAGTTTGCCTACAGGTCTCTCATTAGGCTTCACCTACGAAACATTCCAACACTTTCACATTGCCTTATCTAAAACCAACATTCCAATATATGAGCCTTCAGGAATGTGGAGAAGGTCAGATTCAAGTTATTTTCAAAAGACAGCAATAGATGAGGAGTCCCGCAGAGAAAAATTACATTTACTATGGCAAAGTGAGCTAATCAGAGTAGCAGACTGTGCCACTTACAGCTGTTGCTTATAGTTTCAGGAATTTTGATTACCCTAGTCATTTAGCATCTCAAATATGAAGAATTACACATCTCAATCAGAAAGAAGTATTATTAGAATGCTAATGACAATTGCCTAGGTTAAATCACAATATAAATACTCCTCACTCCTCGTATTTTCATCTATGGGTTTCTTAGGTTGTTATGTTCTTGCATTAGTCGGCTCTAGTGAGGAAGTACTAGCTGGAGAACTCTTCCTTTACAACACAAATATTCTTTTTCTTTTTAAAGTGTGTGCGCGAGCGTGTGCGTGTGTGTGTGTGTGTGTGTGTGTGTGTGTTGATGCCAGGCATCTTCCTCTGCTGCTCTCCACCTTACTTTTTTTTTTTTTTTCTAATTGAGGCAATCTCACACAGAATTCTAAGCTCTGACATTTGTCTATACCACCTAATCAGCCAGCCCTGTGGGTCCTTCTGTTTCCTCATCTACCTCCCCAGTAGAGCACAGACCACAAGACCCACCTGGCTTTTACATGGGATCTGGGAATTCAGACTCAGGTCCTCACACATGGGCAGTGAGCACTTTGCTCACTGAACCATATCATTTTCCCTACCATTCAACAATTACAAGTAATTTTCTCTGGGTCTGCTTCTACCTACATGCCTTCATGTTTTCCTGCATGAGCTAATTGACTTGCTTCAGCTTGAATTCCTGTGTTCAAGATTCTGAGTTGCTTGTTAAGTGCTATCATATGTCTTGGGAATATTCATTAGTACTCACAGACTTCCAGTGAGACAATAGATGGATAAGATGTTTTCTAGTTTTCAAATCAATTGCAGTTAAAGAAAGGGGTAGTTCTGAGGATCAGGAATGGAAAGCTTAAAGAAATAACTGTTTCAATTCTTTATCTCATCAGGGCCCACAAACATGAAAATTAAAAGATTTCCAGTATATTAGAAAAGCTCACATAGAATTCATAATTTTTTTCCTCTCTGATGAAATATTTGAAATGCTAAGTACCAAGCCTAACTCTTCATGTTATCTAAAACTTTGCTCATATGCATTTATTCCCAGTCCCTGAATATTTTCAGGCCCTACTGTGGGCCAAGTACATATTAGACTGATGAAATAAAAACAAGAATCAGCTGGGTATAGTGGTGCATGCCTTTAATTCAAGACTGAAGAGGATCACAATGAGTTTTAGGCCATCCTGAGACTGCAGAGTGAATTACAGGTCAGCCTATGCTACAGCAAAATCCTGCCTTGAAAAATCAAAAACAACAAAAATGAAGTATAAAATATGAAAATATCCTGGATTTATGGATCTATCTATACTCAAACTAGATCAATGGAAGAAGATAAAAACATTTTTAATATATTCTAAAGTCACTGGACTTTAAGAATGCCCATAGACAAGGCAATCCAAAACAAAGTATAACAAATAAATGAAGACAGCTTCCAGAAGTCGGAGAATATTATACATTTTATAAGATTTGGCTGAAATATAGCAAATTCAGGTTACTGGTGAGTAATCAAGCCAATGGACAGTTATGGGAATGAGCTGAGCCAACTCATGAGGGAGTTTTCTGTGGGATCCATGTTGATAAGAACAGCAAAGGGTCACAACTTCATGAAGAAAAGCAGAAATTAACACTGTCTATAAAAGGAATAGCAAGAAATTTAGTACATTTTAGATCTTGATGTTAAGGAGAAATTAGAAACAAAATCCACAGTGAATTTAGTGTAAAAGCCTTTTCCATTGTAGGATAGCTTCCATTTTGGAAAGTACCTCTTTTAAAAAACATTTATTTATTTATTTATTTATTTATTTATTCATTTATTTATTTATTTGAGGGAGAGACAAAGATGTGTGTGTGTGTGTGTGTGTGTGTGTGTGTGTGTGTGTGTGTAGAGTGGAAAGTAGGGAAGGAGAGAGAAAGAAAGAGAATGGGTTTGCCAGGGCCTTCAGCTACTACAAATGACTCCAAATGCATGCACCACCTTGTACATCTGGCTTATATGGGTACTAGGGAATCAAACCTGGGTCCTTAGGCTTCTTAGGCTTTGCACACAAGTGCCTTAACCCCTAAGCCATCTTTTTCAGCTCCATTTTGGAATATCTCTTTATTTGAATGAAATTATTTTAGTGATAATAGACCAGACAAAAATATGCAAAGTTCAGCATAAATATATTCTTGATAAAACTGCTTATTTCTGACTCAAAGAATAGCCACACATATCCTTCCACTGATTTTAAATAAAAGATACTAAGTATAGGAAGAACACCATATAAAGAAATGAAATAAAAAATGTAATAATGAAGGAGTTATCTAATAAGGAAGTTAGGATTTCCAAAGATAAAAAAGAAAGTCCTAAAAGCATCCATAAACCTTGGATAGACCAGTTATCTCAAGGACATGAAAATCTGGATCAAATCAGAATTGATTAGGGTGATGTTGGATGGTTGCTATCTACAATCTGAGTGGCAAGCTGTTGTACAGCAAATTCCTCTGAATTAATATGCTACCTCTTGCAAGGAGGAGGGAGGTCCAGGCACCACTCCCCAAAGGGATAGGGAGGGTTCTTGCCAAGTTTGTTTGCCAAAATTGTCACTAATGTATTGCAATTTAGACATCTATTTACCATGCATACCTTTTATTAGAAACACTTTAAAACATGCCCCCTTCCATTATTCTTGCTTTATCATTTTAGACCATAATAACCATGGTGCTACTAATCAAATCTGTATTAAGGCAGGGAAGGAAGCTGTTTAAGATTCCCACTCCACATAAGGATTCATTAGTTTTCAATATGCTATCTAATCACGATTATCTAGAATGATTAGAAAGCTGAGTGTGCTTTATGATCAGCAGTAGTAAATTCTTTACTGTTAGCTATACCAAGTGACTTCACATTAAGTAAATGAATCAAAATTAGAGTTACTTTTAGAAGTATAAAATTAAGTTAATTAGTTTGAAGCTCATTTTGTTTTTATCAGAATAATTAAAAACTTGTAAATCCATGTATGTTTTCATTTCCCAAGCTTGTGTTACACATTTTTTTTGTAATTTTTATTTCATGACATCCTTAAATATAGAAGAGTAACTAGAATAATGGAATTGTACATGACCAAGCACATAACATAGAGAAGATATTTTCTTTATGAACTCTAATTATGAGCATAATTTGTTAAAGTTAACAGTAATATTAAATTCACTAATTGATTACATTTTGTGAATAACTGGGAAAATTATTTTTTCTCATAATAGTATATAATACATAATATATTGTATAAAATTTTATATATAATATATGATAATAAATTTTTTTGCTGTATTACAGTTCAAAATTCTTTGCTACTAAATGCTACTCACGGGATTGGTTCATTGCAGCCTTTTCAAGCGGTGACATATTCCTCACAAAGTATTATCCAAAGCTGTTAGGAAAGAAACTTCTATAATCCATCAATGTTCCAATTACATGGTTATTGAATAACAAAAACAGTTTTAAAAAGAGATAACTATTTTGTCCAGAGTTTATACAACTGCATTTTATTTGATTTCCTAAAAGACCATTTTACTGAAAAGTATTGTAAGACACACTGGGCATTTTGTTATGCTGCTGTAGAAGACACTGACTTGTAGTAATTATTTGGATCTCATTATCTGAATAGTTATTCCAAGGAAATAAAATGCTTAATGTTAAAGTAGAATTTCAAGAAAACAAAACAAAACAAAACAAAAAGGCAAACACCTTCATAGACCTACCCAAGAGGCGTGCCTCTTACTTATATCTAATCCAATCAAGCTAACACGAGAATTTAACACTTCCTCCTTCCTTTCTTCTACACTTCTTCCTTCTTTGTTCCTTCTGTGAATCTTTCTTTGTCTCTGTCTCTCCAAGTAAAAGAACATCAATTAAGAAGTACATGAACTGACATCTCCCACTTTACAGATGTGAAGAAATAAACACTCAGGGTTCACAGAGACTCAACATATTCTAGCAACCTAGTGGTACCTCTCATGGGGCTACTACATAAGAGAATTCAGGAAACAAAGCAACAAAACTCTCTCACACTCTGGTATAGCATTCCAAAAAGGAAATACAGCTATGATTTTCGGACTATGCTCTTTCTGTTTACAGTAACAGAGCCAGTGACAGTTTGGGGATACAAGTCGATCCTGTGATAAAGGAGTGTCTGAGGTCTCTCATTAGTGGTCTTTCCTGGGAGTCACTTTAATGTTAGAACAGGATAAGTTCTGCCTTTAACCAGTTACCCCCCTCACCTCCAAGTTTAAAACTTCTAACCTCTTTCCCACGGTTAGTTTCCTTCTCCATCACTTTTATTGTCCTACGTTTCTGGCCTGGGAAGCTATCAGGGTTTGGTGTTTTAAGTAATACAAGGAAAATTAATTTTAAGATAGTTATGAATCACTAAAATAAACATGCCAAGCTGGAAATTGTGTTGAATTAAGAGAGGTAGTCTCTGTCTTGGTTGTGATACTTTCATCCTTTTTTATTCAGTTTATATGTTTGTGGGTTTATTCAATGCATACCTTCACAATGACTTTGTCTTTTATATCAATGAATTCATATCAAAAGTGAGAATTATTAAAACAACTTAAGAGATATGGGGTAGGCAGTCCAAACACAGCATCCACAGACAGGAAAATTAAAGAATCAGAAAGCTGCGCAGTCCACAAGGCTAGATACAGGCCAATGAGTTGTAGGAATCAGCTGACATGAATTTGGTGAAGCTGAACAGCAAATGACAGGAAGCACGCACCAGTGAGCAGCAAAAACAGCTGGACCAAAGAAGAAAAGTCCTGGCGTCTCCTGAAGTTACCTCATATACAGTTTCCCAGTGGAAAAGCTGCCCATTCCAGAGGGAGGACTTTCTAGCTCAGTTAATCTTGCCCAGAGCCACACGCAGGTACCTACCAAAGAGCCATGCCTCTCACTTCATTGCTGATCTGGTCAAATTGTCAACAATGTAACTATTAAATCAGGTTTGAATCACTCTCAGGCAGGGTATCCAATATTTTGACAATGAAACGTGACTGTGCCATCTACAAATGTGTTGGATATGTCTGTTTTTTGGAAAAGTTGAATTTGACTTACATAATTTTGTATATTTAACTGAGATACAATATCCAATTTTAGCCCTAAACAAGTCATTTTCACCAACTGAGAATATCGTAGTCATCACTTTTGAGCAGCATGCAGTCATCCTACAGTATCTCAGGGCCAATCTGCTCAGATTGATAAAAACCTTTATTTACTATTCACACTTCTAAATGCTGTGGGCACTTTCTAGATTATAGTAAAATTTAGATAATTTCTCTAAGATAGAAAATAAATAAGATTATAGTTCTTACCCTTAAGAATTAGGTTGCAACCATAGTACGTAACCAGAAAAATGTGACAAAGCTTGTTGGTAGCACCAAAATAAATCTTTAAAATGCGTTAATTGGTGATAGAATTAAAAGAAACCAAAATTAAAGTATCTATATACTCTGATTGGAATATACTTATACTACATTCAGTTCACATAGAATGTAAAATGCCTCCAGGAGGATCATGTGTTTCAAGACTTGATCCCAGATGCTTGTACTCAAGACCGTGTGGAAGCTTTGAGAGTAGAGCTTGGCTGTAGGAATGGTGTCAGTGAGGGTGGGTTTTATAGCTCACTCCATGCCCCCTTCTCTATGTCTGCTTTGCTTCTTCTCTTCTTCCTGGACAATGTGACACCCACTTCTTACTCCAGCCTGCCATGTCTTCCCCTCCATGATGAAAATTCCCATTAAAACCTCCTGCTAAGAGCCTTACAGACTTCAAATATGCCCCCTGTGGTGGTTTGATTCAGGTGTTCTTCGTAATCTTAGGTGTTCTGAATGCTACATTTCCAGCTGATGGAGATTTGGAAATTAATGCCAAAATCAACTCCCCCACACACAAACTTCTCTTTATTGGGTAATTTCCTCCTGCAATGCAAACCTGAGTGCAACAATAAAGATGGTACTGAGAAGTGGTATGTCATTGATGCTAGACACCTGACTGTGAGGTTTGGCCCTTTGGAGCTGATTTTTAAGAGGAATGGGTAAGGATTCAAAACCTTGGCCTAAGAGACATTTTGCAGCTCTGTAAGTACAGTTTGATGGACTATTCTGGTCAGAGTTGTAAGACCTGAATGCAGTAAGAACTATGGACTGTGAGGTTTGGCTTATGAGGGACTGGGCCAGAGCTATTTGTGTGAGAGTCTTGTAGTTATGCCCATGTCCTAAGAACTTGTGTCAGGTGGCATTGCATAGAAACGGACTGTTGTGTGCAGAGGAATATGGCACAGAAAGAAATCTTTGGGCTGAAACTTCTGCCTGTTCAGCTGCAATTGTATGAGAAATTATAACCATTGAGATTGGGCCAGCTGACCCTGCATTGGGACAACAGAAAGAATGCAGAGTCTTTGAAAGGGTATGAATGCTGAAGGAGTCTCCTGTTCCTCGAAGTCTGCCCCCCCCACCAGATTAAAAGGTTGGCACCCCACCTGGTATTATGGAGTATAGAAATACAGTAAATAGAGGGTCATTGAATTTGGAACATGGTCTTGTGTTTTGGAAATTGTGGTAGTTTCAATATATGTCCCCCAATATATTCTGTGTTTTACTAGTTATAGTTTGCATCTGCAATCACCTTGCTAGAGGCAATGTCACTGGGGGCTGGTCTTAAGGTGTTAATGGTGGGTTTGAGATTCCATTGTAAAGATATGCAAATGTGCCTAGCAGGAGTTCCTGAAGTGTGCTGTGTGACCTTTTGGCTGTAGTTTTTGCTCTGTGTGCTGTGGTGGCTGGTTGGCTTTGCTCTCTCTGCTTGGCCCTGTGGAGAGCAGGCCGCTTCTCTTGCCATTATGGAACTTCCCCTGGATCTGTAAGCTTCAATAAATAATATCCCTTCCTCCATAACTGTGCCTGGTCTGGAAGTTCATCTCAGCGAACCTGAAGCTGTCTGCTACAGAAATGAAAACAGGCAATGCGAATCAGGTTTGCTGGATGCCTGCATGGACACCTGGTGGAGCTATGAGGATGAACGTTGGGTTGCAGTGGAGACCAAGTGGAGAAGCTGGGAACATGAGATGTCTGCTAACCTCAAAGAAATTTTCCAAGACCACAGTAAAATAGCTGGAGGGGCAGAATTGGAACTTCAGAGACTTGTTGCTGGTTAGAATTATCAGACTTGGAGATCTGTCACTGAATAGAGTTGTTGGACTTGGAGTTAGAGTTTGATGTTTGCCCTGCTTAAATCATGTATTGGTTAAATATTTCCTTGTTATGCCCAATGTCATCTTTTGCAGTATCAATGTTTATTTTGTGCCATTATGTGTTTTTTATTGGGGGGGTATGGATTTTTTGG
Organism: Orientallactaga sibirica; assembly: GCA_036365145.1. NCBI lineage: Eukaryota > Metazoa > Chordata > Mammalia > Rodentia > Dipodidae > Orientallactaga > Orientallactaga sibirica. The sequence goes on along the minus strand of JAEOAD010000003.1, from coordinate 82,041,992 downwards.
TATTATGGCTCAGTTAAAACACCTTGGATTATGGGGATGTTTGAACATCATTAGGATTGATTTAAAAAAGGGGGGGACTTTTAAAGTTGGATGAATCTATTATATTTTATATCATGGATGGTTATCATTTTATGGGTCCAGGGACAAAATGTGGTGGTTTGATTCAGGTGTCTCCCATAAACTTAGGTGTTCGGAATGCTAGGTTCCCAGCTGATGAAGATTTGGGAATTATTGACTCCTGGAAGCAGTGTATTGTTGGGGGCAGGCTTATGAATATTATAGAATTTCCCCTTGCCAGTGTTTGGCACACTCTCCTATTGCTATTGTCAACCTTATGTTGGCCAGGGGGTGATGTCCACCCTCTGCTCATGCCATCATTTTCCCCTGCCATCATGGAGCTTCCCCTCAATTCTGGAAGCCAAAATAAATAATATTTTTCCCCCAAAGCTGCTCTTGGTCAGGTGATTTCTGCCATCAATGTGAACCTGATTGCAACATCCCCCTCCCCAAAGCTCCGGACACATTTCAGAAGTGAGGACAGAAAGAATACAAGAACCACAGGATGGGAAGGTACTGTCAGGCACTATTCCTTCCACAGGAACTAACCGATGCAAACACCACCCCAGAGTGATCCACTGAAGAGGGTCCTCAGGGGAATGCAGGTGTGTGTGTGGGTGAATAAAAGAAAAACATGATGGGAATACCACCAATTTGCAATATGTTCTTATATTAGTATACCAATAAAATATAAATTTAAACAATCCTATATGCCAATTAAACCCTTTTCCTACCATAAGCTTCTTCTGCTTGGGTATTTGCTCATGGGAAGGAGAAAGTAAATATTATAAGTATTGTAGTTTATAATTATGAATGAAACAGATTCATTTAAATAGGTTAATCATTTAATAATTTATTTTTTATGATATTTGTCTTTTTAATAGAGAGATACTATCTCATTCCATTACAATACACTAAGTGGATATTTTCTGAAATCCAATACAGAAGATCCAAGGTGACTAAGTGTCCTGAAGAAATTGTCTGGTCGTATATTTTTCCATGTTGACACAGACCAATCAGAAATCAATTAGTAATTGTACATTTATTATTCACATGGGCAGCTCACAAACAACATGATAAATTATTTAATGATTTGTAAATTTATCTGGAGATTGCTAAAGCCAAGAGTGATCCAATATGTGCAGAGCAGCTATGAAATCTCTAAAGACAACTTAATGAAAGAAAGCCAGTCTGTCAACATTGCTGTATAAATTGCACCATTAAAACCACTGACAGTGATTTAAGAGATTTGATCATTTCATTCATTTAACCATTATTTCCTGACGTCTACTAGATGCCAAAACTCATGTTATGTGCCAGGAATTTAGGACTGAATAAGAAATAGGCAGTACTTTAATGGGATTACTATTTAATAGGAGAGACAAATGCAAACAAATAATTACAACAGAGAGATAGTGTGAGTGAAGGATTTTAGACGGTGAAACAGAAGCCCAGAGGAAAAACACCCACCTTGTTCCCGCTTCTTGATAGAAAGAAAGTCATAAATTTAGCTTAATAGTGTTCACAAGGTCCTTTTGGAATTTCAGGAGGAATTAATCAATGGAGGCAGAAGCAAGACTATGTTCTGAGATAATTACAGCATAGAAAGTTTAACAATTTAAGCAAATGTTATGAGATAAATGATAACATGCATATATAACACTAAGAACATTGCCAAGGTGAAAGTGGGAGTGTACATAATTTATATTTGTATGATATGGCTTTTTCAAGGTATAAAAATTATTTTAAGACAAAGGTAAAAATGAAGCTGCATGAACAGTGACAGAGTGATAGAATGGCTGTACTTGTCAAGCTTTTCTATCACCAAACTTAATCAGTTCCTATATTATTTTTAAATGTAGCTAATCTTATGGCAGCAGACATCTTCAGAGAGTACTAATTCTGTTCTTGGCATTTTTTATAATGAAGATGTAGTTATTGAATTATATACATTCCCACAGAGGAAAAGGAGAGTGTGGTAATGAATCAAAATAAAGTATTTCTGATTTAGATAATTAATAACTTTTTGTGAGTTTTTTTAATCATTATGTTTTATTGAAAACTTCTATACTTACAGACAATAAATTATATTTCCCTCCTTTCCCCCACTTCCCCCTTCAGAACTCCACTCTCCATCATATCCCCTCTCTCTCTCCATTAGTATCTTTTATTTCTTTTTTTGATTTTTTGATTTTTTATTTTTTTTATGATTTTTGGAGCGAGAGACAGAGAGAGATAGAGAGGGAGACAGAAATGGGCGCACCAGCAGTCTCTCAACTGCTGTGAACGAAATCCACATGTGTGCAGCCCCTTGTGGGCAAGTGCAGCATTGCGCCCTTGTGTCACTTTGCATCTGGCTACACGTGGGACCTGGAGATTGGAACCGGGTTCTTAGGCTTAGCAGGCAGGCGCCTTAACTGCTAAGCCATCTCTCCAGCCCAGTATCATTTATTTTGATGTAATTGTCTTTTTCTCCTATTATGAGGGTCTTGTGAAGATATTGCTAGGCACTGTGAGGTCATGGATATCAAGGCCAATTTCTGTCTGGACAGTTGCATTGTAAAGAGTCATACCCTTCATTTGGCTCTTACATTCTTTCTGCCTCCACTGCAATGGACCCTGAGCCTTGGAGGGTGTGATACAGATATTTCAGTGATGGACACTTCTCTGTCCCTTCTTCTCAGCACTATGTTGCCTTTTGGGTCATCCCAGTAGTCACCACCATCTGAAAAGAGAAGCCTCTCTAACCAAAAGTGAGAGTAACATTAATATATGAATATGGACACTAAGTGTAGTGTTTTCAGGCAGTTTGGTGAGAATAATATATACATTTAGCCAGACAAGAACAGGCTTTATTCCCCTAAGGCTCATGACCTCCCCCATCATGGGCTTTTGATTAGATTTTCAGTATCAGGCTTGTATTCCCTCCCATAAAGTAGGCCTCCAGTCCAATTAGAGATCAGATGGTTTCCCCCACAGCAGACATGCCACTTTTGCACTCGTTCAATCATTTGGCCTGTCTGACCAAACTTGAGGTTTCCATTATCCACTGTTTTCACCACTGATGACTTCTGTCTCCCATAGGGCTGCATGCAGTGCAGCTTTTTCAGCTTTTGGCTGGCTTATCTACAGGGAGAAGGTTTTCAGCTCAGAACCAGTTTGATTTTTCAGTGACCTTGCCACCCAGGCATGTGAAGTCTTCAGCAATAGGGTCCTACCATCTGTTTCTTAAGAGAAACTAAGGGCCTTGGCAATATCCTGTAATGTTTTGTAGGCAACAGGGACCTCCCTGGCCAACAACTCACTGGAAGGTGTTCCAACCCTGGTAATTAAAATTTTCTAGTAACAATCTATTGCTTCTGAATGTGCAATTATTCAAAAAAGTACATTTTCTTATGTCTTATTCAGAATATCTTAAATTTTTATTGACCCTCCCCCTGCCCTTCTTTTTCACAATCTCTTTCCCTGGCCTCACTTATGCCTTTCCACTTCCTGTAATCTGTTCTTCTACTTAACCCTCCTTAAATGCTTCCTTCTCCTCCCTCCCTTATAGACTTTTTCTAGTTTAATGGCCTCTGCTGCCAATTTTTCATTCCAGCTCACACACAAGACACCCTTGTCTTGTTCCTGATTTTAGTGGAAAAGCTTCAAGTTTTTCTCCTTTTAATATCTTGTTGGCTATAGGTTTGTCATAAATAGACTTTATTATGTTGAGATAAGTTCTTTCTATTCCCATTTTCTGTAGGACTTTTACCATGAAGGAATGTAGGATTTTATCAAATGCCTTTACTGCATCTACTGAGAGAATCATGTGATTTTTGTCCTTCAGTCCATTTATATAGTATATTACCTTTATTGATTTGCAAATGTTGAACCATCCCCGCAAGCCTACTTGGTCGGGGTGAATAATCTTTCTTATATATTCTTGTATTCTGTTTGCCAACATTTTGATGAGAATTTTTGCATCTATGTTCATGATGGAGATTGGTCTGTAACTTTCTTTCTTTCTTTCTTTCTTTCTTTCTTTCTTTCTTTCTTTCTTTTCTTCTTCTTCTTCTTCTTCTTCTTCTTCTTCTTCTTCTTCTTTTTTTTTTTGTTCTGTCTTTGTCTGGTTTTGGTATCAAGGTGATTCTGGCTTTATAGAATAAATTCAGTAGAATTCCTTCCTTTTCTATTTTATGGAAAAAAAATGAGAAGCAGTGGTGTTATTTCTTACATGAAGGTCTGGTAAACTTCACCAGTGAATCCCTCTGGGCCTGGACTTTTTTTTTTTTTTTTTTTTTTTTTGACTTTTATAACTGCTTGGATCTCTGTAGTTATTATAGGTCTATTTAAATGGTTTATGTCATCTTGATTTAATCTTGGTAGGTCATATGAGTCAAGCAAATCATCCATTTTTTTAAGATTTTCAAACTTAGAGGCATATATATTCTTAAAGCATGTCTGTATGATTTTCTGAATTTCTTTGGTATCTGTTGTAATAGTGCCTTTTTCATCTCTAATTTTATTATTTTTTGTCTCTTCTCTCTTTTGGTCAGATTTGCTAAGGGTTTATCAATTTTTTAGGAGGGGATTTTTATTAAAGTACATTATGTGTGTGTATAAAAATCATCAATAAAAACATTTTGTATAAAATATTAACTTGATATCTTCCCTCCTTATTCCATTAAAAGTTAGGCAATCAAGTGGAAAAACTGCTTTTCTCATACTGACTGAGAGCAGAACTGATTAATATGTGCATTTGAAGATCAATATGTCAGAGGCACTGTGACACCACATTTGTTTAGCACTGCAGCAATAGTATGTTCTTCCCTAGGGCCTGTAGTTTCCTCAGCCATGGACCTTTGACCTGGTTTTCAGTACTAGCCATGAGTTCCCTCCTGTGGAGTAAGCCACAGAAAATGAAGCTACTTATATACACAAGCAAAGAAATAGTCATGCTTTCATATAACATTCTTATCTAGTATAAATATTTTGCTTCCATAGGATTCTGGCATAAAATTCTATCTGCTTTATCAAAATACAAGAAAAAGCAGAAAATGTGCTGGCACAATGACTTAATATATCATCTACCATCTATGCAAATATTCAGCTAAAGAAGAGTAGCTTTTGTAAATTATTCTATTTAATGTCAATATTTTTTTCATTTGTTTTTTAATAATTTATTTTTATTTATATTATTCTAATTTTACATTTATAATTGTGACTCCATTATCCTCCTCCTTGTCCTCCCCCTTCCAAAGGGACCCTCATCAATGAGGAATCTGGGTCATGCATTGTGGGGGTAGTCAAGAGTTATGGGTGATAGGCCAAGTCTTTGTTCATAATACGCCAACTTGTGGCTCTAACATTCTTTCCATCCCATCTTCTGCAAATTTCCCTGAGCCACATTGGGGTCATTTTAGTTCTATTTCAGTGATGAGGTTTTGGGAGCCTCTGTGTCTCTGTATATCTGGCTTAGTAGGAGTTGGATGTTCTCTGTGTTTAATCTCCTGTTTATCAGCCTTTTTCTGGTGTTGTGATCCCCAAGAATGCTGCACTCTTGCCCTTCCCCCACATTACTCTATGGTTTCAGCTGGGGCCCTGGTGAGGAGTGATTGGCTGATCCTCCCTTCAGGTCCATTGTCCATCTGAAAAAGATAAGCAAATTCTCCAACAGAGAGAGAAATTAGTACTAGATAGATGGGATGGCCATAGATATCGTGGAGGGAATTTTATATGCGTAGGCCCTCTTCTGGCCCACATTTGGTGGTATCTTGTTTGGAGACTGTGCTCATTTATTGTACATGGTTTTGACTTATTTCCCAGTTCCAGCAATGAGTTCCATTCTACTGAGTGGATCTATTAACTAAATCAAGAGCAGTTGAATGCCCACCATGGCTGTGTGCCAGTACTGCACTTGTTTGAGCATTACTTCAAGTTGTTTCCTGCTGGGTAACTAAGACTGCAAGTTGTTTGGATCAATGTCAGCCATTTTCCCCCAGTTGCTTGTGTAGCATCCTGTGGCACTAGACTAGCTAACTATGTGGGGACTGACACTCTCCTAGATTCTGGCCAGGTCTCTCCATGTTTGGTCTCACACACGTATACTGTCTTCGACAGCAGGGTCTTACCATTAACCTTTGGTGGGTCAACAAGAAATCTGACAGAAATCTGTCTTTTTATAGGAAACCTTGTAGGTGTCTGGGATTAACAGCTCATTGTGAAAGTTAACCCCATGCTGGTAGTGGGAGTTATAAGTCAGTGCCTAGGAAGGTGAGGGGAGAAAAAGATAGATAATAAAAAAAGAGAAAGTGAGTATAGAGGGGAGATGGAGAGAGAGAGATGGAGAGAAAAGAGAAAGAAGAGCAGGAAAAAATTAAGGTTGGTCTTCATGATGTTCTCTCCAGTTTCCCGTGGTTCAGGTGTTCCCTCTGTGGGCCTACTGAAGGTCAATGTTTTAGCCTGTTGTTCAGAATAAAGGGTTTTATAGTATTATTCTTTTATGGTCCCAATTTGTATCCCCTCACCCTTGTCCTCCCTCCCACCCTCTCTCTCCCTCCCACCATTACCCTTCCTCCATCCCACCCTCCCTATTGTCTGGTCCTCAGAGTGCTTATTAGGCTTGGCAGCATCTCAGGTGGATTCAGGTTATGAGTGACAGATAAATGAAAGCATATGAAGATTATCTTTTTGTGATTGGAGGAGCTCACTGAGGATGATCTGTTCCACATTTGACCAGTTTTTTTTTTTTTTTGTATTTCATTATTTCATCTTTCTTTACTGCTACATAGAATTCCATAGCATAGATACACCACATCTTTGTTATCCATTCATCTAATGATGGGCATCTGGATTGATTCCAGCTCTTTGCTATCATGAATTGAGCAGCTATAAACATGGTTGAGCAAATGTCTCTGATCTGAGGCATGGAGCCTTTAGGGTACATGCCCAGTAAGGTAATAACTGGATCTGTTGGTAGGGCTATGGTCATCCTTTTCAGGAGTCTCCATATAGCTTTCCATAATGGTTGAACCATTTTACATTCCCACCAGCAGTGAAAATTTGTTCCTATTTCTCCACAGCCTTGCCAGTATTTGTTTTCATTTTTTTTTATGTTAGCCATCCTTACTGGGGTAAGGTGAATCTCATAGTTGTTTTAATTGGCATTTCCCTGATGGTTAGGGATGTTGAACATTTTCTTAAATGTGTGTTCGCTATTTGTATTTTTTTTTTTTTTTTTTTTTTTTTGGTTTTTCGAGATAGGGTCTCACACTGGTCCAGGCAGACCTGGGATTAACTATGTAGTCTCAGGGTTGCCTTGAACTCACAGCGATCCTCCTATCTCTTCCTCCCAAGTGCTGGGATTAAAGGCATGTGCCACCATGCCCGGTGCTATTTGTATTTCTTCCTCTGAGAACTCCCTGAGCAGTTCTCTGCCCCATTTTGTGAGTGGGTTGTTTGATGATTTATGGTTTAGGCTTTGGAGTTATTTGTAGATTCTAGAAATTAGGGCTCTGTCAGTTGTATAGCTAGTGAAAATTTTCTCCCATTCTGTGGGTAATATGCTGGCTTGGTTATAGTATATTTGTCAGTGAAAAAGCTTTTCAGCTTCATGAGATACCACTGGTTGAGTGATTGTTTAATTTCCTGAGCTGCAGGGGTTTTGTTCAGGAAGTCTTTTCCCACTCCTATGTTATGGAAGGTTCCTATTTTTTCTTCCAGTAGTAGCAGAGTTTCTGGTTCTATATTAAGGTCTTTGATCCATTTGGACTTGGTTTTTGTGCATGGTGAGATGTGTGGATCGAGTTTCATTTTCCTACATATGGTTGTCCAGTTTGTCCAGCACCATTTGTTGAAGATGCTGTCTTTTTTCCGTTCTGCATTGGTAGGGCCTTTGTCAAATATCAAGTAGCTGCAGTTACTTGACCCAAAGTCCAGATCTTCTATTCTGTTCCATTGGTCTATATTCCTGTTTTTATGCCAGTAACATGTTGTTTTTATTACAATGGCTTTGTAGTGTAGCTTTAAATCAGGTAGGTTATGCCTCAAGAGGTTTTTCTTTGCTGAGGATATGGTTGGATATCCGAGGCCTTCTGCCTTTCCATATGAATTTTGAGATAGTTTTTTTCTATCTCAGTGAAGAAAGAAGTTGGGATTTTTATCAGCACTGCATTGAATCTATATAGTGCTATTGGTAAGATTGCCATTTTCACAATGTTAATTCTACCTATCCAGGAGCATGGGAAGTCTTTCCATTTTTATAGGACCTCCTCAATTTCTTTCTTGAGTGTTTTTATGTTTTCATTGTATAGATCTTTCAGTTCCATGGTTAATGTTACTCCAAGGTATTTTATTTTCTTTGTTGCTATTGAAAATGGGATGATGTTAGTTATTTCTTTTTCTGTATCTTTGTTTTTTGCATATGGAAAGGCTACTGATTTCTGAGCATTGATCTTATATACTGCTCCTTTTTCTGAAGGTGCTGATCACCTTTAAGAGTTTTGAGATGGAGATTCTCAGGTCAGCTAGGTATAGCATCATGTCATCTGCTAATAGGGCTAACTTAACTTCTTCCTTTCCAATTTGTATCCCTTTGATCTCTTTCTCCTGTCTTATTGCTTGAGATAAATACTTCTAGCACTATATTGAAGAGCAGAGGTGAGAGTGGACACCATGCCTTGTTCCTGATCTCAGTGGGAATTCCTTCAGTCTCTCCAGTAATTAAGAATTACTTGGGCTTTCAGAGCTTTATATATAGCTTTTATTATGTTAAGATATGGGCCATCCATGCCTATTCTCTCCAATGTTTTGATCATGAAGTGATGTTGTATGTTGTCAAAGGCCTTTTCTGTGTCTATCAAAAAGATCATGTTGTTTTTGTATTTAATATTGTTTATGTGGTGTATTACATTGACAGATTTCCTTATGTTGAACCACCCCTGCATTCCAGGGATGAAGCCCACTTGATCAAGGTGGATAATGCTTTTGATGTACTGTTGAATTCAGTTTGCAAGGATTTTGTTCAGGATCTTTGCATCGATGTTCATCAAGGAAATGGGCCTATAATTTCCTTTCTTTTGGCATCTCTGCCTGGTTTTGGAATTAGCATGATACTAGCTTCATAGAAGAAGTTGGGGATCTCTCCCTGTTCTCCAATTTTGTGGCACAGTTTGAGAAAAATTAGTTTCAGTTCTTCCATGAAGGTTTGATAGAATTCAGCTGAGAAACCATCTGGTCCTGGACTCTTCTTTTTGGGGAGGTGTTTGATTACCTTTTCAATCTTGAAGGGTGTGATGAGATTATTTAGGAGATTGCTCTAGGTTTAGCTTTGGTAGGTAGTATGTGTCTAGGAATTTATCCATTTCCTCCATAGTCTCTTGTTTTGTGGAGTAGAGGTTTTTGAAATAAGTCCTGATAATTCTCCCTATTTCACTCTTGTCTGTTGTGATCTCTCCTTTTTCATTTCTAATTTTGTTAATTTGAAGCATTTCTTTTTTTTTTTTTTTACTTGATCAGATTGGCCAGGGGTGTATCAATCTTGTTAATCTTTTCAAAGAACTAGCTCTTTGTTTCATCAATTTCCTTAATTGTCCTCTTAGTTTCCAATTCATTAATTTCTGCATTGATCTTAATTATTTCTTTATGTCTGGAGCTTTTCAGGTTGGCTTCTTCTTGTTTTCCCAATGCTTTTAGGTGGATGGTTAGGTTATTGATTTGGAATCTCTCTGTTTTTGTTATAAGGGCATTTAGTGCTATGGTTTTTCTCCTAAGGACTGCCTTCATTGTGTCCCATAAGTTTTGGTATGATGTGTTCTCATTGTCATTGAATTCTAGAAACTTTGCAATTTCATTTTTTATTTCATCCACAACCCATTTATTGTTTAACAGTGTGTTGTTCAGTTTCCAGGAGCTGGAGGGATTCCTGGCATACTTTTTGTTGTTAATTTCTAGCATTACAGAATTGTGGTCTGATATGTAGGAAGTTATATAAATTTTCTTGAAAATATGGAGGCAGGCTTTGGGGTCCAATATATGATCTATTTTAGCCAAGGTTCCATGGGCTGCTGAGAAGAATGTGTAATCTGTAGATTTTGGGTGGAATGTTTTGTATATGTCTGTTAGGTCTAGTTGCTCCATGATGATGCTGAGCTCTCTTACATCCCTATTCATTTTATGTTTGGTTGATCTATCTATTGTTGATAGTGGAGTAATGAAGTTCCCAACTATGATGGTGTTGATGGTTATTTCTGTTTTGTTGTCAAGTAGTTTTTGCTTTATGTATTGTGATGCACCTGTGTTTGGTATGTAAATATTGATGATTGTGATATCCTCTTGTTGGATTGTTCCCTTGATAATTAAGAAATGGCCTTCTTTGTCTTTTTTGGGTACTTTTAGTTTGAAGTCTATTTTATATGATATAATTATAGCTACACCTGCTTTTTTCTTATTTGTATTTGCTTGGAATATTGTTTTCCACCCTTTCACCCTGAGGAGGTGTCTGTCTTTTGTGGTGAGGTGGGTTTCATGAAGATGGTAGATTGAGGGGTCTAGTTTTCTAGGTTATATCTTTTGATGGGTGAATTAAGGCCATTAATATTCAGGGAAATAACTATGAGGCTTGATTTAATACCTGCCATATTGTGGTAGATTATGTGGTTTGGTATGTTTTTGGTCAATGTGGGCTTTTCTTTCTTTCTTTCTTTCTTTCTTTCTTTCTTTCTTTCTTTCTTTCTTTTGTTTGTTTGTTAGTGTAGAGTGTTTCTTGGGGGCACTTGAGATTGGGTCTTTACTTCTTCTGTGTGAAGAATTCCTTGAAGTACTCTCTGTAGATTTGGCTTTGTGTTCATATAATTGTAAATATGAGTTTTATAATGGAAAGTTTTACTTTCACCATCTATCATGAGGTATACTTTTGCTGGGTAGAGTAGTTGGGGTCGGAAACCATAGGTTCTTAGAGTTTGTAGTGCTCCATTCCAGGCCCTTCTTGCTTTTAGGGTTTCCAATGAGAAATCTGAGGTTTTTCTGATGAGTTTCCTTTATATGTAATGTGTTGTTTCTCCCTGACTGCTTTTAGGATTTTCTCTTTGTGCTTGATTTTGGAGTCTTAATGATAATGTGTCTTGGAGAATTTCTCCTTTGGTCCAGTCTGTTCAGAGTTCTGCTAGCTTTTTGTAACTTGATGGGATTTTCTTTTGAGAGAGTGGGAAAATTTTCTTCAATTATTTTGTTGAATAAGCTTTCTATTCCTTTTGTCTGTGTTTCTTCCCCCTCTGGTATATCCATGATCCTAATGTTTGGATGCTTAAGGGTATCCCACATTTCCCTCAAGTTCTGGTTAAAAGTAATTTTTGAACTTGTTGAAATTTTTGCACTCACGAACTGTTTCTTCTGTTTTGTCTTCCAGTTCTGAGTTTCTATCCTCTACTTCGGTGACTCTATTCTTAAGAGCTTCTATAGAGTTTTTGGTTTGTTCAATTTGGTTCATATTTTCTACTTTTTTTTTTTTTAATGTATAGTTTCCATCCTTCTGTCTAATTCCCTTTTCATGTCATTTTCTGCCTTTCTAAATGCTTCTTGGAGTTCATCCTTGCATTTTTTTTTTTTTTTTATATCTTCATTGAACTTAGCGATCTGGTTATTGAGGACCTCTTTTTTTTTTCACTGTCCTTCAGATCATTTGACTGTCTTTGGAACCCTTCCTGGTTCTTTTCTGTTAGGTCTAATCTAGCAAGGATAACATTCATACAATTATTGGCTCTTTGTTGAGTTTCTGAGAGTTGTGCTATTTGCTTGGCCAGGGTTGCATAGCTTGTCTCTTCATTTCGGGGTTCAATTCTATTGTCTCTTCTATGATTTGATTTGAGACATCCATTGTGGGACTGGAGAGTCTAGCAGGATTTACTTGTATCTGGTTTTTCATGCTATTCCTTTTTTGCTGTGGTCTGCCCATCACACTGGTTCAGAAAGCCTAGGGTGTGAAATGATAGCCTGCTGCCCTGGGGTGGGGTAGGGCATAGTGGTGAGTGTCAGAGTGGTGGCCCCTGGGAGTTTTGATTGGCTAGCATGGGGGACATTGGCCTGCTGGCCTGGGTTGCCTATTTGAGGTGGGAAGGTGAGGGGACTGCAACTGCCCTAGTTGGGCTCAGGAAGGGTAGTGCGGAAACACTGGCCTACTACCCTGTATCCCTGTATCCCTGATCTGCCGTGGGGGGCGGGGGCGGTGCTGGCACCTGACTGGTGATGGGTTTCAGGAAGGCTAGGGAGGCAAGTGACCAATGTTGGGGCTCTGGCCTGTGAAAGAGGGACCAGACCGGTGACAGGGCTCAGGCAGGTCCAGTGGGACCTGACCAGCAGTGGCACATGGAGCTATGGCAGTGAGGAAGGGACCTGACCCGTGATAGGGCTCAGGCAGGCCCAGCAGGACCTGATGCGGCTCAGGCAGTCCCAGCGAGACCTGGCCTTGGATGGTGCTTGGGGCTCTGGCTGGCGAGGGAGGGATCAGAAAGGGATGTGGCTCACACAGGCTCAGGGGGATCTGTCTTGTGATAGTGTGGGGATGGGTGGCATCTGCCCCATGATATGGATCCACAAGCCCAGCGGTGGAGGAGTGGGAGGCACGGGAATAAGTGGATTCCCTATTTTGCACATCCACCCCTTCCCTCTGGAAGCATGCAGGAGCCAACAAACCCTTTTTAAAAGTCCCTTTAACCTTAAGGTTTTTGCCTTTACTTCCCTGTGAAGTGAGGCAAGGTTAGGCAGATGCCATCTTGACTGGAAGTTGGGTTTATCAATTTTGTTTGTTCCTTTAAAGAACCAACTCATTGTTTCATTGATTCTTTGGATTTTTTTTGTTTGTTTGTTTCTGTTTCATTAATTTCTGCCTTAATCTTTATTATTTCTTCCTTTCTACTAATTTTTTTATTTGCCTTTTTCTTCTTTTTCCAAGGCCTTTAGTTGTCTACTTGTGAACTCTCTAATTTCTTAATATACACACTTAGAGTTATAAATTTCCCTCTTAGGGCTGTCTTCATTGTGTCCCTAAGGTTTTGGTATTTTGTATTCTCATCATCATATATTACTATTAATTTATTTATTTCCTTTTTGATTTCTTCAATTACTCATTCATTATTCAATAGTGTACTATTTAGTCTCCATGAATTTCTGTATGTTCTGTAGTTTTTCTTGTGGCAGACTTGTAGTTTAATCTAACTTTTCTCACATATGCTGTCTTTGACAGTAGGGTCTTACCATTAACCATTTGTGGGTCATCAAGAACTCTGACAGAAGTCTGTCTTTTTTGGGAAACCTTGTAGGTGTCTCAAATCAACAAGTCCTTGTGGAAGTTAACCCTTGCTGGCACTGGGAGTTATAAGTCAGCACCTAGGAGGGTGAGACAGGAAAAAAAATAGATAATATAAAAGAGAAAGTGAGTATAGAGAGGAGAGGGAGAGAGAGAGAGAGACAGAAGAGAAAGAGAAGCAGGAAAAGATTAAGGTTGGTCTTCATGATGCTCTCTCCTGTGGTTCAGGTGTTCCCTCTGTGGACCTGCTGAAGGATCAACATTTTAGCCTGTTGTTCAGAATAAAGAGTTTTATAATATCATTTCCTTTTGGGTCCCAATTTGTATCCCCCCACCCTTGTCCTCCCTCCCACCCTCTCATTCCCTCCCGCCCTTATCCTCCCTCCATCCTTCCCTCCCTATTGTCTGGTCCTCAGAGTCCTTATTAGGCTTGGCAGCATCTCAGGTGGATTCAGATTAGGAGCGACAGATAAACTAGACCATGCGACTATTATCTTTTTGCGCTTGGGTGAACTCACTGAGAATGATCTGTTCAAGGGATTATTTCAATTTTCCTGCATTTGTTAAGATTTGCTTTGTGTCCTAATATATGGTCTATTTTGGAGAATGTTCCATGTGCTGCTGACAAAATAAATATTCTGTAGCATTTGGATAGAATGTTCTGTAGATTATCTCTTTGGTCCATTTGTTCCATGACATTATTTAATCTAGATGTCTCTCTGTTCATTTTTGCCAGGACAACCTGCCAATTGATGAGAGTGGGGTATTGAAGTCACCCACTAAATTGTGTTTGTTTTTATCAGTGACCTTAAGTCTAATAGTGTTTGTTTGATGAAACTGGGAACCCCAATGTTAGGTGAATATACCTTTAGGATTGTAATGTCTCCTTATTTCATTAAGCTCTTTTAGGAGTTTGTTTTCTTCTTTGATTCCTTTGATTTGAGTATAGAAAAAATCATTTTTTTACATCTTTGTCAGGCCTTTCATCTAAAACATTCTCATTGAGGGCCATTTCTGATGGATTTATAATTTTGGGTAGGATTGTATTGTATTGATTCTTTGTGTTTCTTGTATTATAATGTAATGATTTTTGCCTCCTGAGTTGATTTGATTCTTGGATTTTCTTATTATCTGTGGTGCTTTTAGACTTGGAAATTCAACTTTATATATCTTCAGGATATGAGTTTAAGGTGCCAAGTGTAGCTCTTGTACCCCAATCCAACCGCAGAAGTAATTCTAGGTGTTGAGTTTGCCTGCTAAGCAAGCATTCTAGTTGACTGGGTGGAATAATTTATTGGCAAATTCTAAACTTCAGCTGAGCAATATACACATTCAATAAAAACCAGCACAGAGTATACAAGTGTGGGGATTAAAACAAACAGTCTTATAAAGCCCAAATCCCTAAGGGTGTATGTTGCTCTATACCCTTAATCATGCCATCTGGAAGGTTGAGAATTCTGTTCTGAATTTGATTCTAGGTCAATGTGGATCTGAATCAGACCCTTCCCCCAATAATGACAGAAGCAGAGACAAAGGCCCTATAAATCTGAAAGCATCATACACACAATAGTCATCCCCCAAATATAGCTTAATTTAAAGTGGTAAAGCCAACCAAGAATATGTAAACCCATAACCTGCCCTGACATGGAAAGAGAGATTAGCACTTCTAGGGCAGACCTAAGTACCTTTTTTTTTTTTTTTTTTTTTTTTTTGGTCAGTTGGCCTCAGTACCTTTTGGGGTGGCTTCCAATCTCACCAATGCTGAGTGCCCACCTCTATCGGCCGTGTGTGCTGTTGAGCTGGTATTCTGATCAGCTGTGCTGGATACCCTGTTTCCAGGGGCTGAATGTATTTTCCTTTTCCAGGGCTTCCTTGTTCTGACAGTTGGGGGATTGGAGGGTGCAGGAAGCCTGGAGTTGCTCATGCAGTCATGCCTCTATCCCTTTCACTAGCTCCTTAGCTGTTCTCCACTGTCTTCCCTTCCGGTTTCATGACTTTGCAAGGAGACTGATGAGTTTGGAAAATCCTCTTGTTTGGACTCTGCTCCTACAACTGGGTGCCAGTGTGGGTGGTGCCTTGCAGGCGTGCAGCTTGTGCGGATTGGGGGCCACAAGCACCTGAGTGGGATTCTGACCATTTTCCTCTTTTGTGGTAGATCTTGGTCTTTCCCGCTTCTCCACTGTGACTAAGAAGAACCTACACACATTTACTTTTCAGAAGAAGAGTGTATTTTGCTGTGGTTTTGTTTAAATCCCTCACTAGGTTGACTTGGCATGGCTTGTATGCTTCTGTCTTACCAATAAGTCCAATATCTGTCTGTTTTAAGTACTATTCTGAATAGATATTTTGAGATTAATTTTTACATTTTATGGTCAGAACATTAAGTATAATTGATTTGTAAATACTAACTTTTGTCTGGACTGTGCTAAATCCACATACAGATTTAAGTTTATAGTTTTTTTTTTCAGATTTTACTGTATATAACAAACTTCTTAAAATAGAGACCATTTCACTCCTTTAATCTTCATGACTTCCATTTCCCCACTGCTTATTACACTGGAGGATGCTTCAAGTACAGCACATTACTAGAAATAGTGATCATTAACACTGTAGTATGTTTCTGGTCTTAGAGGAGGCAAATCTTTGACTGTTATGTATAAAATTAGTTGTTGGATTTGTAGTTGCCATTAAGATGTTTGAAAAATGTATTCTACTTTGTACACATTGTTCAATTCAACTTCTTAAAATATGAACAGTGTTTTACATTTTCCATTTTATGTTCTGGGCATCCTGAATCTGAGTTTTTCTAAACTCCGATGTTTTGAGGTCAGACATAGCACCACAGTGGAAAATTACACAAATGACTTCATGTGAAAGTTTGCACCCCAGGTGAAGGCACAGAGAAACTGTAAAACTAGCTTCAGAATATACATAGTAGGTGTACATAGAACATAAATTATTTCAAGTTTAGTTACATGCCATCCTCAAGATATATCATTGGGTGTATGAAAATTTGCCAAACTCTACAACGAAATTCTAAAACTTCAACATTGCTTCTAAGCATTCTGGGTAAGGTATTCTTAACACATTTTTTTTTATACTCACATTAGTTACACTGGTATCATAAAATAAGTTCTCTGTATTTGCTGAAATACAGTATCAATTCACTCCATTATATTTACATATTTTCTATTTATCTATTTGGTGTGATTAATATTTATTTTTACCCATTTATTTAATATATTGTATGCAGAAGAACACAAAATCTCCTAATGCTACCTTTCAAGACATGTTAGGTTCTACAAAGGGACCTGCCAAGATCCAAGTCTGTTCTCTTTAGTTGTTCACTAACCTAGAAAATTCACTAGTGCAATCACCTCCCTGAAATTATCACTGATGTTCTATTCACTTTCATTCTTGCCATCATTTTCTTGTTTGCATTTTTAATATGTTCAATGATTTTTTATTTAGTGTTTTGAAAATATTTTTTTCTTGGGAACTCTAAGATATAAACTTACTGCAAATTTGTCATGCTGTTGTCAGGGTATTATTTATGTACTCTTCCCTCCCCATTACACTCCATGTGGGTGTCCTTAATCACTGTGGGGGTCATGAATACACTATTCAGTTCCTGTAGTGAGGACAGTGTCTCACACTTTCCTGCCCTGTAGCTATCACGTTCTTTCAGCCTCCCTTTCTTCAGTGTTCTCTGAGTCTTGGAGGGCACGTTAGAAGTCTCCTTTAATATTGAGCTCTCAGCAGACACTTGTTTCTTCCTATGATGCGTTTTAAATTCCATGAGTGTCTACTCTCATCTTCATAGAGTAGGTTCTTTGGATAGCAGTGAGATGAGTACTCATGTTCATATTCTATAATGTTTCCTGGCCCCTTCCAGGTCTGATAAGGATGATTTTTCAGTGCTAGGCATTGACTTTCTCTTCTTATCATTTAGAAGTGTCTTGGGTCTTCCTGATATTCCCCACTGTGGTGGTTTGATTCAGGTGTCCCCCATAAACTTAGGTGTTCTGATTTCTAGGTTCCCAGCTGAGGGATATTTGGGAATTAATGCCTCTTGGATGCAGTGTATTGTTGGGGGCAGTCTTATGAGTATTATAGCCAATTTCCCAATGCCAGTGTTTGGCACATCTCCTGTTCCTGTTGTCCATCTGATGTTGGCCAGGGGTTGATGCTCATGCCATCATTTCTCCTGCCATCATGGAGCTTCCCCTTCTGTCTTTAAGCCGAAATAAACCTATTTTTTTCCCACAAGATCCTCTTGGTTGGGTGATTTCTGTCAGCAATGTGAACCTGACTGCAACAGTAATGTTAGTACCTATAAGTGGTATTGCTGTTAGACACTTGACGGTGTGGCTTTGGCCCTTTGGAGCTGATTTTCAATAGGAATGTAGAAGGATGTAAAACTTTGGCCTAAAAGATGATTTGCAGTGCTGTAAGTACAGCTCGATGGGCTATTCTGGTCAGAGTAGAAAGACCTGAAGGTAGTAAGAACTATGGGTTGTGAGGTATGGCTTATGAGGGTGAGAAAGATTGGTACTGGATTGGGCTAGAAGTAGTTTGTGTGAAAGGCTTGCTGTTATGGCCATGTCCTGAGAAGTTATGCAGAGTTGCTTTGCATAGAAAGGGACTAGTATGTGCAAGGGCATATGGCACAGAAAGAAATTGTTAGGCACAAACCGCTGCCTGTTCAGTTGCAATTCTATGAGATTACAATCATTGAGGTTGGGCCAGCTGACCTGCATTGGGGCAACCAGAAAGAATGCAGTTTTTTGAAGGGGCCTGAATATTCAAGGAATGTCCTGTTCTTCAAGGTCAGCTTCATTCCCCCCTGGATTAACAAATTGGTACCCCACCTGGTTTTGTGGAATATAAGAAATTCAGGAAAGAGAGGGTCATTGAATTTGCAACATGGTCTTGTGTTTTGGAAACAGCCATGGGCAGTGTGAAATAGGTTTGCTGGATTTCCTGCACAGTGACCCCATGGAGCCATGAGGATGAACCATTGGTTGTTGTGGAGACCCAGTGGAGATGTCAAGACTATGAGATGGCTGCTAAGGAAAGCTGCTGGCCCTGGATGAAGTTTTCCAGGACTGTTAGTAGCCTAACTGGAGAGGTGGAATTGGAATTCCAGAGACTTGGTGCTGGTTAGAATTATTGGACTTGGAAATTTGTCACTGACTAGAGTTGTTAGACTTGGAGTTACAGAGTTTGTATTTGCCCTGGTTGTTTTAAATCTTGTATTGGCTGAATATTTCTTTGCTATGCCTACCCAAGCCATTGTTTGCAGTGTGAATGTTTTTTTCTGTGCCATTATGGGTTTTGGAGGAGTTTTTTGTTATTATGACTCAATTAAAAGACCTTTATTATGGGGAGGTTTGAGCATCATTAGGATTGATAAAAAATATAGGGACTTTTTTTTTTTTTGAGGTAGTGTTTCACTTTAGCGCAGGCTGACTTGGAATTCACTATGTAGTCTCAGGGTGGCTTCAAACTCATGGCAATCCTCCTACCTCTGCCTCTCGAGTGCAGGGAATACAAGTATGCACCACCACGCCCGGCTAGGCACTTTTAAAGTTGGACTGAATGTATTGCATCTTATATCATGTATTTATATCATGGTTTATGAAGGCCAGGGGTGGAATGTGGTGGTTTGATTCAGGTGTCCCACATGAACTTAGGTGTTCTGAATACTAGGTTCCCATCTGATGGAGACTTGTGAAATAATGCCTCTTGGAGTCAGTGTATTGTTGGGGGCAGGCTTATGGGTATTATAGCCACCCTTTGCCAGTTTCCCTTTGCCAGTGTTTGGCACACTCTCCTGTTCTTTTTGTCCACCTGATGTTGGCCAGGGGGTGATGTTCACCATCTGCTCATGCCATTGTTTTCCCTGTCATCATGGAGCTTTCCCCTTGAGCCTGTAAGCCAAAAGAAACCTCTTATTTCCCACAAGCTTGGTTGGGTGATTTCTACCAGCAATATGAACCTGACTACAACACCCACCATCAGTAAACAGCAGGTTATTTAACCAAGAGTGAGAGCAGCATGGATCAAACAAGATAAACATATGTATTCCCAAGACTATTTTAAAATGTTTATTTTATTTTATTTGAGAGAAATAGAGAAAGGCAGATAGAGAGAATGGGTGTGTCAGGGTCTTTAGCCACTGCAAATGAACTCCATGTGCATGTACCACCTTGTGAATCTGGCTTACGTGGGTCCTGGGGAATCAAACCTGGGTCCTTTGGCTATGCAGGTAAGTGCCTTTGCCACTAAGCAATCCCTCCATCTCTCTAAAATCTTTTAAAAAATATTGATTTGTGCCGGGCGTGGTGGCACACGCCTTTAATC
This sequence comes from Orientallactaga sibirica, assembly GCA_036365145.1. Taxonomy (NCBI): domain Eukaryota; kingdom Metazoa; phylum Chordata; class Mammalia; order Rodentia; family Dipodidae; genus Orientallactaga; species Orientallactaga sibirica. Next base: position 82,022,287 of record JAEOAD010000003.1, on the reverse strand, counting down.
CCAGCACTCGGGAGGCAGAGGTAGGAGGATTGCCATGAGTTCGAGGCCACCCTGAGACTACATAGCTAATTCCAGGTCAGCCTGGACCAGAGTGAAACCCTACCTCGAAAAAAAACCAAAAAAAAAAAATATATATATATATATATTGATTTGTGTGTGTGAGTGGGAGAGAGAGAGAGAGAGAGAGAGAGAGAGAGAGATAATGTGCATGCCAGGGCCTCCTGTTGCTGCAAACTCTAGAATCATGTGCCACTTTGTTTATTTGGCTGTACATGGTAACTGGTGAATCAAACCCTAGCCAGCGAGCTTGGTAATGTGCACTGAGCCATCTCCCCAGCCTGAAGGCTTTTTGATGACCATTACCTCTCTATTTAGCCAAAGAACAGTGGAGGCTTCCCTCTAGGGCCTATAACCTTCCCAGGTATAGAGTATTTTTTTTTCCTTTAAATTGGTTCTCAGAATCAGGCATGATTTCCCTCCCATAGCTAGGGAACATATGGTATATCTTATTTATTTTATTTTGTTTTAATACTTAATGAGGTCTAGTACGTTATACACTTTTCTTCATAGAAATACTTTACAAGCCATATGTTAATATTTCTCTAATGAATGGCTCTGAGTATCCTAAAATGATCTTTAAAGGTTAAGTTATTCTTCTCACCATAGATTGATTTTAGGATAAATCCCATTACTGAGCCCATTAACCATATTATTTTAGATCTCAGGGATGGCATTAGTAAAATTAGTTCATAATCTGGTGGTATCTCAAGGTAGCCAAAGAGTTTATGAATGTCATTGCTGAATTAAATAAATTTTCACTTAATTTTAAAATAACTAAAGGAACATAAATGTGTGTTTTGAGAATAAGGAATATTAACATGTTTCTGCTAATATAATGAAAATAAGCATAGTGGAAAATCCAGTTGCACATGAAAAATTTTGCTTAGAATAAAATAAATTTATATTATGATAATGAACTTAAGTAAAAATTCAGTAGCTAGACACAATTTTTTAGAAACTATTAGATTCATAATTTTATATTAAAATATTTGTATATTGTAAATTTTAAGACAACAAAACATTATTATCCATCAAGTGATAGGTGGTTCATTTCAAAAGAAAGATGATAGCATATACTATGATAAAAGTTTTAACCAGACAAATGTTGCACTACAAAGATTATCAAGACTTGACCTCTAAAAGGTCTGATCAAATTCAAGAGTGGCATTTAAAAAATAGTAAGAAAATGTTACATATATCTAGTAGGATGTAAAGTACTTGCTAAGAGAGACAGTTCCTTCCTAAAAGCTGTATGATATGTAGTATCCCTAATTGTAGTGCTTACTCCCTTAGGAGGAAGAAAGAGACTTATATTATCTTCAGCATTGCAGAGTTCTTGAAAATGTGTATGAAAAATGCTTAGTAAAGTGATCTTTTATATTTATTTGTGTAAATAATTCTTTATGTTTTGTCATATTTACCTTATAATGATGCACATATAAATAGATGAAAATAATTGTTTTAACACACAAGATTTTATAAATAGAATATCATTTTACCTTTCATCCAAAACCAAACTATCTCAACCTTATACTACATATCATGTATTTTAAATATTTAAATAAGAAAAATGGTACTCATCTCCAGTGAGTAAGAGAAAGATTATTTGCGTACATTCTTTATCGAATGTGTTTATACCACAGGAAAACATTTGGCAAATCCCAACACATCCCTTGTCCCTCTCATAAAGCAAAGTTTGGATAACAAACAATACACAATGCACATACAATAGTCATCTTCAAAAAATTTCAAGCTTCACCAATAGATCAACTCTATTTTAAAACATTTTTACTGAACACTTCCATAAATATAACCAGTATACCATGCTCATTATCCCTTTCCACCATCCTCATTTCCCTCTCCTTCTCCTAAATCCCCCTCAGCTGAATCCCTTCTTCTTTCCAACTAGTCTCTCTTCTATTTTGAGGGCATCAATTTTCCTCCTATTATGCAAGTATCCTGCAGGTAATGTTACCCACTGTGAGATAATAAATATCAAGACCACTTTGTCTCTGGAAGATAGTATTGTAAGCACCCATTCTCCTTCCTTTGGCTCTTACTTTCTGAAATGGTTCTTGTTGAAGTCAGCTCCATGTTGCTGGGATGAACATCCAACCCAGAAACACTTTAAGGGAAGAAGATATTTATTTGAATCGTACAGACCCAGGGGAAGCAAAACAGCAGGAATCCTGGCAGAACTCAGACTGATCTGTATACCTTTGGGCTGAGAAACAGATCTGCCCCCAAACACACCTTAGGGCTAGTAGACACCAGAATCTGCCCACAGTGAAACCTCTTCCAGCCAGGTGGCTGGCAATCCAAGTTATAAGGCTTAATAAAACATCTGAATCTTTTGCAGAAGATACATTCAAACTACCACAGTCCCTGAGTCTTGATTAGTGTTATATAAATGTCTCATTTAGTGCTGTATATTTCACTGACACTTCTCAGTACTTTCTTGAGTTTTGAGTCACCCCCGTGGTCACCGTCTTCTGAAAAATGAAACTTTTCTAACCAAAAGTAAGAGTAACTTTAATATACAGGTATAAGCATATGTGTTTTTAGGGCAGTTTGGTGGGAATAATAAATCCATTTAGCCAAACAGTAATATTTCCTTCCTAGAGCTTAATGACCTCCCAGGCCATAGCAGTTTGATTAGGTTTCTAGTATCAGGCAGGAAGTCCCTCCATTGGAGCAGGCCTCAAGTCCAATCAGAGAGCAATTGGCGTCTTACATAACAGACATGCCACCATTGCACCAGTTTTTACATCTGACCTAGCTGGCCAGACATAGAGCTTTCAAGGTCCACTCTTGATTAATGCTGTTAATGACTAGTCTCCCCCAACAGGCTGCATAGTTATTTGCATGGGTCCTGACAGCTAGCCAGCCAACTGGAGGGAGCATCTAGCTCAGTTCCAGCTTGATTTCTCATTGTACTGCACACCAAGCAAGCAGATAGACTCACTCTTTTAAGCAATACTTAATTCTTAAATTATTTTTAGAAATTAAACTTTATCTAAGTAATGCTAATTTGATCTTTAGTATGTTCAGTGACTGGTTTTAAGTTGTGTTACAAGTTAGCCATTTAAAACAATAATAGCTAGATGGGCATGGTGGTGCACACCTTTAATCCAGCACTCGGGAGGCAGAGGTAGAAGGATCACCGTGAGTGTGAGGCCACCCTGAGACTACAGAATGAATTCCAGGTCAGCCTGGGCCAGAGTGAGACCCTACCTCAAAAAAAAAAAAAAAAAACAAACAAACAAAAAAAACAAAAAACAATAATAGCTCATTGTCGCACTCTGCCTCGACCAGCAAGGAAGACGCAACACTCGGACTCTTCTTTCAGCGGTTTATTCAGGAACCTTGAACAATCTTCTGACAACAATCTTCTGACTGACTGACTGACTGACTGACTGACTCACTCACTCACTCACTCACTCACTCACTCACTCACTGACTCACTCACTGACTCCCTCACTCCCTCACTGACTCACTGACTCACTCACTCACTCACTCACTCACTCACTGACTCACTCACTCACTGACTCCCTCACTCACTCACTCACTGACTCACAGACTCACTGCTCACTCACTGCCTCACTACCCGACTCCCTCACTGACTCACTCACTCACTGACTGCCCAACTCACTCACTGACTCACTCACTCACTCACTCACTCACTCACTCACCCACAGACTCACTCACTGACTGACTGCCTCACTCACTCCTTCACTCACTCACTGCCTGCTTCACTCTCTCCCACAGACTCACTGCCTGACTGCCTCACTGCTTGACTGCCTGACTCTCTCACTCACTCACTCACTGACTCACTCACTCCTCCCCTGGGACAAGCCCGCCCAAAGCTTAAGAAGCCTTTGAACAGCCAACCCTGGTGTGCCACGTGGTGAATGCAGATAGGTCCACATATGCGAAGCAAGCCTAGATCACGGCCCAAGCCAAATAAGGACTTGTTTATCCAGGAGAGCACTCGCCATCGGGAAGGCAGAAGGCGGAAGCCAGCGCCATCTTTAAGGCGCGCACCTCGCAGCCTCTCTACAGTTCCCCCTTTTTGTTTTAAAACAAGCCACAGGTAAGAGTAGAGGTCTGATCTCTGATGATGCGTATTTTTGCAACCCTGATGCCTTTTTCTCAGAGGCGGGATCTGGGGCATCAACCCGCATGCAATCAAACATGCTCTTCTCTGGATTTTTAGGGCTAACCCAGAGTGCAGTGCTTAGCCTCGCAACCTGAGCAGGAAGAAGATTAACTTTTAATTGTAGCCAGCCAGACTTAGGGGGACTGTGCAGCCTCTATGGCAGTAAAGGCTTGAATGATCATAGCTGCATCCCGTCATTGCGTGACCCTGATTTTACACAGACACCACAAGCAAACCAGAGAGACCAGTAACAGAAGGCCTGCTAAAGAGCACCCAAACCCGCCCATTCCTTCAGATGATTCATAGCGGAGATCAGCCAAGATGACAATCCAGAGGCAAAGGAGAGGTCCATGCAGGTAGAATTCACATTAACTACAGCCAGTCTCAGTTCTCTTAAGGTATCTTCAAATTCAAGCGACCAATTCTGTAATAGAAAACTAAACAAAAATCTGGATAAATTTGCAGCCCTAGTATAATTTATATATTTTGAGTTAACTGAGCCACGGCGGCTGCGAGGCTAGCATTGGTCAAAACACTGGCAAGGGGAAACTGGTTATTATACCCATAAGCCCGCCCCCAACAATACTCTGCCTCCAGGAGGTGTTAATTCCCAAATTGCCATCAGCTGGGAACCTAGCATTCAGAACACTTGAAGTTTATGGGGGACACCTGAATCAAACCACCACATTCTGTCCCTAGCCCCCGTAAACTGATAACCGTATATGATGTAAAATGTCAAACTTCTGCAGTTCAAGTTCAATATAGCCTTGAAAAGCAGGTTCCTTCTCCAGTCAGCTCTTTCCAAGAATTTGCATTTTTTACAGTCTTTCCTCAGGCATCCTCTCCATTGTTTTAATGTAAATCAAGTCAGGACACCTTCCTTCCACCTTCCTTAAGATTGCTAATGCGTTGACAATAGCAGCTTCAGTAACCTAAAACCAGTCTCAGTGCCTCTGCTTTTCCTGGCTGCCTTGGAACTCACTATGTAGACCAGGCTGGCTTTGAACTTGTGGCAGTCCTGCTCTGCCTCCCATGTGCTGGGATGGCCTGAGCCACCACACCCGGCTTTTTTCCCGGGATTCCCCCTCTCTCTCTTTTTTTTCCCTTTTTTTTTTTTAATTTTGATCTTTTCATTTGTTTTATGAGAGCCTGCAGCCCTTCTTTAGAATCCGTAGACTCTGAATCTTCTAGCTCAAGTGTTGGATATAAGTTGTTCTTTGTTTTTGCCTCTTTTTCATTGTTTGCCTGTTCCGACCTTTCTTCCTCGAGGCAGTTCCTCACTAACCTCCAGATCGATCTTACCCCGCCCTTAAGCGTGCCTTGGTCTGCTGCAAAATCGCCCAATTTTTCCCATGAAGGGATTGTCCAGAGCGCGCAAACCAAGGGGCTATGGCATCACATTCCTCCAGGAACCTCTCCAGGGTACTCCCCTTTATCTTTAAGTTTTTTGAATGAAGCAGCTCATTCAGAGCCAAAAAATTGGGTGCGAGTGAGAAGCGCCCATGGCTACACTTGCAAAAAATTCTTTTAAAACTTTTACTTTCGGTTCGCTACACCGCGAACCCTTCCCGCTCCCTCTTTTTCTACCGAGAGGAGCAAAATTCCCCGCTTTTGTCGCGGATTCCCACCTTACCTGGGAACTTTCCTGCTCCCTCTTTTTCTACCGAGAAGAGCAAAATCCCCGCTTTTGTCGCGGATTCCCACCTTACCTGGGAACTTACCAGTGCACTGCCCTGACTGCAGAAAGTTCTGAGTCCCTCTTCGGACTCTTCTTTCAACAGTTTATTCAGGAACCTTACTACTGCCCTGACTGCAGAAAGTTCTGAGTCCCTCTTCAGACTCTTCTTTCAACAGTTTATTCAGGAACCTTACTTTTTCTTTTAGATGTTTTACTCGAGCGCTCTTCTCTCACCTCCTCTAAAAAAATTTTTTTAAAAAACTGCTTCTGAATCATTCTCGTTTGCCCTATGTAATATGACTAGACACACTACAACACAAATACACCACATGAGGTTAACCAACTTTTATACACTAATAAGACACACGAACAAATATACATTAATTGGCCAGCTATCATTCTTAAGAAATCTTCTCACTGTGTTTCCTCTAAGGAAACCTTATTGTGGCGCCTTTTAACCCTAATACTGGAAGATGTATTGCCCATTTTGCTATGGGACCTTATCGTCTCTCTACCGGAGAACTTGCCTTTACCCTTTTTGTCCACTTATCTGGAACTTACCAGCTAGCTGCCCTGCAAGTTCTGAGTTCCCCGTACGGGCCACCATTTGTCGCGACTGCCTCGACCAGCAAGGAAGACGCAACACTCGGACTCTTCTTTCAGCGGTTTATTCAGGAACCTTGAACAATCTTCTGACAACAATCTTCTGACTGACTGACTGACTGACTGACTGACTGACTGACTCACTCACTCACTCACTCACTCACTCACTGACTCACTCACTGACTCCCTCACTCCCTCACTGACTCACTGACTCTCACTCACTCACTCACTCACTCACTCACTCACTGACTCACTCACTGACTCCCTCACTCACTCACTCACTGACTCACAGACTCACTGCTCACTCACTGCCTCACTACCCGACTCCCTCACTGACTCACTCACTCACTGACTGCCCAACTCACTCACTGACTCACTCACTCACTCACTCACTCACTCACTCACTCACTGACCCACAGACTCACTCACTGACTGACTGCCTCACTCACTCCTTCACTCACTCACTGCCTGCTTCACTCTCTCCCACAGACTCACTGCCTGACTGCCTCACTGCTTGACTGCCTGACTCTCTCACTCACTCACTCACTGACTCACTCACTCACTCCCCCTGGGACAAGCCCGCCCAAAGCTTAAGAAGCCTTTGAACAGCCAACCCTGGTGTGCCACGTGGTGAATGCAGATAGGTCCACATATGCGGAAGCAAGCCTAGATCACGGCCCAAGCCAAATAAGGACTTGTTTATCCAGGAGAGCACTCGCCATCGGGAAGGCAGAAGGCGGAAGCCAGCGCCATCTTTAAGGCGCGGCACCTCGCAGCTCTCTACAGCTCATGAAAGCAGTTTTTCTCCTTCTCCAGTATTGGAAATGTGGATGTTATGGGGCTCAGATGTTAAGTAATTGCCTAAAATTTACTATCTGATAAGCAGGAGAATGAGGATTTAAACTTGAAATGTAAGATTGTATTGTCTTTATATTAAATTAATTCTTGACTACATTGCCATGCTTAGATTCTTTTCTGTGAATTAAAGATTATACCATCAACCTATAGAAATGCCATCAACAATGTCAATGTCAGGGTTGGTTTTCATGAACCATTCATTTACATCTCAGTCTTCACTGTCATCCTCATAACCATTTGAAGGACACTTGGACATTTTATTCTGAAAAAGATATTTAAAATTATTTAGAAAGGATTTTTGAGGCATAAAAGATTTACCAGACATTTTTTTTTCCTTATCATACTCTTCAAATGCACTTGAAATATCTTTCTTAAATATTAACAAATCATATTACCAAGTGGATTAAAATATTATCATGGTTTCCCAAGAATGGAGGTAAATCTGTTTCTTAGCCAGGCATAATTCTTACCAAGAGCTGAAGCTAAAATTCATAAACTGTTCTGCCGAGCCTCACACGATCTGGTTCTCAATAAATAATTCTAAATAAACAAATGGATAAGTGAGAGAATAACTGAACTGACTACTTCTGTTTGCTTCTTTGTCTAATGTAATATCAGAAACAAATCCCAGCCAAGTATCTGAGTGAGGGTCACCTTCAGATCATAAATTCAGCCTCACAACTTGTGCTAAAAGGCAGTTATGAGTAACTTAGGAAGATGGTTTAGGAAGTGTAGCATGTTTCATCAGACTTTTGTCTTCTTACGGATCTGGGGACTTCAGATTACATGCTGGTATTACTTGCTTCTCTACCTTTTATTTTCTCTTCCCTCTGATTTTCTTTGGGGACACAGGATATATTTCCAGTATGGGAATAGAACATGTGGCTGGTTTCAAGTACAAACCCACATCTAAAAAAATCAATCTACAATTGTCTTAAATCAACTTTGACTTGATATATGTCCATGGTGTGTGTGTGTGTGTGTGTGTGTGTGTGTGTGTGTGTTGTGTGTGTTTGTAGTTGTGCCTAAGCCATGGTGTCTATGTGGAAATCAGGATAACCTCAAAATGTTGGTCCTCTGCTTCTACCACTTTGAGGCAAGGTCACCCTTATTGGCTGCTGGGAAGGCCACACAAGCTGACTCTTGATTTCAGGATTCTTCTGTTTCCACCTCCAATTGCATGGATTTGGGGACTATAGGAAGGAGTGCTACTTTTGCATATATCTTTTAAAAGGTGCTCAGCATCCAAATGCTGACCTTCAGGCTTACAGAGCAGGCATCATTAATCACTGAGAAATCTCCCTAGACTCTTTTTTGTCAAACATATGCATTTCTAACAATACTGCATCCAAAGACATTGTTAATCTAGCGTCTCATATATTTTGAAAGTTCTACACCTCCATACATCTGAGTACCTCACTCACTTTCTTTGATTAGGCCATCTTGATGTCCTTGTCCTCTGATCCTCTCTCTAGATCAGTAAAGTTGTGTTTCTTGTTTCTCTGCAGGGCATCATTCATAGATTCAGCTATGATCAAATTGAAGCTAAAAGTTGGAGGAAGTCATCCTAAGGATTCCTACACGTTCTTGTCACCTTGTGCATATGCCTCATGTTTCCTTGTGTGACTCATGTACGTGTATGTGTGTGTGTGTGAGTGTGTGTGTGTGTGTGTGTGTGTGTGTGTGCGCACGCATGCACGTGAATGCACCAGGGACCCTGTCAGCTGCAAACAAACACTAGACTTACACTATTTGGCATTTGGCTTATGTGGTTGGTGGGATGTGAACCTGAGCCAGTAGTCTTTGAGTGCAAACATCTTTAACCACAGAGCCATCTTTCTGGCCTGCAAGATAATAAATTATTTAAATTCAGATAAAAGCTAATATACACTTTTGTTTCAAGATATATAATAGAACACTTGTAAAGTTTGTGCCACAGTGTCATATTATTGAATATTACATTAAATGAATTCAGACATTGCAAAAGTTTGTAAAAAAATTTTGTGAATGTTAAGCCTATTAAAGAATTTCCTAAAATTAATCCCATGCTATCTCATTATCTTTTAGTAAAAGACCATTATATCTATGACTTTGTAATAAAACAAATGTAAAACTATATATTTTTTGGAAATCTCTTCTTTCACTGGCAAGTAATATGTGATAATTCATAAAAGTAAGTCATTACTTTCCTAAATAAAAGTATGAGTTTAGAGTCACATAGAAGAATATTAGATGACATGTGGATTCATGAAGTAGTAGTAGGGAGAAAATGAGATAAAAGGAGAAGAAAAAAAAGGGGGGGGGATAAGTTTAAAGTCCTGTATGCAGCCTGAGGGGTTTGGCATTATCATCTTCATCAAGGCTGGTTGCTGAGTCAGTAGCTGGATGGATGTTTCTGGCAGGAATCCAAACTGGGATTTGTGACGTTTCTGGAAAGACACAAGCATACCCTTGGCCCTGTATTAAAAGAGGGTGGGGACCCTTCCAAATATTAGTAAGAGGATCTTTCCAGTGGACTAAGGGTAAGGGCGTTGTGGTTGGTTGGGATCTCCAATGTTTGTAGGCTGGGGAAAATCCTGCCTCATCAAAGGTGAGAAAATTGAGGGTGAAAAGAGCTTCCACCAGGGCCAAGTGGAGGTCCTTGGGTGACATAGTGGACTTCTGTTTTATAAGTAGTTCCTTTAGGGTCCAGTTAGTTCTCTCCATGATGGCTTGTCCTTGTGGGTTGTAGGGGATCCCAAGGGAGTGTTTTATTCCCCAAGATTCCATGAAGGATGTGAATTGGGCAGATGTGTATGCAGGACCATTGTCAGTTTTAATTGACCAGGGTACGCCCATGACCAACACAGCAGTTTTTGTCGCCTTAATGACATGGGATGCCTTCTCCCCTGAGAGAGCAATAGCAAAAGTAAGCTTAGAGTAAGTGTCCACAATGACATGAACATATTTGAGGTTACCAAAGGAAAGTATGTGGATAACATCCATCTGCCAGATAGAATTTGGGGTAAGGCCTCTAGGATTGACTCCTTGAGGTTGTAGGGGGCCCAAGGGGGGTAGGGGGTGCATGCCTTACAGGTATGGGTTAAATGTTTGCATTGGCTAAGCAAGAGCTCAGGATATAGGGTTTTTAGATTAGTGGGGGATAGATGGAACCTTTGGTATTAATGTCTAGCTTGTTCTAAAGGTGGCAAGGAGGAGATAGCAATAAATTTGTCTACCTGTGAATTCCCATCAGCAATAAAGCCAGGCAGACCAGTGTGTGAGCGAACATGCTCAGTAAACCAAGAGTGCAAACTGTTTTCTATCTGCAATTGTAAAGTGGAGATGGCAATTTCTATAGGATGAGGAGAGGGCCTGGGTTTGGCTAAGGGCAATACCTTTGTCATTTGAACAGCATAACTGCTGTCAGAGAAGATGTTGACAGGCTCTTGTTGACAGAGCTCTAAGACTCTGATGATGGCATATAGTTCCCCTAGCTGGATTGAATGGGGGTTAGGGAACTTAAGGGCCTCATCTGGTCGATTGGATCTCTTAATAAGTAGTCCATAAGTATGCTTATTGGCATCTGTAAAGGCTGAGGCCTTTGGCTCATGGTCAGGGTTTGTATTGAGGCAGCCAGGGCCTTGAGGGGAGCAGACATGGGATTGATATCTTTGGTAGCTACAATTCATTTATGGAGATCCTCATTGTGCATGGCAGCAATAACATTACGTGCTGCCATGGATGCTCCTTCCCATGCTAGTTGCTTAACTAAAGCATCCCTGGCAGGGCCAGGGGGAGTGCATGGGTCCACGGACTCCGTCACATGAGACAGGAAATCCGTGAAGCCCTCGGATGGGCCTTGGACCAGTTTACAAAAATAGGCATCTGGCTTCTGTGGGAGGCAGGCCTTAAGCCCTTGGAGGGATAAAGATTTTACTTTGTCAAAGTAGGCACATATTCCCACTGTGGCTTGTGATACAGGGTCTGTATAAGGTCCTGTGCCAAGGAGGATGTCCAGGGTAACTGGAATTACACTCCTAAGATTTTGGCGGGCCTGGGATTCAGCCAGGTCACTATAGGCAGCTTCCATTGGAGGAAATCAGGGGGGAGAAGGACCACCTTGAGGAGCGAGGACCAGTCATAGTAAGTCTGAAGGTGGATGGCCCATTGTAAAAGGACTTGTTCAAAATAAGAAGAGTCAACACCAGATTCCTGGGCCTCCTTACGGATGAGAGCCAGATCAGAGAGGGGGTGGGGTACCACGGCCTGGCTGTCGCATCTGGACCTATGTTAACAAGGAAGGCAGTGAAGGGGCATGTCAGGGAACTGGCAGTCACCTGGGTGTGTCCAGGACTGAGTGGGGGGAGGTCCTTGCAAGGGTAAAGAGGGGGAGGGGTGGTTGTGAGTGTGGCCGTAGCAAAAGGGGGTTGGGATGGCGGTCTATTATCATTTAAAGGTTTGACTTCCTCCTCATCTGAGTTATTGTAAGAGGGGGCTGGGAGGGACAAGCTTTGAAGATCCAGTTTAGGTTCCTCCTTATAGCATTCGTTATGGGCAGAAATGACTTCCTCCACAGTGGAGCCTTTAAGGCCAGCAATTATGGCAAGGAGGATAGGAAAGAATGGGGCAGGGGGTGTGTGCCCTTCATAAACCTCACATTTCTTCATGAGGAAGAGAACCCGGGACCAAACAGAAGTGTCCCAGATGTTCTCTGGACTAATCCATCAGGCTAAAACAAGAGTTTCATCCCAAAAGCTATGGAGGTCTTTTTGTTTTACTTTTAAGCCACATTGCAGGAGGAGGGCCTTAAGAGCCTGCAATTACGATGTCCTCTGGTGGGGAGGGAGGTTGCCCATTATGGCATGGTGTTGTTTGAGGGGTGGGCTAGGCTGGGAGACTCCTGAATCAAAAAGACTGAGAAAATAATAACCCAGATCAAAAATGATAGACCAAAAGGATAATCATGCAAACCACAACTCCTAATGCTGGGGCCAGCTGAGACATATGGATAGAATGTTTAGGACCCACGTGTCTTGTGCTTAGTGGGGGACTTCCATGGGTCATTACTCCACGGCCATGTGCCCACATGGTGTCTCCGGGGAGGCTCAGCCAAAGGCCTCACCTTGGTTCCGAAATCGGGTGGGTCAGACCCTTATGCTAGTTTGCCAGGAGAAACCAGATTATGGAGGGGCTGACATGGGGATTTGGGCTGTGCATCTGTGTGTGCCATCCTACCAGGGGGAAAGGACAAACAAAGGAAAAGGGGGGAGGAGGGAGCTGCCTACTCACCCCCTGGCAACTGTCAGCACACGGAACAGCAAGGGGCTTTTGTCACCAATGGGGTGTCTTTTCAAACTCCAAGGGGGCTGCTCACAGGACGATCAAGAAGGGGGTGTCTTGCCAAATGCCAAGGGGGCTACTCGCCAAAGATCAAGGAGGGGGCATCTCACCAATGCCGATGGGGCAGAGGGTCCCTGTTCAGGCGCCAGATGTTGTGGTCCCCCATAAGGCCAGCCCAGGAGGGACGGCAGGGTCTCTGCCAAGTTGGGGTGAGCAGTGCGGAATCACCACACAGACTCCAGGAGTTGGGTAAAGCGGGAAGCGAGCTGTTGCAAACTCGTTTATTGAGGAAGTGCACGTGGGTTTTAAGGGGCTTGGCTGGCTAATCATTGCATGGGGTGGTCCCCTTTTTGTGACCAATAACAGCCTGTCTCTGGACAGGTCATCTAGTAGCAGGCTTCTCGCAAGCATGGGACTGTAGCTGTTGTCACACAGAACGCCATGTTCACAGAAGCCACTTCCTGGTTTCTTCTGCCATGTGGTCTGGCTAGGACCAGGCCTGTATTGTGCCATACATACTGAGCCTCATCATCAAACACAGGTGTGCAAGGGAGGACCTGATTGGTTCGTGAGCTCAAGAGGCTAATGCAGGAAAGGCCAGCCCACAGATGTGCTAAACTGGAAATTAGCAGGAAGCTGCTCCTGAGGAGTTGTTGCTTGCAGCCCTACTGGTTGAGACTGGATCAGACACAGGTTCTAGTTCTGACAGGGCAGGGAAGGGGGTTGCTGTTTTGGGGGGGTTAGTCCCTAAGTAACTACTGATTACACAAAAAACTATCTTGCTCCTATCTGTATCAGAATTAGACATAGCTTTGCTGTAAGTAATGACTGCAGAAAAGTAAGAAAGGGCAGGTAGCAGAACATATTAGTATCAAATGGTGCTTGTGTTCTATTGTATAGCATTGTGGAAAGTATTATTTGTAGTATTTAATCAGTGATAGGGCATTTTACATTCAGCATTTTAGATAAATACTGAAGAGGAAAAATTAAGAGATAGTAGGGAAAACTAGTAGAAGAAAAAACTTATTATTGTCTTAATTGCAGAGCTATGACTGTAAATGATGAGAGAAACAAAAAAGTAAAGGAACATGAAATAAAAGAGAAATAAAAGAATAGAAGTTAAGTGTTCCTAATAAACAAAACCACTGATTAATGTGGTTTTACATGATGCCATATATTGATATGTTATACATAATACTGCATGTTTGTATGGAGATTCCTCTCATCATAAAGAAATTATTAATGTATGAAGAAAAAAAATATGGGTATCCTGATTTCAAAATTATAGAATGTACATCTATGTCATGTTTCACATGATTCTCCATGAATGTGTACAATTTAAAAATTAATTCAGAGCTGGAGAAATTGCTTAATGGTTAAGGCACTTGCCTACAAAGCCAAAGGATCCAGGTTTGATTCCCAGCTGCACAAGGTGATGCTTGTGTCTGAAGTTCATTTGCAGAGGCAAGAGGTCCAGGAGTGCCTAATCTCATTTCCTCTCTCTCTCTCTCTGTCTCTATCTCTCTCTGCCTCTTTCTTTCTCATGTAAATAAATACATAATAAAAATATAAAAACTCATAAATTATAAGATTTCTGATAATAAATATATTAATAATCTAGCATAAAGAATAAAATCTTGAATATCAGATTCACACACAACAATTAATTTTGTCTTTTGATTTCAAATTAACTTTACCAAGTTTTATGAGGTCAAAAGTAGTGATGCATTAATCTTCTGGAAGGAGCTGTGTGTAATGTATGTTACCTATGTTTTCACAGTCAACACGGTACCCCTCAGTATGAAGAGAATGCCATCCTCAAGGCTTCCTGTGGAGTGCCATGAGGAATGTGCTGTCTAAAACACAGAGCAACAGCAGCACAATTAGATGATAGACAGGTGGAGTTAAGATGATCTAGTTTCTTTTATAGTCTGGAAAGATGAATAATGCAATTGCTCATTAATTGCACAAGGTATGAAACTTTTAATTTATAGAAAGTGAATATATATGTGCAAAGGAAAATGTGAAACTATAATCAATCAAGTGTGCAAGAAACAAGAAAGTGGATATATAGAGTAAATGGAACAAATTAAAAGTACATGGTAAATTAGAGATTATACAGTATAAATGCATTAAATGGTCTGGCTATAACCTATGCTGTGTAATTACCATTCAAGTATAAGATGTATATAATCAATAATATATTTGAAGACTATGTAGAAGTGTTTAGGGTAAAATGAATGAAATAGACTATCTAAAAACAAATTTAATATATTTATATTATAAAATAAGAGATACTAAAAAGTAATTACTAAAGATAAAATATATAAATCCATTTGTTGTATACTTTGTCTATTTAGTACTCTTGTTTAATATCAACAAACACAAAGGAAATGAATAAATTAAATGACTATAATGAAATGTGAATGAACTTATAACAGATTCAAAAACATATTAAATATATCAGTAAAACTATACACATTTTGGCATTACTTTTAAAATTCAACTTATTAATATATTCAATTTCCTAACATAACCATTCAATAAATACTCCTTGTAAACATAAGATAGAACATCTCACATAAACCAGACATAAAAGTTAAAGATATGAAACATTGAAATCATGCTGCTTATATGCTTGTTATACTAAGATTAATATATTGATAATCATAACATGCACATAAAATTGAATAATTTAATATTTATAGATAACATATGGTTAAAGAAATCATTTATAGGAGAACAATGGGTCTTTTTTAAATTTTTATTTCTTTCAATAAAAAAAATGTTTAAACTTGCATAATTATCTCTTCCATCGTCTTACTTTTCCTACCCCCTTCACTGAACCCAACTTTACCCCCCCCACTATTGATGTCTTTTTTGTGCCCCCCTTCATCTTCCATGAATGTTTTGAAATTCTGTCTCCTAAACATTAAATGGTCTTTGTACTGATGACTTCATAGCAGCTGTTGTGGTCTGCACATGATTTGCATAACATGGGTATGGATGTTGGAGGAGGACAATGGGACATTTTGAGTCAATCACCCATGTCAATATAAGACAACATGGATTTTAAATTCAAGTGTGTGTCCGATTTAATTGATCCTCTTCCTATTCTTACCCCCAAACAAGAACAAGGCAGATAATCTACAAAACACAACACTTTAACCCATCAGGAAACTGAGGGCAATGATAATCTCCAGGACGGGCTTTGGCTTTACAGCTCTACAAGTTTCTGACATACTTGACTTACTAGCTCTACTTGAACTCATAAGAGAGTTGATGGCACATGATGAGTCAGGTTTCTCACAAAGTAATCATTAAATCATCAGTTAGTAGGACAGGGCTATAAATATCAGTTTAAGCTCCTGTTTACTTTAAAGTGTATACTTGCATTGCTAGACTTCCATCACTATAACAAATAACTTGAAAGAAGAGGCTTATTTGGGGCAGTGGCTTCATAGGCTTCAGTAGCTGGTACAACAAACTGGTCCAACAATGTGGTGGAGGCATGAGATAGTTCTCCCTAAAGGGGATATTTCCAATAACAACTTCCACCTACTAGGCTCCACCTCTGAAAGGTTCCCCACCTTCTAATTGCATGTTGGGCTGAGAAGCAAGAGTTACAAGTTAGCCTTTCAGGGGCATTTTCTATCTCCATTATTACACATTCAGAAATAGACTGATAGGCTCATAGTATAGATTATAATGATGATATCTATATATTTATTATTATGTAAATAGTTATTGTGATCCCTGCCATATAAACATTAATATTTATATTATTATAAATTCACACACACATACACACATTTCTTGGCTCCATCCACTAACATGAACATGGCCAACTTTACCAGTAATGACTTATCATTCATTTTAAACATCATGATATGATTGCAAATATTTTTCCAAAAATTTATTATTATAAGCTTTTTAATAAGAATATCTGTCAATCCAGTTGTCCAGTATTATTAAGCTTACCAAGATCATGAAAAATACTGCAAAACTGAAGCTGCCATAAGCTAGGGATTGCTAATGAGGCAGGATAACGTGTTATGTAAATTTGATCCTGGAAAAGAAAGGCTCTTGAAAACTACTGCAGTTTACCTTTAAAATAATTAAACTAAATCCTCTACTACACTAAAATTTCTTGTCATTTAAGAAAAGAATAGACATAGAGCATGTATAGTTGCTGTGTGTGTGTATCCAATGATGTGTATACAGAAAAAATATTATAATTTAGTCAAAAAATTAAAGAACTGAATTGAAGAATATGTAATTCTGAAAAATTCACCTCATCAAAATGTATTCAAAAGAGAATGTTCACAATAAGTGACAAAAGAAAACAGAAATTTGTATTTAAATTAATAGAATTTCCTTGAAGTGAGTAGATTGTACAAAGGTTTTCAGAAGAGTAATTTAGAGAGTGACATAGGCCTTTTTATATTTTTTATATTTTAAGATCAGTATATCAGCAGAGTTAAGGAAATTTTTGTCAGAATAAAAATGAGTTAAAACGTTCATCTATATAATTTTAAATTTTTAATTATGTTCTTCAAACCTTCTTTAGGAATAGTTAGCCCATTAACAGTAAGTAAGGAGAACACTTATTTTTGTATTAATTTCTGAATACTTATGCTAACCAAGTTAAAATATCTAAATAAAGCAAAATCTAAGGCCATGCAAATTTTCAATTTTTTAAGTACAAGCCCTCCTATGGCCTATTTGCATTCCCTAGTTGCTAAAATACAATTACTTTGTTTGGTTATATTTAAATATATTTGAACTATCGAGTTCTGAGCCATCAACATTCTCAAATCTTTTCCTGCATTGGGCTTGGTTTTAAGAAATACTTGAATAAAATGAAATCTTTTTTACCTAAGAATTAACAAAGCAGTCAAACTGGGTAAATTTAATGCTGTGCTTGAATAACGGGTTATAATAGAGAACAAAAATATGTTCCTTAACAGATCTCATTTTATAATAAGAATCTTTTCTCACAATGCTTTTTTAATGTTCTCTTGTAATAATAAAAGAAAGAGTAAAAAAATAGTCATGTGTTGATAGTTCTGACTAGCTCCTTAAATGAGTTTTATCTGAGTTTCATTACTAACATTCATTTTCTTTTTCATGAATTTAATTGTATATATTTAATATATTCAACATGATGCTATAATATATAGTTAAAATTTATATGTAGGCTTATATATAAATAGCTATATTTTATACATTTATATATAATTAATTAGATATACATGGATATATTTATGAATGATTACCACTGTTGAGCAATCTATCACCTTCATTTTCCCCTGGTTATTCATACTCAAATTGAGGCAAAGCATAAATAATCTACTCTTTAGCCATAATCCTGAAAACCATATATCATTATCAGCTACAGTCCTCATATGTTCATTCTACATATTTAGTGTTTTGCTTTCTTTATTTACCTTTCCCTATTTCTTCCACTAACCACTATTTTATCCATTATCTTTAAATACTTATAATTGTCTATCTTAGATTCCACAAATAAGGGAGAATATAACATATTTCAATAGCAAAGTAAAAGCATGGTAAAAATTTAACAATAACCATATCTATTAGGTTAAAAAATGTTAGGATGAAACCAGAGAGGTTGGGGGCATTGAGGAAGAGAAATAAAAAAGCTTGTAGCCAAGGTCACCAGATGAGAGCCCAAGACTGAGAAAAAGTCAAAGCAGGTCTCAAAGGCTCGAGCAGACACTTTTGAAGCCCCTCGTTGAGGAGCATGACCTGCCCTCATGAAGCCCCTGTTTTAGGAGCATGGGCAAGGCACCTTTGCTCTTTCCCCCAGCAAACTTACCCACTTTATGGTGCCTACACCTTTAATCATATCCCTTGCATCTACTTACAACAGGCTGAGTTCTGGGTGAAATGGGCTTCCAAGCAAACCTCTACCCATTCCAGGAAAAGGACTACTCTGTAAACCCTTTCCGGACAGCAAGGGAGGGGAAATGATAAATCAAGCTTACAACTTTATATACCATAGGTAGTAGTTCACCGTTGCTCCTCTCCACTCTGGAAGATGTAGGTTCTCTTTATGCTCGCTCATCCCCTAAAATAAACCTTGAATACTTGCTTGTCCACCTGTGTTGTGCTGCATTTTGTCCTTTGGATGCAGAAGAACAGAGACCGCTGGAATTGGAGGGTTTATAGGGAGGGTGCATGTTTGCTCATCCGTGACAGTATCTGCTACCATTCCAGCAATGGAGCAAAAGCTTGGTAACTAGTTGGTGGGGATCAGGAAAGGATATGGACTATTTAATAGGTGGGGCCTGGGCAGATTTTCCACTTTTTTCACTTCCTGGGCATGACAAGGCAGTCACTGTACTATATATCTCATAAGCTCTCTGCTATGATATACTAGGTCATTACAGACCCCTGAGCCAAAGTAAACTTTTTCTCCTCATAAGTTGATTATTTCAGCACTGTATTGAAGCAATGAAAAGGTAACTAACACATTACCTGTCATATTATCTTGTCAAATATCTTGGCAAATAAGGCATGCTACCTTCCACACTGGACAATTCAAACTCATTTTAAGACAGGAAACAAACTGATCTTAATCCATGAAGACAGTTTTGTGGAAAAGGGAGTGAAACCATGCTGTCCACATCCTAGCTTCTGTCACATCTTATAAATGTCTTCATAAGACACATTTGTTGTGTCATTCATTCATCAAGTAATTATAGGGCATCTGCTATGTGCAGGATCCTGCTATAAGTGCTCAAAAATGAAAACAGGCATAGATCTCTGCCCTGATGAAATACACATTTTGATGGAGAAAAAGACTAGAAAACACAATATAATTGAGAAAAAAATATCTATTTGCAAGGTAATCAGTGTTAATACTATAAAGCCACAGTACAAGCAGGAAGGATCACTGCTCTGAAAAAATTCTAGATGTGAGGAACTGAATATCATCAGTTGTACAGGATAATTCCACAGGAACATTAAAGTCCACAAAACAATTCATGCCTTGTGCTGGTTTCTTTTTAGCTATTAGAGTGAGATTCGGGAAGAGGGGACTGGAAATAATTTCCTGTTATATGTGTGACGACATGTAAGGAGATCAGAATGAAAGAAAATTTATGTATCGCGAAGGGTATAAAAGAACGTGCAAAGGGACCTTGTGTTGGGCAATGAAGTCTCAGTTTTGTTGTCCCCATGGAACAACCTGGACTACATCAGACAAATAGCAGTATTAGGTGTACTCTGTTTGCTGCACTGATGCATGATGTGGTGAGGCTGGAACTAGTGGAACCTGGTAGCTGTAGCAACAGTAATGGAGCTTGATGTCCATGTCCTGTGTCATGTCTCTGCAAGGTAACTAGAGTAAAGTGTAAAGAAAAAATAGTTGATGGGTCATGTAATTGGAGTGAGAGAAAAATAAATTGAAGACAAAATATGACTCTATCGTTTCCAGTATGATGAACAGAGCAGATAAATATATCAATCACTGAGATAAGTCCACATGTGATATACGAGGTATGGATGAAGATGTGATTTGATGTGGAAAATCAAGATAAATATTTAGGGTATATTTCATTTCAAATAGATATGATCATATTAAAAAGAAATGTCAGTTTCTTAGAGATGAGATTAGGGATCTCAAAGCTAACTTTAGATAAAATTATGGCTATAAAATAATGAATGTATTTTTTATGTTAAATCTATGAAGAGAGGCAAAATAAATCTGAAAATATATAAATTCTGAATTCAAATACAAAGCATAAGTGTATAAAATTAATGGAAAGGCATGCTTAGAGATGAGGATGAAGATAAGGAGGAAGAAGGAGTAGAATAGGAGGATAACGGAAGCAATGTGAGAGAGAAGGCTATGGGGCATAAAGGAGGAGCATTTGTCAAAGGCGAGGCATTTGACTGATCGTGATGCTCTTGAGAAGATGAGGAACTGTCCATGGAGATCTCCATGTATCCTTGTCCTATATGGTGTCTGTCAGGAGTTATTGCTCCCTGGAACAAACATATTTTGTTGGAACATATTTGTTGGAATTAGAAGACAAGCCAAAATAGATTCAGTTTTTACTGGGAAGAAAGGACCTTTACAGAAAAGTATAGGAGACTATAGGGGGAAATGATGACATTTGGACTCTGCTCAAGTCCAATATCTTCAAAATTTTAGTTTGATAAAGTGATATATAGTAATTATCTATAAAGCTACTGGATTTGGAATCTGGGCTACATCCCTGATATTTTAACCAAAAATGATGTGATCTTTAATGAGACACTACCGATACAAATAATAAAGACCTTTACAGCCTGCATAACAAATATATTTCATGTTTTCTTGGGAGGCTGAAATGAAAGAATGCATGTGATAAAACATGGTGAATATTAAACAAATATTCTTTTCTTTTTAGTTATTTTTGGTCATACTATGTTATAATTTCCTCTTCCATGGTAACTAGCCTTGCTAAACTGACATCTAACTGAGAATAAGTAGAAAATTTCTTTGTCATGACTTTCATTTTTAACTTAACAACGTTTTCACATTCCTTTTCTTGGCATGCAGGATTTGAGACAATTGTTTTCAACAAAGGTTGGATGACTATTGAATAAAAGGTGCAGTAATTCTTCAGTCTTCCACTAGAGGACAGACGAGGGTCAGGCATCATTGAAGATACCTGTTTAAGAGCCAGATGTTCTAGACACTGAGAGTCTTGATTTCCCTATTCTGGGAAATTCACACAGCAGAGCCAGATACGTGTTTGGATTAAGCTCACTATTTTTTTATTTGAATAATGGAGCAGAAATATTTTTTCAGATGAAATATATATATATATATATATATATATATATATATATATATATGTAACTTTAAAGTTAAGTGTTGGGATATTTTCATTTGATTGATCTGTATTGATCTGTATTTATATTTTGATTAAAACCCTCAGTTCTGTGTTATATTATTTTACATCATTTTTATTTGTTTCCAACCATCACCATAATTAAATTTTTGGAAGCCTAAAGACTTTCCCTCTGGACAAGTACTTCTCTTTACACACTGCCTTGGGATTAGATTCTATGTTTTTTTCACCATCATCAATACAATACAATAGAGAAAGATAACAGCAAGATGCTAGTAGATAAATGATCAGGGGACAGAGACACATGTAGTCAAAACTATACTCCTCCTGGTGAGACGGCTTAGCGGTTAAGGTGCATGCCTGCTAAGCCTAAGGATCCCGGTTCAATTCTCCAGGTTCCATGTAAGGCAGATGCGCATGCGTCTGGAGTTGGTTTATAGTGGCTAGAGGCCCTGGTGTGCCCATTCTTCCTTTCTCTCTGTGTCTCTCTCCCTCTCTCTCTCTCTCTGTCTCTAATAAATAAATAAAAATAAATTGTTTTTTAAAAATATACCCTCCCATATACTTGAAATTGTCTAGTGTGTTGAAAGCTGAGGTCAATGTCAAAAAGTCAAAAAACACATACTTAAAATGTATTCCTTAGGTGAAGGAAAAGTGCAAAGGAAATTATATTTGTTGTATAATGTGGGTCCAGATTATAAGTTCAGATTTATTATTTAATTGACTATTCTTAAGAATTCTGTCAAAAGTTATTTCTCTCTTTGTATATATATATATATATATATATATATATATATATATATATATATATATATATATATCATACATACATACATACAAGATATAGAAAGGGCTAGCAAATCCTCCAATATCACACAATTACTATAGATCAGAGCCATTAAAGAAAATCACACTAGGCAGGATGAACATCAATTGGTTTTATTTTTAGTGATAGTTTGCATAAATGTACATAATATATTTTGATCATGATCCCTTCTTTGGTCATAATGACTTTCTTTTGTCCTCCCCTCCCATCCTCTTCCACTGGACACTTCTTTCCAGCTAGTTCCTCTTATGGCAATTTTAACCCTTCCTTCAACCTTGATGATGGCATATTCTTTGGCTTGATATTGTATAGGTCTGCTCTAGGTAATGATAGTCACTGTGGAGTCATGAATACAAGGGACTCCTAGTGTCCAGAAGATAGTATTCCAAAGCACTCCCGTCCATCCTCAGGACCTTATATTCTTTCTGCCAGTGCTATCACAATGTTCTCTGAGTCTTGGAAGGTATGAAGGAGATATCTGACACTTCTCAGCTCTTTGCACAGGTTTGGAGTACTCAGTAGTCACCACTAGCTGCAAAATGAAGTGTCTCTGACAAAAAGTTAGAGCAGCACTAGTTTGTGGACATAAACATAGAGTCTATGATTCCCTAACTGTAGGCTTATTTATTTTTTTTTTTTTTTTTTTTTTTTCGAGTTAGGGTTTCACTCTAGCTCAGGCTGACCTGAAATTCACTATGTTGTCTCAGGGTGGCCTTGAACTCTGCCTCCCAAGTGCTGGGATTAAAGGCATGTGCCACCATGCCTGGCTAACTGTAGGCTTTTGAGTAGGGTTTTATTTTGATACTATTTCTAGCACAGGGCAGAGAATGCAGATCATGCCTGGAAAGTCCTCACCATAAAATAGTGGAGAGATTTAAGGTTGGGGTAAGGGGCTGAGATAAAAACTTTCTCTTATCTTCATGGCAGAAGTTTCAAACTTGGAGGAAAGAACCCACTGGAGTAAGACTCCTATCTCCACACAGAGATGATTGCATTTGAAATGGGTTAGCCTTATCTTGCAAAAGGAATTGTGGGATTGTTGTTGTTATTGGTGGGGTATTTTGTTTTTCTCTTTAATTTCCATATACAAAGAGAGTGACAAATTGATAGGAACAACTTTTTCAAGGTAAAATGATGGCAAGGGACCAGAGTTGGGAAGAAGCCTGACAAGCTGAGGGTAACATGAAGGCCTCTTGTCTTGAGCCTGGATTACGTCATGGTTCTTCTAACTCAGAAATTCAAAGTGGCATTTGTTTAAAGAATTATACAGCACACCTGACATATCAAATGACCATCAACTTGGCTCTTCAACAAAATACATTTATGGAAGTAATGCTTTCTTCATAGAGAACAGAAGTCCCTGAATTTTATTACTTAATATTAGACTGAGGTACATCAACTTAGACAAAACCAGCATAGCTACTGTGTTATGAACAAGATTATTTTACCTCAAAGTTTTTGGGACATTTTATATGACATCATCCATCCTTATTTTTGCAGAGAAGCTTGTTCTCTCCTTATTTAAAGCCCTGAATCACAAGTTGATGAATTGATGTATATACATGGTTCTGGAGGATTGAAAGTGATGATGTTAGAGGTACCCCAAGATTTTTCTAATGCTTATATCATTTTTTTTTCAGATTAACTTGAAATGAGAATAAAGTTGAACTCAGTTACATATTATGGCAACAGACTGAATACATTTAGGTTGACACAGATAGAGCTTGAAATAGAAAAGCTTAAAGAAGATCATTGATGGTAAATTCAGCTCATAATGTAATGGTGATTTTCAAGTCAATGTAAAAGAGATATATTAGGGCTGGAGAGATGGCTTAGTGGTTAAGACGCCTGCCTGCTAAGCCTAAGAACCGGGTTCCAATCTCCAGGTCCCACGTTTAGCCAGATGCAAAGTGATGCAAGGGCGCAATTCTGCACTTGCCCACAAGGGGGCGCACACATCTGGATTGCAGCAGCTGAGACTGCTGGCGCTCCCATTGTCTGTCTCCTTCTCCCTCTCTGTCTGTCTCTCTCTGTGTCTCTCTCCAAAAATAAATAAAATAATTTTAAAAAAATTTAAAAAAGATATATTAATAATGGTATCTAAAGAATATGTAGGCTGGAGAGGTGAGTGGAGGTAAATCAATGTTCCATGCATGTTTTTTTAAATATAAGTTAAGATCTGGAATGGTGTGTGTAGATGCTTTACATCACACTTTCTTGTTATTTATTTCCCAGGGTAATGCTCACAAATATCAACTAATATTTTAACCATATCTCATGAAAAATAAAAAATAGGAAACAAAAAATAAACAAAAATGTGAGATCACTTGAATTTTGAAATTTAAAAATGATTTATTAAATGTCCTAGTTTTATTTATTTATTTTGCTTCAACTCAATAACATGAAGCTTTTTTAACATTTAACTGAACAAAAATCATTAAATAGTAGTATGGTATTCAAATAATATAAATGGGGCTGGAGAGATGGTATAGTGATTAAAGTACTTGTTCACAAAGCCCAATAGAGCCAGGTTTGATTCCCCAGAACCCACATAAGACAGATGCAGAAGGCACATGCATCTGGAAATTTGTTTTCAGAGGCTAAATTCCCTGGCTTACCTATTCTCTTTTTGCTCTATCTGCCTCTTTCTCTCTCTCTCTCTCTCAAATAAATAAAATTAAAAATAAATAAAATTTAAAAAATAGAAAATAAATTTAATTTAAATGAAGCAATACAAACTCATGGAATGACTAAGTATCTAAATTCTTAAACCTCATGATTTATCATATCATTGTACATGAAATTTAAAACAAGTGTACAGAAAACATAACTTGAACATAGCTATTCAGTTTGTGTATTGCCTCTGGCTGTTTCCATCCTACAGTTGCAGAGTGAGTAGTAGTCACAATAGAGGTTATTTGTCCTACTTGACATGGAACTTTTATAATGTGGACTTTTATAGAAACAGCCAGTCTTCACCACACCAATAAATTGATTTGCTGCCCATGGAAATATCACAGAGTACAATGAATAAAGAACAAAGAGCAAACATGTTATTAGTTTTTCCAACATTTCTAAACATCTGTGCTTACACAATTTTACATACACACTAGCATTCTCATTTGATAAAGTAAGCCCTAATAGCCAACATCTTTTAGAGCCTATGTACTCATTTCATCAATATGTATATGACCAAGCTTTAGAAAGCTTTAGGCTAAATACCCAGCAATTCCTCACAATGCTTGCAGTTATTATATTTATTAGTGCTATTGATTTCATGACTATTGTGACTATTGTTTTGATAATATAAAATACCTAAATTGTTCTAAAAGTAGAAATAACTTCAAAAACACTTATGTGAAAGAATACCGAAAAATACAAAAATAGTGTGGGAATCAAAGTGTGAAGAGTAGTCCCAATACCCAAAGACCTGTAAGTTAGTTTATCCTGTTTATTGTCTTTCTTTCTCTCTCCTCCACTGTCATGAAAATCATCAGCTAGGGCCCAGGTGAAACCAAGAGGAACTGGCAAGATGAGACAGGCACTGAGGATGCTCAAAATGCAGCAAAGCAGATATCCTGAAGTTGCTGAGAACTCAGCACTTACACAGACTTAAAACACACCCACCATGGCTCAGGGATTTGGTAAATGGGGGTTAGAAAGATGGTAAGAGCCACAGGGTGGGAAGGAATATCCAGAGGCACTGCCAACCCCACCATCACAATGACTGACTGCTGCTCGCACAACTAATATCCCACACTCCATGGTGAACACCAGCAATGCCACTGAGGAGGGCCTGCAGTGGAGTGTGGGCATGAAGGAGATAAATAATGGTACCAACATATGATGTGTCCATACAAAGTTTCTACTTAATAAAAACAAAGAATTGTGAGTGAACACATAATTGTAAACTAAAGCATGTGTGTTTGTACCCCATTGATCCTGCACCCAGCTGCCTCTGATCAATTGTAAGTGACTGTTTTAGTAGTTCGTGAAGGCTGCCCATGGCCAGATTCCAGGTAACTCTCCTGGGCCCTTCTCACAAATGTCTGGCGTTTCTCTTTTCTTCATTCAGTGCCTAGAGGGGATGGAAAATTTTGGATGTTATTAGAATAACTTTTAATTGTTTTACCTCTACATATAAAAGACTATTGTAAGCCAGGTGTGTTTGTGCATACTTTTAATCCCAGCACTTGGGAGGCAGAGATGGGAAGATCACCATGAGTTCGAGACCACCCTCAGACTACTTCCAGGTCAGCCTGGGCTACAACAAAACTGTACCTTGAAAAAAAAAAAAACTAAAGACAGAAAAGACTATTATAACATGTAGCTTAATATACAGGTAACCATTCTCAAATTTTATGTTCTATCTTCTATCCAGTAATACATATACATCTGACATCTAAGAAATATAGAACTTCGTGTACTAGTCATGAACTGACTAGAATCAGTAATTGTGAAGTATATATTGAGAAAATCTTTAATGTAGTTGGTGGATGTTAAAGGGAAACAGAAAGGACCATTTGTATATAGAAGAAAATATCTATTTTGTAGTACAACGTCCTATATGAAAATAGCCAATGGGAATTAAATTTATTTGATACTTAGAATCAGAAGCTATGCTTATATTAATATACACACATTTATTAATACAATGGCATGTGTAGGTCGTGAGCAGAGGACCCATGGAATGAAATGCTAACACTATTATATGACATTTAACAGTCTGTATTCATGCTAAATGTACATTTTGCCTCAGAATTATTATGCCTCAGAAGCTTTGGATAAAATTCATGCAGAATTCCTTTTGAGTTCCTTTAAGTGATTAGAAAAAAAATTATAAACATTTATGACTTAATTAATTTCTATAATTAATTAAATAAACATCATATAACAAAATTAAATTGAAAAAAATATATATATATATATATATATATATATATTATAATCTGAAATAAATGTAAATTGAATTGATTCATAATATTTAAGAATATATATCTGGTTATTATCTAATGTAGAAATAAACATTGAGGTAGATGTATGTCAAATTTTTCATACCTTTATCTCTTGCTAATAATCTGTGTTAATCATTCACTTTTATTCTTCTATTATATAGTTTCCTATAGAAGTATACTTATATAGTAATAGTCTAAGCTTCTGTAGGTCATATTTTTATGATATTGTAATTCATCAGAAATAATTTTGATAATAATAGTAAAGCTAATAGTATTGACTGGTTACACCTCTCATCACTCATCCATGCAATATGTTTCCAATCTTTTTCAAGGGTTTCTTTCTATGTGTTAAGAGAGACATATGAATTGTGAGTACCTTGAATCTTGCTTATTTCCTATTTATATCCCTGAAGGTTCAATTCCATCTCTATAATACGTACATCTGAGATAAAATCAGGCTTGATTATCAAACAATAGATACTTATTAAGTCTTCTCAGTTGCTAGGCAACCATAGCTGTCAATCAGTGGAGACCTGAACAGATGCTTCTTTAAATCATTCTCTCAAAAGCATCTTGAATGCATCTTATTTGGTCTTAGACTGAATTATCACAGGCATTGTTAAGCCAAGGTTTAGATTAGTCTACCTGTTTCAAATATAATGTTACTTCCTTTGGTCTCTTCCTTCTCATTTCTGTCTTCTAAAAATCAAATATCTTTAAGGTTGTTGACTTTTGTATTTCATGTACATGTCTATCATAACATAGTTATAGTTTGTATATGAAGTATTGTTCAAAAGGTTCATTTATCTGAGACTTGGTCCCTGGCTGGTGGTTTTATTGAGAGGTGATTAGACCATGAGGGCTCTAACATCAATACCTTTGTGCATTGGTAAGTTCTGTCCACCATGAGATCATCACTTTATCTCCCATGCTTTTCCATGATGTTTCTACTCTGCTTCAGGAATAAAGTGAAGAGAGACAGTTGGATATAGATATGAGCCAACAAAAACCATTTTTTCTGCTTATTGTTTATCTAAAGGTACTTTATCACACTACCAATAAGCTACGACAAGCTCTTTGTATGGTATACTAATCTGTTATATATCCTTATTGCCAACTATAATTTTGTTTTCATAAAGCCATAAAAATTCTATTATACTCAAAAATGTCCAAACTATCTAGACAGAAAGTACACAAATGATCTATTCTATGGGATAAATCTAGGTAAGGCAGGTTGGATGACATATGCAAATCCTCTTGCATGTAACCTATGCTTTTAAATATTCATGATAGTGTTTGGGGAATCTTTGTGAATATGCCATATTGACTTTTATAGGCAAGGGAACATGCTAACTTTTAAAGAAAATTTGCACAGGAAACATTTTCAGATGTGAAAAATATAAATTATATTTAAGTCAGAGGACACACTTTCTGACTAAAATGATAAGAAAGGACAACAATGCTATCCTTCTTTTCTTCTGAGATGATATAAGACACAAATAAGCATGCATGAAAACAGAATTCAATCCATGTTTTAGATTTTCTTGAATGTATCCACTACGTGGACAGGAAAAATTTGACTCTTTCCATAACATCCCAAGGGAACTGGGGCTTGGGGATCTAATGAACATAGTATTGCTAACTTTGCTGTAAGTACTAACATGCTTATATTCCAGAATTCTCATGTCTTTCCACATAGGGTAAAGGCTCAGTCCTTTCCATTTCTACTTCATTGTGCATCTGGCTTATATGGCACCTGGACAGTCAAACATGGGTCATTAGGCTTTGCAGGCAAGCACTTTAATTGCTAAGCCATCTCTCCAGCTCTTGTTATTTTATCATTTAAACCCTGGTTCTACTCTTGTTCCACGTAGATTCAGAAGAACCTGACTTGTTTCAATATTGTCTAACATCATAATGTGCATTATAATAATATTACCTAGTACAATAATTTAAAAGGCAATCTTTGGTTTTTTTTTTTAATTCAAAATAGTAACTATAGCACTAAGTTCAGTAACTGTTAATTATTTGTAATTGTAATTACTACCTGCCTATGTACTTCACTAGACAGTGAATAATTTCTGGGAAAAGATCATCACATTCACATTTGTAGGCCTTTAATGATTATTAAGGATCTATAAACTCAGTTACATTTTATATAGGAAAATACTCAGAAAATAACAAGTGTAGAGACTTAGAATAAAAAGACAACACATTTCTAATCTAAGCTGAACTATAATATATAACTTACTTAATATAACCTCCAAATCATAAATATCATTTAAAATACTAGCATTTATTTCTGCCAAGGGGAAAGTTTAACTGAACTAAATTTCCACACTTAATAGTAGCCAAGTATCTCACAGAATCAGAATATCTTTATATAAAATGTGATCCATAGATAACAGGAGTCTATGATTCATTCAGAAGAGAAAAAGTAGAAAGAAATAAAATTGCAAGGAAAAATATAAAATCATCCAACTTGTTTTAAGAATTTACACTTAGGACAATGTAATATTAACTATCTGTGAAGGTCTGTTTTGTTTATTTAATATATCTTGCCTTTCAACAGTATAGTTTCAGCAAAATGAGAGGTTGAATGAACTCACTTATGAAAATGGTTGTTCTACACTGTCTGAGAAGAGGGAATAGAAAATCACAGAGGTTGCTTAGCATTACTGAATGCTAATATAACCAAGCAGAAGCATTACTGAATGCCTCTGCATGGTTATTTTGCCTGTTGATAGATCCAGCTGTGCTAGCTAAACTCAGCACTCTAAAATGCAAGAAATATCATCTGTGCTTTGCTTCATATCACAGGAATAACAAACTATTTTCCAATAGGAAAAAGTGAAATATAATCTGAAATAATGATGCACACTAAATTGCTTACCCTGCCTTTTATTCTGTTTTTAAACAAATCATTATTTCCAATATTATTAATCTTTATTGATGCATTTCCTAATTATACACATGTATTTTGAGATTCCTAGCATATTAGTTACATGAAAGAATTATAATGTAATGCTCATGAGCTTAATGTATTTGAAATGACTTTGGCTCATTTTTATAAATAGTTTGAGTAGCAACATTAGTCAACTGTCATTAGGTCCTGAGATAGACATTGTGGGTAAAAAAAAAAAAAAGTACTTATTTTCAGGAATATGATATTTAAACATATATCTATAAATCAGTGCTCCAAGGGCAGGAAAAAAATGGCTCAGTGAATAGAGCATTTGCCATGCAAGACTGAGGTCAGAATTCAGATCCCCAGCATCAAATAACTGCAAACATTGGGTGGAATTGGCAGAGTCTTAGTGCTAGGGATATAGAGAGAAGGGATCTGTAGGTCAAGCTGGCTAAGGAGACTAACTGCATTGACAAGCTCTAGCTTCAAATGAGAGAGTCTGTGTGGTAGTTTGAACCAGGTGTCCCACATAAACTTATGCGTTCTGAAAGCTTGCTCCTCAGCTGGTGGCAAGATGGGAGGTGAAGCCTTCTTGGATGAGGTGTGTTGATGGAGACAGGCTTAGGGGTTATAGCCACCACTCCTTTTCTATACCCACTCTCCTGCTATTGTTTTGCACCTGCTGTGGCTGAGGTGGTGTCCAGTATCTGTTCATGCTATGCTGCCCCCTGCCATCAAGGAAATTCACCATGATACTGTAAGCTAAAATCACAACTTTCCTCTCATCAGCAGGTTTTGGTTGGGTGCGTTGACCCAGAATCAAGAAGGTAACTACAATACCTGGTTTCAAGTACCCACACCTCAGAAGACCAGGAACAGTAGTACAAACCTATCATCCAAGCACTGGGCAGTAGAGGTAGGAGGATCACAAGTCCAATGTCATTCTCTACTACATATCAAGTTTGAGTCCATCTTGGGCTATATGAGCTTTTATCTCACAAAATGAAAACAAAAAAAGTCAAAGGAAGAAAAATGAATTTCTACTCAGAAATCTGAATCAAGTTGTGACTTCCCTAATAGATAAATTATATATCAGTTTCACTCTCTTTAAGGGTGAGCTTATGTCAGAATATTAGAAATTGCATTAGAAATATTTTTTTCACTTATTTTTAAGAGCTAAAACTAATAAATTATCCAGGTGTCTCATAATAAAAGAAAATAAAATATACCAGGTTTCTATCAAATGTATATGTGTTTTCTTAGTGTATCAAACAGCTTCAGAAAATAGAAGGCACAGTTATGGAGGAAGGGATATTATTTATTGAAGCTAAGATAGGGAAGTTCAGTCCTTCAGGGCCAAACAGAGAGAGAGAAAGCCAACCAGCCACCACAGCACACAGAGCAAAAACTACAGCCAAAAGGTCACACAGCACACTTCAGGAACTCCTGCTAGGCACATTTGCATATCTTTACAATGGAATCTCAAACCATCACCACACCTTAAGACCAGCCCCCAGTGACCTTGCTCTAGCAAGGTGATTGCAGATGCAAACTATAAAGTAATAAAACATTGTTTTTCTTAGTCTCCCAATATATAACTAATCTGGACTTTATGCCTTTAACATATAAAGGATAGTTTAAACTTTCATATGCCATTTTCATATAATAATTGGTACTTCTGGGCTGGAGAGATGGCTTAGTGGTAAAGGCGCCTGCCTGTGAAGCCAAAGAACACCCATTCAAAACCCTAGGTCCCATGTTTAGCTACACGCAAAAGTGACACAAGTGCACAATGTCACACATGCGCAGAAGGGGACTCATGTGTCTGGAGTTGTTCACAGCATCTGAGAGGCTGCTGGTGTGCTCTCTCTCTCTCTCTCTCTCTCTCTCTCTCTGTTTCTCTCAAAAAAATAAAAATTAAAAAAAAAAAGAATTGATACTTCTGATATTCCTGCTGACTTTCCAAATAACAAAATTGCAAAGTACCTACCATCACTCTTCCATGAGTATTTCTTCTTTTTTTTTTCTTAATAATAAGCCTGTCATTTTACATCTCAACTTTGAGAACAATGTAACAACATAGTGGCACATTTTGTGTGTACACTAAATAAAGTGCCCTTTATTTAGCTGTGCTTAGAATCTAAAATCCATGTGGCTGCTACACTGGCTTTGATTTCCTCTGAGGGAAGATTATTCCTTAGTTCCTTGCTGTTTCTTACCAAACATCACCCTGGGAAGACTCGTGGTCCATGAATCAATATGTGAAGCAGATTTTCAACAAAACAGGTTATAAGTACCTCTTGACTCAGATAAATTTTCTAGTTTTGTTTTATTTTTCTCTTATACTTTGTATCAAGCCACATACCTCCAGAATCTCATTCTATTCTATGATGATCTGAAAATTGAAAAATTTCAACCTAATTTGTTAATTGGACCGAGGATCATGTCCTACCATTTGACAGACCAATTAATTTCAAGCAAAAAGAAAATCTTGTCTCTAATGTCCCCGAAAAGCTTGTCTAAGGAAAATTCGTTTGTCCACAGCAAACTGATGGAGCCCAGCATTTTCACTTGGTTCTATCTTAACATCCAAAATTCCATTTGAGAATTATGACCACCTATGGAAAAATAACAAGAGGAAGTATGGAACAAGAATTCCATAGTAACATTATAAGCTCTAGATATTATAAGTTTGTGTTGGCTGTAAGCAAAGACAGGCACTGAATACTAAGAAAAGGGATGAATATCAAAACAGGTTTGGCATCCATCTGAATAAGAGAAGCAAATTCTCCAAGGGAAAGAGAGGTCAGCACCAGATATATGGGGTGGCCATTTTTATTTTAGACAGAATTTATATGCATAGGTCCCCTTATAGCCCACAATTGGTGGGATTTTGATATTGGAGAATGGGCTCATTTTTGGATATGGTTTTGACTTGTTTCCCAGTTCCAGCTATAAGTTCCATTTCACTGAGTGGATCTGTTAGCCAAATCAAGAGTAGTAGGTTATGCACCATGGCTGAGTGCCACTAGTGCACTTGTTTGACCATCATGTAAAGTTGTTTACTGCTGAGTAGCTTAGACTGCGAGTTGTTTGGACAGATTTCGGTTATTTTTCCCAGTCGCTCATGTAGCACCCTCTGGCACTAGACAAGCTGACTGTGGACTGACCCTCTTCCAATTCTAACCAGGTCACTCCATGTTCCATCCAAGCAGCATATGGTGTCTTCGGCAGTAGGGTCTTACCATTAACCTTTGGTGGGTCATCAAGAACTCTGACAGGTCTTTGCATTTTTCTCAAGTCCTCCTCAATTTTTTTCTTGAGTGTTTTTATGTGTTCATTGTATAGGTCTTTCTATGTTATAAAAATATGAACTGGACATGTGGATGACTATGTCATTATGTAGCTTGAACTGCAGGATGTTGTGCTATATGAATGTCCCATGTGCTTAAACCAAATTTTGTAGTGGAATCAGATTAAAATCTGATTTTTAACTCACATCCATTGAACTTGATGTGAGTTCAATCTTGAACTATAAATGTGAGTTAATTTCTAATTATAACTTTTACCTTTGCTGCTATAAGAGTACGGATTAATCAACACTGAATTGGCAACTTTAAAATAGTAGGCTTAAATGGGAGTAGATCAATGTATAGTCAATTTAAAAGGACAATAAATATGGAAATTTTCACTGACCACCATCATCTGTATAAAATCTCATATCATTAAGAACTATACCAGAGCTTTGAGACTAGATATGCATTAGCATAAAGTTAAATGATAAAAAATGTACAATATTTGGTTCAATCACAAAAAAATCTCATGTTTCAATACATTTTCCCTGGTGTAACTCTTTAAATATTATGTAGTTGAAAATCCCAATTGATTCAAGTATTGTACTTTTCAAGGTAGGGTCTCACTCTAGCTCAGGCTGACCTGGAATTTACTATGTATTCTCAGGGTGGGCCTCAAACTCACAGCAATCCTCCTCCTCTGCCTCCCCAATGCTGCTATTAAAGGTGTGAGCCACCATACCTGGCAAGTATTGCACATTTTAAAAAGAACCTTAAACCCTTAGCACTACATATTATATGTGTGCTAAATTATATATATATATAATGTATAATGGATGTATGCACTGCACACACACATAGTTTACAAAATTCTTATTAATTTCTCATTTTGTAAAAGAATAAAATATACCAGGAATATGTTTTCAGGCCTAGCAAAGTAACAAGATATTATATATCCATCCCTCTGTCTCTTTTTTCCTTTACAAAGACCTCACATTGACCAATTTCCTCCATATTATATCTTTCATTCTAGCGGTTTATATTCTTGTCTTATCTCCCAGAATAGTATGAAGTTCTTGAAGTTCAGTCAAAGACTCCTTATGTTGATAGTGTCAATCAGCTTCCTTTAGTCATACTTTTAACAGCGATACCTAGCACAATTACATTATAAGGACTAGATCCTAAATCTTTTTTTTTTTTTTTGTCAAATTAATCCTTAGTGAATTCTCTGAAATCATCAACCTGAAGATTCCTGCTGCATATTGTTACATGTGGTGTGTCTCATTCCCACTGGAATGAGTGAAAACACTTCAATATTCTAATAATGTGGAGAGCATGTAAAATATTTTATAGAAATTTCCCCTCTAATATATAATAATATTAAATATACTTTATCTAGAATTATCATATTTTAGGGAAATGTGAATCTCTATCATTTATTAGAATTTCACCCCCCATTGGTAAATCACTTTCAAAGATATTGAATAGGGATATCAGAGATCAAATTAATAGCAAATGTAGTTTTTAAAATTACACTAAAGAAAGCAACTATTCTATTATACATCTATAAATTTCAAAGATATTATTTCATTAAATAACAAGAAAACATTATTTAAAATGTGAATCTTGTTGCCAGTTTCAACTAATGCAACCTCATTCCTAAATAAGTCTTTGCTCAGATTTTTTTTTCAAAATTATACTTAGACAAATAAAGTTGACTTATACAGTTTATGAACTTGAATATTGTTAAGCACTGTGATAAAAATGAACTGCTCAGTAAACTCATGTGACACAATATGCTGAGAAGCAAGCTTGAGAACAATGTAATAAATACTATCTAATAATTATTCCTTATGGTGTGAATTGTTTAGAGATTCAATTTGAATATACTTCATTTCATGGTCCAATGAAAAAACTTTTCATTTCTTGCTGTCATCTGCTGATTTCAACCTCAGTAAGTTTTCTATTTAAACATAGTATGAATTGAGAAACACCCTTGCTTTTGATCATGCAGAACCCATGGAGTCATCAAGATGAACGCCTTTTTTATGCTGGCATTCACAGACAAATGTCCCAGCATCTGGGACATCAACTTTTCACACTTTTGCTGAATTGCCTTAACCTTTTCTTTAACAAAGCATTGTTTAAGCGTTTCTCACTTTTTACCCTTTTAGCCTTTGTTATTTAGTCATTGCTCATTAGAGCAAAGAATGGAAATGTTTAGCAGTCATTAAATATAGAAATGTTTCAATGTGGTACAAGAAAAAGGCATGATTAAAATGAAATAAATCATATTTTAGTTTGTTTTTATTGATTATTTGTTTTATTTATTCAAAATGTCAATTTGTTTCTTGCATGATTCACACATACTTTGTCAAGTCTGGACCTATCTGAATTTCATTTATCACAGTTTAATTAGCTAAAATGATCTAATGAACAATAGTTCAAGTTTCATTCACCTTAAGTTTCTTCCCTTCCCTTTATATTAACACTGATTTTCATAATGTTTAATAGATGTTGGCTTTTAGCAAACATACTTACATATTGACCAATATGACCAATATTTTTAGTTTAACTTTTTTTTTTTTTTTTTTTTTTTTTTTCAAGGTAGGGACTCATTCTGGTCCAGGCTGACCTGGAATTAACTATGTAGTCTCAGGGTGGCCTCAAATTCTCGGTGATGCTCTTACCTCTGCCTCCCTAGTTCTGGGATTAAAGGCGGGTGCCACCATGCCCGGCTTTAGTTTAACTCTTAATAATATGAATTTTATATTTACTAATTAAATGTTAGACCAGAATTGATTTATTAGAATGAAATAACTTATGTGGTGGTATACATGCCTTATTTATACATTATTAAATTAGGTATATTAGTATTTTAAGTTTTCTTCCTTTTTTGGAAAAGCAAATAGGCTTTACTTTATAATATCTTTGTTTTTATAATAAATAAAATTTTGTTTTCATAAAAGAGGCTTGATTTTTTTTTTTTTTTTTGGGCATAGTGAATAGTACATTGTGTTATTCTATTAGATAGATAGATAGATGATAGATTTAGATATAGATATATATATACATGCATACAGATTTTGTTGCTCGAGTATCCATAATTATGTATTATTTGTTAAAGATATATCTAGGACCCATAGTGGTGTCAGTTTTTGTTTGTCTTGAGACATGGGTCTCAGGTCTCACTGTATATGCTCAGAGAAACTTTGATCTTTTGACTCTCCAGACTCAACCATCAAACTGGCAGTATTTTAAGCGTCTGTTATAGTGGCCAGCCCAAAGTATTATCATTAGTACTATTGCAGTCAGCTCCAAGGTACTGGGACACTCATCCAACCAGAAGCAGCTTATGGGAGGAACAGGTTTACTTTAGACTTACTGTGTCCAGGGGAACATGATCAATGAAAGAACAAGCTGGATGCCTTTCATAGATCCAACCAGAGAGACATCATGCACAGCCAGCATCACAGAACTGCCTGCACCAAAAACAGCCAGAACTCAAACTGCTTTGAACACACTTAGTAGGCCTGGACTGAAGAGCCGCCCCCAAACACACTTTAGGGCTGGGCCCCAAGGATGTACCCCTAGTGACATGATCCCTTGTAGCCTGCTAGGGAATCAAGTAGGAAGTTTAATCAAAAATGACTGATTCTGTGTAGCCAAACATTCAAACTATTCAAATTACCACAAGCACTATTAAAGTGTGCTTCCACATTTTTTTTTTTTTGTAAATTTCAATCATGCTACAAAGCATGTATTTCATTATGGTATTCAGTGTATTAATTTTTAATTTTGTTTTGTGGTATTTTAAACTCTATGTTTTTATTTCCTTTCTATACTTGTATAATTACAATACTTGTAAATTAATTTGTCCTTTGCTTTTTAAAAAATAATTGATTTCACACTTTTTTTTTGGAGAGAGACACAGAGACAGAGAGAGAGGGGAGAGGAAGACAGATAAAGATGGGCGTGCCAGCAGCCTCTCAGCTGCTGCTAACAAAATCCAGATGTGTGCGCCCCCTTGTGGTCAAGTGTGGCCTTGCGCCCTTGCAGCTAAACGTGGGACCTGGAGATTGGAACCCTGGAGATTGGAGCCAGCGTTCTTCAGGCTAGGAGGCAGGTGCCTTAACGACTAAGCCATCTCTCTGGCCCCTGATTTCACACTTTTTTATAATAGATAAATAATTGTTTAAAGTTTATGATAATGGTTTTAGTTATACCTCAAAAAGATTAACATGTTATATTTTTTATTTTAAATTCTATATATTTGAATTTTTTTCTTTGACCTAGTGATAACTTTTAAGTCTATTACTTAGCTTTATTTTATATCAGAATTTCTTACTGTTTTAATATTTCAGTTGTTCATTTATGGACTGGTTCAACTGATAAGAGACAAATAATATAAACTTTTAAAACTTGTATAGACTGGAGAGCTAGATCAGTGATTAAAGCCACTTGCATGTGCAGATTCACCAGTACCCAGATAAATACAGATGCACAAAGTAGCACATGTGTCTAGAGTTTTCAGTGGTAAGAGGTCCTGGCATATCCATATTCACTTTTTGTCTTTCTGTCTTATACTGTCTTATTTGCTTACAAATAAATAAAAATATTTTCTTGAACTTGTAGAGGGTACTATTTTGGCCTTGAATATGAAAAATTATTTTGGCCATATGAATTTCAAATGTGTGTTTTCATGATTTTCAATAAATTTAATATACATGTACATATGCATGTGTGTATGTATGTATGTATATATATATATACTATTTTAGGCAAATCTTCCAAGAAATTTACTGATTTTCCTTCTTGTTAATTTATTTGCTGTTGGGAGAATCATGTAGAAGTGTGCTTCTGTGATATGGGATTATTTTTGTTTAATTTTAGTTCTATCAGCATTAGTAGGGCTATTATTAAGTGCATAAATATGAAAAATGTCATATAGTTCAAAGGTGATATATTCATTTGTAATGTCTTATTTTAAGATTACTTCCTGAAGTATTTGTCTTTTTTTGGTATTTGTAAAGTTTTATAAGCTTCTCTTGTTTAGTTTCTACATTTAGTATTTACCCATTTTTTTAATTCACCATGTTTCATTTTCTACTTTATGTTTTTAATTCATTCTTTTTATTTATTTTATCAAAGGAGATAGAAATTGATTTTTAATGTTTTTCTAAATATAGATCACATGATTATTCTGCTTGTAATATTAAGTAAAGTTTTAACTATCTAAGGCTTTGCTGCCATTATTATTATTATTATTATTATTATTATTATTATTATTTTGGAGAGAAAGACAGAGAGAAAGGGAGAGGAAGACAGATAGAGATGGGCGCACCAGCAGCGTCTCAGCTGCTGCGAATGGAATCCAGATGTGTTCGCTCCCTTGTGGTCAAGTGTGGCATTGCACCCCTGCATCACTTTACATCTGGCTAAACGTGGGACCTGGAGATTGGAACCAGTGTTCTCAGGCTTAGGAGGCAGGTGCCTTAACCGCTAATCCATCTCTCCAGCCCTTTGTTGCCTTTAAAGAAATTAAAAATATTCAAGTGAACTTGTACAAGAGGCCTCAGAGAATACTTCAAACAATTGTAATTGACAATTTTACAAGCTAAACTTCTAAGTTGCAGTGATACTTTCCTTATTTCAAATATCTCTTGTCAAAAATTAGAAATTTGAAATAACATAGTGTGAGTAGTATTCATTTTAAGTCAACAGAGAAGGCATATTTCAGTAGTGTAAAATTAGAAAAAAAGATAGATGTGAGAAATAAGACAAAAAATTCTAGGGACAAGATATCAGTGATTAGAAACTGACAATATAGGAGTGGAAGAATAGTAAATTTCATTCCTAGAAAGAAGAGTATTCATATAATTTCAAGACAGTAATATATATATATATATATATATATATATATATATATATATATATATTTTTTTTTTTTTTTTTTTCATAAAATAGAAAAGGAAGGAATCCTACCAAACTCTGTCTATGATGCTATCATCATCCTGATACCAAAACCAGACAAAGATAGAACAAAAAAGGTAGAACTAAATAGGAAAATTACAGACCAATCTCCCTCATGAACATAGATGCAAAAATTGTCAACAAAATATTGGCACACAGAATACAAGAATATATTAGAAATATCATTCACTCTGACCAAGTAGGTTTGTTCCTAGAGATGCAAGGATGCTTCTATATATAGAAATAGATAAATGTAATATACTATATAATTGGATTGAAGGACAAAAATCACATACATGATCATTTCATTAGATGCAGAAAAAGCATTTGACAAAATCCAACATCCGTTCATGATAAAAGTACTACAGAAACTTGGAATAGAAGGCACATATCTCAACATAATAAAGGCCATTTATGACAAACCTACAGCCAACATGACACTAAATAGAGAAAAATTTGAAGCTTTTTCACTAAAATCAGGAAAAAGTCAAAGATGTCCACTGTCCCCACTTTTATTTAATATAGTACTGAAAGTCTTAGCCATAGCAATAAGGCAAGAGACACTCATAAAAGGGATATAAATTGGAAAGGAAAAGATAAAATTGTTAGTATTTTCAGATTATCTGATTCTATACATAAAGGACCCTAAAGACTTTACTAGTAAACTGTATACCCATTTAGCAGGATACAAAATAAACACACAGAAATCAGTAGACTTCCTATATGATAACACTGATGTGAAATCAGAGAATCATTTATATTTACAACTACATCCAAAAGAAGTAAAATAAAATAAAGTGCTTTGGAAGAAACCTAACCAAGGAAGGGAAGGCTCTGTACCATGAAAAGTTTAAAACACTCAAGACAGAAATTGCAGAAGACAGAAGGAAATGGAAAGAATTCCCTTGTTCTTGGATTGGATGAATCAATATTGTGAAAATGGCAATCTTACCAAATCAATCTATACATTTAATATAATCCTCATCAAAATTCCAATGACATTCTTAATAGAAATAGAAAAAACAATCCAAAAATTCATTTGAAAGCACAAAAAACCTCGAATATCCAAAACAATTAATATTATTAATAATAATTATATTAATATTAATAATAGTAATACTATTTTAAAATAAGGCTAGTGGTATCACCATATCTGATTTTAACCTCTATTACAGAGTCATAGTAACAACAACAGCATGGTACTGGCACAAAAACAGACATGTAGATCAATGGAACTGAATAGGGAACCCAGATGTAAGTCCAGGTAGCTACAGCCACCTGATCTTGGACAAAAATGCCAAAAATACTCATTGGAGAAAAGGTGGCCTATTCAGCAAATGGTGCTGAGAAAACTGGATATGTATCTGTAGAAAGATGAAAATAGACCCTTATCTCTCTCCATGCACAAGAATTAAGTCCAAATGGATTGAAGACCTTAATATCAGACCAGAAACTCTGAAACTGCTAGAGGAAAAAGTATCAACATATTGATCTTGGCAAAGACCTTCTGAATATAACCCCAATTTCTCAGGAAATAAAACCACAGATCAACTGCTGGGACCTCATGAAATTACAAAATTTTTGTACAGCATAGGACACCATGAATACAGCAAAGATGCAGCCTACAGAGTGGGAGAAAATCTTTGCCAGTTATATACCTGAGAGAGGATTAATATCCAAAATATACAGGGAATGCAAAAACCTAAATAATAAGAAATCAAACAACCAAATTAACAAATGGGCTATGGAACTAAATAGAGAATTCTCAAAAGAAAAAATACAGATGGCATACAAGCATCTAAAAAATGTTCTACATCCCTAGCCATCAGGGAAATGTACATTAAAACTACATTGAGAATCCGTCTCACTCATGTCAGAATGGCTACCATCATGAAAACAAATGACAATAAATGCTGTTGAGGATGCTGAAAAAGAGGAACTCTTCTACACTGTTGGTGGGAATGCAATCTGGTCCAATCATTGTGGAAATCTGGATGAAGGTTCCTGAGCCAGGTAAAAATAGATTTACCATATGACCCAGCTAGACCACTCCTAGGCATATATCCTAAGGACTTGTCTCACTACCTTAGAGATACTTGCACAACCATGTTTATTGCCACTTTATTTATAATAATAAGAAAATGGAACCAGTGTAGATGTCCCTCAACTGATGAGCAGATAATGAAGATGTGGCACATTTACACAATGTAGTTCTACTCATCAGTAAAGAAAAACTAAATTATAAAATTTGCAGAAAAATGAATGGATCTGGAAATTATTATACTTAGGTAACTGTTGCAGACAGCGTCAGGTTCACTGAGATGAACTTCCAGACCGGGCACAGTTATGGAGGAAGGGATATTATTTATTGAAGCTTACAGATCCAGGGGAAGTTCCATAATGGCAGGAAAAGCAACCTGCTTTCAACAGGGCCAAGCAGAGAGAGCAAAAAAGCCAACCAGCCACCACAGCACACAGAGCAAAACTACAGCCAAAAGGTCACACAGCACATTTCAGGAACTCCTGCTAGGCACATTTGCATATCTTTACAATGGAATCTCAAACCCACACCTCACCTTAAGACCAGGCCCCCAGTGACCTTGCCTCTAGCAAGGTGATTGCAGATGCAAACTATAAAATAATAAAACACTGAATATATTGGGGGACATATATTCAAACTACCACATTCCGCCCCTGGCCCCCAATATATTTAGCTCCTGGCCCCCAATAGATTTATAACTATCACACATTGTAAATTGTACTCAGTCCAATTTCAAAGGTTCTCACAGTCTTGATTAACTTAAGATAGTGAGTCCTGTAAAATCAAACAAGTTAAATACTTTTAACATGTAAAGGCACAGAGTAAACATTTTTAACTGGTATAAGGCATAGCAAGGAGAGACTAGAACAATGCAAACTCAATCACCATCAGCTGTCATCAAACTTCTGCAGTTCAAGTTCAACATAACCAGAGACTGCCAGTCTCCAGGTTTTCCAATTCTGCCCCTCTAGCTGGGCAGAGTCGCCAGGGAAAACTTTCATCTCATGCCAACACTGCACTCCATGGTAGCCTTTTTTGCACAGTCCTGGTATATCCAAAACATCTTCAGGTCTCCATGCAAACCACGGTCCATCTTCCAAAAGGCTCTTCCAGCCTATTCCTCAGGGACTTCATGCCCTGCCTTCATACTGCATCTCAGCAGCGGCTCCTGAAACCGTGTGCAACTCATGACCACTCCATGCATTTTTCATGCTTCCAAAATTAATACCAGGTGTGCAGGACACAGCCATATTCTTAATCCAGGGATGAAATAAACCATA
Organism: Orientallactaga sibirica; assembly: GCA_036365145.1. Taxonomy (NCBI): domain Eukaryota; kingdom Metazoa; phylum Chordata; class Mammalia; order Rodentia; family Dipodidae; genus Orientallactaga; species Orientallactaga sibirica. Next base: position 81,979,461 of record JAEOAD010000003.1, on the reverse strand, counting down.
GCCTTGAAAAGCAGGTTCCTTCTCCAGTCAGCTGTTTCCAAGAATTTGCATTTTTAACAGTCTTTCCTCAGGCATCCTCTCCATTGTTTTAATGTAAATCAGTCGTCAGGCCACCTTCCTTCCACCTTCCTTATGTGGTTGACAATAGCAGCTAAACCAGTCTCAATGCCTCTACTTTTAACTTGCTTGAGGTTTTCCAACTTAAAATCTTAAAATCTCCATCCGATATCTTTAGCCAAGCACATCAGTCCATTACAAATTTAACTTTGATCAAACACTCTGGGCCTGGATAGCGGAACGTAGCCATCCCTTATGCCAGTAGCCCAGTTCCAACAAAGTCCTCTGCAGTCTTTCCTTCCCCTTAGAAAGCTCATAAGTCAAGCCTCGAAGTTCAATACAGTCTGCATTTAGCATTCTCAAACTCTCATCAGAATAGTCCATAAAACTTGGCTTACCACTCCAGAAGGCACCTTCAGTTGCAAGCACCAAGTCCATGCCCATTCCTCCAAAACAAAGGTTGCAAAAGACGAATATCCACACGATCTGGTTCATCTCACCCCACACTCCTCGGTACCACTTTACTGTTGCAGACAGCGTCAGGTTCACTGAGATGAACTTCCAGACCGGGCACAGTTATGGAGGAAGGGATATTATTTATTGAAGCTTACAGATCCAGGGGAAGTTCCATAATGGCAGGAGAAGCAACCTGCTTTCAACAGGGCCAAGCAGAGAGAGCAAAAGCCAACCAGCCACCACAGCACACAGAGCAAAACTACAGCCAAAAGGTCACACAGCACACTTCAGGAACTCCTGCTAGGCACATTTGCATATCTTTACAATGGAATCTCAAACCCACACCTCACCTTAAGACCGGGCCCCCAGTGACCTTGCCTCTAGCAAGGTGATTGCAGATGTAAACTATAAAATAATAAAACACTGAATATATTGGGGGACATATATTCAAACTACCACAGTAACTAACCCAGGCCCAGAAAGCCAAATCTCACATGTTCTCTCTCATATGTGGATCCTAGCTACAAATGACTAGACGTCTATGTAAGTAGGAAAAAACTCAGTAACAGAGGCCAGTAAGCTAGAAAGGGGACATAAAAGGAATAGAAAGGGAGGGAGGGGGACATAATAGGATGGTATTTTATATATACATACATATATGTAGAAGAATAGATTAATGGGAGTAAAAAGGCCTAAGTGAGGTCAGGGGAAGAGATTGAGTATAGGAAAGGTGGAGGGCATTCTAATCAAAATCTAAGAGGATATAAATAAGTCATATGGAAACCTACATTTTTGGACAATGGAATTCCCAGAAGCCATAGATTGTTACTAGACATTTTTCAGTGCCAAGGATGGGATAACTTCCAGTAAGTTGTTGGCCAGGGGCAACACCAATGCCCCCAGGACATTATACCAAGTTTCTTCAGTTTCCCACCAGGAATAGATGATAAGAACCTATTGCTGAAGACTCCACATATTTGGGCCGCAAGGTCACTGAGAAATTCTGCTGGAGCTGTGCTGAAAACCACCTCTATGTAGATCAGCTAACAGAAATCCGGAAAGATCTATGCTGTATGCAGTTCAATGGGAGAGAGAAATCACCAGTGGAGTTTCTCAACAGTGGACACCACAAGCCTTAAATTTGACCAGCCAAGCCAAATGAACCAATGGGTGCAATAGTGGCATGTCTGTTATGGAGGAAACCAGCTGCTCTCTAATTGGACTGAAGGCATGATCCATGGAAGGGAATATATCCCTGATATTAAAAACCTACAACAGGGGTAGTCATGAGCCCTAAGAGTATGATGTCTGCTGGTGTCTGGCTAAATGTACATACCATGCTCAACAAACTGCACAGTAAGCAATTCTCTTAATGTTCGTACCCATATATTAATGTTACTCTCACTTTTTGATTAGAAAAATGTCTCTTTTCAGATGGCAGTGACCTTGGGATGACTCAGAAGGTACCATGGTGCTGAGAAGTGACAGAGGAGTGCTCAGCACTGACATATCTCTATCACACCTTCCAAGGCTCCGGGTCCATTGCAGAAGAGGTGGCAGAAAGAATGTAAGAGTCAAAGAAGGGTAGGACTCCTTACAACGCACTCCTCCAGACACAAAATGGCCTGGATATTCATGACTTCACAGTGCCTGACACTACCTATACAAGACCATCATAATATGAGGAAAAGATCATGACATCAAAATAAAAGAGAGACTGATTGAGAGGGGGGAGAGGTATGAGGGAGAGCAGAGTTGCAAAGGGAAAACTTGGGGAAGGGAGGGAACTACCATGGTTTATTGTCTACAATAATGGAAGTTGTCAATAAAAACATAAATTATAAAAAGAAGTATAGAATTATATTCTATATGTTGAATATGATAAATGTACAAAAAACTCATTTTTTGATTTTAGCATTGTTATTTTGTAAATATGGGATAATATTTATAGTATATTATCATATCTGAAATATAGTCTCATATATATTATATTTCCATATATAATGATAAAGCACAAATAAAATGAATGTTAGTAATGATGTAAGGGATAGCACAGAAATTAGGAAAATTTTGTTCTAATGAACTTTCACTGTCTCCTGAAAATGTATACTGTTATTGAGATGAAGTATTCTTATTTGTTTACAGAGTTGAGAAGAAGAAGTAAACATCAACAAACATTGAAATGAAAACATAGTTCATAGTTTAACCAAATTATAATGGAATCATGTAATATTTTAGTTAAAACATTCAAAGAAGGACATAAAAAATGCAGACAAAGGAATAACAAAAAGCAAATATCAAAAAACAAAATAACAAAAAGTAAATATCAAAATTTACAACAATCTGCATATTTAAAATGTCAACTAAAAGGCAGAATTCATCAAATAGTAAAAGTCATTATATACATCATATTTTATATGTAAAAATCCTTTCTTAATTATAATGGTTTTGTTAAATATATATAATGTCAAAATATAATGACAAAAATATAATATAATATATAATATATATTTATTATATATTTATTATATTATATAATATAAAAATATAATATAATGTCAAAATATAATGACAAAAATAATAAAATGAAATAAAAATTTTATTATGTATAATAGAGATTCTAGAATGTGAAATGATATCAAGTATAAAATGAAAGATTCTATACATGCATGCTATGTGGGGTAGGCATGTTTAGTCAGTTGTTCAAATAGACATATTAGTCTTCATAAGAAAGAATTGAACTAGATAGATAATGAAATATATGTAAGCAGTAGTTGTCAAATCCATTATTACAATTAGATATGTCAGCTTGGCAAAATTTACACTTAAAATTATGGCTTACTCTGTCAATTTTAAAGCATTAAAAAACAATAAATACTAAATTAGAAAATACTATGGAAATAAAAATATAGGTCATAGTTTGGAGATATCTTGGTAAAATCAATCTATGTCTACTAAAGTATTTGTTTTCAAATTATACAAACCAACTTTGAAAAATTTATAAGTAGATGAGCACTTGATGGGTATTGCATAGGTCTTTATGTGAAATAAATATAAAATGGAAAATACATAAGAAGCAAATAAGTTTTCCATTTGCTCATAATTATTTGTTAAAGATCTAAAATTAATAGCCAAAAATTTTAATTTATAGTTGGGTGGGAGAAATATAAATGCTATGCTAATAAAATGTTAAAATAATAAACATTTAGTACATTAAACACAATAATGCTGAATGAAAGAATTCAAATAAAATGTCTACTTTGTGACTATTTTTATGTCAAGCTGTAACTAATAAAGACAGATTTAGCAAGATGGGAATTCACTAATTGCATTAAATATGGGAATAGATTGAAAGAGTTTACAATGATAATTTCTACAATAAGTGAAATACTGTTTAGTTCCTTAATGGCACAATGATTGATGTAGGATATCACTGTGGAGGCTAAGTCATTTCACAACTCTTCATGTGCCATGAGTTTGAGGCCACCTTGGGATACATAGTAAACTTAAGTTAGGATATGCTACAGATTGAAGCTCTGTCTGAGAGACACAGAGAAAGACTGAAAGAGAGAGAGAGAGAATAAGTGAAGAGAGAGAGAGAGAGAGAGGGAAAAGGAGGAAGGGTGGAGGAAGGGAGGGGAAGAGAAAAAGCCTCGAATTGAGAGAAGGCATATATTTGTTATTCAACCAGTATTATATATAAGCTGAAAAAAAGGCACAGAAAGGAATAATTCTTTCAACATTTAATCTGTGCTACATATTACATTAAAATATACACACAATAAATAAATAATATGTAGTTGCTAAAATTTATGAAAGCATGCCTTAAGTCAGTACCTACTTTTTGTTTGTTTATTTATTTATTTGTTTGTTTGTTTGTTTGTTTATTTGTTTTTTCGAGGTAGGGTCTCTGTCTAGCTCAGGCTGACCTGGAATTCACTCTGTATTCTCAGGGGGGCCTCAAACTCATGGCGATACTCCTACCTCTGCCTCCCAAGTGCTGGGATTAAAAGTATGTGTCACCACACTGGCAGTACCTGCTCTTTTAGTAGATATTGTTCTTGATTTCTTTATCTGTAATTAGTAGGTGCAATGTGAAGTGTTTAGTAAAAAAAATTCTTATGTGACTCCAGTGAATATAATCAGTGACTCCCAGACATTCAATTAGTGTGCATACAAGGGGGAAAGCATGGTAACCAAAGGAAACCTACCATAACTAAGGCATATGCACCTTTCTTTTGGGGGTGTTCGTTATTACCAGAAAAAAAAAGACAAATGGTCTCACAGGTTGAGGGTTGTCCTAGCAGAGGCAAAATCAAACAACAGCTTCATCAAGTGGTGTGGAAAGAGAGCAGAGAACACAAGGTCCATGCCCTCATATCTGCTGGGCAAGGTGGTGCTTGTGTTGCCATTGGAAAGACTAGAATTCCTTTGGTGCAGTACTTGGTTGTGATGTAAACTCTAATATAATGCAAATCAGTGCAAATACACTGAAACACAAACTAAACATTGCTTGTTCTAATGGAGCCTTCTTTGTGAATAAAAGTGTAATTGCACATTGGAATAAGAAGCACACTAGTGACATATGTTTTCAATTAAATGCTGTCATAACTAAGTGTTTTTAAGTCTGCATAGGATTTACAAACACCTCATGGTGGTTTTCATGTATGTTTCACATGATTCAATTGACTTAACAATTGAAGCAAGAGAGAAATGTAAAGATGCTTATTATATACTATATTATAAGCAAAATGGAGTATATTTAAACAAATATATTTTTGTACATACAATTTCAATATAACTAAATTATATTTCTTCAATTTAACTATTGTAATATTGACTCTCAGAGCTATACAGTAGACTAAGCACTAATTGCACACAGTTCTGGAGATTAGTACTAACAGAAAATTTCAGTAACTAGTCTTGTTAATGACGATGCCCTACACACTGCTGTGAACCCTATTGCTTAATGGCATCTATAACCTTCCTTGTGCACAAAGATTTTGAGTGATATTATAATTATATAATAGTAAGCAATGCTCATTTTTTATTGATAAAATTTCATTACATTCTAGTCAGTGTTTAATATTATAAAGTGTAAGTGTAATTGCAACCACAAGTAGGGTCCAAAATATTTTGGTAAGTTAAAGCAAAACAGAACATTATTTCTATTTCCATTTGAAATATATTTTAAAAAACACACTTTTTTGTTTTTTTTTCTCTTCTTGAAACAATTTTTAGAAGATTTATTTATTTTCATCTTATCTTACTTTTTATAAGAGAGAGAGAGAGTTGGGGTGGGGGAGAGAATCGGCATACCAGAGTTTGTAGCCACTGCAAATGAACTCCAGACACATGCACCACCTGTGTACATACATGACCTTGTGTGCATGTTTCACCTTGTGCATCTTGCTTACATGGGTCCTAGTGAGTCAAACCTGAATCCTTCATCTTCACAGGTGTGTGCATTATCTGCTAAGCTATCTCTTCATCCCTGAATTTTTTTATTATTATTACAGTGAGGTTTTGATTATTTACCTTTATTTGATCAATTCTTTTGTCTGATTAAATAATGTCTTATGTAAATTAATTTAAAACATTTATTAATACTGACTCAAACCTTTGTGTAATAGTTTATGTTGTCTATTGTAATTTTTAGTATTATTGTCACTAGCATTGATAACATTTGCATGTTAAACATATCAAGTATAGCTCTATTTAGGCATATTAAATTAATAAATTCCATTATGTCATTATGCAAAGTTGTCCAACAAAACTTACTCCAAATAAGCATGATTCTAATAGCGTTCTCTTCATCAGTTTGGTTGAATTTCCTCTTTTAAGAATGGAAAAAAAAAAAAAGAAAAGAATGGACAGTGTGGTTGTTTCATGCCTTTGTAAATAGGAGGCCATTGTAACAGGATTGCCCTGTCAGAATTCAACATCAGCACCAGTTTAAACTCACCCTGTACGAACTCACCTCAATAGCAGTAGTGTTCTATCTTTCATGGCATCTTATGCTTTCAACATGGTGTGGTAGTTTGAATATATGTCCCCCAATATATTCAGTGTTTTATTAGTTATAATTTGCATCTGCAATCACCTTGCTAGAGTCAAGGTCACTGGGGGCCGGGTCTTAAGGTGTGATGGTTTGAGATTCCATTGTAAAGATATGCAAAGTGTGCCTAGCAGGAGTTCTTGAAGTGTGCTGTGTGACCTTTTGGCTGTTAGTTTTGCTCTGTGTGATGTGGTGGCTGGTTGGCTTTTGCTCTCTTTGCTTGGCCCTGTGAAGGCCGGCCAGCTTCTTCTGCCATTATTGGAACTTCCCCTGGATCTGTAAGCTTCAATAAATAATATCAATTCCTCCATAACGGTGCCTGGTCTGGAAGTTCATCTCAGCAAACCTGAAGCTGTCTGCTACAGTACATGGAATACAAAAGAAATGAAGGAATATCAAACAACTTAATGGAAAAGTGGATAAATCTGAACAGATAACAGGTTCTTTACTGATAAAAGGCAAATGCTATTGAAATGTAAGTACACAAATAATATTTACTTCATGTTTAAATTATAATTATACCAGTTTACTACCCAGGCAACATGCACATTTGCTTACATTGTTAATTATTTTTAAAAGTCACTCATATATTCTTGATGTGAATAAATGTGTTTTATAATAAAAATGAACATTGCATTATTTGCATAGTCCATAATGTTTAACTATATGAGATGTTCAATTTATGGAAAATTAATTTACAAATCAATGAAGGTATTCAAGGATACCAACTGAAAAAACGGAGGAATTAATCATTAAGAAACTGCTGAAAGATGGAGCATTGATAATGTAATGAACCTGGGAACACAAAATAAATGTGTATTCATACAGAAAAAGCAAACGTTTTCTTTTGACCACATTATACTTTTTTGTTAAATGTCTTGAATTATATAGTTATTAGTTTGTTTTATATAGTTAAATATATTTTAGGTTAATAAAAGTAAGACCCAAGGAAAAACTTTAACTATACATATGATGAGTGCTTTTCTTTTTTAAGGTGTGTTTCCAAAGTTTTAGTGAACGTACTATTTTTACTTTAACTTCTCTATCACCTAGAGCAGGCAAGAGAAAATCTGTTTGTAGAAATCTTCATTTTTCACTCATTAGGAAATCATTTATATAAGGTTATTGCTATTTTGTTATTAATTACTAGATTTTGTTTAAAATTTTATAGGTTGTATTATTCTACTAGGTGTATCTCATTCAAACATTCAGAATACAACTGATGACATAAGGTTATATACCCACTACTCAGCACTCAAGAGGCAGGAAGGCCTTGACTTTGAAGACAGTCAGTACTACATACCAAGTTCAAAACCATCCTGGGTTACATATTAAGACCATATATCAAACAAGAAAATCAAAATGATAATGCATAATGTCTGTATTTCCTATTTGAGCTCTTAATATTTTAATCATAATTTATTAATTGGGGACAAATTGTCCTCTAATTTGACATATCTAAATATGATTTTGAAGATTGCTTTTTTACATGGTAATATATTTTATTGACTTGTCTTGTGATTTGCTATTGTTTTGATATTGTAAATCAGATACGTAGACAATAGAAAATGATACAAATACTTTGAATGATATAAATTCTTTGAATGCCTAGGGTAAGACACATCTTTCCACATACTTAACACCCATATTTGCACATATTTAGCTACTTTTAATGGTTTTGATTTTACCCAATAAAGATATGTTCTGCACTTTGTTACCCAGAATGCAACCGTCCTCAGAGATATATAGTAACTGTTTGTGTCAACAGGAGCTATGGGATTGCCAATGAGTTTTTTTCCACAGTCCATGTTTAATTTGCTTTATTATAAAATTTCTAAATACATATAATTTGACAGAGAGAGGGGGATAGGGGGATAGAGAGAGGAGAGACAGATACAGACACACACACACACACACACACACACACACATAAACACAGAGAGAATAGGTGTGCCACGGCCTCTTACCACTGCAAACAAAGTCTAGATGCATGTGTCACTTTGTGCATCTGGCTATATGTGGGTACTGGGGAATCAAAACCAGCACCTTTGCCACCTGTGAGGTCCCTCCACATTTATTTACTTTTTAATTTTTATTTTTTATTAATTATGGACATACTCAGCATGTAAGCAGCACATTTTTACCATCCTTACCCTCATCTATGGCCCCCATGGTGACCCTCCATGTTGGGGATGCCGGTTATCCCCATGGGGATTGTGGGTCATGCATTGTGAGGTAGCCATCAATTATGTGGAAGAGGCAATGTCTCTGCATAATATCCCAATTTGTGGCTCTAACAATCTTTCTGCCCACTCTTCTGCAAAATTCCCTGAGCCATGTTGGGTTCTTTTTAGGTCTACTTCAGTGACAGACTCTTAGGAGCCTCTGAATCTCTGGATCTCTGGTTTGGTAGGAGTTGCATGTCTTCAGTGTCCATCTCCTTCACCCTTGTGCTGACATCATGTTTACCAAGAAAGCAGCACTCTTGCTCATTTCCCCATTTACTCTATGGCTTCAGCTGGGGCCCTGGTGAAATATGATGGGCTGTTTCTCTCCTCAGGTCCTGCTTCCATCTGAAAAAGAGAAGCAGATTCTCCAACAGATAGTGAAGTGATCACAGGTTAAGTGGGATAACCTTTGTTAATTTAGAGATAATTTACTGTGTGTAGGCCCTCTTGTAGCCCAAGATTGGTGGGGAATTGATATTGGAGAGCAAACTCATTATGTGGACATTATTCTGACTTGTTTTCCATTTCCAGATATGGGTTCCTTTCCATTGAGTGGATCTCTTAGCCAATACAAGAGCAGTTGGTTGTCCACCATGGCTGTGTGCCACTCTTGTACTTCTGTGAGCATCATTCCAGTTTGTTTGTTTGTGAGTAGTTTAGACTTCGAGTTGCTTGGACAAAAGTTAGGCAATTTCCACCAGTAGCTCATGTAGTGCCTTCTAGCACTAGATAGGCTAACTCTATGGGGACTGGCTCTCTTCCAGATTCCAGCCATGTCTCTCCATGTTCCATCTGAACAGCATATGGTGTCTTCTGCAGTAGGGTCTTACCATTAACATCTGGTGGGTCATCAAGTGCTCTGACAGAAGTCTGTCTTCTTTTGGGAAATCTTGTAGTTCTCTCTGATCAACACCTCATTGCGGGTTTTAACTGCATCCTGGTACTGGGAGTTACAAGCCAGTGCCAAAGGAAAAGAAAGAATATCAAGAAAGAAAAGAAAAGAAAAGACAAACAGGAGAAAATTAAGGTTAGGCTTCATCTCATCATCTCCAGGACCCTTTGATTCATGTGTTCCTTCTACAATTCTGATAAGGGTTCAAACCTTTAGTCTGTCTTCCAGGATCAAAGACTGCAATATAAGACTGGAAACTATGATACTACTGGAAGAAAAAATAGGAGGAACTTTCCATGATATAGGAGTGGGGAAGTTACTTCCTTAAAAAAAGCCATAGTAGCTCAGGAAATTAAACACTCACTCAACCATTGGGATGTCATGAAGCTGAAAAACTTTTTCACAGACAAATATGCAATAAGCAAAACAATAGATTACCCGGTGAATGGGAGAACATATTTGTTGGCTACAACTGACAGATGATTAATATCTAAAATCTACAAAGAACTAAAAACTTAAGGAATGAAAAAAATCAAACAACTCGCTCACAAAGTGGGACAGAGAACTGGACAGGTAGTTCTCAGAGGAAGAAACACAAATGACAAACACACACTTAAGAAGACCTTCAACATCCCTAACCATCAGGGAACTGCAAATGAAAACAACTATGATATTCCACCTTACCCCAGCAAGGATAGCAAGCATGAAAAAAATCAAATGAAAACAAATGTTGGTGATTCTGTCGAGAAATGGGAACCCTCATTCACTGTTGGTGGGAAGGTAAGCTGGTACAGCCACTATGGAAAGCAATATGGAGACTCCTAAAAAGGATGACTATAGAGTTACTGACAGATCCAGTTATTCCCTTACTGGGCATTTACCTTAAAAGCCCCAAGACTCAGTTCAGAGATATTTGCTCTACCATGTTTATAGCTGCTCAATTCATAATAGCTAAGAACTAGAATCTACCCAGATTCCCATCATTAGACAAATGGATAACCAAGGTGTGGTATATCTACACAGTGGAATTCCACTCAGCAGTTAGAAAAAAAATGACACAATGAGATGTGAAGAAAAATGGTTGAACTTGAAACACATTATACTCAGTGAACTCACCCCATCACAGAAAGACAATCTTTCATGGTCTCACTCATGTGTGGCTCCTAACCTGGATCAACCCTAGATGTTGACATACTTAATAGGCATCTTGAGGACGAGATAATAGGGAGGGTGGGGCTTGAGGGGAGGATGGGGGGCACAAAAGTGAACCCAAATGGAACTGGTACCATAAAATCCTATATCCTGAAACATATTTATTTTGAATATGTTGTTTTTGGACTCACTTCAGGCCGGTTTTGGCACTTGATAGTCAGGCTTGGGAAAAGTTGCCACTACTAGTTTCATTGAGTCTTCTTTGAAAGAACATAATGCATTCCTGAGACTCAGGCACAGATTCTACCTGTCCTCTCCACTGCTTATTTTTGAGCACATAGCATTAATGTATTCATATCTCTCTCCCTCCCCCCCCTTTCTCTCTCTCTCTCTCTCTCTCTCCTTTCTCTCTGTCCGTCTCAGAGAACTATTTCTTTTCATTTCCCAAAGTGACATTTTGTCTGTATTTTATGGGCAAAGGGCCTTTGTATTATTGTTCCTCATAAGGGAAATAGGGAGGGTGTTTATGTTTTATGTCATTTTGTGCTATGTCCTCCTTCTAGTTCTACACAATGGATGAAATTCACCAACTCAAGCTCCAGCTTTCTTGAGAGATCAGGGATATTTCTTGAAAAAATACCTGAAAAGCGTGGTGAGAACTTCTCCTGAATTTAGAACATTCGGTAATATGACCTTCACTCACTGAGTTTGACTTTCTGGTCTCTGCATCTTTCCCAAGGAAGACTTTGTTCATAAAGCTCTCCCTCTTTCTATGGGCAAAGCTTGTTGCACTATGATTTGGGCTCTCAAAAGATTGTGATGCTGGGCTGGAGAGATAGCTTAGCAGTTAAGGTTTTTGCCTGTGAAACCCAAGGACCCAGGTTTGATTCCTCAAAACCAATGTAAGCCAGATGCACACGGTAGTGCATGTATCTGGAGTAGTAGCTAGAGGCCCTGGAATGCCCATTCTGTCTCTCTCTCAAATAAATAAAAATAAAAAATGTGTTAATAACATTTAAAAAATATTTTAAAATATTTCGTTGAATGATGTATTTTCAGCAAAAAAAAAAAAAAAAAAAAAAATCTTGGAAAATAAGATATCTTTATGCAATGTGTAAACCTTGATGCACACACTAAAGTTCTCAAGTTAATTGATCACTGACTCAGAAAAAACTCAAAATTATAAAAGTTTCAGAATTAAGTACTGTAGGAAATATATATTTTCTGAACTTGGAAAACAACAACAACAACATATCTTTGGATTAGTTTGAGCCTGCATTGTCTGGTGCTGGCCTATGGTGACCAGAGCATCATGCTGATGTAGTCAAAGTTCACATTGCAAACATCTGGCCCTATGTAAGCACAGTTATTTTTCACATCCTTCTCTGAGATTTCCTTTTAGGAAATCAAAGGTTAGTTTTGTAGGTAGTTTTGATATAATCACTTTTGTTTTTTTTTCACTTATTCAACATGTCTCTTCAACTTTTATCTTTTGATGATTTCTCAATAGAAAGTACATCACACAAATCAAACACTGAAAAGTTAAATCAGTCAAAGTTCATTTTTGTTCTTTAAAGTTTTCTCTTAAAACTAGGGAAAAGATAATTGATGGAGCAGTGGGTGTATTTAAACCACAGTACATAATTGAAATCTTGTATCCAGCATTTTAGTATGTCAACACTTAATGGCAAAGGATTAATAAAAATAGACCTGTGAACTATGCTGACATTTCTCTCTCTCAGTCTCTCACTCTCTGTCTCTTTTTCTTGCTCACTCAGTCAAGAGAGACTGAGAGAAAGAAATGAGAGAGACAGAGAGACAGAGAGGTGAGAAGGTGAAATGTGCTCAGTCCCATGTGCCATTAAGTAATGTCAACTAAAGTCATAGAGAAATAGTACCCCAAATATACTAAAATTTGTCTTGTTCAATTAAAAAGACAATGTCTTCAGTGTTGTGGAAAATGTTAATGTAATACTGTTCAGGTATTCATGGTAGGAACTTAGCATTCTACAGCCACATTGAAAATGATTAATAATTTGAAGAAAGTAAAATATCCATTTAATTGAAACAAACTTTTTGACCCCAAACATATGTACATATCTGTTTATCCTCAGTATTTTACATCAACATATACCTACAAAGCAATATAATAGCTGGGCGTGGTGATGCACACCTTTAATCCCAGCACTTGGGAGGCAGAGGTAGGAGGATCGCCGTGAGTTCGAGGCCACTGTGAGATTACCGAGTGAATTCCAGGTCAGCCTGGGCCAGAGCAAGACCCTACCTCGATAAACCAAAAAAAGAAAAAAAAAAACATAATATAACTATCACCAGCTTTCAATCTAATTTTCAATATTATCATATTTTCCCACAATGGTTATTAGCTATCAAGAAAATATCTACACTACTAATTCTGAAACTATCTTTTATTTAAGGGAAGGATGGTATTTAGTAGGCCAAACATGATTTATATTAAAATTCATCATCTTAATGTACTGACTTACAAATATATTTTTCATTCTTACTGGTAACAATGTGGCTAGAAAATAATATTTTTGCATTGATAACATATTTTATTGATTGAAATTTTTAGTGCAGGAATATGTATAAAATTCTTAAAAGTAGTAGGATGAAGATGATATGAACAGTTAGTTTGTAATAGATAAATAGAATAGATTGGACATTGAAAGTCAGGAAAATTAAGTAGGAATATTGACTTCATTATTACAAGTTGTTACCTTGTTCAAAGGAGCACTAGGTTCCTGGTGTCTGAAAATGCAAGAAAATTGCTTTGTATATTGACTCTCGGGACCATTAAACTGCAAATACTTGAGAGATAATTACTAGCATGGAAATGAAATGTGTATCATGAATAAACTAAACAATGTTTACTTCCTTTTGAATAATAACTTTGTAGAAATGACTGGTATAATATACTAGATTCATGCTTGGTAAAACCATTTATGTTTTTTACTTTTATTGAAATTGTCTTAGTGAAATAGAAACTGCATCAAATGTTCACTATAATCAAAGAAGTAATTAAATTTAATTGAAAGACTGGGTATAGGGAACTATTTCACATTAGAAAACAACCAAGAAGACATGAAAAATTACATGTTTTATTTATTCCATTATTATTCAGATCTAAAATTAAAACAATTGAAAGCTTATCCACATTGCCTTTGATTATTATCTAGAATTAAATTTACTGTGTAGAATACAAATACATTCAATAATATTATTTTGTGTATGAAAAATATCTTTGTTTTCTTATCTATATAAAATAGATATCTAAGATTTTAATTCTCCAATAATTCTAATTAAATAAGAGTATATAGATATTGCTTGAACACACTTGTGAAGTACTTACAAGGTATTGAAAAAGGTGAACCATCAGCATGAAGATGAAATCAACTCTTTAGGTGCATGTTCAGACCCCCATTCAAATGCTTTTATCTGGCCTTACACCCTAAAATCTGTTCTTAGCCTCTAATACCACACACCAAAATCGAAGAAATATTATTCAATTATCCTCATTCTAACCTTGGTACTTGAGTGGCAGTGCTCAAGGAGTAAGAGACTCCTTTAATATTTATGTTGATTGATATTTACACAAAATATCATCAAAGGATAAATTTGTATTATGTCAATATATCAAAGTTTCCAATAGTGCTTAAATTTAAAAAGATAATTTGTGAATACAATAAATGATGAATGTAGCTGCTTTGAGGCAAGTCATATGAAGTTGAAAAAGAGCATGCTGTACCAACTATAGTGAATGTCTTTACTATAAACGACAGGAAAAACCCATGTCTCTCTCCCTCTGTCTCCTTTCCTGCCTCTCTCTCCTCTGCTTGTGTATTACCTTGTCCCTCTGTTATATAGGCCAGCTATAAGTGATCATTCCCATTTATATAACTTAACACATGTATTAGAATAACTGCCAAATTGCCAAATCATATTCTCTGTTTCATATTTCTTCCAATAAAAGTAATAATTATTGTTTTCAGATTAATCTTTCAAAAATAAAATTATATATGTAATATATATTAAAAATGTTGCCAGGCATGGTGGCTAACGCCTTTAATCCCAGCACTTGGGAGGCAGAGGTAGGAGGATTGCTGAGAGTTCGAGGCCACCCTGAGACTACATAGTGAATTCCAGGTCAGCCTGGACCAGAGTGAGACCCTACCTCACAAAACAAAACAAAACAAAACAAAACAAAACAAAACAAAACAAAACAAACAAACAAACAAAAAATGTTGCCTTGATGGTGCTCACACTTGGAAAATTAAGGTAATCAATATGTGAAAAGAAATTTCCCATACATTACTTCAAAATTATTTTAAATTAAATAAAATAAAGCTTATTTCAAGTGTTGATAAAATTACAAGATGTATGTTGTATACAGAGATTTTACTTGTCTCATAAAGCTAGAACTATTTTTTGTAACTATTTTTTTAATGAGACAGAGTGAGAGTGCATGTACTAGGGCCCCCAGCCTCTGCAATTGAACTCCAGAAGCATGTGCCACCTTTGTGTGCATGTGCAATCTTGCACTTGTATTACCTTGTGCATCTGGTTTACGTGGAACCTGGAGAGTTGAATATGGGTCATTAGGCTTCACAGGCAAATCCCTTAACTGCTAAGCCATCTCTGCAGTCCTAGGATTATTTTTGACATTATTTTCTTTTCATTTATTGAATTTCCATTTTTTAATTCATGAGTGAATTATTAATTTTAAAGTTAGTGCAAGCCTATCATAAATTTAAATGCATTTAATGCAAATAGTACTTTTTAAAATGCATTTGTTCTATTTTTGCTAACATGAATATTTCAGAATACGAATATATCAGAATTACACATTTGAGGCCAGAAAGATAGAGATTAACATTCCCTGCTTATCCTTCCTCAGTTGCAGGGAATTTTATTTTTAATTTGAGAGACACAGAGAGAGAGAGAGAGAGACGGGTAGAGAATGGGCATGCCAGGGCCTCTCAGCTGCTGTGAATGAACTCCAGATGCATATGCCCCCTTGTGTGCATGTGTGACACTGTGCACTTGCATCACTTTTGGGTCTGGCTAAACGTGGGACCTGAAGATTCTAATGGGGATTCTTAAGCTTCCCAAGCAGGAGCCTTAACTGCTAGGCCATCACTCCAGCCCAGCCACAGTGAGTTTTAACAATGGTTCTTAACCTAATAACTAGAAACAAACGGCTTGCTTTTATAAACTGTCTTTAGATTTTTAGTGAACTATTTGTACAGTTAGAAACTTATGAAAATGTTCAGTTAAGTCGGTACATGCAGGATTAAACACATTCATATTTTATAAATTAAAAATAAAATTTTATTTTAGCCAAGCATGGTGTTTCCCACCTTTAATACCAGCACTTGTGAGGCAAAGATAGGAGGCTCACTGAGAATTCAAGGCTACTCTGTTACTACAGAGAGAATTGCAGGTCAGCCTGGGAGAGAGTGATATCCTACACAAAAAAGAACAAAAAAATTAGGTTTCTAATATTTTGTTATTAGTTTTACAATAGTGAATAATAATAATTTAATTTTTTTATTAAGCAAAAATGTCTATATGTTTAGCCAACTCTCTGAGAGCTGATTAAACTCTTCTGTGAAAAATTTTATACATTCTAGATATGCTAGAACATGATAACCATTTAATGTTTTGTTGTCTTATTTTACTATAATGGGAATCTTTAATTTTCATAGATTTAATATTTCAGGATTATATTATGACCAAAAGTTTATAAATAAAATTGTATATGAAGAAAAAGAAACATCAACACAAACATACAAAGGTACTCACCTCCTAATTCCTGATCTAACTTTAAGTCTTGAAATTTACTATCTTTCAATATTCTACTAATATATATTGAATAATTCTGTATAATTCTCCTTATAAAAGATATGCATTGTTGTTTTATTGGTATTACAGTAAACACAAACATAAAATACAACCCTTAGCAATCTTTTTTCCTTTTTATGTATATTGTATGCCCTTTAAAGACCTTAATTTATTATATTTATTAATTGCTTACCCATAATACTCTTAATTACCAATCAGTAAAATAAAACTTATATATTCAGAATATATTTCCACTTTTCTCATTACACATCATATGAAGTTTGTATATGCACATATCAACTCAATAGTTACCAGACATACTTAATGTATAGGGATAATATTTCATGGAAAACCAGTGAAAATACTTTAATAAGTCATTTTGAGCAAAGCATTAACCAAATTATTGTGAAATGTTTTATTTTCACCTATGTTATGACATGAGGAGAACATTTCCTTCCTCATAGTGAAAGATTTTGTTGTTGGCTACAGATGTAGGGTTTGATGCTACAGGATCTGATGCTTACTCTATTTTAGATCTTGTTGCGTTGATTCAATCTTTCCTTTCTATGCCAAATGCAGTCTTTTGCAGTTTGAATGTTACTCTGTGCCATTATGATTATTATTTGTTTGCTTTTATGGCTCATAGTTAAGAGAGTTTGGAATATGGACATGTAGAAAAGTGTTAGGATTCATAAAATCTATGGGAAATTTTAAGTTAGACTGAATGCACGTTACATTAAGATGGTCATGAATATTGGTGCAAGGGCAGAATGTGGTGGTTTGAATCAGTTACCCCCATAAACTCACCTATTCTGAATGTTTGATCTCCAGTTGGTGGCAAGTTGGCAGGTGGATCCTTGTTGCAGGAGATATGTTTCAGGGGTGGTCTTCGGTCTTAGGAGCGGTATAGTCAGCTTGCCCTTGCCAGAGATCATCTCACTCTTCTGTTGCTATTTTCCATCTGCTGTGGCAAAAGTGATGGGCAACCTCTGATTGTGCCATCTTTTTCCATGCCATCACGAAGCTTCCTCTGGAGACTATAAGACAAAATCAAACTCACCATCAACGAACTGCTTTTGGTCAGGTGCTTTATCTCAGCAATGAGAAGGCAAGTCTAACACAAACATTATGGAAGAAATAATTTTATTTCTTTCTTGTTTCAAGTTCTTTTTAGTATCATATTTTTGCCTCCATCATGCTTACATCCAAATAGAATTAAAAATGGCTTTGAATGATAAATCCAGTTTCTGCTTTTCAATATTCACCAGGTTTCCCTTATTCCTGTCAATTGATACATTTGCCATCTGCCTGCTTTGGAAGATTTGTCATAATCTCCATTGCATGGTGCTGTTTCATATGTTAACTTCACTGTTAAAATGATCTCATCACATGATTCATATTTTCAATTTATTACATACTTTAATTTCATATTTACTTTGTCTTTCATATAATTGTGTGAGAAACAGAAGACAGAAGCACATATATAATAAAGGAAATAAAAGTAAAAGAATATAATTTTAACATTAAAATGAATACTTCTAGAACTAAATTAACAAGAACAAACACTTAATCTATTTTTCATAAATTTACCAATAGGAAGATTATTTAAGTGGAAATAATGAGTGCTTTATTACCTTTCATAGCATAGTAATGTTTTTATGTAGAATCAGGTTAAATGAAAAGAAAGGTCAGTGTTAAGAATATCCTTTTTGTCTATATTTTAGTTTTTTATTTTAAAATTTTTTGTTTACTTTTATTTATTTATTATTTGAGAGTAAGAGACAAAGATAGAAACAGGCAGAGTCTGCTGCCCTGCTTGATTGACATGACCAAGGATTGTTTGCCTGTTTGCCCTAGGGCTAAACATCCTGTTCCACTCCCATTTCCTGGCCTAACTGCAAGTTCCGTTTGCCCCAGGTAGCTCTTTCTAACAGTATACAATAGGATACAAACAACAGGATAGGAGGATGTAAACAACAGGATGTGAGAACATGACCTTCTAACCCTGGTACATTTCCACAGTGCTGTAAGACTAGATATATAGCTCTGCCTTCAATAAGGGGCATTCAATAAATGGGATTCTTGAAGCACGAATGACCCAGTGAATGTCTCTTCAATCCTCGGCACCTCGCCCAGCTCGGGGTCTTGGTGGTAGCGCGGGCGCTACAAATGGAGGTCCCCACCGAGATTGGGAAAGAAGGAAAACTGCTGAAGGATCGCTCCTGAAGGCTGGCCAGCTGTAGAAAAGGTAAGAGAGGAGCGTATTGAAAATGGGTACCGCTAGCTCTTATTCATTGCTAGTAGATCAGTTAGTTGAATTGCTAAGGAAACAAGGAATTGCTAAAGAAACAAGGAACGGGCATTAAACATATTACAGCAAGACAATTTATTAAGACTTTGCATCTTGATTAATGTTTTGGATCGGGAACAAGTAAAACTTGATTTCGCTATGCACTCCTGATCCAGAGAGAAAGCCAATTTATTAAGATTTTACAAAAGGCAAGCCCTTGGTTTTGTTTTGGGGCGGCTTAATGTTTTGGATTGGGAACAAGTAATCCAGAGAAAGTCAATTTATTAAGATTTTACAAAAGGCAAGCCCTTGGTTTTGTTTCAATGTTTTATTAAGATTTTACAAAAGGCAAGCCCTTGGTTTTGTTTTGGGGGGGAACAAGTAATCTTAATATTTTGGATTGGTTTTGTTTCAGTAAATTGAAACTTGATTTTGCTATACAGCCTGATCCAGAGAAAGCAAATTTATTAAGACTTTGCAAAAGGCAAGCCCTTGATTTTTGTTTTTGGGGGGCCTTAATGTTTCTGACTGGGAACAAGTAAAAACTTGATTTCCAAATGGTCCTTCATAGGGAGGGACCTGAGAGCATTCCTATAGCTACCTTCTCACTGTGGCACTTGGTTAAGGATGCTCTCGTTAATGATAAAGAAAAGGTAAAAGAACAATTGGCTGAGACGGAACGGCTTTTCACTGAAACTCAAGAACAGGAGTCAATTAAATCTTTTCAGAATTCTGATAAGTCCTCCTCTGATTCCTCGCTTTCTTTTTCTTCTAGCAATGAGGACTCTGAGAAAGAGAAAAATTTTAAAAACGATATAAAAATCTTAAAAAAAAATTAAAAGGCTCACTCCCGCAGACTGGCCTAAGCCACTGCCGCCTCTCACGTTTCTCACAGAACGTCCTCCTGCATATAACTCTAACTTCTCTCCATGTCAGCCATCCACCCCTTTAGAGGGACCTGAGGGAGGGGTGGCATTCCCTGTTATAGAAACTACTAATGCACTGGGACAGGCACAAAGACAACATAACCCTCTAAATTTTAAGGACATTAAGCAATTAAAAGGAGGCTGTGACAGCATATGGGCCCCATGCTCCTTTTACTCTGGCTATTTTTGAATCTTTTGGAGCTCTAAATTACACTTTTAGTGACTGGCAACAGCTATGCTGTGCCACCTTGTCTGGTGGTAATTACCTATTGTGGCGAAGAGAATTCTAGGAGCTCTGTAAACAAATAGCACAATGTAATGTGGCTGCTGGATTCCCCGTTAGAAATTTTTGCTTTGGGAACGTTCAGAGTCAGTTTTTGTGGGGCATCTTAGATCCCATACACCTCTGCCAGGGCCTCTTAGTGCAGGCAATCACATGGCAGATCTACAGACTCAAATTGCCACCCTTAGTATTTCATCTGATTTTGATAAGGCTCAAATTCTTCATCAACATTTTCATCTTCCTGCAGGATCACTCCGCTTCCACACATGCATTTCCAGAGAACAAGCCATTCAGATAGTCAAACACTGTCCTACCTGTGTTGAATTCCTCAATGTTCCTCATCTAGGTGTCAACCCCAAAGGTCTTATACCCAACCATGTCTGGCAAATGGACGTAACCCATGTCCCTGCCTTTGGAAAACTACAATTTGTACATGTTTCTGTAGACACTTATTCTCATTTAATTTTTGCCTCAGCTCATTCAGGAGAGAAACTTAAAGATGTCAAATCACATTGCTTGCAAGCCTTCTCTTACATGGGTCTGCCCAAACAGATTAAGACAGACAATGGGCCCGCTTATACCAGTGCAGGCTTTTCAAAATTTTGTACTGATTTTGATATTTTACATAAAACAGGCATCCCATATAACCCTCAAGGTCAAGCCATGGTAGAACGGGTTCATCGGACCCTCAAAACTTATTTAATAAAAATAAAAAGGGGGGACCTAGGGGATCACCTTGGTTCACCTCATTCCTTTCTCTCCTTAACATTATACATTTTAAATTTTTTAACGGTGGATGCTCATGGCCACTCAGCAGCTGATCGTCATTGGTGTGCACCTACGCAAGCTAAGCCTCTGGCTAAATGGAAAGATCTTTCTACAGGCAAATGGAAAGGGCCAGATCCAGTGTTAATTTGGGCCCGAGGGTCTGTTTGTGTTTTTCTACAGGATGGAGAAAATCCAATTTGGGTTCCTGAGCGTTGTGTTCGGGCTGTTGCGGACCCTGCCATAGAGTCTACTGGGGACCTATTGGGCATTCGTCAAGAACCCGCTGATACTGATGCCAATGGCCTGGAATGCCCAGGTTTGGCCTAGGTTTGTGAGTACTAATTTAAGCTTAGGAAGGCCTGCTATGCATCTTGATCCAGAGAAAGCCAATTTAACTCTTATCTATTCCCTTAAAAATTTCATGTGCTTTGTTCTCATTCTATTCTCAGCTTAACTCTGGAATTCCTTTGATGATTCTACTGGATGCCTTATCCTAAATCCATGGTCAATTGCAGATTTTTCACTGAATTCCACCAAATTGTTCTGTGTACATGGTTTACAGCATATCTGGGGACCCATTAAACTCCCTCGGGAGATAATATCACTGGGTCTCCCAGTCCACCTTGACCTGGCCACCTGCCACTGATGTCGCCACTTTTTACTGTAACTAATGAAACTCCCTCACCTCAATTGTTCTTCAGTGAAGACTTGCTGGGACCAAGAAAACTGGCACTGGTTCTCACCTGGCAGTGGAGCATGATGGACAGACACAGCTGATTCTCACCCAGCAGAAAAGAGACTTTGCTGTATCTGCAGCTATCATTGCTGCAATTGCCACCGCTGCTGCAATTACTGTTGCTGGCATAGCCCTTTCCCAATCTGCTGTTACAGCGAGCACTGTGGACTTGCTCTCAGGGGTAGTAGCTTCTGCACTCAACACTCAAAATCATTTAAATTCTCTCATACAATTGGGTATACTAAATTTAAATCAACAGACAGCTCTACTACAAGGACAATAGATTTACTTTAAAGGGTTGCAATTTGGGAGACCGCAGGCTGTCTCTTTAGGGAATGGAGTGGGTCTATGGCCCTAGGGCTAATCACCCTGGGTGGTGTGGCTTTGTCCTTGGTCTGTCTCTGCTGTATGGCAAAAACTCAAGCCCAGTGCCAATTTCAGACCAAACAGGTCTGATGTCTCTGGCAGCAGATAACCCCACTGCTCAAGTATGGTGAGCTTACAAGATAAATGAGTAATCAATGACGGGTAAGACCTGGGGATGTCTATCAACCTAAGACAGAGAGTCTGCGGGGCCTGGGCAGGCTTCTCCATGACGGGTAAGATGGATGTCGACATCCGAGGCAACCTAAGACAGATGCTCATTTATATTTAAGGAAGGGGGACCTGTGGGGTCCACCCTCCCTCCCGGGGAGTCTGCTGCCCTGCTTGACTGACATGACCAAGGATTGTTTGCCTATGGCCCTAGGGCTAAACATCCTGTTCCACTCCCATTTCCTGGCCTAACTGCAAGTTCCGTTTGCCCCAGGTAGCTCTTTAACTGTAACAGTATACAATAGGATACAAACAACAGGATAGGAGGATGTAAACAACAGGATGTGAGAACATGACCTAACCCTGGTACATTTCCACAGTGCTGTAAGACTAGATATATAGCTCTGCCTTCAATAAGGGGCATTCAATAAATGGGATTCTTGAAGCACGAATGACCCAGTGAACATGGATCACAAATATCTATGCCTATCTATGACAGTATGTTGTATCATGTTAACAGCAGTTTATAGAAATTTACTATGTACAATGATTTATTTATTAGGAGGAATATGGAATAAGAAATACATTGCTTTCAGATAAATGTATAGGTGGAATTTAAAGAATATGTGAGTTCAAGTAAATGACTTGAAAATGATTCCTTTTAAAAATGTTTTTATTTAGTTATTTATTTTAGTAATAAAAGGATAGAGAAAGAAGTAGATGGAGAAAGAGTGGGCATGGGTGTGACAGTACTTCCTGCCATTGCAAGCAAATTACAGGTGCATGCACCACTTTGTGCATCTGGATTTTGTGTGTACAGAGTAATCAAACCAGGGCAATCAGATTTTTAATGAAGTGCTTTTAATTACTTAGCCATCTCTCCAGCCCTTGACAATTATTTTTATAAAAAGTAAAACAAGATAATCAACATTGTTAATGTATATAAATATAAATAATCAGTAGCTCAAAATTATTGAGTTCTGTAGTTCGTTTAATATTTAATTCATACATTTTAAATGAATATTTATACTGCTATGATAATCTGTCTTATATAAGAAAAATAGTAATTTTCTATTTTTCCTTTTTATTATTAGTTTATCCTTTCTATTTATTTATTTCTATTTATTTATTTATTTATTTATTTATTTATTTATTTATTTATTTATTTTGGTTTTTCGAGGTAGGGTCTCACTCTAGCTCAGGCTGACTTGGAATTCACTACGGAGTCTCAGGGTGGCCTTGAACTCACAGTGATTCTCCCACCTCCATCTCCTGAGTGCTGGGATTAAAGGGGTGCACCACTACATCTGGCCAGTTTATCCTTTGTTTGAAATCAAAATTGATAAAGTTTTGAGAACCACTTAAAAATTTATGATGTTATAAATTAAATATAATCCTTTAAAATTATATATTTTATCACTCTTTCACTTTCATTGCCTGTTATATTTCACATTTCATTTCTGTGATATTATGTGTATATACCTCCCATTAAAACATGTTGTAGCTCTTCAAGATGTTCCTTATGTGTCAGCTGACCCTTATGGCTAAACAGTTTAATCCCTAAGTTTGGAGCAATTCCAAACACATGACAAAACATACTTGATCATCTTTCATTATGAATTAAATATTGGAATATTTTATGTTGACAAATATTTTGCTTCATTTTGCATTTTAAACTTTCACATAGTAGTATGTAAAATTCTGCCCTTGAATATAAATATATAAAGTTGATTTGATCACTGTTCATATTTATTCTTTAAGATTTTGCAACAGAAGTTTTCATAAGGGTGAGGAATGCACCAAAAGCCATTAATTATGAAGGAAATCCTGAGCTAAGACAAGGAAGGACAAATGGCAAAGTGATGGCAAGGATATTATGACAACCACTTGCTCTATTGTATTAACACAACCCCAGGAGTGCCCCAGACCCTTGGCTACAAAGACAGAGAGACAGACAACATTTCCAAGAACCAAGCTCCTTCTATTGACATTTGCGCTAGACCCCATTGTACTTCTATTTTACTGGCTGCACATACTTAGTTTCCTGTGAATTGACGTGTTGATCTCTGCTCATTTCTATTGGATCTCTCTTCCCCCCTTTACCCACAATTGTGAGCCTAATTCTTATAATAGCTTTTATATTCTGAAGATGAAAGTAGAGTTTCTTCATTGATTAAAACCTTATTTATTCTTTATATGTGTAGATTTAACAACTCTCTATAAAAATGCTATTATGAATATAAATCAGGGAATATAGTTATTGTAAGCAAGGTGGAAAGGGGATTGGGAGAGGTTCATGACAAAATCTGGGTAGAAAGTAATATTCTATGGATTGGTCTTTAAGGTGTAATTTTATATTATTTTTTAAATTTGTGTTTAAATATACTAATAATCTATCTTCACTTTCATGTGTATGTCATATTATTACTTTGTAGATTGGCAAGTAAATTTCATATTAATATTTTCAAAGCTGCATAAAAGGGCCAACTATGAAAGAACCAACTGTGAGAATAAACAGTGATAAAGAACTTCAAGAGACGTTCAAGTAAGTAGATAGCTCTCTCCCTGTATGAATACAAATATTTGCTTTGAGTATTTCCAAATATGCATATAAGTGATAAAATTGATGTAGGCTGCTGAGTCTTTAAAAGCCAAATGCTAAGTAAATTTATATATATATATATATATATATATATTGTCAATTGAGAGACATTAATGGAATGTGGGAAGTTGGATGCATATAAATGTCTTCTTATCATGTGATTTATGCACAGCCACTTGGACAAAGAGTAATGAGTTCATTTTATATTCAAGTGGAGAAGGAATTTTGCTTTCCTTGTGTTCTTTTCTATTTGCTGTGGCATTTGCTTTGTCTAAACAAGATGTTTCCAATGATCTAGTTTTGAGACCCAAGATGAATTGCCTTTTAAAAAGCCTTTTGTATTGAAATACAAATTAAAGTAAGGGATGGAATTAATTCTTTTGCCAGAAGGTAAAACCAGCAACTGTCCCAATGTATTTTCTTAAAGGCTACTTTTGCCAAATTACAAGACTAGTAATATTGTCCCCAAGATCCCCTCAAGCATATGGAAGCAAAGGGCAAATCTCATAAAAGTCTTCAGTAAGCATATGAAGAGAATGCAAGACATTTACCCATTCGTCCAAAGTCAAATATATTCATTTTCATAAAAAATGAAAAATTAATTTTCTCAGAACCAGGTCTGCTATAAAAATTTCTAAACACAATTAATAAATAACTTAGTTGTTTTACGCATAAGGCTTCCAAATGTCTGCTCCCAGAGATCTCATTTGTATCTCTTGACTCACACTCAAATATATAAATATATATTTCATTATAAATATTTTGCATATATTATACATTATAAATATATGATAACATATATTATATGTATCATTTGTATGTAGATTTTTTGTAATAATAGATATATATATATATATATAGGTACATATATATATCAGTCAAATGATAGCATGTTGCTTAACTATTTATACATTTTTCTCATTTCATAAGTTCTATATTAGCAAGGAGATTGTTTCCATATAACATTCCTAATGAGAAACTTAATTTCTTTTTTAGTAGAAAATTGTTATTATTTGTTATCTTCCTTTGGTCTAATGATAAAGTCAGATATTTGTAATTATTAGGAAGGTGAAAGAAAGCAGCAGTGAAACTGGCAAAATATGAGTTAATTATTCCAACATTATTAGAAAATGTCTCTTGGAAATTTGCTTGAAAACCAGCTATATGCTAGGACTTACGATAACCCACTGTGCATATGTTTAAAGCTTGGATCTCAAATCAAGGTCATGGTTACCTTTTTTGGTAATAGGAAGTTATTTTCATCCCAAGAAAAAAAAGGCTGATATGACATATTCCCTTCTGCTACCTTGTACTATGAAGCTGCATTGTATACTGTGAACACATCAGAGACCTAACCAAGGACCTCTTTCTTCATCATCTGGTGGGATAGGGCTGTAACTACATTCCCATAATGTACATCCTATCTTTGTATCAGTGATATGTGTGCTAGTAGGATACCTCTGGATTTATCCTCACAAACCTTCAATAAAGAATATCAAATCAGCAGGTTCTAGAATTATTCTTATTAAATATATTAGTATTTATTTGTAAGCAGGGAGAGATAGAAAAAAAGAGAGGCAGACAGAGAGAATGGGTATGCCATGTCCTCCAGCTGCTGTAAATGGTCATTAGCCCTTGTCTCACTTGTGGCAGAAGGACAAAATTTCAATATTTTTTATATTTCATAAATCAATGACCACAAAATTGATTAATATTTAAGCCCTGTAATTCAGAAAACATCACAATTTTAACAAAGAGCTATTATTCTATTTTAAAATATTTTATATGTATTAATGTATATCCTAATAAAAATTTAAATGTTATCTAACTCATGAAAAATATGATATCCAAATATATTTAAAGTATTAAACAATTAAAATAAAATTATATAGACTGATAAAAATTTAAAGGTTACTAATTCAAAAAAGAATGTTTTCATGGCTTCAAAGTATGTATGAAATGTAAAAATCATTATTATGTGTGTAGCAGTAAGACACTCTGTGTCAATAAAAATAGAAGGATGGGTGGTGGAGTGGGACACTAAACATTCAGCTGGGGCCACCTCAGTGAGTACCTCCTTGCCACAGACCAGCACATGGGTTCTACAAGGCTCATGTCTGTGCCTACCCCACACATACCACACTGCATATCACACACACACACACACACACACACACACCACATACACACAAACAAAATATAATATCCCGTGGATTTCAGATTTCCACAAATGAGGATGTAAATTTAATCTCCTTGTACTCTCAAAGAGATTAGCAACTCTGCTAAAATGTCCCACTTGCTAATCCCTATTCCAAAGGTTCTACGTGGAGACAAATGATATTGGCTTCTTATGTAATAACAAAGATTGAAATTCATATGTAAAGGAGCAGAATTTATGTCACATCAAAACCCGAAAGATGCTCTTGTTTACAAATATGGAAAAAACATTTAAATTGTTCCACTTATATATTTGATTCATGTCTTTCCTCACTTGTAAAAAGAAATCTTTGGCATGGAGAGATGCTCAGTCGTTAAAGGTGCTTGCTTGAGCAGTGTAATGCCCAGGGTTCAATTACCCAGTATTCACATAAAGCCAGATGCACAAAGTGGCATATGTGTCTGGAGTTCATTTGCAATGGCAAGAGACCCTAGAGGAGTGCCCATTCTCCTCTCTCTCACACAAATTTCTTGTAAATAAATAAAAATATTTAAAAAATCTTTGATTAGAGTTTAATAAAATATATATATATATATATATATATATATATATATATATATGTCATATAACATCTACACGCTTTAATTGGCATTGATTTATTCTTAGATACTTTGCATTCTGTTTGTATATATTTTTCTTTTAAGATCTTTTTTTGTTAAATGTCTACAGTAGCTTGTTCTTTAAATTATTTTCTTTTACTTATTTGTTTATTTGAGGGTGACAGAGAGAGGAAGAAAGAGAGGGAGAGAAAATGGGCATACTATGCCTTCAGCCACTGCAAACGAACTCCAGATACATGCAGCACCTTGTGCATGTAGCTTACATGGGGACTGGGGAATCCAGCCTTGAACCAGGGTCCTTAGGCTTCATAGGCATGTGCTTAACCTCTAAACCATCTCTGTAGCCCTCTTTTTTAAATTATATAGCAATTTTGAGTATGTCTTTTAAATTCCCTTAATTAAATATGAGCATATATGTGATTATAACTTAGGCCTTATTGTTATTATCATGGTGATCATTTTTTATCAATTATTGGCAAGCTAGCTCCATTCCCAGAACAAGAAAAGCACAGGTAACATCTATTTAAATAAATGAGTAG
Source organism: Orientallactaga sibirica (assembly GCA_036365145.1). Lineage (NCBI taxonomy): Eukaryota > Metazoa > Chordata > Mammalia > Rodentia > Dipodidae > Orientallactaga > Orientallactaga sibirica. The sequence continues at coordinate 81,951,300 of JAEOAD010000003.1, read as the reverse complement.
TAGTTTTAAATCAGATAAAATAAAAAAATTAAATTCAATAATTTTGCTTGTAAAAGTGATCATTTCATCATGTTGCAAGACATAGCCTAAACTGAATAATTAAAAAGTTGTTGACATGGATTAAGGTCTCAGTTACTGTGTATTTTGATAGTTTCTAGTAATTAATATTTAAACAGAGTATTGTAGGATTAATAAAAATGAATTATTTATTTATTAATTCATACATTCACTCTGAAAATATTGTATTCTATTTACTTCATAACAATGATTCATGGACTATATGGTTGATTTACTTTATCAATGTTATTTACTAGATGGCATGGTACATACTCTGCTGGAGCACAGTATTATACAGATTTTATAGAACCCCAAGCTTTCCCTAATAGGGTTTGGCTACCTATCATCTACTCTGTATTTCAGAAATATCAAGGGCTAAATTACAAATTTATTCTAATATGTAGGGCTTAATAGAACATATAAATGGGCATGTTGTAGAGTCTAGAATATGCTGACCAGGTGTCCATAATCACAATATTTGCAACACTTAACTTCCACTTTTTATGATGTCCATCCTGCTTGCCCTGTTAGCCAGTGGCTTATGGAAGTTTCCATTCCTCTGAGAGACTCCTGTTGGTTGAGCAGAACAAACTCACTTCTTGAACTTGGCCATTGTTTCTATTTCAATTTTGCATGTTTTATTTCCTACCATGATGTTCCTTTTTCACCACTTAGGCAGATTAGAAGCCATGTTGCATGCTCTATTTTAATTATGGAACTGCACAGATAAAACTGTGGGGTGGTGTGAGAGAAAGAGTGAGAGAGAGAGAGTGTGTGCCTAATCAGTGTGTTTCTCTAAGTGTGACTCTGTATATTTAGCCAAAAAAGTGCATTTTACAAATAGAAGATAACAAGTTGAGAAAAATGTGTAGCTAATCGAGTTTTCTTCAGTAAATGTTATTTACTTTTGGTTTTATTATAAAGCATACAATAACATCAAGCAAAACATGGAGCAGTTCTTTCCACCATCTCTCCTAACAATTTCAAACATAATGATTATATTAAACTAGATCGTTCATATTTGAAGCACTCTGAATCAAATGACATGAAAGAGAGATGAGCAATAAATGTTCAAAGGCTTTTACAAGTTATTTCTATTACAGCATCTGACTAGAGCTGTCATAGTGATTTCTGCTGAAAAATGAGACATACCCACAAGCAATCATATAAATTTCAGTTGATGATTCACTGGGTGAACTTCTGATCTTGCTCAGAAACTATTCACTTCTGTACCTTGATTTGAGTTTCTATATTTCCTCTTATATTAATGAACAAAACACTTGTTTAAACCTCTTGATCAATATGGTGTATTTAAAACGTACATTAAACTGTACATTTACAATTGCTAAAAATAAAATGTTGCAAAAAAAAGCTTTATGTAATGTTCTGCATAGAATAGAACTGTATTTGGAGATGATTATAACCACTTTAAAAATTTATTTGCAGCAAATATTATAAATCACATTATATATCTTGAACATACCGTGTTAGCAATAAATGTTTCCCATATTTTTATTTTGTCTTTTTGTCACCATATTATTTTTATTTTCAACAGTGATATAAAATAAATAGGTACTATATCAATAAAAATCAGCAATTTATAGCAAAAAAAAACCTTTAAAGTGGTTGCCTATAATTTTATTTAAAAAAATTTTTTAACGTAGTGAAATCTTTATTTCTTAAAAATGTAGAAATTAACACTTCCTATGTACTAGGAATGATTGAGTTTCATTCTGAATACCACAGAAAGTTGTGCATTGTGTCCATGCACAATAGGTTGTATAGATGACTTGAAAGGGTATATTGGGGATACATTCAGTTATGTCTTTATTTACATATGGCATGCACATTTATAAATAAAGTCCTTTGAAAATGAAACACAATCATAAGAAGCCCATTTTTCAGAAAATTACTTACTTATAAAATCAATCTATCTCCACTATCTCTCTCCTTTAAAATTTGAATCCAACCACTTCTCTCATTCCTGGATTATTGTCACACTCTGCTTGAGAAAGTCTAGCACTTGGAATTAGTCACAATATAATTCAGTGACATATAAATAATTGAATAATAAAATAAAAATGTTCTAAATAATAACTGATATAATGAAGTTTATAAAAGTAATTTGTTCAGAAAGCCAGACAAATAAGGTTCTGACAGTTTTTGAAATATCAAAAGAACAAAATTAAATGGTATGATATATCCATGACAAAGTAAATAGCATTTATTCTGGTTAGAAAAGAATAAACAGATATTGTTATATAAGATTACATGTTACAATATTTAAACAATGAATTTCATATGGATATAACACATATGTAGATAATAAAAATAGTTTATCATGCCGGGCATGGTGGCACACGCCTTTAATCCCAGCACTAGGGAGGCAGAGGTAGGAGGATCACCTTGAGTTCTAGGCCACCCTGAGACTACATAGTTAATTCCAGGTCAGCCTGGGCCAGAGTGAGACCCTACCTCGAAAAACCAAGAAAAAAAAAATAGTTTATCTTACCTAACACATCTCCCAGGGCCCATGAGACATTGCAGAAGTGTCAACATGAGTATTGCTCTCACTGCAAGCCTGAAAACCAGCTCCACGTAGACACTGTGTTCACTCAAAATGCATCAAAGCAGAAATCCAGAGGCTATACTTATTTCAAAACTAAATCAAACTTCAGATACCCTCACCAAGGCTCAAGGAACAATGGGGAAAAGGGGGCAGAAAGATTGAAAGAGCTACAGGGTGGTTAGAAATATTTGGCAACTGGCTGGAGAGATGGCTTAGCAGTTAAGGTGCCTGCCTACAAAGCCTAAGAACCCAGTTCCAAACTCCAGGTCCCAAGTTTAGCCAGATGCAAAGTGACACGAGGGCACAATGCCTCACAATGCCACAAGGGGGCACACACATCTGGATATAGTTCACAGCAGCAGAGAGGCTGCTGGCGCACCCATCTCTATCTGTCTTCTCTGTCTGTCTCTCTCTCCAAAAAATAAAATAAAATAAATAAATAAATAAATAAATAAATAAATAAATAAATAAATATTTGGCAACATGCCCTGCAACCAAAGAGATTGAAAGAGGCCTTCATTGACCCCACAGTAAGTACTAATAACCCCAATAAGAAGGACCTTCAGTGTAATGGGTACAGAGGATAGAAGATATAAGAGTATAACCTTTAAAATTTAATTTAAAAACAAGGAATTGTAAAAACAGTATTTAGAGAAGTAAAAAAGTATTGAAAAGTAGGCTTGCTTCAATCTAATTTACACATATGTTTAAAATAATTTGGCACACATATCATTCAGTAAATCTTGCTGCACCTAACTCGCTTTTTATTTCATCCGTTGTTGAAATATGGCATATTCTCTTAATGATATTCCTCCAGAGCTTAATGTTATTAGATTGAAACGTGGATTGATGGCTTTATGGGCTTGATAAATATATAACTGACTCTTCATGGAGTTGGAGTTATGATATTTTTGTTGTGCAATGACTTATATTCAGGTAGCCATGTTTTTTCTTCTTATTTTCATTTTCCCTCCTAACAACTTTCTTGTCCTTATCCCTATTTCTTCTCCATTGAACCACCTATTGTTTCATTTTAAATTTAATTTTATTTATTTATTAGAGAGAGAAAGGCAGATAAAGATAGAATAGGCATGCAAGTGCCTCTAGCCACTGCAAACGTACTCCAGACACATGTGGCTCCTTGTGCATCTGGCTTATGCGGGTATTGCAAAATTGAACCTGGGCCCTTAGGCTTCAAAGGAGACACCTTAGCTGCTAAGCCATCTCTTCAAGCGTCCACCTATTATTTCTAAGTAGTCATTCTATTTTTTTGCAAAAATGTCACTTTATTATTTTTACTATTACTAGAATTAAGCTAGAAATAAATACTTTTATTTATAGGAAAATATTAATACGAGTAGAACATAGATGTAGTTGAATTGAATGTGACACACAGGTAGCATAAATTGTTTCAATAAGTTCCCACCCCCATATGAAAAGTAGATCTCCTCATTTCCCCTCCTGTGTTCTTTACTACACTGCATAACTTTCTGTGAAAGAAGGTTCTGATGCTAATATTAGAAATGGTTAACTCTAGAAAATGGTTTGAAGAAATAAGCTCCATCGGTTTTCTTTTTGTTTTTTTAAAGTGGAGCATGGTGGTGCATGCCATTTTAAAATTTTTATTTATTTATTTATTCATTCATTCATTCATTCATTCATTCATTCATTCATTTATTTATGACAGAGAATGGGCAAACCAGGGCCTCCAGCCACTGCAAATGAACTCTAAACACATGCGCCCCCTTGTGCATCTGGCTTACATGGGTCCTGGAGAGTCAAACCAGCATCCTTTGGCTTTGCAGGCAAATACCTTAACCGCTAAGCCATCTCCCCAGCCCTCTCCATCTTTTTTCCACCTCATAGCCTTTGCTGTACATTTTTCTTTATCCAGATTATGCTTTTATTTGTTGATATCATTTTTCCTCTTCTCTGTTACTCATGACAAAAATGTTCATGGACTCAATATTATGCAGGTCTTGTATAGGCAATGATAGTCATTGAGGCTGTGTGTGCCAAGAACACGTACCAGAAAATAGTTTTCCAAAGCACTCCTCCCCATCTTCAGGCTCTAATATTCTTTTGGTCACCTTTTCTGCAGTGCCTTGTAGGTTTTGATAAAAATGTATCATTTAGTTCTCAACATACAGCTGTAATTTCTCAGCACTCTGATGAGCTTTGAGTCTCCAAAGTATTCAGTGTGTCATCTGAAAAGAGAAACTTCTCTAAACAAAAGTGAGAGCAGCATTCATACATGGGTATAAACATAAATATTTAGAGGTTAATACAGTGGTCATAATAGACCCATTTAGCTAACCTACAGTAAAAGTTTGCACCTTGGGTCTTATGACTTTCTAAGCCATAAGCTTTTGACTAGAATTGCTGGCATAAATTTAATCTTGTAGAGCCAGGCCTTGATTCTAATCAGAGAGCACTTGGTTACTTGTATAACCGACAGCCACTGTCAGACTAGTGAGTGCCAAGAGTTTTGAAATTCACAGTATTTTGCTGGATGTCTTCCTCAGAAATGATGCTCCAGACAAAGCCAGTTTGAAGTCTTGAATATTAGAAAATGTATATTGTTTAACATTGACCCTAAACATAACATTTGAAAGTAGATAATTGGAAACTCATAACAGTGTACATGTAACTACTTGATAAACCTTTTCCAAAGTCCCTTTGTGCAATTTTACTGATGAAAAATTGGGTAACAAATGATGTTTATTCCCTTTCTGAAAAATTTTGAGAAAGTATTCAGCATCCTTAAAATGTCTGATAGGGAATTAAGACCAGTGAAGACCATCATATATATATATAATGTATGGAATATTTTAAGTGCTATAAAATATTATTACACAACTGAATTTCATTATAAATAGCAAAACCTAGTTATTAAAATTATTTTATTAAAATTTTTACCTACATGTATTATATATTTATATACACATACCTTTATAGACTTTGCCCTCAGACACATCTAAAGGTATGTACTATTTATTCTGCATAGACTTTACTAATATATAAGAAACAGTATGTGAATGAAACTTGGTAGATCTGAGACATCATGAAGTAAATGGAACTTCAAATATTTATAATTTGTAGCATCAATTTACATACATTAGCATGTAAATCAATATTACTATTATTTTGAAGTGTGAAGGATAAATCTTATTATGAATGTTAAATATGTTTCATATTCTGACATCATGATTTATCTTTAACATTTTTCAATAGTGTTTAGAAATTTAGAAAATTCATTTTAAAATAAATATTCAAAAACTTAAACATACTTTTTTATTGCTTCTCTCTCACAACAAATATTTATATATGGTCTAATTCAAGGTATGTAGACATATATATATATATATATATATATATATATATATATATATATATATATACACACACACACACATACATATGAAGTATTTTATCTTCTGACTTTTCTTGTTCTATAATATATGTGTGCAAGGCTATGTCATATATTCACTATACATTAGTAACCATAGAGGAGATTTCCTGCAGGAGTTTTGTCAGGACAATTTGACAAACAGTATCTTGAAGGATCATGACCTTGAAGGTTTCTAACAAGCTAATTTCTGAATTTGAAGAGGTTGTCAAAATGAATTTCAAAGAACAGTATATTGATGCCTATGACTACGAGTGGAAATACACTATGCAATGGTTTGTACTTTTTAAAATTAGGTTATAATTAGATAATAAGATCCATACACAACAAATTAGAACCAAAATTGTTTAATGAAAGGAGTATGGTGTATAGAAGAGTAAATAATTAGATCTTTCCTAAGATCTGTATTTTTTTTATCAGGCTGAAGCATAAAAGCACACATACTGTTAGACTGTGATCCAGCTCAATGTAATGTGCCATTATTTAATAACAGTCACAGGCATACATTTTGTCATTGCAGAAAGTAAAGTTGTCTGGTAGGTAAAGTTAAAGCTACAAGTTGTCATTTGTTTTTATCAGATTTAGTTTTAGTTTCTTTAACAGAAGTTATAATCAGACAGCTATATACCGAAAAGCCTTTGAGAAAATTTCTCAACAATTAATGAAAACATGATTTTTATACTTTAAGTTTTTTAGCTTGCTTTCAAAAATATTTATTCTTACAAACATCTAGAAAGAAGGCTGAGACTTTAAAGTTTTAAGCTTTATCAAAGTCCTTTCTGTAGCACATATTAAAGCATTTTGGGGACAAAGGGATAAATATATTTAGAATAGTATGAAAGATTAAAGGCCAAATTCCCATTGAAATAGCCCTAACATATATAGACACATGAAGGTATTTTACATTTATAAAAGAAATCATGTTGTTTTTTTTCTTTGTAGCAAATTTAATGAAGATGAATATTTTGAAGGCTTCTGGGAGCACTGTATTTGAAAAAAATTGATTTATCAAGGAAAATAATTTTTTTAAGTTATTCTTATAAAAATTTTTTCCTTATCTGGTGAACTATATATCAACCCACTGTTATTTACCATAGCTTAGGTGCTGATAATAATAATAAATGTACTATCCTAGTCCACTTCTTTTTCATTATTGAGAAAATGCTAAGTGTATGTTAATATATTTTAAATGAAAAAGAAAACTATCATTTCCATCAACTGATATAAATTGTGAAAGCACAAAAATTGACATTATAAAATAAAGTATTCCATTTCATTTAAAATATTGTGACAGTACAGACCAAAACAATATTTATGATTTTTAAAGTGATTTTCTTCCGTTTTCACTTAAAATTTCTACTCTAAAGGATTTCTAGTTTAATACAAACTACTTGACCATATTCACTTTCCAGTGTTCTTATTTCTTTAAGTATGAGAATTTGCACTTGGGGAAATGAACGAGAGTGCTGCTATCTCAGTGAACTTGATATTGGCCCAAGGGTGAAGGAGGTAGAAACTGAGGACACTCAACTCCTACCAAAGCAGAGATCCCGAGGCTCCTAAGTGCCCATCACTGAAGTAGACTTAAAATGCACCCAACATGGCACAAGGAAGTTTTTGGAACAGGGGGCAGAAAGATTCTTAGAACCAAAAGTTAGGACATTATGCAGAGACGCATTTTCTCTCCCGTAACTGACTGTTGCCCCCACAATGCATGATCCACAATCCCCATGGGGAAGACCTGCATCCCCAAGGAGGAGAGTCCCTTCAGAAAGGGGCAGTGAGGAGGGAAAGGATGGTACCTACAAGTGTTATTTATGTACTAAGTATATCCATAATCAGTAAAAGTAAAATTTTTAAAAAGCCTTAAAATGAGTTTTTCCATGCAATCAATTATTTAAGTCTTTATGATATTTTTATGTTATGGAAAATTATTGCTATATAGCTGGAATTGAGACTGGTTCAGCTTTGAACTTACTTCCTTGGAAGAAGGGAATCTTGGAGATAGAAGTGGCTCTGAGCAGAGTCTATGCATTAGAAATATAAACTTTGAAGTGTATAGAATACCACTATTTTTAAAAACCATGAGCTTGGATGAAATAATTAAGGAACAGATATAGCTGGGGTATAACTGGATAATTTCCTAGACCAAAAGGATCTGATACATGTAAGTTAGTAAAGAAATATAAAATTAACAAAAGAGATACAAAAGATACCTCCCAAATTGGCTGTATTGAGACAAAGTTAAATTAGTGTTCTCACACTCTGAATGAATCTATATTAAAGACAAATAAGAAATGAGCTATGAAGAAAGTAGATATGCTACAGTGGGGATATGAAGCATTTTCTAAAAGGCTGATGATTGACAGATTGGTACTCAGCTGCTGGATTCAAGATGTGATTAGAGAATAAGATTCTAATTTTATCACTGGGGTTAATCTTGACAATTCTATAGCTGAATAACTATTCCTATACATTAAGGAAATGGGACATGGGAGGTGGAGGTATGGTTTGGATGGTTACATATCAGCTTTTTGGACCCTTGTGCTCTGTGCTTCTGACACCCCTGTTGTAACAGTTCGCTGCCACTATACCAATCTATCTTTAGGGTTCTCTTTGTTGTGGTGGGCCAAAAACGATAAAGCCTGATGATCAGACACAAAAATCTCTGCAACTGTTAAGTTGTTTTTCTCACATATTAGTCATTAAAAATTCAGCCTAAAGGGGCTGGGAAGATATCTCAATGGGCAACAGTTCTCATTTAAACATGAGGGCTAGAAAGGACCCAAGACTCCTGAGTTTGATTCCCTAGTCCTCTCCCTGCTGAAAAAAATGTGGGTGGCTAGGAATATCCATGACCCCAGGCTTGTTTCCTGTGGAGGAAAACAATATTAAGTGAAAATTTTAATCATAGTGAAAATTGAAATAAAGAACTTTCAGAAACTTTCTGTGGTCTTAACATGTCTGACAACGTAATATAGGAATTCAGAGATTCCTCGCCAAGGTACCAATAGTTTGGGTTGACTTGTACAAGGAAAATCAACATTTGAAATCTATTCTCATTTTCTATCTAACCTTTGGACCTTCTTTATATAGAAATATCCAGTGGGTTTATAAAATACAATGTATCTTTTTTAAGATAATGCTTCCAGTTCATACTTTTTGACACTTAATAAGTCAGCATCTACTTCCTTTAGATACAAAAAACAAACCAAATAGAACAATCCCTCTAAGTTTTTAACCACCTTGAAATGATGCCTGTAATCGCCACCCTTTGAGAACCATAATGACTTCTGTGCACCATATGATAATTAGGATTTTAAAGTATCTCAAATATAAATCTGTACCTGCTGGATAAAATCTCACAGTCTTTCCAATAAATTGAGTAATGGATCTTACTGAGTAAACGATGCTGTGACATTATTTTCTCTTTTAAATCCAAGCAGCTCATTATAATATATATACATACAACTGAATTACTGGGAAGATCCGTACGCTATTTTATTATTTCATTTTGGGGACTTTCAACTGTAGGAAAATCTGGTTTTAGTACTAAGTTATTTTCACATAGAATCAGAAACAAATTATGTATGGTATTTCAAATAATGAGGTAATTAGAGGAAAAGAATAACTGCTCATCCCTGAAGACTCATCTCACAGACCCTCACGATTTGAATGTACAAAGCAATGCTTCACCCACACATGGGCTTCATTCCCAGCAAAGTGCTCCTGTTTGGAAAGGTTGTGAAACTGAGGAGATGGAGCTTTGCAGGAGGAAGTCTGTCCCTGGGGGCAGGGAGGCCCCACTTATTAACTCTCTGATTGCTCTGCTGCTCCGTGACTCAGGCTTTTGTTCCTTCCATGCCTTCCGAGCTATGATGAAACTTCCCTTTGAAACTGGAAGCTGAATTAAAACCCTTTGATTGCTATAAAATGCACCCTGTTGGCTATTTTGTCCCAGCAACAAGAAAGTAACTAATACACATTTTATATATATTAAACACAAATTTACACAAATTTTATCCTCACACTATTTTCCTTAAATATTTATTTACTCACTTATTGGAAGTGACAGTGATAAACATAACTCAAAGATAATGAAGTAACTAAGATTCACTTTTAAATTAAAGGTTGTAGCAAAAATATTTTCATAGAGGTAGTCTTAAACTATGAAACAAAACAGAAATTAATAATTGATGGTAGAGACAAAGTATAGGAAAATATTAGGTTTCATAATTAAGGTACAGTTTAGAGACTTGTAAAAGATGCTACTGATTTAAAGTGTAAATGGCAAGTAAATTCTTAATCATTTGAGTCGAATTATTCATTTTCTTAGATATAATGTAATCAGTAGAGTTTTTTTAATCATCTCAGTACAATGATAAAAAAATAGATGTTTATACATAGCACAAGGTAATATTTAGTTTAAAAATTATTAAAAATTATTATATTATTATTTTTAAATTGAGTATTATAGAAACCATTTATCCAGAATTAAAAAGAAACAAAAAAATCATAAAATTGGGTGCACACCAAATATGTATAAGTGACAGTTTCTGAGTATTTCTAATATGTATTATTATTTTTTTTTTATTAACTATGAACTTTACTGTTTTGAAAAACTTAATGTTGGTCATATTCCCATCAGGTTATATTCTTAATTTTTTGTGGCATGCACAATATACTGACCTTTATTTATTTATTTTTTTTAGTGCAAGAAAGGGTGAGACAGAGAGAGAGAGAACTGGCAGGGCCACCAGCCACTGCAATTGAACTCCAGATGCATGTGTCCCCCTGTGCACATGTGTAACTTTGCATACCAGTATCACTGTGCATCTGCCTTAGGTTGAACCTGCAGAGCCAACCATGAGTCCTTAGGCTTTGCAGGCAAGTGCCATCTTGAGCCATCTCTCCAGTCCATGTTTTACTCTTATAACCTCTCCTCTACCAATCAGAAGCAGCTTATGCGAGGAAAGGGTTTGTTTCAGATTTACAGATTCCCCAGGAAGTTCCATTGTAGAGGAAGAAGTTGTCACACTTCAGCATCCATGAAAGAGAAAGTAAGAAAGAAGCCAAAATGAGCAAGCACCAAGAGCCTGAGCTCAAACTGGCTCTCTACACAATCAGAATACTCAGAAGGGCTGGACTGAAGAGCCACCCCTAATGACACACCACCTCCAGCAGGTCTGTGCCTGCAGGAAAATTAAGCAACAAAGATTAATCCAAATATTCGCCAGGTGTGGTGGTGCACACCTTTAATCCCAGCACTTGAGAGCTAGAGGTAGGAGCATCAACATGAGTTAGAGGCCACCCTGAGACTACATAGGGAATTCCAGGTCAGCCTGGGCCAGAGCTGGAAACCACCCCCCCCCACAAATACATATATCTATATATATGATATATAGATATATATAGATATATAGATATATAGATATCCATTATTTGCACATTTGCATACCAACTACTACAATCATAAATGCATCACTAAGTCTCTATGGTGGGAGGCAATGCCTCAGGACATGGCTTGCTACCTGTGCACTGACAATCATTCTACCATACCTTCCACAATGTACCCTGATATTATTAACTATCTTTTACAAGATACATAATTCTTTATTACATAAACATAAAACACTGTTAATATATGTTATCATGTGTGTATGTGTGTGTGTTACTTTAGTACTAAGTTAGGAGAAATGTCTGCAAATTTGATCAATGTAGTTTGAAAAAGATGTAAAAAAAATATATATTCCAGGTAACAAAAGATGAGAACCAAAAGCATGTAGTTATATGATTTAGTTATATGATTTAAGTTATATGATTTAACTATTTAAAAAGAACTACATTGCTCCTATTTCTCTCTCACTGGGAATTCAGACTTGTAAAAGATTCAACAAGACATGTAGGTCTATTATAATCAAACTGTATCCTCTAGCCAATCCTTTTAATTTGACCCTACTTCCTTATTCAAGATAATAATCTAGATGATAACAATGAGATAATAACAAAATTATTGGAAGAAGTGTGCTTTTCTTCCTTTGTTTACCTGACCACATCAGCATGCCATCCAGAGTCTGGATTATGTGTAATACAGAACATCTTTAGTAATTTTTCTTGTGAACTTTTAAAAATATGGTTAAAAAGAACTATGAATTTTAAATCACAGAAGAAAGTTGATGCAAATAATTAAACAGCATTGATTGCTTTTTGAGATGTCATTTACATAACTGGTCATTTCATAGAGTTGTGGGTACTTATGAGTCATACATAGCAGATGGAAAGTAAATATAAACAGAAATTTAAAATCAGTCTTTTTGAAATTTATTTAAATTTACATGTCATGCTAGATTGATTCAATTAAAAACATCAAGTTGGTATTTGTGCATGTAGAAATCAAGATACTAGATGATCAGTGATAAATAACTGGCCAATAGTCTGTCTTTATAGACATTCTTTCTGTACTATTAGTTTGCAACTTAAGTTAACTGAAATCACTTAATTATATATGCATATGACAGAGGAATTTCTGCTTACAAATAATGGCACTAATTAAAGTGAACTTAATATCTTTGCAACAGGTGCTAGACTAATACAATTATACATTAATTTAAATCCAATAAAACTCAATTATTACACAGTGCATTTCTTTAAGTTTATGGATGAGAAAGCAAAAATAAAAGAACTAACTGAGATTATGCCTGCCATAAAGGAGAGTCTTAATAAATAAATGTGAAGAAGAATTTGTGTTACAGCATTCAAGTATTAAAGAAGGTATAGAGACCATTAATAATGCATTTTATAATTTGTATGCACTTCAAATTAGGAAATAGTTCACAAGACTTACAAGTAGCTTTTGCTTTAATACAACTTTAAACACAGCAAACTGCTTAATTGACTTTCATTTCCAATCTTGCATTCTGTGTTGTATATTCATGATATATAGGCAGAATAAAAAGAACCATACGTATTTTATGAGTAAACATCTGAAGGAATTGAGATAAACAGCTGTTGCACTTGTGAGTTTCCATCATTTGTGATGCTCACATGTTGCCCATTATATGTTGTCTGCAGAAGCACAGGGTGCAAGCATTGCTCTCAGAATCATCTTACAGGGTCATGGAGTAGGCTCCAGCAGAGGCATTATGCTGATTATGGTGCTATTCGCTACCTTAATTATGCTCTCTATTTGCATTATTGAGAGCACACTTGCTGCCAAGACACTGCTATGATGTCAATGCAATCACATTGATTCTCTGCTGCCTCAGCACTACTCCAATGCAAGGTTCTTACCATGCGAAATTTGATCACTAGGCAACTGGATATTTATATCACCTCAATCAAAAGGATATTTGACATAAGTCAAATGTGCTCTGTTCAAAACTGCTGAAGAATTTAAATAAGAGTTTTATATGAGTTGGTTAAAGAGTTAACATACATTCAGATTTATCATTGTACTAAAAGATACTTAGGGGTAGAGAGATGGCTTAGCAGTTAAGGCCTGTGAAGCCTCAGGATCCCGGTTTGATTCTCCAGGTCCCACGTAAGCCAGATGCACAAGGGAGGGCATGCATCTGGAGTTCGTTTGCAGTGGCTAGAAGCCCTGGCACACCCATTCTTGCTCTCTCTCTTTCCCTTTCTCTGTCTCTAACAAATAAATAAATAAATAAAATCTTTAAAAAAGATATTTAGCTAAATATAAAATTGCCCATATATATATATATATATATATATATATATCTCCATAGAAATGACAATTTGACAATTTAATGACTAAATATACTACCAAGAATGGTTCCTGATGCCTGAGAACCTGTCAAGGTTGGACTTTTTATTGATGAAATGTAAGCCAGGCATGGCAATGTGGTGGCAAATGTCTGCAATCCCAGCCTTTGGGAGGAAAAGGCAAGATGTAATATGAGTTAAAAATCAGTCCAGGCTACATGAAAATTTTTCTTAAACAAAAAATTAGGGCTGGAGAGATGGCTTAGCACTTAAAGCACTTGCCAGCAAAGCCAAAGATTCAATTCCCCAGTACCCACATAAACCACAAGGTGGCACATGTGTCTGGAGTTCATTTGCAGTGGCTATAGGCCCTGGCACACCCATTTTCTCTGTCTCTCTCAAGCTGCTTCTCTCTGTCTCACTCTCTCTTTTTCAAATAAATAAACAAATAAAATTAAAGACATAGAAAAATAAAAGAAAGGAAGTAGTAATGGATAGAAGGAAAGAAGAGACAGAAAAATAAAAGGAAGGAAGGAGAAAGGAAGGAAGGAAGGAAAGAAGGAAGGGAGGAAGGAAGGAAGGAAGGAAGGAAGGAAGGAAGGGAAAAAGGAAGGAAGGAAGGAAGAGTCATAGGAAGAAATGGAGTCAAAGCACACATTTTAAAAATATATCATTTTTCAAATTTTACTTAACTCTTTAAAGTTTAAACATACTATGATTTTATACTATAATATCCACTTATCAGGAGGCTAAATGTTCATTTTCTTTACTCACTCACATACTTATCAGTAATTACAGTAAATATTTCTTCATTCCAGGAACTGTATCAAGCAATAAGAAAATAAAACTGTAATATATAATGTCATTGTTGCAGTCAGGTTTGCATTGCTGGCAGAAATCATCTGTCCAAGAGCAGCTTTTGGGAAAAGAGAGAGAGAGAGAATTTATTTTGGCTTATAGACTCGAGGGGAAGCTTCATCATGTCAGGGGGAAACAATGGCATGATCAGAGAGTGGACGTCACCCCCAGGTCAACATAAGGTGGGCAGTAGCTGCAAATTACACCCTACTTCAAACAATGGAATAATGCTGAATAATCCTCTATAATCCTTTAGTGTCACCTCTTTTACGGTCAAAATCTGTTTACTTCTGTTGTGAAATAAATCCTGGAAGGGAAGACTTTGATCCTGGACTGGTGTTAGGTACGTGCTCAGAAAGACATAATGTGGGCTGGAAGGAATGCTTAGTGGTTAAGGCATTTGCCTGCAAAGCCAAAGGACCCATATTTGATTCCCCAGGACCCATGTTAGCCTAATGCACAAGGTAGTGTGTGCGGCTGGAGTTCATTTGCAGGGCTAGAGTCCCTGGCATGGCCCTTCTCACTCTCTCTCTCCCTCTTGCTCTCTGTCAAATAAATAAAAATGTTAAAAATAAAGAAAGGGATAGTATGTTCCCTAAGAGATGTTTTAGAGAACTTTGTTTTGTTTTTGCTGCCTAAGCATAACAGGCTGTACATTTGATTCAATCAGATACTCCATGGGCAGGGGTATGTGCAGGAGAGTAAAGGTTATAAAACTCGAGCCTGTCAGTCAAATCAGAGAACCATCCAAATTCTACTCCCTAATACACAGCTTTTCCTTCTAAACTCCATAAAAGAAGCTCCAAACATCATCTCCCTGCTCGTATAAACTAGCCCAAGGAACCTGCTGCTCCCTTACAGCATGATGCCCCTCCCTTTCTGTTCTTTGAACAAGATGTCAAGAAAATGGAAGCAACCAGATAGACAATACTAGTTCCATCCTCATGTTTGTAGTATAAGCACTGTTCTGAGTGTTTCATTTTAAGTTCTACACTTCAATTCCCTTTTTCTCTCATTGCACTTTCTTTCCCTGCTATAATTTCAGCCATTCTTTAACCTGCAGCCTTTAACAACCTCCATGCTTTTAACCACATTGTTGGAAATGGCCATAAAGAAACACAGACCGTCAGTCTTACTGTAGGTAATCTTAAGTGGGCCCTCAGAGCTACTCAGGAAACCTGCTATATTTTTCTATTTACTTACTCTTCTGCTCCTTCAAGTATTTTACTTCCTACATCTCTCTTAGATTTAATGATCCTGCCCTTGTGTGTTTCCAATAAAATACACAGTGCTGTGATATTAGGAGGCCCCAGAAACAAAACTTCTCTTATTTTAACACCATCCACTGTCCTGATGTGTTCCATCTGGTGCCATATATTTGTCTGTTTTCAGTTGAACAGAATAAACTGCTTTTACTTCCACATAACAGTGATCATCTTCATGTTGTCAGGAACAACTCCCTCTCTTGCCTTCTCTATCTCTTCCCTGTAATCTCTCCTTGTTACATTTTTTTATTACGTTTTTATTTATGAGAGAGGGGGTCTGGGAGAGAATGGGTGTGGCGGGGCACTGCAAAGGCAAACGAATTCCAGATGCATTTGTCACCATGTGCATCTGGCTTTCATCGGTACTGGGAAATTGGACCTGGGTCCTTGGGATTCACAGGCAAGTGCCTTCACCACTTAGCCATCTCTTCAGCTTTATCTCTCAAATCATCACAGTTTTCCTTTTCATTGGATGGCTACTTTTGTGATATCAATTTTGTACCCAATTTCTTGCTATTCTTTAGGGAAAGCTCTGCTCAAAATTGTTTCTCTCTCTCTTTTTATCACTGACTTTCTTCATTGTTCACTTCACCAGGCATGCACGCTATAATTGTGAGACCACCAGCATGTTCCTCAGGGGAATGCTCATTTCTTAGCCCTTTGTATTCCGAATGTCTTCGCATTGCTCCACTCCACTGATCACTACTGTTTCCAGAGTGTTTTTCTTTTTCATTTCTTAGTTTCTACAGTACTATAAACACTTTACATATCTTCTTAGAGCTTTTTCTCAAGAGTCTTTCCTATTTCATCTTTCTCTTTTCAAAATTTAAATATTTGTAGCATCTCTTCCTTCATCAGTCTATACTTTCACCATAGGCTCATTCAATCTGAAAGCAGAAAACATTTGTGAAATCACCTACAACATTGTGACCAGATTTTACTTTTAACACAAGTTCATTGAAAATACCAGAGAACAAGCCAGGCATGGTAGCACATGCCTTTAATCCCAGCACTCTGCAGGCAGAGGTAGGAGAATCGCTGTGGGTTTGAGACCACCCTGTGGATACATAGAGAATTCCAGGTCAGCCCAGACTAGAGTAAAATTCTACTTCAAAAAAAAAAAGATAGAGAAAACCAGAGAACATCATGCATACTAAGTATGTAAGAAACAGATACCTTACACTCTAAGAACTTGTACCTAACATCTTATATTCACACTCCATTAAGGGAAAGACAAGTTTGAATAACCAGGAATACACAGCATATACATATATATATATATATATATATATATATATATATATATATATATATATACATACCTCCTGAGGTATCATGTTCTCTAACTGCATAAACAGTGTAGCAAATTCATGAATTTTGAACAGCACTATTTCACGGGCTGGTGTTCTAACTATATAAAAATGTAGAATGCTGGCTGAGTCTCAGCATGCATCACTCTCTGCTTCCTCCATTTGCAAGGAAATGCTGGGTGCCTGTTTCTGCTATGCTTTCCCAGCATGGTGGACTCTACCTATTGTTGTTGTAAGCCAAATCAAACTCTTTCCTTTCCTAAGCTGTCCCAACAATGAGAAAGTAACTGTTATAATGACTAATAACTCATCTTTCTCTCGTTAAAAAAGTTGAATTTTACTCAAGATTTTCAATTTTTTTTGTCCATTTTTTTTATTCTGGCAAAGTTCATATCTGTATTATGGCTCTGGTACCTATTGTCACCTCTGGCAACAATAATTTTAGTTTAGATTTTGAATGTTTAGATACATCTCATTATATTAGGTCTTAACATCAATCCCTTTAAAAAGTCCTCTGAACACTAAATTTAAAGTATCGTAGCCCCATTTCCTTTCTGTGACATTCTCTTTCATGAGTAGCACTTATCACAAACCTAATTTCTGTTTTATTTATGCATTTATTGATAGAGGAGTTCATGTATGTATGTATTCATGGAGCATGCATCTACCTATTTATGTCCCCTTCTATTTGGAATATTAAATCTATGAAAAAATAATTTAACCTTTTTTTACTGTTAAATCCTAATAGAACATGACTTGAAACTTAATAAACTAACAATAATTATATTTGTTATAAGTTCACATATTGGTTCACTGTAACTTAGTAATAAAACACTTCATCATGGGATTCACATTTTATCTACAATCAATAATTCCATGATTGAATTCTTTATAAGTACAAGTTGAGCTTCCTGAAAGTAAACACAGAGATAGGTTTGAGTAGAAGCCACCTATTTATTCCCAGAGAAAATAAAACTGGTAAATTATTCACTTCAACAAGAGGGAAGAAGCTAGCCAAGGATCCATATCAGCTGAAGCCCCAGAGAAGGAACACAGCTTTAATCATTCCGGCATGATATGGAGACAGCAGAAGCCATAATTTCAAGTTGATTTAAGCAGTATCCAGGGGCCTTACCTTTAGGGTTTAACTATAGTTACCCCTTGTGACGCAAATCCCTGGCCCAATGTATGATTCAGATAAAAATTGTAGCCAGGCATGGTGGCACACACCTTTATTGCCAGCACTTCAGATGCTGAAGTAGAAGGATCCCTGTGAGCCTGGGAATACAGAGTGAGTTCTAGGTCAGCCTTGGCTAGAGTGAGATCCTACCTTGAAAAAACAAAACAAACAATAACAACAATAAAACAGTAAGCACTGGAAACCTGAGGACAGCACTTCAAAACAAAAGTATGGAGCAAAGTAGCAACCAAAATGAGGCTCATAGCAGAACTCCAGGGAACATGCTTCTAACCAAGAAGGCCTGTCGTACAATGGAGTCTCAACAGGAGGTTAAAAAATAAGGTGGAGAACCAATTTTCCTTAGCTAAACTGAGAAATGGAAAGTCAAAACCTAAAAAAAAAAATAAAAATAAAAATAAAAAATCCTAGTTTGGCTTTAACAACAAAGTAGACATTTAAAGTGAAATGGAATACTTATAATCAAGATGCTAAGACATAGAGAGTTTGTTCATGGTAAAATAGGACATTAATGGACTAAAGAGATGACTTCATGGTAAAGAGCTCGCTGCTGCAGTGTGAGCACTTGCATTTGATTCTTCCCAAATCCCATGTAAAAAGCTGGAGCCAGGAGAGGTTTCTGTAACCTCAGCAAACCGACAGTATGATGGGCAGTGCAGACAGGAGAAGTTCCTGGCAGCTCAATCCAAAAGCAGCACAGCACAAGAACAGAAAGACATCCAGAAAGATACTTTAATAGAGTGGAAAGAGAACTGAGCCAAAAGTGGCCCTCCAATTTCCATATACATGAATTGGTATGTGTGTGCCCACAGTCTCATACCCACGTGAACACATAAATGTACACACACACACACACACACACACACACACACAAAAAACACTCTGATCATTATTCAGTGAAAAATAGGGCATGGTTTATCTCCAAAAATGCTGATGGAAGTAAAGGATGGGAATAAATTAAACTTGATCCCTGATGGACCTCCATATTAACTTCCACATGGAACAAAGATGTGATGTCAAAATGTAATTATATACTGATGGAATAGTAGAAATTATGGGTGAATAAGAGCATAGAGATATATTTTTCCTGTCAATTCCATAGGGGTAAAGATGGCACAGTGGGAATTTGACTCTGCTAAATTTTATATAAACTGCATAAAATTAAGCCAAGGCACCAAGAATTACAAAAAAACTATGGCAGTTTTATAAATCATACTATATTCAACAAAGGTCAATTAATCCAACACAACATATATATGTTTCTTTTTCAAGAACTAAGTTCATAAGGAAAATATTCACATAATTTATATTTTACCTCTCAGAAATTTCCAAAGGATATAATATGTGATTTTCATTAACTTTCCTTTTTAAATAGAAGGAAATTTTCTGGCTGCATGTAGCATTCTTTCCCCCTTCCAATTTTTCCCTAAAAGATTTATTTTCCTTTTTCACATAATTGCAAAAGCATATGCACTTTTAATCTGTGCACATACATATGTATCAATGTAAATTAGATATTTAGTATGTCAAGAAAGAGTTAAAGGCAAAGAAAAATGTGTTTATTAAAAAGGAGGGACCTGAGCCGGGTGTGGTGGTGCACATCTTTAATCCCAGCACTTGGGAGGCAGAGGTAGGAGGATCACTGTGAGTTCAATGCCACCCTGACACCACATAGTGAATTTCAGGTCAGCCTGGACTATAGTGAAATCCTACCTCAAAACAACAACAACAAAAAAAAAAAAAAAAAAAGGAGGGACCTGTGGGGAAACATAATAATATCCAAATAACTGAAGGTTAAAAATATAGAAAAAACAAGTCCTTATTTTAATTTAAAGTGTAGACAACCATGCTAATTATTAAAAATAAAAATTAATTAGATATGTGCAAATAAAAACTGGAGACCATTCTTTTCCATCATAGCATACTGACCTCCCTTTTATCATAGCTGTAGATGAATATTAAGTCTCAATTTTCAAAAATAATGTAGAAATTGGGTCAATATTACATCAATATGGCAAGAGGATACTTGTTTTATATTCACTTTAATTTTGTTACTTAATATTAAATGGCTCTTTGTCTTATGAAGTTTGTATACAAAATTTCTATGAATATATTTACTTCATAATTTGTCATGATACATGTAACATTTTGCAGAAACATATTTGGAATGACAAACTTGTTCTTTAATATGTTAACTACATCAATTTTTCATCATGAAAATAAGACTCAATGGAAGCTAGGCCCTTCTCATTGCATATGTATGATTTGTAACAAAAATCTAAGATCAAATCCAGGTCATAAGAGAATATATAATTCACATGCAGTCCCTAGTTTACAATTAAGGACTACTCACCATGAAAGGTTTATTATTAGGTCAAATTCTCTCATGTCTTTGAAGAATTATGGTAGCTTGAACAGCTGTGGATACATATATAGTTTCCATACATGATTTGTAAGTGTGTACTATGTAATCACTTAGCATTATGAATATTCTTGTACCAGGACATATAGAAAAGTTAGTTAAAATAATAAGTACTAGTCATTAAGCTAACATTGGGACCACACATGTTCAATATATCTAAATATAAAAGTAAAGCTTTGTACACTCAATTGTCACTGAACTATCACTTAAATGTATAAGTTTTCTGTTATAACACACTTTTCATGCATTAAAAGTTGAACATATTATTAGAGTATTTATTAATCATAAGACAAAATATCCTTGCTCTCCATATGGATACATCACCATCACTGCTTTTGATCCAATTCATATCTGGCTTTCAAGTTTAAAAATAGAACATTTATTTGTTTTGCATTTGGTTATCTTCAAAACTGCATGGGACACATTACCTCATTATGTAGAACTTTTCCAATTTATTCAAGATCACTAATGTGTTAACATAAGAGCTTATGTTTGAGGGTTAATTGAGGGAGTATTAGACTCCAAAAATTATAAGTTCTTTTTATCATCGTGGCTACACATTGATAGTTCTGTCTTCTAAGGACAAAGAAAGATGAAATACAATGCTAAATATTATTTCCATTACATTAACTAATTGTTGTAGACATCTTCCCATTTCTGGCACAAACCACTCAAAAAAAGCAGCTTTTGCCAGATACGATGGCACATGTCTTTAATCTCAGGATTTGGGAGGCAGATGTAGGAGGATTCCTGTGATTTTGAGGCCAGTCTGAGACTACAGGGTGAATTTCAGGTCAGCCTGGAGTAGAGCAAGACTCTACCTCAAACAACAATAACAACAGAGTAGATTTGGGGAGGATAAAGTTTATTTTGGTTTATAGATTTGAGGGGAAATTCCATGATGGCAGGGGAAAATGTGGTGTGATTAGAAGCTAGACATCACTTCCCGGCCAACATCAGGTAGACAACAGACTCAGGAAAATTTGGCAAACACTGGCAAGGGGAAGGTGGCTATCATGCCTGTAGGCCTGCTCCCACAACACAACTCCTTCACCAAGGTACCAATCCCCAAATTACTGCCAAGCTGATATCCTAGTATTCAGAACACATGAGTTTATGGACGACATCTGATCAAACACTACATCCTGCCCCCTGCCACCATAAACTCATGAACATCCGTGATGTAAAATACAATACATTCAGTTGAACTTTTAAAAAGTTCCATAGTTTTTATCAATCCCAGTAATGTTCAAACATCCCCATAATCCAAGATCTCTTAATTGATGCACAAACCAGCAAAAGACATAATGGCAGAGAATAATTATTTTCACTGAAAAAGATGGCATTGGGCATAGCAATGAAAGATTGAACCAATACAAGAGTTAAAGCAAACAGGGAAACCATCAAATTTTGTAACTTCATGTCTGATAAATCTAACTCATGACAAGTCTCCAAATCCAGTAATTAAAACCAGTGGCGTGTCTCTGAAGATCAAATTCTACCCTTTCAACTAGAGTGCTCACAGCCTAGGGAACAATGCATCCCGAAATGGCAGCTCGTTTTGATGGCTGCCTAACAGCCCTGGGATTTCAAAAAGCCCAAGGGTGTCACTGTAATCCATGGTTCAATCTCATGTCTTTTTCCGGTCTCCATTCAGGTACTCCATCAAGCCTGCTTCACATTGTCCATGGCCATTTCTAAAAACCAAAACTCCATTGAAATTCAATGATCCTCTCTTTCTTACTTTCTTTATTAAACTCCATATTAGCAGGTAAGCAGTCTAAATATTACTAACAACAACAAAAACAGGACAGTAAGTGGAGATATTTAATTCTCCACAGATACTTGCTTCTTTCAATGGATTAAATTCAATGTCTATAAAAATCAAAGCTGTTTCCTTTTAAAACAATGGAAAAGTAACTACATCTAACTTAGTATTTAGAAAGGAAAATGTTAAAAACCATGATGTATTGCAGTAAATAAAATTTGATACAAAAGTATAAAATTTTAGCTTATTTAATGTTGGTCAAAAAATCTTCCTCATCACCTTAATTATCGTCTTCACCTTTATGTGCTCATCAATCATTCATAAGGACATATATCTGGGCAGTGTTTGTTTCTCCTAAGGATGAAAAAGAAATCAATAAGCATATCAACCTTCACATGAATGACCTAGAGCTTATGTTACTGCGGTTCTCAAATCCAAAATGCCTTTGCTTCAAAAAGGGCCAGTGGATCATGTTGGGAAGAGATATGGTTTAAGAAATAAAATTTGGAGATTTTTTTAAAGATTTTATCTATCTATCATCTATCTATCTATCTATCTATCTATCTATCTATCTATCTATCTATCTATCTATGACAGAGAGAGGGAAAGAGAGAGGGGGGGGAGTGAGAATGGGCTTGCCAGGGCCTCTACCCACTGCAAACGAACTTCAGACACATGTGCCCCCTTGTGCAGCTGGCTTACGTGGGACCTGGAGAATTGAACGGGGGTCCTTAAGATTTGTAGGCATGTGCCTTAACTGCTAAGCCATCTCTTCAGCCCTTGGAGATACTTTTTAGATGTATGCCTGGTTTTAACTTGTAAATACTCATTTTCCCTCACTGTGAATAAATACCTAATGTAAACAACTTAAGAAAAAATATTAATGTGGCTAATGACTTCAGGGGTTTGGGTCTGACAATCATGGACATGAACTTTTGTCTTTATATGTTAATTGTGTCTCGTGCTTCATTATAGTTGATGAAGTCTAACTAAAGCATGTCACCTGCCTGTAGTAGAAGTTTATATATAGAAATGAAAATAAAAGAATTAAAGACACGATCCATAATAATAAATTACAATGATTAGTGGAGCCATATATGAGTACAGATCTATGCAGAAAGTCCTGGGAGGAGATCATATCCTTAGTAGCATTAAAGGGGATCATATGCTTTGCTTACTCAAAGCTACAAAATGACAAAATATATTGGTCCACTAGTCTTAATTGCTATCACTCTCTTCTTTCTTTACTTTTTACTGACAATTTTCATACATATAGACAATATACCATGATTGCAATCCCCTTCTTCTCCCCTCTTCCAAATCCCCCTCCACTGAATTGTTGGGGTCAAGGCCAGCTCAGGAGGGACGATAGGGTCTCTACCGAATTGGGGTGAGCAGCGCGGAGTCACGACACAAACTCCGGGAGTTGGGTGAAAGCGGAAGCGAGAATCCACAAACTCGTTTATTCAGGAAGTGCACATGGGTTTTGAGGGGCTTGGCTGGCTAATCCTTGTATGGGGTGGTCCCCTTTTGGTGACCAATGACAGCCTGTCTTTGGACAGGACATCTCATAGCAGACTTCTCGTGAGCATGGGACTGTAACTGTTGTCACATCAAGCCTGTGCAGAATGCCATTTTTACAGAAGCCACTTCCTGTTTTCTTCTGCCATGCGGTCTGGCTAGGACCAGGACTATATTGTGCCATACACTGAATCCTTTCTTCTTTCTAATTAGTTTCTCTTCTGCTTTGATGTCATCACTTTCTCCCCTCCTATCATGCAGGTCTTGTGTAGGAAGTGTGAGCCCCTGTGAACTGATGAATATTAAGGCCACTTTGTGTCTGGAAGACAGTATTTTAAATTGACCCCTTCCTTTGGCTCTTACTTTCTTTCTGCCACTTTCTCTGCATTATTCCTTGAGCCATGAACGGTATGATAGACATGTTTCACTTAGGGCTAAATGCTCCACTGTCACTACTTAGCACCATAGTGGAGTTTTGAGTCACTGTAGTGGTCACTGTCATCTGAAAAGAGAAACTTCTCCAAAAAAGTGAGAGTTACTGAAATATATGGATATAAACATAGGTATTTAGAGGGAAGTTTGGTGGACAAAATATATGCATTTAGTCAGACATCAGTAGTCATTTTCCCTTGATGAGTCTCATGACATCCCCAGCCACAGGTTTGTGAATAGGTTTTCAGTAACAGAAATTATTTCTGGGGGCCTCCAGTCTAACCAAAGAGCAGTTGGTTTCCCCCAAAACAGAAACGACACCATTGCACCAGCTGGTACATTTGACTTGGCTGAGTCTACTGCCGGATAATACTTCTTTTCCCCTAAAAGTTTTCATGCTGCATAAGTCGTTCCAGCATTCTGACAGCTAGTCAACAGAAAGGATGTTTACAGCTCAGATCCAGCTCGATTTCTCAGTGACAAAGCATGTGGAGTATTCAGCAAAAGGGTCTTATCATCTAGTTCTGGTGGGCAACCAAAAGCCTTGGCAGTCACCTGTAATGTTTTGAGGGTATCATAGGCCTCTCTGGCCAATAACTCACTGGAAGGTTTCCTACCCTTGGCAGTGAATTTTTTCTAATAACAATCTATGGGGCTGGAGAGATGGCTTAGCCATTAAGGCACCTGCTTGGTAAGCCTAAGAACCCAGTTCCAATCTCCAGGTCCCACATTTAGCCAGATGCAAAGTGACTCAAGGCCACAATGCCACACTTGCCCAGAAGGGGGCACACACATCTGGATTTCATTCACAACAGCTGAGAGACAGCTGGCACGCCCAATCTCTATCTGTCTCCCTCTCCCTCTCTCTCTGTCTGTCTCTCTCTGTGTCTCTCTCCAAAAATAATAAAAAAAAAAAATTAAAAAGTTACAATCTATGGCTTCTGGACACATCATTATCACCTTCACCAGATACTTCTGCCCAAACTTTCTTTAGACATATATATTACATATATTAATATGAGCTAGTGAAAAAGTAGATTTCTATATGGCTTACACATAATACCTTAAATTTTGATTAGCCCCTCTCTGCCTCTCCTTTCTTCCATCCCCTCTCTGATCCCACTTAGACCCCCAGTATTCTGTCCTCCACTTACATATCTACTATAACCTCCCTGTAAGCCATCCCTCTCCTCTCCTCTCATAGCCCCTATTATTCTGCTCTAATCAGTTGACATATGTTGTTGACTACATACTCCCAGCTAAGCACAACAAAAATATTGCAAGGAAGGCACATTTTTCCTCTAGAAATCACACTGTCTTAGTGGTTATGGAAAATCATTATAGGAGTTCTATGCTATCAAGTTACTGGAGGAATTTATCAATATGGGTAAGAGTGAGTTAGGAATTTGAAAGAGGTATGATTCAAAGTAAACTCTGAGGTGGAGTGTGAAGGTAAAACTAGGAGAGAATGCACTGTTGTGTTTGTTTTAGAAGTGCGAAGGAAAATGGCACATTTTGGGAACAATAATAATAATAACAATAAAACAGATCTGAGCTGGGCGTAGTGGGGCACGCTTTTAATCCCAGCACTTAGGAGGCAGAAGTAAGAGTGTCAGCATGAGTGTGAGGCCACCCTGAGACTACATAGTGAATTCCAGGTCAGCCTGAGCTAGAGTGCAACCAGATCTTGTGAGTTAAAATAAGCTCAGAAACACAAATGGTGTGTGTTCTCTCTCATATGCCTATTCTTGCTTCAAATTTCTAGATTAATGGCTATAAGTTAAGGGTGTCTGTAGAAGCCAAGAAGCTAGAAAGTGGCCATGCTGGGTGGTTTCATTGTGAGAGGGGTGGTAATAGATCATATGGAACATCAAAGTAGAAAGAAGTTAAATTGGAAAGGAATGGTTTTGGCAGGATGTAGTGGGGAAGTGAGTGAGAGAAAGGGGTGGTAGGAGGCTGATCAAAACTAAAGATAGGGCTGGAGAGATGGTGTGGTGGTTAAGCACTGGCATGTGAAGCCTAAGGACTCCGGTTCAAGGCTCGATTCCTCAGTACTCATGTAAACCAGATGCACAAAGTGGCACATGCATCTGGAGTTCATTTGCAGTGGCTGGAGGCCCTGGTGCACAAATTCTCTCTCCCTCTCTCTTTCTCTCTCTCTCTGCCTCTTTCTCTCTGTGTCTGTTACTCTCAAATAATTAAAAATAAACAAAAAATTAAATAAAAACCTAAAGATAGATGAAAATCCACATGCAAGCATATTATCAAGTTACAAAAAAATACAGATAGAATGGTAATAATCAAAAAATCAAATGACAACAAATGCTGGTTGGGGTGTGGGGAATGAGGAACCCTCATCTAATGTGAGTGGGAGATGCAAATTTCTCCTTCCACTATGGAACTCAGCATGGATATGCCTCAAAAAGTTGAAAATAGATCTACCATTGGATGCAGCTGTACCATATATACCCTAAGGACTTTACTAGGAAGATACTTACTTATGTGTGTCACTGCTCTAGTCACAATAGCTGGGAACTGGAATCAGCCCAGATTAATAGTTAATGAAGATGTTTAACACATCCACAATTGAATTCTACTCAGCAGTAATAAAAAATGAAATAAGAAAATTTTCAAGCATATGGATAGACATGGTAAAAATCATAGTATGCAATGTCACACAAAGGCAGAAAGAAAAATGCAGCATGTTCCTTCTCATGTGTGATTCTGAATTTATAACAACTTGAGTTGATTGTAAGTGGTAGAATGCATCAGGAGATTTAAAATGGCACAAGAATGAAAACAGCTATATAGTTAGGGTGGAGATGAAGGGAACTTGACAAGCAAATTGAGGGACAGAATATAAAGGGTGGTAGGGCCTTAGGAGGATGGGAAAAAGGATAATGAGGGAGGAATACACATAGCCAATGATGGTATGATCCAGTACCATAGAAAACTCCTTCCTGGATTGCCAACTAAAATAGTTAACCTTGTTGTTGTTGTTGCTGTTGTTGTTTTTAAGGTAGCTTCATTCTCTAGCCCAGGTGGGTCTGAAATTTACTATGTAGGCTCAGGGTCATCTCCAACTCATGGTGATTCTCCCACTTCTGCCTCCCAAGTGCTGGCATTAAAGGCTGGCACCACCACACCTGGCTAAAATATATAACCCTTAATAAGAGGAGGGGGAAATTATCTGGGCAGAAGGACCCTTGGGGGAGTAGAGACAATAATCCTAAAACCATGGACACTAGCTGATAAATCGCAGTGCCAGAAATGGGTTACCCCGCAAAGTAAGCTGTCGGTCCAGGAGACCCATGAGGTTCCTAAACAATGCCGGCCATAGCCAAAACACTTGGTTACACTCCAGGCCATGGACACAAGACATTGAGAGGTCACACCAGAACCTAGGCACAGTTATGGAGGAAGGGAAAAGTTCCATAATGGCAGAAGAAGCTGGCCTGCTTTCACAGGTCCATGCAGAGAGAAAAGCCACCACCAGCATCTAGAGCAAGCACACTCCAGGAACCCCAGGCTAAGCTCAAGCAGTTTGCATACCTTTAAACAGGAATTCCCCAAACACCTTAGGGCTGGACCCTAAAATCAGTCCACAGTTACATTGTCTCCAGCCAGGCAGCTAGAGATATGTTACAAGCTTAAAAAAAAAAAAAAACTCCTGAATGAATTGGGGGACATCCATTTAGTGGAATTAAAGTGTTTTTTGTGTTTTTTATTATTTTTTTATTTTTTAATTTTTATTTTTATTTATATTATTCTAATTTTACATTCGTAATGGTGACTCCATTATCCTCCTCCCTGTCCTCCCTCTTCCAAAGGGATCCTCATCAATGGGGAATGTGGGTCATGCATTGTGGGGGTATTCAAGAGTTATGGAGGATAGGCCAAGTCTCTTTTCATAATGACCCAACTTGTAGCTCTAACATTCTTTCCTCCCCCTCTTCCATGAATTTCCCTGAGCCACATTGGGGTCATTTTAGTTCTGCTTCAGTGATGAGGTTTTGGGAGCCTCTGTGTCTCTGGGTATCTGGCTTAGTAGGAGTTGGATGTTCTCTGCATTTATCTCCTTCAGCCTTTTTCTGGTGTCATGATCCCCAAGAACGGTGTACTCTTGCCCTTCCCCCACATTACTCTATGGTTTCAGCTGGGGCCCTGGTGAGGTGTGATTGGCTGATCCTCCCTTCAGGTTCGTTTTCCATCTGAAAAAGATAAGCAAATTCTCCAACAGAGAGAGAAGTTAGTACTAGATAGATGGGATGGCAGTAGATATCTTAGAGGGAATTTTATATGTGCAGGCCCTCTTCTAGCCCACATTTGGTAGTATCATGATTGGAGACTGTGCTCATTTTTTGTACATGGTTTTAACTTATTTCCCAGTTCCAGCAATGAGTTCTATTCCACTGAATGGATCTTAGTCAAATCAAGAGCAGTTGGTTGCCCACCATGGCTGTTTGCCACTCCTGCACTTGTTTTAGCATTATGTCAGGTTGTTTCCTGCTGGGTATCTTAGACTGCAAGTTGTTTGAACCAATGTCAGACATTTTCCCCCAGTTGCTCGTGTAGCACCCTCTGGCACTAGACTAGCTCTTCCAGATTCTGGCCAGGTCTCTCCATGCTTGGTCTCACACTTGTATCCTGTCTTCAACAGTAGGGTCTTACCATTAACCTTTGGTGGTCATCAAGAACTCTGACAGAAATCTATCTCTTTTGGGAAACCTTGGATCAACAGCTCATTGTGAAAGTTAACCCCGTACTGGTACTGGGAGTTATAAGTCAGCACCTAGGAAGGTGTGGGGAGAAAAAGATAGATAATATAAAAGAGAAAGTGAGTATAGAGAGGAGATGGGGAGAAAGGGAGAGAGAGGGAGAGAGAAGAGAAAGGAAAGCAGGAAAAAAATTAATGTTGGTCTTCATGATGTTCTCTCCAGTTTCCTGAGGTTCAGGTGTTCCTTCTGCAGGCCTGCTGAAGGATCTGTCACTCCTAACCTGAATCCACCTGAGATGCTACCAAGCCTAATAAGCACTCTGAGGACCAGACAATAGTGAGGGTGGGATGGAGGGAGGGTAAGGGTGGGAGGGAATAAGAGGGTGGGAGGGAGGACAAGGGTGGGGGGATACAAATAGGGACCCAAAAGGAAATGATACTATAAAACCCTTTATTCTGAACAATAGGCTATTCTGTCCTTTTTAAATAGCTGT
Organism: Orientallactaga sibirica; assembly: GCA_036365145.1. Taxonomy (NCBI): domain Eukaryota; kingdom Metazoa; phylum Chordata; class Mammalia; order Rodentia; family Dipodidae; genus Orientallactaga; species Orientallactaga sibirica. The sequence goes on along the minus strand of JAEOAD010000003.1, from coordinate 81,921,558 downwards.
ATTTGCATAGCAAATTAGTCTTACAAATACTATATTCTTACCTGAAAATTGCTACATTTGACCACTCTTATTGCTAATTTAGCATATCTTAATTTTTCCAGTAATGTGACAAAGTTTTTCCCTATTTATTCCACCTGTTTCACCTGTCTTTTTTGTTTCATATTTCCATTTAACTCAGATGCACAAACTCATAATAAGTCAACTCATCACCTTACACACACCCACTTTCTTATGCAATACAATGCCCTAATACTGGTTACTGAATTTTTTGTTTTGTTTTGTTTTTCAAGGTATGGTCTCACTCTAGCTCAGATTGACCTGAAATTCACTCTGTATTCTCAGGGTGGTCTCAAACTCAAGGCAATCCTCCTACCTCTGCCCCCAAGTGCTGGGATTAAAGGCATTAACACCATACCTGGCTAAATCAAGTTTCTTTTTTCTTTTTCTTTTTTTTTTTTTTTTTCTTTCGGTTTTTTGAGGTAGGGTCTCACTCCAGCCCAGACTGACCTGGAATAAACTATGTAGTCTCAGGGTGGCCTTGAACTCATGTCCATCCTCCCACCTCTGCCTCCTGAGAGCTGGGTTTAAAGGTGTGTGCCACCATGCCCGTCAGATTTTTTGATTATTACTATCCATTTGTCTTTGGCTTTTAGCACTGTGTTCTCCAATATGCAATTCTGTTGTAGTATTAGAGTTACAGTATAACTATCATAGATATAAAGTAAAGTATGGGTAAACATTTAAGGTCATCATAATTACACAAATATTTCATGTTCAGCTTATTAACAAATTCATTTGCAACACTAAAATGGCTTATACTCCTTTGTATGGTTTATGCTATCACCTTCCACTCTTCTCGCCACACATATTCATACATACTCCTACAGACAAGGCCTTATGCATATTTTACTCCTTTCAAGATAACACAAATACATTAAGTACATGTTTTGTTAAGGAATGATAACTTGCAGCACTTTGCAACTAAGGCAAGATTCAACCAGGATGGATCAATCATGACATAAGAAAGTAAAAGACTTATCTAAACCATACAAGTTTCAATAGCTGACTATCATCAAGGAATAGAGAACATCTTCCCTGGGCTATTCTTGTAAATGAATTAATAGTGGGATAAAATAAAGCATAATTGCACATTAGAAAATGTTTCTTGGGCATACTTATATTTTTAGTTAATATAAATGTTTTATTTCATAAACTGTGGTATTCTACATTCTGTAATGCAGAATCCTGGCACAAAATTGTGACAGAAGAGGGAAGTTAAAGGAGAACACATTTCATCAATGCTCTGGGAACATTCATAGTTCCTTGGTGATGTACGAGCAAAGGAAACCAACAGTACATCAATATATTACTTTGATTACAATGCTGACACACGAGTATGCATCTGAGGAAAGTCAGAGTGCAGAGGTAAATAAACTCTCAGGTACAGCAATAAAAAATTGAGAAGTAACAAAAAGGATAAATATTATGGACAATAAGGAAAATAAGAAATTCACAGAATGAATGAAGTGACAAAAGAGAGTTTACTGAAAGGGGGAAAACTTGTGAATAAAAGGGCTGAATTTAGGGAGTCTTTATTCAATTGTAGTAACTAAATTATGGGAGCAAACAAAATGGTATGTTATTTAATAGCAAAAATAAGTATTTTAGATTAGAACATATTGAATGTTAGTTAAGCCAGTCTTCAAGTCATATGATCCTTCTTGGATAACCATGAAAATGGATTTTTTCTTTAAATCACAAGGCCATTCTTAAGTCATTTAACAACAATGTTTATTTAAAGTTACTTCTTTTTGAAAAGAAATAAAAAAGCTGATATAAAATTGTGTCAAATATTTTATTGGTTTTATATCTGTCTGTATACAACAAGAGGCAAGTGATACAAAAATTAATGTTAATCAAATCACTCAATATTCCCCAAAATATTTTGTACATAGCACACATCACAAAGTCTTGGTTATGTGTATGCCCTTATATTGTTTCAATGAGATTAAAGGGAATACTTGTTACTGAGAAATGAAACCCAAAAGAGCCCACGGACATGTTAGAGCAAGAAAAGTTTTAGATGAGATTGTTCATAGTAGACAAACAAAATTGTACTTAAAGAGCATTTCGAATGGGCCACACACCCAATGCTCAGTGAACTGTCAGAGTGCACCTGAGGGAGATCTCACTTGTTGCTGTACTACACAGGGAAGCTAAAAGTGCATTAACACATGCATTTAATTACAATACCAACATAGGAATATGCACCTGAGGCAGAAAAACTCCATGGGTAAATAAATATTCAAACATGAAAGGCAAATAAGTTTATTGCCTCTTTCTATCTGAACACTGTATATGTGGTTCAATATGATCAGAATAAATTTACCTTCACATTGTCATGTTATTTTCATATTATTTCAAATTTATGGTGTTAGATCTGTTCCAAGAGTTTTAGATGAATGTTCACCATACAGTGTAACTCCAAATATTATCAAAGAGTTGTCCTTCATCTATAAATAGCATATGCAAACAAACATAAACATATACATGCACATAAATAGTTCATAATAAAAACAGATATCAACATGTCTAAAACCATACTGATAATAGATGTATGAATCACATACTTTATAATCTTTTAAATGTTGGCAATTTACATTTAAAAAGTGTCACATTTTCCATATGCTATTTGAATTTATGTAAATCTTTACCGAAAGCTATACTACAAAGCTATAGTAACAGAACCAGCATGGTACTGATGCAAAGCAGAGATATGTAGACCAATGGAACAGAAAAGAAGACCTGGGCCTTAATTCAAGAAATCACAGCTACTTGATCTTTGACAAAGTAGCCAATAATCTTCACTGAAGAAAGGGCAGTGTCTTTAATAAAGTGTTGCTAGTTAAATTGGATAATCATATGTAGAAAAATGAAACTAGACCCAGTTTTCCAACCAAGCATAAGAATCACCTCTCAAAGGATTAAAGACCTCAACATAAGACCTGAAACTCTTAATTGTCTGGAAGGAAATATAGGGGGAATCCTCCGTGATATAGGAGTGGGGAAAGACTTGCAGAATAATACCTTGGTAGCCCAGGAAATTAAATAATCACTCAACCAGTGAAATCTTATGAAGCTTGAAAGCCACTATACATAAAAGCATACTATAAACAGATTACCTAGAGAATGGTAGAAATTTTTCACCAGCTATATCACCAACAGAGGCCTAATATCTAAAATCTACAAAGAATTTAAAAAACTAAACAATAAAACATCAAATAATCCACTCAAACCTAGGACAAAGAACTGAATAGGGAATTCTCCATGGAAGAAATACTAATGGCTAATACTCACCTAACAAAATGCTCAACATCCTTAAGTGTCAGGCAAATACAAAATACAACAACTATGAGATTCCACATTATTCCATTCAGGAATAATTAAAAAAATAAATGACAATAAATGTTGGTGAGGATTTGGAGAAAAAGGAATCCTCATTCATTGCTGGAGGGAGTGCAAAATTGTAAAACCACGAGGGAAACCAATATGAAAAAGATGAAAATAGAGCTACCATCTGACTCTACTAACCCTCTATTGGGCATTTACCCTAAAGGTTCCACACTTCATTGCAGAGATATTTGCTCAACCATGTTTATAACTGCCCAATCAATTCATAATCACTAAAAACTGGAAACAACCCAGATGCCCATTGATTGATGATTGGATAATAAAAATGTGGTAAATATACAAAAAGGAATTCTACTCAGCAGTAAGGAATCATGAATCAATGAAATTTGTAGGAAAATTGATGCACTTGGAACATATCATACCAAGTGAACTCACACAAGCACAGAAAGACAAACATCATATGGTCTCCCTCATTTGTGGTTCCTAACCTGGAACAACTTAAGTTGCAAGCATATCTGAATGGCAGCTTGAGGGTTAGATAATAGGAATGGAGGTTTTCTGAGGAAGAGGAGTGGGAGGGTGGGGGAAGTACACACAAAACTATATAAAAAATGAATCAACTCCATAGAAACCTGTCTCCTTCAGCCAATCACACCTCACCAGGACCCCAGCTGAAACTATAGAGTAATGCAGGGGAAGGGCAAGAGTATAGCATTCTTGGTGATCATGACACCAGAAAAAGGCTGAAGGAGATAAACACAGAGAACATCCAACTCCTACTAAGCCAAATATCCAGAGACACAGAGGCTCCCAAAGCCTCATCACTGAAATAGAACTAAAATGACCCCAATGTGGCTCAGGGAAATTTGCAGAAGAGGGGGAGGAAAGAATGCTAGAGCCACAAGTTGGGGCATTATGCACAGAGACTTGGCCTATCCACCATAACTCTTGACTACCCCCACAATACATGACCCACATTCCCCATTGATGAGGGTCCCTTTGGAAGAGGGAGGACAGGGAGGAGGATAAGGGTGTCACCATTATGAATGTAAAATTAGATTAATATAAATTTAAAAATTAAATTAAACTAAAAAAAAAGAAACCTGTCTCCTGGATAGCAGACTAAATAATAAAACCCTTAATAGGAGTATGCAGGGATTATTAAGAAAAAGGGTCCTGGAGAGCATGTGATAAAACCTAACCCTAAAACATTTAATTCTGGCTTGTAACTCCCAGTACCAGAACTCAGTTATAATCCACATTGAGCTGTTGATTTTAGAGACCTACAAGCTCCCCACCCCCAAAGACAGGCTTCTTTCAAAGCACTGGATTATCCACTGAGATAAAAGGTAAGACCCAATAGACCCTATTGTTGAAGACACCACATGCTGCCAGCACAGAACATCAAAAGATGTGGCTGGAGTCTTAAAGGCAGCCAGTTCCCAGGTGGTGTGCCCATATAGTGATGGAAAGTGTTACATGAGCTGCTGAGGGAAACCGGCAAACAACCTTGTGTGCTAAGAGGGGAGACTAGTGTACAAAAGCCACCAGCCTGAAAAGATCACACCTGTGCAATAGTGATACCCAGCCTAGGTAGGTAACCAACAGCTTTCTGATTGGCTAAGAGATCTTCTCAGAGGAAAGGAACCCTGGAACTGGGAACCGAGTCAAAACCCTCACTCTGGACTTTAGCCAAAAGAGTGGCTACACCCATCAAAATCTCTATTAATTAATAATGAATCTCCTGGGATGTAGAGATGGTTTAACAGTTAATGTGTTTGCCTGCAAAGCCAAAAGACCTCCATTCTATTCCTCAGGACCCACGTAAGCCATATGCACAAGGAGATGTATGTGTCTGGAGTTCATCTGCAGTGGCTGGAGGCCCTGACACAGCCATTCTTTCTCTCTCTTTCTCTGCTTCTTTCCCTATATTGCTCTCTCAAATAAATAAATTAATTAAAATTTTTAAAAATAATTCTGATCCTATTTTTATTTAAAAAATTATTTATTTATTTATTTCAGAGAGAAAGTGACAGAAAGAAGCAGATAGAGACAGAATGGGCACACCAGGGCCACTAGCCCTGACAAAGAACTCCAGAGGCATGCACCCCACCTTGTATATCTGGCTTATGTGGGTTATGGGGAATCAAACCTGTGTCCTTTGGCTTTGCAAGCAAGTGTCTCTTAACCACTAAGCCATCCCTCCAGCCCATGCTTATCCTATTGAACCTATGCTGACCTCAGTCTCCTTTGGAGAATCTGATTTCTTTTCCAGAAGGCAGCTAGAACAAGGAGATAAACCACCCCTTACACATCAGCCAGGGCCCGGGTGAAACCACACAGGAATTGGCGAGATGAACAAGCAGGAGTGTTGCTTCAATAGTGAGCCTGTCAACCGGAGCCAGGGTCATGCACCAAAGCAGAAATTCAGAAGCTGCTGAGAGCACAAGAGTAAAGTAAACTTAAGCACACTAGGACAACTCAGTTACTTTTGCTGAAGAGGGGCAGAAAGATTGTTAGAGCAAAAGAGTGTAAGAGAATGTTAGGAGGCACTGCCTCCCTCCCCTTAAAATGACTGACTGGTGCTCTCAAATCTCATAACCTACAAACCTAAGGGGAATGTCAGCAATCCTGCTGAGGATGGGTCTCAGCAGAATGGGGGCATGGAGGAGGGATATAATGATGCTAACATATGATGTATCCATATAACTTTTTACTTAATAAAAAACATTAAATAAATTAAAACAAAAAGCCAGGCGTGGTGGCACATGTCTTTAATCCCAGCACTTGAGAAGTAGAGATAGGAGGATCACTGTGAATTCAAGGCCACCCTGAGACTACATAGTGAATTTCAGGTCAGCCTGGACTAGAGTGAGACTCAACTTCAAAAAACTAATAATAATAATAATAATAATAATAATAATAAATTTAAAATCCTTATTTTTTCTAATTTTAGTAAATTCAAAAGTACAGGGGCTGAAGATGAAGCTCAGTAGTAACACTTGCATATCACATAAAATGAGCTGAGTTCAATCCCCAGCAGCACACACAAAAAAAAATAAATGAATATAAATAAATTGGATTTTTACAATTAATAACACTGGAAGGGTAGACAAATATTTCTTCACTATTTTGATTATTTGAGACAAAAATAATCCAGAAAATTTGTTCCTTAACTTGAAATTACATTAATTCATTATTTTAAAATGCCTTTTATTTATTTAACTATATTTAAAATATCCTGATAAATTACTCTAATGTCCTCTTTCCTTATCTTTTATTTATTTATTTATTTATTTATTTATTTATTTAATTATTTAATTTAATTGTTTGGTTTATAAGGTAGGGTCTCACTCGGGTCCAGGCTGACCTGGAATTAACTATGTAGTCTCAGGGTGGCCTGGAATTCAGAGTGATCCTCCTATCTCTGCCTCCTAAATGCTAGGATTAAAGGTATTTGCCACCATGCCCAGCTTTCCTTATTTTTAAAAAAATAAATAAAATAAATAAATAAATGAGGGGCTGGAGAGATGGCTTAACAGATAAGGCACTTGCTTGCAAAGCCAAAGGACCTAGGTTAAATTCCCCAGGACCTACGTAAGTAAGATGCACAAGGTGGTGCATGCGTCAGGAGTTCATTTGCAGTGTCTGGATGCCCTGGCGTGTCCATTTTCTCTCTATCTTCCTCTCTCTAATTCTCTCTCTGCTTCTTTCTCTTAGTCTCAAATAAATAAATAATATATAAAAATGTTTTTTAAAGCAGAGAAATAAGTGGATAAAAGCAGAAGTATCATGTTTGATAAAATCCTAAGAGATTTGTATAAGTGCTTTTATCTCATATGTAATATGTTATCTTTAATTATTGTAGGTATTAGTTTTCAGTGACTGGCTTAGGAAATTCTTTTCTTCCCCCCCCCAAAAAAAGCCCATTAATGAATTACAAGTCAGTTCTTAGTAGCCACTGAGCAGTTAGAACACACAATTAAGTAGCCTGTAGCTTGTGTTGTTACTGCAAACTTGATTACTAAGCAATCTCTGACCACTGACACTTTCATAGCAAGTGTCAGAGAATGAAAACAAAATCTCGCATATCTTGGGTAGCAAATCATCAATAGTAAGATGGATGCTGTAAACCACAGATGAGAAAATGATTAATATTTTTGATATTAGATAAGTAAGCAGTCTGTAATTATCTAGCAGAACCCAGCAACCTAGCCAGTAGCTGACGTGGCATTCAGGCAAGAGACCAGATCAATTCAATTTGTTTTATGACAAAATGACAAGATTTTCAGACGAGAAAGTAGCTAAGGATATATAGACTTCTGAAAGTCTTTGATTTCATCTATGTACATATTAGTGAACCCCTCAAAGATTGTCTAGGTCAAGGTATTCAACCATTTTAAATTTAGTCAGTGCAATTTTCCACTATTGATCTCTAGATAATATGCCAGAATGAATGTGGTTTTGAATAAAACTCCCAAATTTAACTTAGCATCAAGGAATTATCAAATAAATCTCATTTACCCTTATGATTTTGTGTAAGAAATATTTTGGAATATATCTTCCTACCATGAATTGGTACTAAATACAAACATATACATCTGGCTTGGAGATAAGTTTTCAGCTTTCAAAATTCATCTTGTTTATAACAGTCCTGCACAAAATAGCCTCACAGGCATTTCGCCATACATTAACCCCACCCATGCAAAGCTTGCTAAAGAGGGAGTTGTATACTATGTGAATACATAGAGTCAGGTCTTTTTATGTGTAATTTTATAAAGATACACTTCTAGTTTGTACTGCTTTCGATAAATGCATGGTAGATGCAAAATAAATGCTTCTGTTATTGTATCTATCTGAATTTTTATGAATTTATTTTAAGAAATGAATAAGAAACAGGCCTGATATGTAAACTAAATACACACTGTCAAAAGTATGATTGATTCTTACCTATATATAATTGTAATACCTCTATCCAAGAGGCAAAAGAGCAGATACATTGTGCAGCTGGAGACCATCAATATTTCTCTAAAGACATCTATATCTTTAAATGGCATAAAAGGGTTGGAGAGACCAACTGAGCTTGGTTCTCCTGGTCATACATAAATAGCTGGACATGGCCATACATGCCTGTCACCCCAAACCAGTGAAGAGAAAACACCACAAAATCACTACGACTTGGGAAAACCCTCACTCAGCATTCAGAGAGAGACTCTGTCTCAAGTAAATACGCACACATGTGAGCGCGCGCGCACACACACACACACAGATGCAAAACAAAGCTTAACAGTCCATTGATGCTGGATGCACATGCTCTCTCTGGCACTGCACAGAAGACAGTTGAGAAAGTCTCATGGTTCTATTTATTCATCCAGTCTCCTCTCTTTTCAGAAATTAAACATTTATCCCACCACAACTGAAGGACAGGGGTCTATGCACACTTCCTTTTAACTCATTTCTTTGTTTTTAATGTATCTATTTATTTATGAGAGAGAGAGAGAGAGAGAGAGAGAGAGAGAGAGAGAGAGAGAATAGGCTTGCCAGGTCCTCTAGCCACTGCAAACACAACTCCAGATGCTTACAACACGATATGCATCCACCTTACATAGGTTTGGGGGAATCGAGCCTGGGTCATTAGGCTCTGCAGGCAAGTGCCTTAAGCCTTAAGCCAGCTCTCCTAGCCTTTAACTCATTTCTTTGAGAATATGCTGTCTTGAGCACTGTATTCATCATATGCATAAATAATTTATATTATTTATTTTTGTAGATAAAGAGATAAAATTTCAGAGAAAAGACTGTTGTTAAAACTTGATTTGTCTTACTGAACACTGAAATATATTCTATTTTTAAAGATAATGTGCCAATTCTAATAATGGTTTACATAATGAGTTTTTTAAGTATAATTTATAATAATTTAATCCACTTCTCTGTAAGACACAGGTTTATACAGTTCTTTAGAGGAGTGAACTCACTTTTTGCACTTTGATATATAAAGAATCTTTTGGACAACTATTCAATATTGCTCTAATGTTTGTTTTAATTTTTCCTCTTATTATTTCTGCTGATATTTTGTTAAAACTTGGGAAAGATAGCATATACACCATTAATTATTATAATAGGCTATAAGTAGTGACTGTAAGGTTTATAAATATGGTTAAATCTATAAAAAGATGAATAGAGGAAGTTAAACTTAATTGAAACTTTGAAGAAGATTTTGTAAAGGAGACAATAGGAGCTTTGTTGTATGATTTGTTGTGTAACAGTGGGGGGGAAAGGTGAAGACCTAAGATGAGACTTCAGTAAAATGAACCACAGGGTTGGGAAAACTGTGGCAATTAGCTGGTAATTAAAAGATTAATTAATTAATCATTTTCCTATATTTTATTAATGAGAAAATGTCCACACTTCAGAATGGCCATAATGATATGTAAGAATAAATGTAGTCATGAGGATATGCACCCATAGATTTGTGAATAAAAGATGTGAAATAAAATATTCTCTGCAAAGAAATTATGATAAACAATTAGACAAACTGATGATTCTATTTAAAAAATTAAGACTTGTAGGAGAAAGATTTACATGCTTAATCTACAGCCAGAAAGATCTGTGTGGTAACCAGAGGAAAGAGCTACAGCCAGAGAAGACTGTATGACTAGAGAGGGTTGACTAAGGGAGAGATAACTTTATGTCATGGAGCTTAGAGGTGCCAGGCTGGACATGGTGCTATAGGCAATAGTAAGAATCTAGCATTAAATCTGAATGAGGAGAAAACTCATCAAATAATTTGGAGCATAATGTGACTTTAGTATGAATGAGATTTCATGGTATAAACAAAGAAATAAAGTGACAAAGAACACAGAAAAATGGTGCTTTTTATTACTAAATTCATAAATATATCAAAATCTATACATAAACCACATAAATTGTAATGTGTCAAGTGTGACCACATCACCCAGGCTGAGTATTTTCAGCTTTGAGAAGTGGTAAGAGACATGTGGACTGCAGGCTTTAGTATCTGAAAACACACACACACACACACACACACACACACACACACACACACACACACACACAGGAGCCAATGTAATCATGAATCTTTTAATGCAATTACATGTAGGGAATTCTTGTTAATGTATATAACTAAAATATGTGTTTACTATTTCCATTATTAGTGACCCCTGTTCAGAAGTTTTCTAGAGCACATTTTATTAAAAAATTGAAATAATTAAGAATTATAATCATGATTGAGGAATGGAGGAATAAAGCTGATGATAAATGCTCAATGTACAACCCTATAAAAAGTAAAAATATATTTTAAAAATAAATAATTAATAAGAATTCACATAACAATATAAAATTAAACAAATATAAGATTAAACAAATAGGAAAAATCATCACCATTCTCTGTCTGTTTATCTTCTCTATCTCACTCTCTGCTTGTAAATAAAAAAATAAAAATTAAAAAATATTTTTACAAAAAGGGGGCTGGAGAGATGGCTTAGCGGTTAAACGCTTGCCTATGAAACCTAAGGACCCCGGTTCGAGGCTCAATTCTCCAGGACCCACGTAAGCCAGATGCACAAGGGGGTGCATGCATCTGGAGTTCGTTTGCAGTGGCTGGAGGCCCTGGCACACCCATTCTCTCCCTCTCTCTCTCTCTCTCTCTCTCTCTCTCTTGCCTATTTCTGTATCTCTCTCTCTCTCTCTCTCTCTCTCTCTCAAATAAATAAACTTTAAAAAAAAATATTTTTACAAAAAGGGCTGGAGAGATGACTTAGCAGTTAAGGCATTTGCCTGTGAAGCCAAAGGATCCAGGTTTGATTCCCCAGGACCCATGTAAGCCAGATGCACAAGATCACACATGTCTGGAGTTTGTTTGCAGTGGCCATAGGCCCTGGTGTGCCCATTCTCTCTGTGTTTGTTTATCTTCTCTCTCTATCACTTTCTCTGCTTGCAAATAAATACATAAAAATAAAAATAAATATTTAAAAAATGTTCATATGTCAAAAATTTCCCAGAACAGAAAATAGTTATAAAATCTTCCTAAAATATAGGAAATATTTTACCTAAACAACAACAAAAAGATGGACAAAATGATCTGGACACTACTTCAGCATTCAGGTCCTTTAAAAGAGATTGTATTTGAGACTTCCCGTTAAGATGGCAGCATAGGACACACACCCTTAGGGATTTTGGCTTTATAAGACTATCTGTTATAATCTCCACACTTGTATACTCTGTGCTAGTTTCTAGTGAATGCATATATTGCTCAGTTGCAGTTTTAGAATTTGCCAGTGTATTGTTCCACACAGTCCACAAGAATACTTGCTTAGCAAGCAAACTCAACACCTTGGGTCACTTCTATTGTTGGATTGGGGTACAAAAGCTATACTTGGCACTTTAAACTCATATCCTGAAAATATATGAAGGTGGATCACCACATCTAAGAACACTGCTGATAAGTAGAAAACCCAACCATCAAAAAAATCCAGGATGCAAAAGTCACTATATTATAATACAAGAAACACAGGAATCAAGACAATGCAATCCCACCCAAAACTATAAATCCATCAGAAATGTTCACCAATGAGACTATTTTAGATGAAACTCCTGACAAAGATTTAAAAAAAAATGATGTTATCTATACTCAAAGAAATGAAAGAAGAAATGAAAGGAATCAGAGAAGAAAACAAAGGAATTAAAGAAATAAACAAACTCCTGAAATAGAACACAGGAAACCAGCTTAATGAAATGAAAAGCTCATTACAGGACATAAGTAAGGAAATAGAAATGCTGAAGAAAAACAAGGCTGAAATCCTAGCTCTGAAGAACACAGTCAGTGAAATTAAAAATAAATAAATAAATAAATAATAATAAAAAAACCCTCTGTGGGAAATCTCACCAGTAGAATGGATGAAGGAGAGAACAGACTATCTAAACTAGAAGACTAGGTGGCAGACCTAATATAGTCCAACAAAGAGAAAGACAAGCTAATAGAAAGGTACGAATAGGAATACCAAGATATTCGGGACACTATGAAAAGATCAAACATAAGAATTCAGGGTATAGTAGAAGGAGAAGAATTTCAATCCAGAGGCTTAGTAGGTTTTTTTTTTTTTCAACAAAATCATAGAAGAAAAATTTCCCCAAATTGGGAAAGAAATGCTAATGCAGATACAAGAAGCTTTTAGAAAACCAAACAGACAAAACCTAGAAGGATACTCTCCTTGCCATGTTATATTTAAACTACTAAACATGCAAACCAAATAAAATATATTGAAAGCAGTTAGAGAGTAAAAGCAAGTGACCTTCAAAGGGAAACTCATCAGGATCACAACAGATTACTCAACACAAACTTTAAAAGCCAGAAGGGCTTGGAATGATGTATTCCATGTTCTGAAAGATAAAAACTGTCAACCAAGATTATTTTATGCTGCAAAGCTATCTATCCAAAGGGATGGAGAAATAGGACATTCACAACAAAAACAGGCTAAAGGAATTTATGTCAACTAAATCAGCTCTACAGAAAATACTTGAAAGAATCCTTCATGCTAAAGAGAAAGCAAAATACACAGCAGAAAATAGGGAAAAAAATAAACCATATTCAAATAACAGTTAAGACAAGTGAGTAAAGGGAAAACAGGAAGCACTACAAAACAATAAGACTTGCAAGAATAAATACATATCTTGCAATAATAACTCTTAATATCAATGGACTCAATGCCCCAACCAAAAGACACATGCTTGCAAACTGGATTAAAAGGCAGGATCCTGCCATCTGTTGCCTCTAGGAAACTCACCACTCAATAAAAGACAGAAACCTTCTTAGGATGAAAGGATGGAAAACAGCATTTTAAGCAAATGGGCCTAGGAACCATCAGGGGTTGCTATCCTAGTATCTGACAGGATAGACTTCGAACCAACATTACTGAGGAAAGATAAAGAAGGTAACTTTATGCTGATTAAAGAACACTCCAACAGGAGGTAATTACAATCCTAAACATATATGCACCTAACACATCTTCCAAGGTTCAGGGTCCATTGCAGAAGAGGGGGCGGAAAGAATGTAAGAGCCAAAGGAAGAGTAGGACTCCTTACAACGTGCTCCTCCAGACACAAAATGGCCTGGGTATCCATGACCTCACAATGCCTGACACTACCTACACAAGACCATCATAATAGGAGGAAAAGATCATGACAACAAACTGAAAAGAGAGACTGATTGAGAGAGGGAGGGGATATGATGGAGAGTGGAGTTTCAAAGGGGAAAGTGGGGGGGAGGGAGGGAAATATCATGAGATATTATCTATAACTAAGGAAGTTGTCAATAAAAAAGAAAGAAAAAAAAGACAGAGATTGTATTCTACCTGTTGTCCCAGTGTACATCAACTGGCCCAATCTCAATAGTTGTAACCTCAAGAACAATTGCAGCTGAATGAGCAGCAATTTTGTCCCAGGGATTTCACTTATTTCTTTGCCATATCCTTAATGCTCACATTAGCCCATTTCTATGCAGTGCCACCCTGGACAAATTCTTGGGACATGGCATAACAACAAGCCTTTCACACAAACCACATTTAGTCCCATCCAGACAAAGCTCTTTCTTCCTCTCATAAGCCAAACCCCAAAGTCCATAGTTCTTACTGCAGTTTGGTCTTTTGATTCTAACCAGAATAGTCAGTCAAGCTTTACTTAGAGTATTGTAAGGTGTCACTGAGGCCAAGATTTCAAATCCTCCCACATTCCTCCTTCAAACCAGACCCAAAAGGCCAAAAGCCACTGTGCTAGTTTGAAAAGATATCCCCCAATATATTCAGTGTTTTATTAGTTTGTAATTTGTATCTGCATCCACCTGGCTGGAGGCAATGTCACTGGATGGATCTTACGGTGTGGTGGTGAGTTTGAGATTTCAATTGTAAAGATATGCAAAGTGTGCCTAGTGAGAGTTCCTGAGGTGTGCTATGCTGTGTGGCTTTTGGATTTTGGCTTGTGGCTTTGATCTCCATGTTTGGTCCTGTGAAAGAAAGGCCAGTTTCTTCTGCCCTGGATCTATATTCTTCAATAAATATCCCTTCCTCCATAACTGTGCCTGGTCTGGAAGTTCATCTCAGCGAACCTGAAGCTGTCTGCTACAGCCACACAGTCAGGTTTCTAGCAGTAATGGACCCAATCCTCTGGTATCAATTTTACTGTTGCAGTCAGTTTTGAGTTACTGTACAAAGATCCCAACCAAAATCAGTTTATAGACACAAGGGGAATCTCTGGATGGCATGGGAAAATGATGGCATGACCAGAGTGTGGACATCACTTCCTGATGAACATCAGGTGGACAACAGCAGCAGAAGAGTATGCCAAACACTGGCAACGAAAACCTGGCTATAATACCCATAGGCCCATGCCCAACAATTCATCAACTTGAAGATACTCCAATTCCCAAATTGCCACAAAGCTGGAGACCTAGCATTTAGAACACAAAAGTTTATTGGGGACACCTTAATCAAACCACCACAGCAAATTAAACCATGCCCATCAGCAATTATTTTCACAATTTTCAGTCCTGTTTCCTGATTTTCAAAGTGTCCTCCCACAGTTTCACCTCAGCATAATAAGAATTTGCTACAGGAAATGGCAATGAACTGTACATTATATTTTCAGAGCAAACTGTGACATGATAATAATCACAATTATAAATTATGACTCCATTTCCAAGGGAGGGAAATTAATGAGCTGAATATGAAATTTTCTTTTATAACTGATCAACTGAATTCATAGCACTAATTACTTAGTTCGTGTGTGTGTGTGTGTGTGTGTGTGTGTGTGTGGATTACTATTTGTAGTATTGTTTATCAATTCAAGATACTGGTATGCGCATGTTTAATAATGTGGCACTCAAGGTTTTTTTAGAGGAGCAGAACTGATAGAATGAATATGTATTCTCAAAGGGGGATTGGATTTATTGTGATAACTTACAGGATATGAACTGGGCAGCCCAACAATAGTTGTCTATAGACTGCAGAGTTGAAGAATCCAGTAACTGCTCAGACACAAGGCTGAAACAGGCTGGATTCTGATGTCCTTAAAGGATAGTCAAATGGTAGATGCAATTAGCAAGGAAAGCCAGGCAAAATGGACAAATAAGTGAGTAACTGAGGCAGTAGGACAAAGGAAATAACATTCCAAATTCTCCTGTAGTTTTCTGATACACAGTCACTCAATTGAAGGGCCTCCCACTCTGGAGGAAAGAATTCTTCTCAGTTAAACCTTCTTGGATATTACCTCACACACTTGCCCCACAGGTATTTTCTCCTTGAATTCTCATCTGATCAAGCAGACAACAGAACATAACCATCACAACTCCACATGAAGATAACAAGGTCATAATTCTACCTATATGATATATAACTATTCAATGTACAATTGAAATTGCACTATTATTTTCCACAAATACATGGTAAATGCCTTTATTGTATAATATTGAATGATTTTAATATAGGATTAACAACAAGTAATGACTGATATAATCTCAATAATTATTACATGGTAGAGAAATAGAAAAAAGAAAATCCAGGGCTGGAGAGATGGCTTAACGGTTAAGGCGCCTGCCTGCTAAACCTAAAAACCCGGTTCCAATCTCCAGGTCCCACGTTTAGCCAGTTGCAAAGTGACGCAAAGGCGCAATGCCACACTTGCCCACAAGGGAGTGCGCGCATCTGGATTTCGTTCATAGCAGCTGAGAGACTGCTGGCTCGCCCATTCTCTACCTGTCTCCCTCTCCCTCTCTCTCTCTGTCTGTCTCTCTCGCCAAAAAAACAAAAAGAAAGAAAATCCAAGGTTTCTTAATATTTGTATTCATATACATAAATATTTTTAACAAACAGGGCAAACACACTAATAACGATTATAATCATTATTTTCGTAACTGGTCGTTTGCTCCTAGCTGGTATTTGAAGTACCTTCTTTACTTCCCATTCTGTATTTCCTCCACCTTCAGAAAGGATCTGGGCAGGTCTTGCTTGTTTACCTGGAGAAGGTGACCAACAACCTTCATTCCTAAAAGATTTAGTCTAATATATCATGCTTCCATGATTGGGTTTTCAAAGTTTCTAATTGTCCTTGATGACAGGACATGGTAACATTGAAAGATTCCCTAAAGGAGACCCTGCAATTCAAACATAGGTTTCCTTACCTCCCCTGTGGAAGAGTAGTCTAATTTATCCTGGTAGTCTGGTACAATCTCTCCTGCTAGAATAGTGTAAGAGATAGAAATTGACTAGGTAGTTGAGAATTGACAGGACCCCAAAATGAACATTTTTTTCACTTGACTAAAGGTGGGAAATGTCATTAGACCTGTAAGGAGAACGGGGATTTTCTTTATGCCCTTCTTCCCTGAAAAGTTACAAACTTCAGGAAAGATTTCTAGATTAAGTTTACATCCTTCCTAGATGACAGAAACCCTGATCCCCACCTAACGTTTCTGCCAATATTGCCTTATTTTACAGAAAATCTAAAACCTGATCTTTCCAGAGCCCTGTGAAACCTGGTCTTCCTCATGTGGACACCTGTGCCACTCACATTTAAAAAACCCGGCCTGGGCTGGAGAGATGGCTTAGCAGTTAAGGTGCTTGTCTGTGAAGCTAAGAACTCATGTTTGACTCTCCAGGTCCCACATAGCCAGATGCACAGTGACACAAGTGGGAAATGTTGCTCTTGTGCCATAAGGGGGAACACATGTCTGGAGTTCATTTGCAGTAGCTGAAGGCCCTGGCATGCCTATTCTTTCTCTCTCTCTCTCTCTCTTTTCTCTCTCTCTCTCTCTTTCTCTCTCAAAACTATAAACAAAAACAACCTGAATCTCAGAGTGGGTTTTTCAAACCCTTTCTCTTCTTCCCTAGGCAAGAGCTGTGCCTTTCTTCTTTTTCTTACTTTCTGAGCTTAAGCTCTTCTTATCTTCTCTCTCCTTAAATTCTAAGTTATAGTAAATTCTCATTGAACCTTATCCTCTGGTATATGTATTTCATTCATTGAATTCATGACGAAAATCAAGAAAGACCCCAAATTAGTGGTGCTTTGCTATGCAAGGAATCCCCAAATTCCAGTATCATTAGTACTGTAACTCCTTTCTTAGCCTGTTGAGTCATGCACATCAGGAATACAAAGTTTCCAGGGGGAAGTCTTGGCTTCCAGTTCAGTAGCAAGTTTCTTTGTGTGTCCTGGCAGAAGTACTTTCCTCTCTGGGAGCATGATTGCTAGACCATCAGAGCATAAAGTTGTGGGTACAGTAAGCAAAAATTTGTCTAGAGGGTTCACTGGGGGTGAAAGAGAGCAGTACTGTTGTAATTTCCAAATCTGATGCCTGGACTCTTGAATATTAGTTACATGAGAAACAGTAACATAGTTTGGAGATTTTGATATATACAACCTTCTGGGGAACCCTACCCCAGCCTTTCAGGATATTGTTTCCTAGTTAGTACTATAACTATTTCTTTCAAGAGGCCTTCCACAATTCTGTCAAGCCAGCTGCTTTAGGATGGCAGGCGGTATGGTAAGAGCAGAGATATCTATGAGTAATAAATTCATTGGTCAGAAGCAATGCTAAGTAGAATGCCATCACAGTGGTTTAAGACATTCCGTAAGTCTACAGACAAGAGTTTTGGCAGAAGCACTACCTTCAGAAAAGACAAACATAAAAGCAGAATAATCATGTATTCCAGTAAAGGGAAAACTCTACCCTGTCCTAGATAGATTTGGTCCAATGTAGTCAATCTGCCATCAGGTTGCTTGATTGTGAACCCAGGTAATGGTAGCATATTGAAGGCTTATTCTTGGTCTTTAATGCTTGCAGACTTGGAACTTAGTAGCAGCAGAAGCAAGGTCAGAGTCAGTGAGTAAAAGTCCATGTTGTTGAGGCCATGATAACCATACATGCAAACACCCTCACAGACCTGCCCACGAGATGCATCTTTCACTCCATTTCTAATCTGATCAAGGTAACAACAGAACTCAGCCATCACAAGCAACCACATTTGCCATTTTGTTACCATTTTTAAATAAAATTTAGCCATGCAATATGACTATTTCTACCTGGTAAGCTTTATTCCTCACAGAACATAAGCCTTTAAAACTTTTATTTTTAAAAATTTTATTTATCTATTTAATTTGAAAGAGAGAGAAAAAAAGAGGGAGATAGAGATAAAATGGATATGCCAGGGCCTCTAGTCACTGCAAATGAACTCCAGACACATGCCCCACCATGTATATCTGATATACGTGGCTACTGGGGAATCAAACCTTGGGTTATACAGGCAAACACCTTAACAGCTAAGCCATCTCTCCAACCCCAAAAGGCTGATTTTTGTTTTGTGTTTCTTTTCATATGGTTTTAATGATGTTCATTTATTTCAGCTCCTCACAATGCCTTATGCCTGCTGTTCTCTCTGAAGCTACTGAATATTTTATTTCAAAAAGGAGGTCATGGTTAAAAAGTAATTTGGAAATTAAATTATTTTCTCCTATTGGATAGCCTGCAGTGTGCATCTCAGTTTACATTAGCACTAGCTTTACTATGCCCAATATGAACCAATATTCCTGATTGTAGCTTCCTTCTTTGTCGAATTGATGCTCTACATTCATATCATAAATATCACTGAAGAACAGGAAATTTCTCCATAAAAATGTGTGTGTGTGTGTGTGTGTGTGTGTGTTTATAAACAGGTAGGATCATCTAACAATCACTTTAATTTGTTCCCTCCTGCAATAAAAATAATTTTAGCCAATTGTTGCAGTTAGATTCTCATTACTTCTCATTACCTGACCAAAGCAGCTTCCGGGGTTTCTTTGAGGTTTACAGTTTCAAGGGGAAGTGTCATCACGGCAGAAGAAGCTGGCTTCACCACACATCACAGCAGAGAGGATAGAAAACAAGCACAAACACTGCAGCTAAAAACATGGTAGTCTAGATCAAGATTCACCCCCAGTGACACACCTCCAGGAGACTAAGGAGGAAATTTAATCAACAGGGTGGGAGAGAATATCCACAGTCATTGGCCATTCCCACAATGACTGACTGCTGCTTTCACAGCTAATAACCACAACCCCTTGGTGAATGCCAGCAATCCTACCGAGAAGGGTCTTCATTGGGGTGGGGGCAGGGAGGAGGGAAATGACAGTACCATGAAGTTTCCATTCAAACTTTCTACTTAATAAAATACATCAAAGCAAATCCTGTCACATACACTTATCATCTTTTGGTAACTACTTACTTATTGTTCCATTCTATTTTATGTAGAAAGTAAAAATAAAGTACATTCAACTATATTTCAAAAATATACTTGAAACTATGAGGTATTTATCTTTCAATCAAACACATTACACCCATAGACTCATGTTCATCTCACAATGCAAAATACTCAGTCCAACTTCAAAAGTTCCCATAATCTTTAACAATATTAACTCTGTTCTTTTGCATGTTTTGCTCGGTAAACTTCAAGTACAATAACCAGCCTCAGAAAATGAGGATTAATAACAACACATTTCTAGGCTGAGTCTCCAAAAGATGTTAGAAGAAAGCACTCAATATACAAAGGGGTAAAGAGAATTTGTAATTTAAATAGCAATATAATTATAATAAAAACCATAGTTTATATTAATACTGACAAGTGTAAGTTTTCTTATACATGGCACATTAGATTTAGTGATTCATAATATGTTGAAGGTGACAGTTGTGTTACAGCATACAACTCAAATGTACTGGTACTCGAAAAAAGAGTGTCACATTTAAATATAAAGCATTTCATTTTTAAATACATACATACATATATACACACACATGACTTAATGTTTGTATAAGTTTTAAACTTTGTCGTGCATGAAAATAGTCTTCAATGATTTGGAAAGGTGATTACCTTACGTTTTCTGTTGCATTAAAGTATAAGGTTCTATTTATTGACGATATAATTTATGAACATGACAGACATTCAATGCTTTCTTACCTAACTTGATGCATTTCATGACATGTACTGAATCAAATTATGTACAAAATTATTACAAGCAACCAGTGGTCACTTTAATCTCTTAAAAGAAAAATGAAGGCTGGAGGCATGACTTAGTGGTTAAGGCATTTGCCTACAAAGCCAAATGACCGTGGTTCAATTCCCCAGGACCCACATTAGTCAGATGCACAAGGGGGTGCACATGTCTGGAGTTTGTTTGCAGTGGCTAGAGGCCCTGGCATGCCCTTTTTCTCTCTCTATCAAATAAATAAATAAAAATAAAATATTTATTAAAAAAGAAAAATGACTCAAGTATTAACTTGTACCTCTTCAAGTGTTTTAGTATTATCTAGTACCAATTTATCAAAAGTTAACTATGTCTTAATCTTGCAGCTAGGTATTGCAATATTAATGTTATTATTAGTATACAATGGTTGTCTATTCAAAGTAAATTCATAATAATACAAGACACATAAAAGATATAAGGAAGCTGATGTGTATAATCATTAAACATATCAGGAAGCAAGTAATATCATTGGATAAAATTTAAAAAATAGAGGGAAATGTACTGATTTTTAAAGGTGTTATCAGGAAAATACTTACGGAAGAATGGACCTTAAGCTATGTCTATGAAGGTTGACTACTGTTTAATTAAATATAAAGAATATTGATGGAGGAATTCTTGGCAAGAAAAATAAAAAGTATATATGCAAAGAAAACCAATTTTATATTTTTAGTAGCTCTTGTGCCATAAACTTTGTGAAGGTGCACTTAAATGTATTTTCAAAAGCAATTTGTACATAAAAATGTTCATAAATTTATTTTAAATGTGAAAATTTATTTTATGTTTAATTTTTATGTGGGTGGGGAGAGAGAAAATTAGCACGAAAGGGCCTCCAGCCACTGCAATTGAACTCTGGACTCATAGATCCCCTTGTGCACATGTGAGACATTGTGTGTTTGTATCATTATGTGTCTGACTTATGTGGGACCAGGAAGGTCAAGCATGAGTCCTTAGCCTCATAGGGAAGTGCCTTAACTGCTAAGCCATCTCTCCAGCCCCTTTATGTTTAATTTTTAAATTTTTTTTAATTAAGCTTTGTACTCACCTACATATCTAATAAATTTATAAATCCAACAAATCATACCAGCAACTCTAAGGGAAACTTTATTACCTAGTAAACAAAATTTCATTGTCACTTTAATTTAAGTTTGTAAGTGCATTTTTATTTCCATATGCCTATATTGATGGACTATCCAAACTTCCCAATATTTAAGAATCAGATTTATAAATATATTATATGTGAATATTACCATAATATATAGAAATTTGTGATAGTTTAAATATATTATACTCATTAATTTAAAACTTTAATTCAAAAAACAAGAATAATATGTTATCTTAGTAGATCAATTACTTAAAGGTCAGAAATATCTTTCATCTATCTATCAATCTATATATTTCTGTCTTTTATTACTCTATGTGTATATGTGATTCACAATATTTTTGACTTAGTTTATCATCAATACATAGTTCTAAAGATTGAATAGTTAGGAAGCATTTTCCCACTTTGAAGTTAATTACCCAAGAAAATATTTTCAATATGTTCACAGTTGGCTGACTTTCAGTTAAAGATACACAGAGAAGGGCCTCTCTCCCATTCTGCATTTTGTCTTCAGGCCATATTCTGATACTTACTTATGTTCACTACCAAAGAAACTTCAAGGCTTACAGGAGTGGTCCAAAAAAATCTCATATCCTTATTATTTATAAATTTAAGGAAGATATGACAATATACTCTAACAGGTACAAACACTGTTACTATAAACACACAACTTTATGTATTCCACAAGACTATGTCTCTTTCCTGTTTTATTGTGGTAAAAGGCAATTTTTTCCATAAATATAACAGGTGTTTGGCTTGTTTTCTATTTGTTTATGTGTTTTATTATCTCAATTGCTGCATTGCTATTCTTTCCTTTCCAGATGTTTCAATTTTGCCATAATATGACTTATGATTTGCGTTTAACATAGAGTTTGTTATAGTGCTCATTATTGGGCTATGTGAACTAATTTTCCACATTTCTTAAATTGTCATTAAGTAATATTAATATTTTCTCCTTTAGAATATTATTTAAATTAAGAAAAAGTCATTAACCAAAGCAATCAAACACAGACTTAAACTGTAACTTTGGTTATGAGGATTTATCAGAATTAATGATACTTAAGCACTTATAAAAGTGAAGGCATTCTATATCTTTTAAATTATTTTAAAATTGTTGAGCTATCATTACAGGAGAAGCAATTAAAGTGTAAAATTGAAGTAACAGGTTAATATCTGTTGCTATTTCAGGCTGCTGTTGAATATGACTTATATTGGCTGAAGTACACATCCTGATAGGAACTCTCATTTCTATCCTTTTCCATGTCAACTGGTGACAATTAGTGATAATAGTTAAGCTTTATAAGAATAAGAAATGATCTTGAATATTAATGGAAATTTTGTTTTTTTTAATAAAAATTTATATCTGACTGCTGGGTGACAGTATAAAATACTCAGATAATTATGATTGAAATGTGAGGATGTCCTGGATGAGAAACTGCAAATAGCAAAGACATTACTTGCAGTTGATGGATGTGATCCCTGAATGCTCCTTCCTTCTTTATAAATTGGAAGTTAGTATGATGTTAAAGTAAATCATCTTAAAAGCTAAAAATGCAAGTGATCATACATAAGTGGAACATATCAAATCAAATAAAACTAAAATAAATACAACTTGGCATAAAAGAAACTTATATAAATGATTTATGCACAAAATTTGCAATAGCTTGTTTGTAAAGAAAATATTATTCCAAGAGACAGTGTTGCTAATTCTGTGGCTTGGAAGAGAGAAATAAAATATAGTAACTGCTATGAAAAAACCAAATTCTGTGGAAGTGTGGATGCTACCTTCATGTCTCCTTCTCTGTTCATTTCTATCTCAACGTACACAGAAACCTGCCACTGTGTTTGTTTCTCCTTGAACACATTACTCACAAAGAAGGAACATTAGTGTTTTCATAACAACACTATTTTAATATCAGGCAATAAGTTATTTTCTGAAATTCTTGGTTCACTAATCATTGAAGACTCTATTTCCTCCATTCATATATAATAAGCTAGGTTTTTAAAATGCCATATCAATTTTTAATACACTTAAAATTATTAGTATTCCCTTTCTGCTTGAAAACAATATTATCTTCCTGTATTACAGAGTGAGAAGAGAAATTAGCATATGATATAATTGGATTCTATTTGCAAATTCATTGCTAATCACCAAGCTTTTATTTTTCTGTATTTCTTCTAAGCACATTTATGGCTACAGAATTGTGTTTGGAATTCTTAATATATCTTAAATTACCTCTTTTGTGGTAATCATAAAGATTAATTAATATGGTGAACTTATATTCATGTGAAAGACAGTTAATATTCATTTGGTTATAATAACAACTTATACTTTGCAACATAAGTGTTAATGTTAATCAATTACTGGTGGCTTCACTTCATCCCCTCTGGTTTACATGACACATCCTTGTAAGTATACAAAGGAACTCCTTCTGATTATCTCTGCATAAGTTTTGTACCATGTTCAAAGGTTTTGTATATATGACTGTGAACCCAATCTTTAATGAAAAGCAAAATGTGGAGCATTGGTTATTTGCAAAGTTTTGAGAATTTTCAAAATCCAGCACTGTTATATTAAACTTAAAGAATCACTTCATAAAAACATCAAGCATTGTGCAACTTGCATGTCAAAGTTCCTCGAAACCAGTCCTATGATCAAGTCAGCATATTGCAGGGCCTGATAATGTGTTTGGGAGATGTCTGCTCAGGTTTCAATATTATTTTATTGTTTTGTTTTTTGGTTGGCCTGAGGCAAGTTACTTAATAGTGCACAGTCTGCTTTTATGTGCACAAAACAGTGTCATCGCTATCCACTTTTTGAGAACATATTGAGTAGTGAATAAATTAATTCATGTGGATTCTCAGTGAATATTGTTTGACACAGAATTCTACAACAAAAATTAGGTAATCTTAATAAAGAAGCTGATTATTTGAATACAGCTGTCACATAAAAATATGAACTATCCTTTTCCATATTATTTCCATACAATATAAGCTTGTAAATACCATTAATTTTTGCTGCAACTTTGGTGATCTCCCTTAGAAAAGAATACTCAAGTAGATAGCTCTGGGTCACTAGGTTGATCTCGGGTGGGTAATCAATTTTTTGGATCCATAATTGAGATGAATAGTCCACATATTTTTAATTTTTTTTATAACCAATTGAAATACAATCTGGATTTTGAAACCAGTTCTGAGAACCTAATTTTGCTAACTAAAGTAACTAGTTTACATTACTAGCTTACATATTGTTTGGCCTGACCTATTTCTAAAACTAAGACAGGTCAATACATGTTATTTAAAAAGTTACAAAAAAACACTTGACATGGCTCTTTTTAAATTTATCATTTCAACTTTGTTTTAGTATCTGTGGTGGTTCGATTCAGGTATCCCCCATAAATTTAAGTGCTCTGAATGCTAGTTCTCCAGCTGATGGCAATTTTGGAATTAAAGTCTTCCGAAAGCAGGGTATTGTTGGGGGCAGGCTTATGGGTGTGATAGCCAGCTTCCTCTTACAGTGTTTGACACACCCTCCTGTTGTTGTTGTCCACCTAATATTGGCCAGGAGATGATGTCCACCCTTTGCTCATGGTACCATTTTCTCCTGCTATCATGGAGCTTCCCTTCAAGTCTATAAGCCAAAAATAAACCATTTAGACTTGGCCAGCTCACCTGCATTGAGATAATAGGAAGAATGTAGACTCTTTTGAAGGGGTCTGAATGCTAAAAGTGTGTCCTGTTCTTCAAAGTTTGCTTTATTCCTCCTTGGATTAACAAATTGGCAGCCTACCTGATATTATGGAGTATAACAAATGCAAGAAAGAGAGGGTCATTGATTTTGCAATATGGTTTTGCTTTTTGGAAATGGCCATGGGCATTGTGAAGCAGGCTTGTTGGATTACCTGCATGAAAGCCCAATGGAGCCATGAGGATGAACTGCGGGTGCAGTGGGGTCCCAATGGAGATGCCAGAACTCTAGGATGGCTGCCAAGAAGACCTGTTGATGCCAAAGGAAGTTTTGAGTAGCCTTGATGGAGGGATGAAATTGGAACTCCAGAGAATTGTCACTGGGTAGAAGTGACTTGGAGACTTGTCACTGGTTACACTTGTTGGACTTGGAGCTACAGGGTCTGATGTTTCCCTGATTTGTTTTAAATCTTTTTTACTGGTTGAGTATTTCCTTGCTATGCCCAACATCGTTAGAAGTGTGAATTTTTATTCTGTGCAACTATGGATTTTTTTAATTGATGTTATTATGGCTCAGTTAAGGAAGATCTTAGACTATGGGAATGTTGGAATATCACTGGGATTGATTAAAACTATGTGGAGCTGGGCATGGTGGCACACACCTTTAATCCCATCACTCAGAAGGCAGAGGTAGGAGGATCACTGTGATTTCAAGACCACTCTGAGCCTACATAGTGAATTCCAGGTCAGTCTGGGCAAAAGTAAGACCATATCTCAAAAGACCAAAGGTGGGGGAAGGGAGGGGAACTATGTGGACTGCATTACAGGGGCGGAATGTGGTGGTTTGATTCAGGTGTCCCCTGTAAACTGAAGTGTTCTGAAAGCTAGTTCCCTAGCTGATAGAAATTTTGGAATTAAAGCCTCTTGGAGGCAGGGTAATGTTGAGGGTGGGTTTATGGGTGTTATAGCCAGCTTCCTCTTGCCAGTTTTTGGCAACCCTCCTGTTGCTTTTGTCCACTTGATGTTGACCTGGAGGTGATGATGTCCACCCTCTGCTCATGCCACAGTTTTCCTCTGCCTTCACGGAACTTCCCCTCAAGTCTATAAGCCGAAATAAATCCTTTCTTCCCCACAACCTGCTCATGGTCAGCTGTTTTCTGCCAGCAATGTGAACCTGACTACAACAGTATCGTATCACAAAAGAAAAAAAAAATTAGAAAAAGTCTAATTCAAGTCTTAACTGAGAAGGCTGCTCTGTGGAATGGAAGCAGGGAGGAGGGAAAAGATGTTATCAACACATGACTTATCCATACAGAAATGTTCTAAATAATCAAAAAAGAATATTTGGTCATGTTATTTTCATTAGTACAGAAGCAAACACATTTAATAATACTTGAAATTTTCTGTATTCAAAATCCTTTAATTTCATAGCCTTACTTTCTGTTCCCAGTGACTTATTACCTTCATCAAGGCTGCACCTCGTAAAGTTACAAAAACCTGCCAAAACAGATTTGCCAGCCAGGAACCAAGTGTTCAAACACTTGAGCCTGTGGGGAATGATTTTCATTCAAACCACAACATTCCATCCACTGGTGTCTGTAGGCTAGTAACCAACTCCTGCTAGAAAGTATATTCATTCCTCCTTCAAAAGTCCCCACAGTCTTAACTATTAAAACTGATCAAAGACCCAAAGTCTCTTCTGAGACACAAGGTAAACTCTTAACTGTGATTTTCCTGTGAAATAATTCAGTCCACAAACAAATAAAATAAAATTACATGCTTCCAACACAGAATGGGAGTAAAAATCCACAAAGTAGAAATGGAAGCATTGCATGGAAAAATCAGACCAAACAAGAGTGAAGCCCAATGTGGCAAACACCAAACACTACATATTATTTATATGTCTGGGACTCATGATGGAATCATCTAGGCTGCACAAAGATTTAATAGCTACCCCTCTTAATATTTGCTGCTTGTAGTTTATATAGCCTCCTCTTGGCTTACTCCATGTCTATATTTTTGAAAGATATGCCACAGTCCTGGCATCTCCAGTATCATTGGGTCTTTATTCAAAGACATAACATTCACAGCTTCACAAAAGAACTTCCCAGGTTCTCATTGGAGGGAATCTGACCCTGTTTCTAATGTGAAGCCACAGTTGCTGTTTGAAACTATGGAGCATGATGCATTACCACTCCTAATCTTCTGTCTTTCATGCCTAAATGTCATGCCTAAGTTCCATGTAAACAATGTTACCAACTTGTACTTCCCACTTTGGATCAAGGCTGGAGTGGTGATTTTTGGCTCAGTCGATGAATGTTTGAAAACACTTTCCTGGATAGCTATTTGTGACAGCGAAGTCCCTCTGTGGCTCTCCATTCAAAATAATTTGCATGCTCACCAGTGAGAGCCTTCAGTGGGTGGGGTCTTTCACATCTTTCCTATTGTCCCAGTGAAGAAAATAGGGCTTCTCTATAATTCTGTTAATTTATATAACAATTACGATATTGTTTTCAGCTTTAATCTCCTTGAATGACACTTTAATCTGGCTCATAAACCTTTCCTCACTATACTTCAGATTTTGTTCTTTAATCTATTTTTATGCTCTTTCACTATAGGACTAATAAGAATGAAGAGTAGTAATGTTTGCCTGTATTAAAATTTCTTCTGTCAAATCAGTTCATCACCTTTTAAATTCAATCTTCCTAAGTCATCTTCTCAAGACACAAGCAGAACATAGCCAGACTGTTTGCCAGGCCACTAACCCAGAATTCTGTAGACTGCTTGTTCCTCTTCAAAAACTTACGAGCCTATTTTCCACCATTGGCATCTCTGTTCAGTTTATAGTCTTCCAAATTCTCACCAGAATGGCTCCTTAAGCTTTTCTTACAGCCCTGTCTTGATTCTCTAGTCCAAACTCCCAAACTCTTCCACATTCCTCCTGCAAACCAGTTTCAAATTCCTTATAAAGCACATATCACAGAAGCAGGTCCACTCCTTGGCACAAAATTTTGTATTAACTATGTTAGCTTTTGTTGTGACCAAATACCTGCCCTGACAAGTATTTACGTTTCTAAAGAAGCAAGGGTATATTTCAACTTAGAGTTTCAGAGGGTACACTCCATTAAGGTGGGTAAGGCATGGCAGTAGGAGCTAACAAGAAGCTGCCTAGTCACATGGCATTCAGTCCAGAATAAAGGATAAGCTTGAAGTGGGGCCATGTTATGCAAAAAAACAAGACTACCTGTTTTGCTTTCCCAACCTAACACCATGCCCTAAAGGGTTTCCTGCCTTCCCAAATAGCATTGATGCAGAGTTTAAGGAGGGTCTATGAATCCCAACTTTTCAGGTCTTGTTTATTTTAACAAAGAAATTAGAAAAAAAAAAGAATCTTAGATGGATAAATTCTAAATTATTGGATTTTTTGGGGAGACATAATGAATTATGAGGTTTATTTATAGTAAATTAGTATTTAGGGAAGAGGCTAGCTGAAAACCTCAGGCCATGAAGGGATTCTCCTTGCCCAGCTGGCAGAGAGAATCTCCATCATAAAGAAATGTCTGGGGGAAAAAGTCCATATAAATGCACTTGGGGGAGGCAGAACGTGAGACCAGGCTTACAGATTGAGAAGTACACCCAGGCACGCACAGAAGTGGGAAGCTGGACAAAGAAATGTTTGCCTGGCGCCCTCACATATAGTAGACAAAACATGAGAGGCTGGATGAAGAACTTCGAAGAAACATACACACATGGCAGAGAAGTGTAAGAACGCCAGCCCTTCACCTTCACATAAAGAGAGTTTGGAGTGTGTATTGATAGGACTGGGGGTTAAGGCCCTGTAACAGAGGGAGAGCGCACCACAACAGGGACCTGGAAATTCAGACACCAAGGGAATAGCAGCCAGCCAAGAAAGCCCACACTTACACACGTGGTGGATCCAGAGTCTGGAAGAAAATCATACATGTAACAAGAGTGGAAAGGCACCTTCAAACACAACACACGTGAGAAACGAACAGAAAAGTATCGAGGCATGATACTAAAAATGTCTCCCAGCCAGTCTGGGTGAAGGAGGGAATGTACACACTGGTATTGAGGTGAAAGAACCACAGGTCAGTCAGGCAGCCAAAATGGGAGAGAGGTTAGCACATGACAAGCCCTTCTTCTTGTTGTAGTTTTATTTTTTATTTTTTTTTTTTTGTTTTTTTTTTTTTTAATTTAATTTTGAGGTAGGTTTTCCCTTTAGCCAAGGCTGACATGAAACTCACTCTATAGTTCCAGGCTGACTACAAATTCACAGAGATCCTTTTACCTCTGCCTCCCAAGTTGCTGGGATGAAAGATGTGGGCCAACACCCTGGCTTTCAACAAGCCCTTTATAGTTAATTAGGATGGTCTTTTGTTATCAGACTCAGGTATGTAAGGGAGAAGCTTGTCTTGCTTTTGGATTTAGGGGGCAGATAGCTCCCCTATGTGGTGTGTTAGATTAGGGGAAGCAGTAATCAGTACTTCAGCCATTATGGACTATGGATTATGGATGACACTAAATCCAGGTGCTGCATTCCAGTTATGTCAAGGCAGGTAGGGTGACATTTTGTTCTTCTTAAGCTCCTGTCCCCAAGTGTCTCCTTCAGGACCATAGTCTTGGGGCTATTCAGACAGTTGAGGGAGATTGTTCATTCAAACCACAACAGAAATTGATAATGTTTGTGAATCCTAGCTAAAACCATATGGTTTATGAATAATATTTCAAAAAAGCATAGATAACACCAAAATTTGTTCTTTACATTTTAGTGTTTCATTTTTCATTGTTTTCAACCTACTTTGAAGTTTCTTTATAAGATAATTATTGTATATAAAATTATAAGAATAATCCTTGAAGAAATAAAACTGTAATAATTCTTAAACTACACATATATCAATAGCAGGTTTTATTTGCATATTTCTATGATTTTTAACATGTGAAGTAAGAATTTTCCATTATTAGAAATAAAGGAAGGAATTAGTAGGAGAAAACTGATAATCCTTGCGACAAGATTCAAGTAGTAATCACCACTGGTCCAATTCTGCATTGAATGATGGATGATGCTTCTCCATAGACCCCTAAGATGATATAATAAATATATATATATAATCAGTAATTTTTGCAGAGAAGCAACACCATGAATTTATACTTCATAGTCATCATTCTAACAGTTTCTCAACCTCATTTATATTAACGTTCTGGGATTTAAGAGTTCTTTATGATGGGAAACCGGGCCTGTAGAGATGTGGAAATGGCTAAGTCACATGCAAAAGGAAACATGTTCAGTTATAAGGACTGAGATCCAAAGATGGGCTTGAACTTAAGATAAAGTTATTATGCCACTCTAATAACTTTATTTAAACAAAATAGTTCTAACATATAATTTATTTCCTCAAACACCTTCCATATGTACACATAATGGCGTGTTAAATGCCAAGAGAAATGACATGGTATAAACTGTGAGATGGAATTGTGAAAGATTACACGAGCATTCCAGACAGAAATAAAATTAGAGATCAAGTCAGTAGTCTAAAGAGCATATGATGATAAAATTGAACTCAGTGTTCCTCGAGATTTTAGAAACAGAAGGAAAAAAAAGCAATATTTGTAAATGGTCCATGTTTTCTGCTTTGGATAAAAACTTTTCTCTTGGACTTAAAGCACAGAAGTAGATGGTCAAACACTCATCTGAAAAATGATAGGTAAGTGAGCTCACCATTATAACTCACCATTAACTTAATTTCTTCACTAAGACTTAACTTGTGGTCATGTCATGGGTGGGGAACAGACTGTACTTTCCAGCAGAGAGAACTCTTGTAATTTGCTTTCATAAGGAGAGAGAGAGAGAGGGGGTGTTGAGGAGGGGATTGGCATGCCAGGGCCTCCAGCCACTGCAAGTGAACTCCAGCCATGTGTGCCACCTTTCGACCTTGCTCACTTGTGTCATCTTGTGTGTCTGCCTTATGTGGGACTTGGAGTGTAGAACATGGGACCTTAGGCTTCACAAGCAAATGCCTTAATTACTAAGCCATCTCCAACCTACAAAAGAACTCTTTATTCAAAATTTCATTTTTGAAGCTTTATTTTGTCTTTCCTGTACACACTTTATACTAGAATATTAGATGCAGATGCTTTTGTTTCCACTGCATATTCTGTTCACTAATTCTTTCATGTACTTCATAAGAAATAAACTTCAATGAATAAAATTTCACCAGATGCACAAAGACTCATGATTACTCTAACATGGGACATATTATAATAGATTCTTGAAGAGTTCTTCTGAAATTTCTGAGAACTTTGTAGTAATCAGTGGTGTAATTGTACTCAATGGAAACTCCCTCACTTAAATCCACCAGTTACAGATGAAGAGAGACAAGCGAGTGCTATAAAATTGCTTGATAAACATGAAAGGAAAATGCTCTATAACCCCTAACAACATAAATAGAAATTAAGATGCTTACATTTCAATCATTTGTGTTCTAATGTTTATTGAAGGTACCTCTGATACAAGTCGTTCCCTCACTTCATTTCTTCTGAAAGCTGATTGCTGTGGTAGTTGACGTACACAGATGGCAGAAACGATCCAATTACTTACTGAGTGCAGACACTATTTGAGCATAACCACCCTAATTGTAAAGATGATGACATGTTCTGTATAGCTGGGGAAACTGCCATAACCGAAGGGTTTGATGAAGCATTAGCACTTCCTAGTAAACAAGGTTAAGTTGTTGATACTGAATATCATAAACTTGTTGAAGATATAGAACTTGCTGCCATTTCATCAACTTAGGATTATAGAAATAAGAATATATTTGGCTGTAGAGATGGCATAGCGGTTAAGGCATTTGCCTGCAAAGCCAAAGGACCTTGGTTCAATTCCCCAAGACCCACGTAAGCCAGATACACAGGTGGCTCACACATTTGGAGTTTGTTTGCGGAGGCTGGAGGCCCTGGCATACCCATTCTGTCTCTCTCTCAAATAAATAAATAAAATATTTTTAAAAAGAAATAAGAATATATAACAGATATGTACCTTTTAGCTACTGTACAATAAAGATAATTGATCTATTTCAGTTTCTCAAAATATGCAATTCTGGTCTTGTACTTTTAACTCTATCATTTAAAGAAGAGAATTCATCAGGAGTTTCCTTTTAATGATAAGCAGAAATGTGTATTGAACAGAGGGCCTCATACATGGTATGTAACAGGTAAGAGCTTTATCAATGAGCTATATGAATAGCCCAGGAGTCATTACTCTGTATTTTAAACAAGATGAAGCGGGAAACAAATGAAACCAATGCATTTTCTTGACTTGATGGACACTCAGTTTGCAGAGAAAACAGCTGGCTTCTTATCTGGAGAGATAGGTATATTCTGTCATAGCCCAGATCTGCTTACAAAAATCACTGCTGCTATAACTCATAGGGACGCTTTCTCCTAATTTTGTTTTTGTTTTTGTTTTTGTTCTTTTGTTTTTTTGAGATAGGGTCTCACTCTAGCCCAGGCTGACCTGGAATTCACTAAGTAGTCTAAGGGTGGCCTTGAACTCATGGTGATCCTCTTACCTTTGCCTCCTGGGATTAAAGGTGCGTGCCACCACACCCGACAACTTTCTGCTAACTTTGATGTGTTGATGGAGGCTGAGTATGAATAAATATGAGAATGAGTAACTTCTGGGTACCAACATTCCTATAATGTACCCCTACAATTTAATATCCTTTATATTCTAGTTCCAGACTAGTTTCTCATTGTAAATATTTAAGAAAAAACTTTCATTATGGAAAGGCAGAATAGAAATAAAAATTATTAAATAGATACAAAGCCTTCTCCATCACAAAGTTCTACACATGTCCAGTTTTTTCCTGTTTTCTTGACTCAACTAACAAGAGAAAAACATGGCTGGAGAGATGAATTAGCGTTTAAGATGCCTGTGAAGCCTAAGGACCCATGTTCAACTCTCCAGATCCCAAGTAAGCCACATGTACAAAGGTGAGGCAAGCACAAGGTTGCACATGCCCAATAGGTGGCATAATCATCTGGAGTTGGATTGTAGTGGCTGAGTCCCTGGTGCACCAACTCTCTCTCTCTCTCTCTCTCTCTCTCTCTGTCCCTTACTCTCTCAAAACAAAGAAAAACAGAACAAAAATAGATAGTAAAATATAATACTTCAAGAAAATATATTATGAACATAGTAGCCAGAGAAGAAATTAGGATCTGGAATAAACAGCTATTGCCTAGGAGAAGTCTTTGTGAAAATCACAGCCTCACTGGAAATGTGAGATCTAAAAGAAATGTTGTGGAATGACTATTTATATGACTTATGATACATGAGAAAATGCTCTCTCATATAGTACATTTATTGTAGCCCTTCCCATTCAACATTTTACATCCAATACATTTAGCTTCTTGTGGTCAAAGAAATTAAATGTAAAAACCCAACAAGATACCATTTAACTTTTTCAGAGTTACTATAAACTACCATGCTATTCTGTCCTGTGAATTATCCTTTGTTCCACATCCATGCTGTATATGTACCACGCCTACATATCACTTACTAGCCTCCTTAGTGAAAGACATATACACATTCACATAACTTGTATTATAGAGTAGTGTTAAAATTATTCTATTTATTATGAGTTATTATTATTAACATCTTACTGTGCCTAATATTGAGCTATGCCATTGTTTTTTTTTTATGTGTAGAAAAATAATATAGTACATGGGTTGAAAGACAATATGTATTACATGAAATTTTATATATCCATACATTGAATTCATTTACTTGGAAGTAGGGTATAATTACATATTTAATGTAACATGTTCCCCATAAAGTCATGTGTTTGAATACTTAATCCCCAGATGGTGGCACTGTTTGAGAAAGTTATGGAATGTTAGAAGGTTGAGCTTTGCCAGAGGAAATGTGTCACTAGGAAGGGCATTGAAGTTTCATAATTCAGTGCAGTTTTCTCTTCTGTTTTCTACTTCTTCCCTGTGTATGTGACAATGTGATATGCGCTTTGGGCTTCTGCTGCTTCTATTTGCAGTGATACATGTGGACAGGCAATTGCTGGGGAGTTGGAGGCAGAAGAATCAGCAATTTAAAGTTTGTCATTCTTTCCCTGCTTTGGTGGACTCTACCCTCTGGAACTATAAGCCAAAATTAACCCTTTTCCTTCCACAAACTACTACATGTTGTGTATTTTCTCACAGAATCAAGAAAGCTAGACCACATGAGGGGTTTTGCATTGCAAGTTAAAAGAAATCTACAAAGAGGAAGATTTATGGAAATTCCAAGTCAAAACAGAGAAAGGTCAATGGGGTATTTTACAACTTTATCAACAAATGGACATAGTAATCATTAAATGCAGAAAAAAATATGCTCAAAATAACCTATATCCTCTTGCAAAAAGCATTTTAACCTGGGTTTCTATTCTGTAATATAGATGAATTTCAACAAAATATGAAAAGACATGACAGCAAAAATAAATGAAGTCTGAAAGTATGAAACATTCACAAGAAATGTATCATGATGTTAAGGTTATCTCACAAGGATGTAAGCCCTCATTAATGGTTTACAAGCTCTAATGAATACATTATATATATATATATATATATATATATATATATATATATATATATGTATGTGTGTGTGTGTGTTGGAAATAGAAACAAAGAATCAAAATGGTATTTTTACAATAAACTGTATTATAAAAGAAATTGAGTGACTAAGCACTTATAAACAGATGAAATTAGAGTACCAAACCATAGTGAGGATGTAAACTAGTATATTCACTCTGGAAACTGGTTTGATAGTGTGTTTAAAATGTAACATAAGGGTTGGAAAGATGGCTTAGCAGTTAAGGTGTTTTCTTGCAAAGTCTGATCTGGGTTCAATTCCCCAGTACCCACATAAAGCCAGATACACAAAATGCTGCATGCATCTGGACTTAGTTTGTAGTCACAAGAGACCCTGGGATGCCCATACTCATTTTCTTTGTCTGCTACTCAAACTCTCTTAAATTAATTAATTAATTAATTAATTAAACTTAAAAAGTGTAATATGCACTTTCTATACAACCTAGGGATTGTGCTTCTCTTATTAACATAGTCAATTAAGATAATCTCCATGCAAAAATCCCCAAGTAGATGTTTGCAGCATCTTTACTCATCATTGAAATTACCTAGGAGAAAATCAATTTGTCCTTCAATATGAAATGAAATAATATATTGTGATATGTTTACATTTTGAAATGCCATTCAGTAATAAAGTAGTAAGTTATGAATTCACTTAGAGTTAGGACTGAATCTTAAATGTGTATTGTGATGTAAGAGACAGCATTCTGCATACAGAATACATTGATAGATTTTTAACTTACTGGCAAAACTATAAGGCAATAATTAAAGCTGTGACTGTCAGTGTTCTTATAAGTATAGACTCAAAAAGCATTTTGCACTGTATGACAAAATAATGATGAGCACATAGTTTGATACATTTGTTAAAACCTTTAGCATTTTAAAGAACACTATGTAAGTGTTTAGGGATGCAAATTGTGAAACTGAAAAGCTAATCTTGGGAAAACACATAGCATAAAAGGAATTTCTCTGTATTGAGAAATGTAAAAGTAGCCTGCCTACATATAGCGGAAAGCAAGGAGCTGACGTCATGTGTTTGAAACTTACCATGTTTCCACAGGGATGGACAATTTAATGGAATATTTAAGTAAGTTGTGTTCATGATAGATCTACTTTGAAAGCTAGTTTGTTCAGTTTTTCAAAGTGTGTAAAGTCTTACTGTTGAGGGCAGTTTTGTTTTGTATTAAATACTTAGAGCAAATGAATGCAGAGTAGCTATAAAAGATCACTGCAATGACTCCATGATTAACAGATGAGCATTAGAGAGTTATCTGCTTTTGCTTATTTTAACATAGATTTAGATAAATAATAAATTCTGTGTACATACATGGGATAATTTTCACATTTTGTCAGATGAAAATGCCTGAAAGCACTCCCTTCTACATAGCAATGTGCACACTTGTGTATAGATCTCACTTTTTAATATTCCCCCATACAAAGTGCAAAACCATCTTGCAGAACTAGAGAGATGGCTCAGCAGTTAAACACATTCCCTGGCAAACCCTTACAGTCTGGGTTCAATTACCCAATATTCAGGAAAAGGCAGAACCAGAAAGTGGCAGGTATGGCTGGAGTTGGTGTTTGCAGCCGTGAGAGGCCCTGGCATTCCAATTCTCCCTCTCTGTCTAAGTCTCTCTCTTCTTCCATACTATCGCTCTCTTTCTCAAATTAGTAAATATTTTGAAATCAATAAATAAAACATCTTGGAAAATTTGGTAACTTAGGAAGTAAGACAAAAACCAAAATATTTCTGAAGATTCTTGTAGTTGTAGAGAGTAAGAAATTTCTCACACAACAAAAGTTCATGTATATGGGCTGGAGAGATGGCTTAGCAGTTAAGAACTTGCTTGTAAAGCCTAAGGATACCCGTTCGAGTCTTCATTCCCCAGTACCCAAGTAAGCCAGATGCTCTAGGGGGCTCATGAATCTGGAGTTTGTTTGCTGTGGCTGGAGGCCCTGGTGCATCCATTCTCCCTCTCTCTCTCTCTCTCTCTCTCTCTCCCTCTTTCTCTCTCTGTATGTTGCTCTCAAATAAAAACAAGTTCATGTATAATGACAAGAGTATGTTAAAGAATGAATTTTTAAAATATTTCTATTTGGCGGTGCATGGTAGTGCACACCTTTAATCCCAGCACTCTAGAGTCAGAGGTAGGAGGACTGCTGTGAGTTTAAGGTCACCCTGAGACTAGAGAGAGGGACCCTACCTTGAAACACCAAAAAAGGAGAAAAAAAAAAAAAACTTTCTATTCATCATACAAAATAATGTGCCTCATATTAACATTTCATACACTGAACATTGCTTATGTTTCTTCATGACTTCTCCCATCCTTCCAACTCTCCCAAGTCCCATCCTCCTTCCACATAGCCCAATTATTCCTTTTCATGTATATACCTGTATGTA
Source organism: Orientallactaga sibirica (assembly GCA_036365145.1). Lineage (NCBI taxonomy): Eukaryota > Metazoa > Chordata > Mammalia > Rodentia > Dipodidae > Orientallactaga > Orientallactaga sibirica. The sequence goes on along the minus strand of JAEOAD010000003.1, from coordinate 81,884,251 downwards.
CACAAGTGTGTTGTATGTATGTATGTTACACACATACATAGGGAAATGAAAAATAATTTTGTATTTTGACATTTTTATTGTCTCACTCTATTACCCTTTATTGTTCCACCCCCTCCTTCCCTTTAGTCTATTTCCTCCCACCTTATCATCCTTCTACTTTCATGGCATATAGATCAATAGGTAGATAACTGACAGATTGATCATAGAATGATAGATAAATAGATTCTGCATAGCATAGGAAAACTTTCTTGAAAAGCTCCATTTGATTATCATAATGGTTACACCTGTTAAGATTTCTGCTTGCATATGTAATTTTCTTCTTTTTTCTCTTTGCGTTTTTTTTTTTTTTTTTTTAACATCATTTTTGAGGGAAGCACAACAGACTGGCCTTTTTTATATGAGAGAGAGAAAATGACATATCAGGGCCTCCAGCCACTGCAATCAAACTCCAGATATGAACACCACCTTGTGCGCTTGTGTATCACCTTGAGTGTCTGGTTTACCTGGGACCTGGAGAGTCAAACATGGGTCCTTAGGCTTCACAGGCAGGTGCCCTAGATACTAAGCCATCTCTGTAGCTCCCCACTTTTTTTGAGGTAAGGTCTTACTCTAGCCCAGAATGACTTGGAATTCAGTAACTAGTATCAGGCTGGCTTCAAACTCACAGTAAACCTACCTCAGTCTCCCAACTGCTGGGATTCAAGACATGTGCCTCTACACCTGGCAATATGTGATTTTCTTGATGCCAGATAGAAATTGTGACAGGCAAAGTAGAATCACAATGCTCTGTTCATTTGCATTTCCTTGGTGGGTAAGGATGTAGAACAAACTTTTCATATATTTATTGACCATTTGTTCTTATTTTTAGAACTATCTGTTCCTGAATTTTGGGGTGGTACATGGTGACCACCTTTAAAGAGTATACTGTGAAGATATGCTAAAAATAATGCTTTACTAGTAAAGCAACTTGAGAAACACAGCCTAACCCTCACAGTTTAATTCAACATCTCTCATGTATAGTGGTGATCATAGTCTATGTCTGATGTGACAGAAAAATGTACTGCAACTTATGTGCTTCAAAACAATGCACAACAAATAGCATATTTATGAGAAAAATCCAAAACACAGGCTATGTAAAAATATGACTAGACTTCACAATTGTCTAGACCGTTGTGGTGGTTTGATTCAGGTGTCCCCCATAAACTTTATTTTCTGGATGCTAGGTTCCCAGCGGATGGAGATTTGGGAATTAACACCTCCTAGAGGCAGTGTATTGTTGGGGGTGAGCTTATGAGTATTATAGCCAGTGTCCCCTTGCCAGTGTTTGGCATACTCTCCTGTTGCTGTTGTCCACCTTATGTTGACCAGGGGTGATGTCCACCCTCTGCTCATATCGTCATTTTTCATTGCCATTATGGAGCTTCCCCTTTGAGGCTGTAAGCCAAAATAAACCTCTTTTTTTTTTTTTTTTTTCCCCACAAGCTGCTCTGGGTGGGAGGATTTCACTTTACTGTTGCTGACTGCAACAGTAAAGAGGTACTGAGGAGTGGGATTGCTGCTAGCACCTGACTGTGTAGCTTTGGCCTTTTGGAGCTGATTTTCAAGAGGAATGTGGGAGGATTTGAAACCTTGGCCTAAGAGATGTCTTCCAGCACTGTAAGTACAGCTTGATAGACTATTCTGGTCTGAGTTGAAAGACCTGAATGCAGTAAGAACTATGGAATGTGAGGTTTGGTTTATGAGGGTGAGAAAGAGCTTTGCTTGAACTGGGCTAGCAGTTTGTGTGAGAAGCTTGCTGTTATGCCTGTGTCCTAAGAATTTGTCCTAAGAACAGGGTTGCTTTGCATAGAAATGACCTGGTGGGAGCAAAGGGTTATGGAAAAAAAAAAAAAAAAAATCTTTGGGTGAACTGCTGCCTATTCAGCTGCAATTGAGAGATTACAACCTTTGAGATTGGGCCAGTGCAGGTGATCTGCACTGGGGCAACTGGAAGAATGTAGACTCTTTTGAAGTGGATTGAGTGCTCAAGGAATGTCCTATTCTTCAAAGTCTGCTTTATCCCCCCCCCCGGCTTAACAAATTGGCACTTTACCTGGTATTGTGGAGTATAAGAAATGCAGGAAAGAGAGCATTTACAATGTAGTCTTATGTTTTAGAAATGGCCATGGGCAGTTTGAAGCAGCTCTTGCTAGATGCCTGCATGGAGACCCCCATGGAGCTGTGAGGATGAACTGAGGGTTGCAGTGGAGACCCAGTGGAGATGCTAGGACCACAAGACAGCTTCTGAGGAAAGCTGTCAGCCCCAGATGAAGTTTTCCAGAACTGTGAGTAGCCTAGGTGGAGGGGCAGAATTAGAATTCCAGAAACTTGTTGCTGGTTAGAATTATTGGACTTGGAGATTTGTCACTGGCTAGAGTTATTGGACTTGGAGTTATAGAGTTTGATGTTTGTCCTGTTTAAATCTTGTATTTGTTGAATATTTGTTTGGCTATGTCCAATGCTATCTTTTGCAGTATGAATGTTTATTCTGCCATTATGGGTTTGTTTTTTTTTTTTTTTTTTTTTTTTTTTTTGGTATTATGGCTCAGTCAAAAGACTTTGGATTATGGGGATGTTTGAACATCATTAGTATTGATAAAAATATGGGAAGTTTTAAACTGCGACTGAATGCATTGCATATTACAAGATGGATGTTTAGCACTTTATGGGGGCCAGGGGCAGAATGTGGTGGTTAGGTTCAGGTGTCCCCCATAAACATGGGTGTTCTGAATGCTAGGTTGCCAGCTGATGGAGATTTGGGAATTAACACCACTTGGAGGCAGAGTATTGTTGGTGTGGGCTTATGGATATTATGGCCATTGTCCCCTTACCAGTGTTTGGCACATTCTCCTATTGCTATCGTCAACATTATGTTGGCCAGGGGGCAATGTCCACCCTCTGCTCATGTTGTCATTTTCCCCAACAGCAATGAGAACCTTACTGCAACAACCATCAAATACTAAGAATTGTTAGAAAAGTGTCCACATGAAGATTACAAAGATATAACAAAATAGTATGTGCTATTCTTGGGAAATAACATATTAGTTTAACATTATAACAACCTGGAAATAGGGAGGTAGATAGGAAAGAACTCAGTGTAGTGTTGAAGAACTTTACTTAGCACCTGTTTGACTTTTATATAAATCATACACCATTCTAAATATTTTAGTAGTAAATGTATATAAAATATTGAGAGAAAAATTTTATGTGGTATATTTAAGACTTCTCATGAAAAATCTAAATCCCAAATTTCTAACATAGTGTAACCACAGAGTAAAAGTATTAAAACCTTTACTTAATTTGGGAGATTGTAAATATTTTATTTCTGAGTAAACAAAAACAAACATAAAACTTGTATGTGGATACTCTTATAGCAATAGATTATCCAAGTTCATGATCCACACCACCTGCCCCCAAATAGTAATCCATTTTTTTTTATTATGTTACTTTCTTCAGATAAAGGGATATGAGAATGCACATCGTGTGCTTTTTCATGGTCCTCTTTGGTATCCTAAAAAAGCACGCCCTTGAAGAAGTTGAAACTTCTAATGACTTTTTCAAAGCAATAAATCTGGAAGTAGCCATTGTGATTGACAGTTGAACACACACTTCTGACTTCTAGAAGAGAAGTCATGTTCACAGTACATAAATATTCACAGAGATGGTATCTTTAAATATAACTTGCAAATAGTATGTCAGTAAAAATGTATTTTTATGCTACCCAGTGGAATTAAAGTGAACTTTTCTTCTTTCCATTTTCTTTGATGAGTTAAAACAATGTAGCTTCCAATTTCAGCATCTGCTATATTGATTTGTATTTCCAAGTATATTTGTTAGTTGTTTCAATTAATGTTATATTGTCCTTGAACATGAGATCATATTTCCAATATATATATTTTTAATCTTAAGATTTTAATTGCTGTTTGCTTCTTTCTTACTTAGATCTAGTTTTTGTTCTTATAATTTAAGGACTTTGGTTAAATTATATTCTATTGGCTCTGGAGAGTGTGCACTTGGAGTGAATAGACCAGAGCTTCCAGTTGCTTCCCCACCTCCCAGTTCCCTGGTCGTAGTACCCCTGCTACAGGCTTGGGGCTACCTGGATACTGCTGTAGTGCTGCTGAAAAAGGCCTGTTGCTCTACCTTCCTGAATTACCTGCCTGTGGGTTTCCAGATCCCAGATCCTGGCAGGTATTCATGCTGAGTGAATAGGCCAGAGCCTCACAGTTCCCTGGTCCCCATATCCCTGTTGCTGACTTGGGGTGGCCTGGTCCCTGTGTGTGTGCTGCAGAAGCAGGCCTTTTGTTCTGCTTTCCTGATTGGCCCCATGGGTCTCCAAATCCCTGTTCCCCTGACACAGAGGGTACATGGGCCACTGTGGGAGCTGGCCTCTTGCCACTAGCTGCCCAGCTTCCTGGGTCCTGATTACCCAACCCCTGGTTCCCTTGTGCTGAAGAGTGCATGCAAGTGGAGTGAGTAGGCTAGAGCTCCCAGTTCCCCACTTCCTAATTCCCCTGGTACCTTTTATGTACTTGCATCCCCATCCTATATCAATCAGGTTCACATTTAAAACAGACCACTCACTGAAGATCCTATGAGGAAAAATATTTATTTCCTCTTCATAAAATAAATTTTTCCCAAGATGGGTAGACCAAAATGAAAAAAATAAACAACAACAAAAAACAACGAAAGTCAGAAAACTAAGTGATATCCATCTAGGATGCCTAGTCCCAAAATGGAAGCCACCAATGAAATCAGACAGAAAACAACAGAAATTGAATCCCAAGATGAAAACACAGCAATCTATGTGACACTCATTAAAAGAATAACTGAATTGGAAACAAATGATTAAAAGAAATCACATAAATGAAATTCAGCAGAATCATCTCTTAGAAGACTCAGCTTTTGACATTACACTTACCTTAATTGAAGAAAATGTTAGAAGCCCCAAAAGAGATATAAATGAATTGAAGTGAGTCAACAAATAAAGGATCTCAATAACCAGCTGATAAAGCTGATAAAGACATGATCAATGCAAGAATGAATACTAGGAAGCATAAAAAAAATTAGACCTCAAACTGAAATCATATCTCAAAAAAGAAAAAAAGAGAGAGACAGACACTATGCAAAGTAACATGACAGAAAACAAAAACAAACAAAGAAAAAAAATAGAGCCTTTTCAAAACCTTTCTAGAACCCCTTCACTAACAGATTCACTCATGTCAAAGACATAATCTCTGAGCTGGGAGATAAGACAGAAGAAATTGATTGGGATTCCAAATCTTTGCTACGTTCAAAAAGTCATGCAAACAGAATATGCAGGAACTGTAGGATACCCTAAATTGACCAAACATCTAGACCATGGTTATTCCAGAAGGGGAATAAACACAGGTTAAAGGTGTAGTAAACATATTAATCAAAATTGTTGAAGAAAGTTTTCCCAATCTTGCAAAACAGAGGCCCATTCAGATATAAGAAGCTCACAGAAGACCAACCAGGTAGGACCATAAAAGAAACTCTCCAAGACACATCAGTGTTAAAACTCTTAACAATGAAAACAAAGAGAGAGTGCTAAAAGCAGCAAGAGAGAAACAACTCACTTCATACAAAGGTAATAAAATCAGAATTACCCCAGTTTTCTCAATGGAAAATTTCAATGGCAGAAAATCTAAAAAAACTATGGCTTGAAAACCAAACTACTATAGCCAGTGAAAATATCCTCATAATAAATGGTGAAAGGAAAACTTTCCATGAAAAATTTAGCTCTATGAGTATATGAACACAAAGCCAGACTGTTAAACAATGAATGTGTTGTAGAAGAAATACAAAAGAAATTGTAAAATTTCTAGAATTGAATGATAATAAAAACACAACCTACCAAAACTTAAGGGACACAATGAAGGCAGTTCCCAGGAAAAAAATTCATAGAAATAAATGTCTTTATAACAAAGACAGAGAGATACCAAATTAATTACCTAACCATCCCCCTAAAAGTGTAGGAAAAACAAGAACAATCCAACCATAAGAACTCCAGATGGAAAAAAAATCAAGATCAGAGCAGAAATTAATGAATTGAAAATAAGAAAACAAGAAAAATGATGAAACAAGGAGAGAGTTCTTTGAGAGAATACTTCAGGGAATAATCCACACAGAAGAGTGAAACAACCAATCTAAAAGCCTACAAAAAGAAGACAAAATAACCAAAACTAGAGAAGGCTCAATAAAGGACAAAGCACAAGAAAGCACCAAATTCCATAAAGCAACCCATCATGGCAGGGATTAAATAGAACCTCAAAGTTATAACCTTAAATATTAACACTCTTAACTCAAAAGACACAAGTTAGCATGGTGCATCAGAAAAATGGACATTTCTACCTGCTGTCTTCAAGAAACCCATTTCTCCACTGGAGAAAAACACCTCTCAGGGCTAAATTACGGAAAATGATATCCCAAATACATGACAATAAAAAACAAGCAAGTGTTGCTACATTAATATTTGATAAAATACATTTCAAAACAAATTAACCAGAAAGAACAAAGAAGATCACTTTCTACTCATCAAGAGAATGATCCAGCATAAGGACATCACAATCATAAATCTATGGCCACCAAACATAGGTTCATCACAGTTTACAAAACAAAACCTACTTGACAACTAAAAAGAAGTAAACACCAACACCATCATAGTTGGGGACTTCAATACTCTATTGACAGGTCATCCTAGCAGAAAATCAACAGGGAAATAATATAGCTCAACAACACAATAGATCAACTAGACCTAATGGACATCTACAGATCATTTAACCCCAATTCTACAGAATACACATTCTTCTCAGCAGCCTAGGGAACCGTCTTCAAAATAGACCATATATTAGGTAATAAAGGATGCTTCCATAAATTCAGGAAAATGACCTAACTCCCTGCTTCATATCAGAAAGTAACAACAAGAGACACTCAGGAACTCCACCTGCTCCTGAAGAGGTTGTGGAAGAAATCAAAAAAGAATTTGTGAAACTTCTTGAATTGAATGACAATGAAAACACAACTTACCCAAGCTTATGGGACACAATGAAGGCAGTCATAAAGGGAATATTCATAAAAGTAATGCTTTCATAACAAAGATAGAAAGATCTCAAATTAATAACCTAACCATCCACCTAAAAGCAATGGGAAAAGAAGAAGAAGCCAACTCTAAGCACTCCAGATAGGAAGAAATAATCTAGATCCTCGCAGAAATGAATAAGAAACTAAGAAAACAATTAAGACAACTCCACAAAATTGGATAATCTGTAAGAAATGGATGAATTCCTAGACACCTAACACCTACCAAAATGAAACTAACAGCAGATTGTTCTCCTAAACAATATTGAAAGGTAATCAAAACCTTCCAAAAAGAAAGGTTAAGGACTGTATAGCTTCTCAGCTGAATTCTATCAAAACTTCATTGAAGAAATGAAATCTATTTTTCTCAAATCGTTTCACATAATTGGAGAATAGGAAATCTCCCCAAATCCTTTTATGAAGCTAGAATCACCCTAATACCAAACAAGACAGAGATCCAACAAGAAAATACAACCATAGGCCTATATCCCTGATAAATTTAGATGCAAAGATCCTGAACAAAATCCTTGCAAACTGAATTCAACAAGAACTATTTGCAGATGACATGATCCTGTACATAAGTGACCTGAAAGTCTCCATCTCAAAACTTCTAAAGGTGGTTAATTCATTCAGCAAAGTGGCAGGATGAAAAGTCAACATACAAAAATCAGTAGCCTTTCTATATGCAAAAGGCAAATATACAGAGAAAGAAATCTGAGAATGCTGCAATTTCAATACACACACACACACACACACACACACACACAAATCAAATTCCTTGGAATAAAACTAACCAAGGATGTAAAAGACCTCATAATGAAACCATAAAAACAAGAAAGAAACTGAGGAGGACTTGAGAAAATGGAAAGACCACCTATAGTCCTGGATAGGTAGAATTAATATTGTGAAAATGGCAATTCTAACAAAAGCAATATACAGATTTAAGGCAATACAAATAAAAAATACAGCATCATTCTTCAAAAAGATAGGATAAATAACTTCAAAATTAATATAGAATGACAGCAAGCCTCAGCAAAAGCAAAACATATCCTCAGCACCTCTGGAGGTATCACCATACCCAATCAAAGCTATACTAGAAGACCAAAGTAACAAAAACAGCATGGTATTGGCATAAAAACAGAAATATAGATCAAAGGAACAGAACTGAGGACCCAAACCTTAGGTCAAATATCTAAAGCTCTTGCCAATAATGTAGATTGCAAGATAGACAGCACCTTTAACAAATGATGCTGAACAAATTGGATAACCACATGTAGAAAAATGAAAGTAGACCCATTATTCTCACCATACACAAAAATCAATTCCAAATGGATTAAAGACCTCAATATAAGACCTGAAACTGTTAAACTACTCAAAGGAAAAAATAGGAGGAACTTTCCAGAATACAGACATGGGAAAGCACTTCCTGAATAATACCTCAGTAGCCCAATAAATTAAACAATCTCTCAACCAATGGGATCTCATAAAGCTAAAAAGCTTTTTCAAAGACAAACATACCATAAGCAAAGCCAATAGATTACCCACAGAATGGAGGAAATCTTCAACAGCTATAACACTGACAGAGACCTAATATCTAGAAGCTACAAAGAACTCAAAAACCTAAACAATATAAGATAAAACAACCCACTGGAAATAAAATGGGGTAGAAAACTGAGAAGGGAGTTCTCAGAGGAAGAAATACAAATGGTAGAACACATATAAGAAAATATTCAACAACTGTAGCCAACAGGGAAATGCAATTTTAAACAACTATGAGGTTCCACCTTACTCCGGTAAGGATGGCAATCATTAAAACATAAATGACAACAAATGTTGGTGAGGATGAGGGGAAAGAGGAACCCTCGTTCACTGTTGGTGGAATTGCAAACTTGCACAACTACTGTGGAAATAAGTATGGAGATTGCTGAAAAAATGAATATAGAACTACCAACAGATCCAGTTATTTTCTTACTGGTCATTTACCCTAAATGCCCCATGATTCACTAAAGGGCTATTTGCTCAAACATGTTCATAGCTACTCAATTCATAATAGCTAAGAACTGAAATCGGCTCAGGTGTCTGTCATTGGATGAATGGATAATGAAGTTGTACATATGCATAATGGGATTCTATTCAACAGTAAGAAAAAAATGACAAAACAAAATTTGTAGGAAAATTGATGGACTTAGAACAGATCACACTCAGGCAGCAAACACAATCACAGAAAGACAAATGCTACATGTTCTCACTCATCTTCAGTTCCAAACCTCGATCAGCTTCAGACACTTGTCTACCAGATAGGCAACTTGAGGCCCTGACAATAGGGGTGGAAGGGATTGGTGGGGAGGGACATGGGAAGTTGGGGGGAATAAGCCCCAAACTAAACCCAAAATGAACTAGTACCTTAGAAACCATTCTCCTTGAATATAGACTAAGAAATAACCCTCAACAGGAGTATAAGTGAAAATAAGTGCTCTGGAGAGGCTGGGATGAAGCCTAACCTTAAGAAACTTTGGCTCTCATCTGGAAATCGTAGGACCCACCTTGAGCTGTTGATCAGAGAGACTTATGAAGTCCCAAAACAAGGCAGCCTTCTATCAAGGCACTTGATTTACTCACCTAGGGTAAAAAGGTAAGACCCTTTTTCTGAAGATATCATATGCTGCTGACACAGAACACAGAGAGACCTGGCTATAATCCAGAAGAGAACCAATCTCTAGACAGCATGCATAATGCTGGAAAGCACTACATGAGTTACTGGGGGAAAGTGGCCAACAATGGTGAGAGCAACCAGGGGTCTAAGATCCTCAGAAACAACCAGCCTGACAAGAAGCACACAGCAGTGCAATGGAGGCACACAGCCTTGGTAGGTCACCAATGGCTTTCTGATTGGCTAAGATATCTGCTCAGTGGAAAAGAACCCATATTTGGAACTGGGATCCAGGTCTGAATCCTATGTAGACAAAAATTATGCTCTCCAATGTCAAGCTCCCACTAGTCTTTGGCTAAAAGAGGGGCTACATCCATCTAACTCTCCTCAAATTAGTAATGCTTATCAAATTTATCCTATGCTGACTTTACTCTCCATTAGAGAATCTGTTTTCTTTTTCAGAAGGTAGCAAGAATCAAAGAGATAAACCACCCATCGCATCTCAGTCAATGTCCAGGTGAAATCACAGAGGAAGTGGGGAGAAGAACAGGAGGGCTATTCCCTGGTGAGCCTGACAAGGAGCACCAGGTTGAAGGAGACAGATGATGAGGATAGTCAACACCTACCAAAGCAGAAATCTAGAAGCTTCTAAGTACTCATCACTGAAGTAGAGTTAAAAATACACCCACCAAGCCTCAAGGAATTTTGCAGAAGAGGGGCCAGAAAGACTGTAAGAGCTACAGGTTGGGATGTAGTGCCAGAGATACTGCCTCCCCCCAGTAACTGATTGCTGCTCCCACCATGCATAACCCACAACACCATGGGGAATACCAACAACCCTAATCAGGAGGGATCCCTGTAAAATGGGAATAGAGAGGGGGGTAAGATGGTACTAATATATGATGTATACATACAAAATATAATAATAATAATAATAATAATAATAATAATATATTAAGACCTCTAATTATATCATTATTTGGAGTATTATATGGTAAACAGTTGACATATTCAACTTTTTTATTATATAAATTACCAGCAAATATAACTCTACTTCAAGCCACAATGGAATAACAGTGATCAGAATTAGCCAATTTCTTAAAACTATGGAACATACAGTCAAATATTAAAATAAAATGTATTTGCTTTCTAGGCCTTAGATGTGAGGAAATACAAGAAAGTGATTGTTTTGAAAAGAGAAACCAATGGGATCAGTTATACTTTCCACAGATACCATCTGGAAATTTGTTCTAGATATGGTCCTATTTCAGAGACTGAAATCAAGGAAGAGTCCACAAGTCTTCTATTGAGGTCAAGGTCTATTACAGAATTGTCATGAAGACAAACTAGATGAGTGGAAAATAGCAAGAAAAAGAGCATCAATGATTTTATATATATATATTTTTAGAGCGAGACACAGAGAGAGACAGACAGAGAGAGAGGGAGAGGGAGACAGAGAATGGGTGCGTCAGCAGTCTCACAGCTCCTGCAAACGAAATCCAGATGTGTGCACCCCCTTGTGGGCAAGTGCAGCATTGCGCCATTGCGTCACTTCGCATCTGGCTAAACCTGGGACCTGGAGATTGGAACCGGGTTCTTGGGCTTAAGAGGCAGGCACCTTAACTGCTAAGCTGTCTCTCCAGCCCTGAGAGATATTTTTATTCAATATTTTTATAGTACTGGGGATCAAACTAAAGATGATGCAAGTATTAATACTTAACTAATCCAAGCATATGAGAGGGGAGGATGAGGCAGGAGGATCACAAGTTGAAAGCCAACTTGGGTAACCCAGAAAGGTCCTACAAAGGAACAGTGAGGATGTTGTGGAGGAGAAGAAAGAGGAAGAAGAGGAGGAGTAGAAGGAGGATGCAACTGAAGACTGATCATCATACGAGTGAAAGGAACTATGCATAGCCAGGGAAAATAACACTCAAACTGAGCAGTGGAATTGATCTCTGTCACTAACAAAAAGTGGAACTGTGTCCCATTTTTATCACTTAGAAGGAAAATCTAAAAAAAAAAAAAAAAAAAAAAAAACACTTAGAACATCTTGCTCATAGACTGGTAAGATTATGGGTACTGCATGACAAGGTGTCACTTATTTTAGAGTGATCAAACCATCTTAACTTTGGATGGACTTAATTAATGGATTGGGCACCAAAGACTGTTCAATAAAAGGTCCCAAGCCAGTGGCTCTTGAGTTTGCTGTCATATGACCAGGGGAAAAATGACAAGTACAGCCAGAATAGCAAGTTAAACACAAAAATAAATTGAAAGTAAAGCAGAATATTAAAGGAAGATTGAAAGAAGGTTGAAAGTGAAAGTAAAACAAAAGGGTTGGGAGTCTTGACTAGGAACAAGAAATTTTTTATACCCTTGGGTATGTTAATTATCCAGTTGATGGATTGGATGACTTTACATGTATATGGGGCTTCTAATAGGCTGATGATTTGATACCACTGAGATGTAAATTGGGCATCCAGTGAGGAAAAATTGGATTGGTTACTTTGAAAGTATGTGGTGGCTGAAAATAGGCTGCTGAGTTAGACAAAGGATTAGTTACACTGTATGTGTGGGCCAGTTACCCTCTTGATGAATCATCAACACTCATGAATTTTGACCTTTTGGAAGTCAGGGTATCTTTTGGATTTAGTTCCCAGTTTGCATTCTGTACTTAGTATAAAAGCTCTGTGATTGTTAGCTTGGTCAAGCCATATAGATATCTCCTTATTCTTTAAGGGCCTGTAACAAAGAGTAGCTGGCTATCAAATAGACTACCTTAGTGCCAAGCCTTATGGAAAAAAAAAAAGTTAAAAATAAGCTATAGAAAAAAACATAATTATTTCAAAGAAAATTATCTGAATGTCTCAAAAAGCACAAAAATATACAAATACCCAAGTGCTCACTGACTAAATAAACAAATAATGTATTTTTAATATTTTGTTTTATTTGTTTATTTATGAGAGAGAGCCACTGCAAATGAACCACTATTCGCATATGGCTTATGTGGGTTCTGGTGAATTGCACCTTGGTTCTTAGGTTTTACAGGCAAGTGCCTTAACCACTAAGCAATCTCTTCAACCCTTTAATGTTTTTTATAATCACTGACTTCTAATAAGAATTGGGCAGCTAATAGCACTCCTAGGCATATATCCTAATGACTCTTTTCATTACCTTAGAGATACTTGCACAACCATGTTTATTGCTGCTCTATTAAAAATCGCTAGGAAATGGAACCAGCCTAGATGTCTCTCCACAGATGAATGGTAAAAAAGATGTGGTACATTTACACAATGGAGTTCTACTCAGGAGTTTAGAAAAAATGAAATTATGAAATTTTCAGGGAAATGGATGGATCTGGAAAGGATTATACTAAGTGAGGTAACCCAGGCTCAGAAAGCCAAACATCACATGTTCTCTCTCATAGGTGGATCCTAGTATAAATGTATAGACTTGTGTGTGAGCTAGAACCAAAAATCCAGAGCAGAGGCCAGTAAGCTGGAAAAAAGGCTATGATGGAGGGAGGAGAGGGAAGGACTTAAGGGGATGGTATTGTATATATGTAAATAGAACAGATTACAGGGAGGGAAAAAGCCTAAGCATGGCCAGGGGAAGAGACTGTGCAAAAGAAGGGCAGGGGGAGGGTCAATCAAAATCCAAGATATTCTGAATAACACATATGAAAACCTACTTTTTTTGAATAATTGCATATCCAGAAGCCATTGATTGCTACTAGGAATTTTCAGTGAAAGGGATGGGATACTTTCCAGTGAGTTGTTGGCCAGGGAGGTCCCTGTTGCCACCAAAACATTACAGGCTATTGCCAAGGCCCTTGGTTTCCCATGAGTAACAGATGGTAAGACCCTATTGCTGAAGACTTCACTTGCCCGAATGGCAAGGTCACTGAAAATCAAGCTGCTGCTGAGCAGAAAACCTTCTCCCTGTAGACACAGCCAACTGAAAGCTGGAAAAACCTGTACTTCCCTCCCTCACCTTCCTAGGTGCAGACTTATAACTCCCAGTGCCAACACAGGGTTAACTTCCACAATGAGCTGTTGATCTGAAATACCTACAAGGTTTCCCAAAAAAGACAGACTTCGGTCAGAGTACTTGGTGACCCACCAAAGGTTAATGGTAAGACCCTACTGTCGAAGACATCATACGTGTGTGAGACCAAACACAGAGAGACCTGGCCAGAATCTGGAAGAAGGTCAGTCCGCAGACAGTTAGCTAGTCTAGTACCAGAGGGTGCTACATGAGCAACTGGGGGAAAATGTCTGACATTGGTCCAAACAACCTGCAATCTAAGTTACCCAGCAGGGAACAATCTGACGCAATGCTCATACAACTGCAGTAGTGGCAAACAGCCATGATGGGTAACCAACTGCTCTTGATTTGGCTAATAAATCCACTCAGTGGAATGGAACTCATTGCTGGAACTGGGAAATAAGTCAAAGCCATGTACAAAAAATGAGCTCAGTCTCCAAGATCTAGATGCCGCCAAATGTGGGCTAGAAGAGAGCCAATGCATATAAAATTCCCTCCAAAATATATATGGTTATCCCTTCTATCTAGTACTAACTTCTTTCTCCGTTGGAGAATTTGCTTATCTTTTTCCAGGTGGACAACGAACCTGAAGGGAGGATCAGCTAACCTCACCTCACCAGCTGAAACCATAGAACAACGCAGGGGAAGGGCAAGAATACAGCATTCAAGGCGATCACAACACCAGAAAAAGGAGATAAACACAGAGAACATCCAACTCCAACTAAGCCAGATATCCAGAGACACAGAGGCTCCCAAAACCTCATCAAGGAAGCAGAACTAAAATGACCCCAATGTGGCTCAGGGAAACTCTCAGAAGAGGGGGCAGAAAGATTGTTAGAGTCACAAGTTGGGGCACAATGCACAGAGACTGGGGCCTACACCCCAGAACTCTTGAGTAAAATCACAATGCATGACCCACATTCCCCATTGATGAGGGGTCCCTTTGAAAGTGGGAGGACGGGGAGGAGGACAATGCAACCAATACTATGAATGTAAAATCAGAATAATATAAATAAAAAATATATATTTAAAAAAAACACACACACACACACAAAAAAAAAAAAAAACCTGTACTTCCCACAGCACTAAGGGGGACAAAAGTCATCAGTGGTGAAAACAGTGGACACTGGAAGCCTCAAGTTTGGCCAGACAGGCCAAATGACCAAACGAGTGCAATAGTGGCATGTCAGCTCTGGGGAAACCAACTGCTCTTTAATTGGACTGAAGGCCCGCTCTATGGGAGAGAATACAAGCCTGGTACTGAAAAACCTAATCAAAAGCCTATGACAGGGGAAGTCATGAGCCTTAGGAGTATAAAGCCTACTCTTGTTTGGCTAAATGTATATACTATTTTCACCAAATTCTCCTGAAAGCACTACACTTAATGTTCATATTCATATATTAATGCTACTCTTACTTTTGGTTAGAGAATCTTCTCTTTTCAGAAGGTGATGACCATTGGGATGTCCCAAAAGGCAACATAGTGCTGAGAAGAAGGGAAGGAGGAGTTTCAGGCACTGAAATATCTCTATCACACCCTCCGCGACTCAGGGTCTATTGTGGAGGAGGTGGCAGAAAGAATGTAAGAGCCAAAGGAAGGGTACCAGTACTTCCAATGCAACTGCCCAGACAGAAAGTGGCCTTGTAAAAGCTGGGCGTGGTGGAGCATGCCTTTAATCCCAGCAGTCCGGAGGCAGGGTAGGAGGATCTCCATGAGTTTGAGGCCACCCTGAAACTACATAGTGATTTCCAGGTCAGCCTGAGCTAGAGTGAGACTCTTATCTCAAAAAATAAATAAATAAATAAATAAATAAAGAAAGAAAGAAAGAAAGAAAGAAAGAGAGAAAGAAAGAAAGAGAGAAAGAAAGAAAGAAAGAGAGAAAGAAAGAAAGAGAGAGAGAAAGAAAGAGAGAAAGAGAGAAAGGGAAAGGGAAAGGAAAGGAAAGAAAAGAAAAGAAAAGGAAAGAAAAGAAAAGAAAAGAAAAGAAAAGAAAAGAAAAGAAAAGAAATTGGTCTTGGTATCCATGACCTCACAGTGTCTAGCAATACCTTCACAAGACCCTCATAATAGGAGAAAAAAATGATGATGTCAAATTAAAAGAGAGACTAATGGAGAGAGGGAAGGGATATGATGGAGAGTGGAGTTGTGAAGGGGAAAGGGGAAAGGCAGGAAAATATAATGATTTATTGTCTGTAAGTATAAAAGTTATCAATAAAAAATAAAAATGAAAACAAAAATGAATTGGTCAGCTAGACTTCCAGATAAGATGGTTGCATAGTAGCCTTGCCAAAGCAACCTAGGGAGGGAAATAAGCAGAAAAATAGAAAAAATACACTCTTTTACCTAAAAGGGAAAGTGTATAAGGAATTATCAACCACAGCAGAGAAGCAGGGGAGACTTAGATCTTCTAGAATGCAGGAAACCAGACAGAATCCCACTGAGGAACTGGGGCCCCAATCTGTGCACCTACCCAGCTACAGCAGAGATGCAGTAGTAGAAACTAGGTGAAGGGATTTTTCCACTCCTACCAGCCCCCTTCTCTAATTGAGAAACCTGAAGGAGAAGACAACAGGGAGCAGCTGAGCAGCGGCTGAAGAAGATCACAAACAGGACCATCTGAGCGGCTCTGATACTACTTACCCAAAGCCAGGTACATAGGTCTGCACTGGAAGTGCTAAACTCACCATCCATGTCAGGGTAGGTTAGGAGTTAGGTTTAATTGACATCTTCTTGGTCAGCTTTACCCTTCTCAAGTAAGCTGTATTTCAGTGTTGACTATTGTTGCCTTCAACATTACCTGATTTATAGGGTCTTTGTCTTTTCCTTCTGTAATTATTGGGGTCTGACTTTGCCCTAGGCATTTCAGACAAGAAATCTCAGCCTTCTGCCAGGTGTGGTGGTACACACCTTTAATCCCAGCACTCAAGAGACAGAGGTAGGAGGTTTGCAATGAGTTCAAGGCCACCCTGAGACTGCATAGTGAATTCTAGGTCAGCCTGGGCTAAAGTGAGATCCTACCCAGAAAAAAAAAGAAAGAAAGACAAAAAGAAAAAAAAAGAAATCTCAGCCTTCCAATTGGCATGATTAAGGGTATAGGCAACAAACACCATTAGGGCCTTTAGCTTTATTAGATTATCTGTTTCTTGTAATACCTACTCTTCCACAAATGTCGAGTGGAGTTGTGAAGAGGAAAGTGAGGGGGAGGGAATTATTAGGCTTATTTTCTATAATTGTGGAAGTTGTCAATAAAAAAAGCAGAAAGGGATTTAAAACTAATGAAGTTTGGTCAGAAAAAAAAAAGAAGTCATTTAAAGTTGAGAAGAAGGAAAATATGGTTGCTGAGATTAGTCCTATTATAAAAGTGAAAAATAAAGTGATATCATTTTTTTAAACCTTAAACAAAACAAAGGAAAAAGAAATCAACAATGAAACAAAAAATCATTGGTCAGCTAATCAAAAAGAAAGAAAGAAAGAAAGAACAAAAGAAAGAAAGAAAGAAAGAAAGAAAGAAAGAAAGAAAGAAAGAAAGAAAGAAGGAATATTATAACCAAGGGAAATAATCAACAGAATTGGACCTAGAAATATCATATGCTTAATAATAAATGCCTAGATGATTCATTTTAGTTAAAGTTTATATATATTCATCAAAGTAGTCAATACTGAGCAAAATAAGGTTACTATGAACTTTGAAGAGTAATGTAAGTTACCATAGGTAACAAAAAGTCTAATGTAGTCATAGTGACCCAAAGTATGTCAGCAGGTTTGAAAGTTGTACACAGCAAGAAAGAAGCAGAGTTGTAAATTGCTTTGGGAAAACATTTTAAGCACCTTTCTATCAATTGTGCTTATTTTGATGGTAGCTACATATAAGTTTCTCCATATGTTGTATCTCTATATATTGCTTCTATATTTTGTTGAATTCTAAAATGTCCACATCACCACATTCTCAGCCTTCATTGTTTTATTCTGTCAAATACTAATGTACAAGTTACTAGAGAGCACAAGATAAAAATTTAGGTTCCAAGCTGTAGAGCTGGTTTAGTGGTTAAGGCATTTGCCTGCAAAGCCTAGGACACAGGTTCAATTGCCTAGTACCCACATAAGCCAGATACACAAGGTGGTGCATGCATCTGGAGTTTGTTTTCAGTGGCCAGAGCCCTTGATGTGCCTATTCTCTCTTTCTTTCTAGTTGCCTTCCTCCATCTCTCTCTCTGTCTCTCAAATAAGGTAGAAAAATAAAACTAAAAAAAAAAAAAAAAATAGGTCCCAAGTCAGTTTACCTTGAGATTATGCAAGTGAACCATATCTTGTCAATCATACTTTATTTTCACTCAAACATTCAGAGATTGGAATCTCCAAACAAGTAGACATCACTTAGGTCTTATGAGGTAATCTATAAAATTCAATTATAAGACATAAACAGTAGTATTGTTTTAATACATGTGGACAAGCTTATCATCTTTTAACTTATAAATAAGTAACTTGAAATATTCATAGGTCATGGGTTTGTATACATATACAACTTTGTGCCTATACATTATATTGGTGAGTTTTACATGGGAGATATTAAGAAATATCTACTTGCTTCAGATAGAGCACCAATGACATAGTAAGAAACAATCCCATCCAAGTTTAAGTTGGTGAATCAATGTGATTATTGCAGTTACTTAAAGAGTAACAAAGGTTACACCAAAACAGCTTTATCAATGGTTAAGGCACTTCCCTGTGAAGCCTAACAACCCTGGTTCAATTTCCCAGTACCCACATAAGCCAGATTTACAAAGTGATGCATGTGTCTGTACTTCATTTTCAGTAGCTGGAGGCCCATTATCAATCCTTCTCTCTCTCTCCCAAATAGATAAAATATAATAAATAAATAAAAAGCTGGGCATGGTTGTGCATACCTTTAATCCCAGCACTTGAGAGGCAGAGGTAGGAAGATCATCTTGAGTTTTGAGGCCACATTGAGATATTCAAGGTCAGCCTAGGCTACAGTGAAACCCTACATCAATATACATATTTAAAAAAAAAAAGAAAAGAAAAGAAAAGAAAGAAAGCTCTATCACCAAAAGTCCACTTCAGTGTATCTAAAGACTCATGAAAGCTTTATCCCATCAGGTTCTTGCCCAACTTTCATGAAACTCCACTGAAGAATCTTCTCTTTCCAGTCATTGATTAGTGTTAAAATAACCTTAGGGAGAAAAGAATGCATTTTGGAGCTTTTCCTTTACTTAGCTGTATGATAAAAATGAGACATTTAAGAAGACAAAAGGACCCAGAGCCTATATTCCAAACCTACCTGCTGCTTAAGAAGTAAGGAATATAAGTATTTGGATCAAAATCCTTATGTGATTAAATTTGATAGCCTTGAAATAGAATTTTGTAAGATTTTGTAGTGGTGGGTACTGCAAAAGAATTGAGTTTTACAGGCTGAATATAATCTTATTTATTTAACTGATTTTCTGTAACAAAACATATAAACTCTAGTTGCTGTTCCAAAAATTTCCTAAATTTGATATATAAAAAGGAACAGACAGGAGGAATATCAAATCATCCAGCCACTTTTCCATGAAAATAAAAAAAGGTGAATGTTATTCACTAAAGAATATTGCTTAAATTTGAAGACAGGCTTGATTGTGTAGTGACACTATGGTCATCTTGTTTATTTTACAATACAGAAAGAGTATAGGCATCTTCCTATGTAGAGATATTTATGTCAAAAAAAAAAAAAAAAAAAAAAAAGCAAAGGGCTGGAGATGGCTTAGCAGTTAAGGCATTTGTCTGTGAAGCCTAAGGACCCCGGTTCAATTCTCCAGGTCCTACATAAGCCAGATGCACAAGGGGGTGCACGCATCTGGAGTTCGTTTGCAGTGGCTAGAGGCCCTGGTGCGCCCATTCTCTCTCTCTTTCTTTCTCTCTCTCCCTAATAAATAAATATAAATAAATAAAATCTTTTAAAAAAACAGGCAAAAATTAATAAGAGCTCATCTAATCAGACAATAAGGAGAAGCAATCCCCAGAGGAGCCAGGGTCAGATTAGGGAAGCTTAAACGAAAAACTGGAGGGCTCATTGTGAAAGACACATACCCATGTACCCACTTCAGACAGACCTTGTTATCTATTCTGTATAGAAGATTACTCAGAATTGAAGAGAGGAAGGAAGGCTCCGATTCTACAAGTCAAGTCTGGCAGCCCTGAAATTTAAAGGTCACACAATCACTTCCTAAATTTATATTAATTAGAAACTGAAAAACTCCATCCTGGGATGGGCAGAAAGGAAGTTCCAGATACTCAGGAAGTCAACAAGTCTGATAAAGGGTTGCCGGACCCCACCTTAAAGTTACATAAAGGGTAAACAGCTGCTCACAGAGTGAGTCCTTAATTGAGCTGCCTGCGAGAGGTGTATTGTGTTCAGTACTCTCTCTGACTCTCTGCAGTGCCTGCGTATCAGTGAAGTGTGCTCAAGGCTGTTGACCAGCCAAACTGTCAACCTGTAGGCATACAGGTTGTGCATTGTGCTCCAGAGACACAGCTTCTGTGAGTCATCTTATGTTGTGGTTTGCTTTCTGGCCACTGTCTAAATAGCAATGGGGAGATCATCATCCAGGATAGGATGAGACTTCTCATAGTGTGGCACCTTCAAATCATATATTGTTCCTGTAAGAACACCTCACCTTGAACTGTAAGTATCCCTAATACACTTACTGGTTCACCAAAGCTGGCGTTGGTCTAATCATCCATTAGTCTGTTATTTGTGCCTTATTTGGGGACAATACATGTGTTTCTGTCTCCTAAAGAAAAAGGTTTCCTGTGACACAGAACCCCTCCCCCAGCTGATGAAGCCTTCCCTGAAAACTAGAGGGAACTAAAGAGTTAATAACTATTGCTGTGACCAGCAGGCAATAAAGAAATCTCAGAAATACGTGGCCTTGACAGGCTCATCTACTCCCCATTGATAAACTTCCCTCAGCCCAGAAAACCTCAAGAGAACAGAAACAGTCTGGTGGGATATCCTCCATAGATAGACAATTTTGCTTAAAAAGCTTATTCTGGGCTGGAGAGATTGCTTAGTGGTTAAGGCATTTGCCTGCAAGGCCAAAGGATACTGGTTCAGTTCTCTAGGATCCACGTAAGCCAGATGCACAAGGTGGCACATGCATCTGGAGTTCATTTGCAGTGGCTGGAGACCCTGGCATGTCCAATCTCTCTCTCTCTCTCCCTCCTCTCTCTCTCTCTCAAATAAATAAATAAAATATATTAAAAAAAAAAAAAAAGCTTATTCTGAGTAAAGGCACAGATAACTATAGTTCCTTAACTACTTCCCTGGATCTGCAGCTGGTCCAGTTTGTTTTTCTTAGGATCCTCCTTATAAGCTTGCACCCCATCCTGGCCCAGTGCTTCAGCCTTCATCTTGTGGCAATGTTGCTGCCCCTCACTGTTTCTCTCAATAAACAGTCTGTCTATAGAGATCAAGTCTAGTGTTCTCTTTTGCTTTTCTCTTGTACTTTTCTTTACGTTTTCAAAGTAATGTCAGAGAAATATCCCCCCATTTTCATGCAATTGGAATGTGAAGAAACAGTCTAATGTCCTCCAAAGCAATTTTTTCTTTGGTTAAATGCCATTGTGATCTCAGTTCCTTAACATGGAAAGTAACTTTTCTGCCTTCTTTGAGGATTTTCTCATTGTCTCTGATATTCTATCTCATGTGAAAACCATTTGCAAAGCTTTAGTTTTCTCTCTTTTAATTATCCCAATGTTCTCTTATTTTCCTGGATCCATGCTTTGGTCCAAAAATAATCTGCAGAACTTTTAGTTATTATTATTTCAAATGTTCTTTTTGTTACTTTCTTGCTTTTGTAGTCTTTTTGATAAGCTATTTAACAAAAGCCAACCTTGCTGAAATTTTACTGGTACTTACATGACCTTTGGGAAGGAAAAGATTTAACTCCTATCCCTTCTAGCCATGTACTTGGGTGCAAGGGAAATAACCAATTCCAGCCCACTTTAGGCATTCTGTCCAACTGAATTGAGAAATCAAGAGGGACAAGAAAGGCAGAGAAATGTTCTCACTTCAGAGGTTCAGGCTCACTAAAATACTGAGTCTTTATCAAAAGATTAAGACTCTTTTTCTGATTATTCTCCCCTATGAGATCTTACCATCATAAGTATTAATAATAATAACAATAATAACAACAATAATACTATTGTTGTTTGGTCTGTGTATGTGTTAGTGTGTGAGACCATGAGGGTACACACATTCCATGGCAACACTTTTATTGTAATTAATTAGTTCATAAATAGTGGCTTAATTATATCATGGGTGGAATGTATGCCTACATATTCATGGGTACTTTATTCTACATTTTTCAGCCTAAGGAATAATTTTCATAAATGTAAATTGTATCGTACTTCCTATTGCTGTGTTTTTTACAATTTTCTCAACTAATGTTTGTTAGGTCTGACAGGCTCCAATATGGAGTCACCAAGGTCAGCAGGAGGAGGACAGAGACATAAGGAAGTGGATTATCCACATTGCTCAAGAAAACCCACCCAGCCATTGTCCCCTCCTTGCCTGCAATGCCCCCAAATCATGGTTTCCTGCCCCCTTATTTTGTAAATCACCTGGTCACTGTTCTGGTTTCACACCCTAGCTATCTTAGATCTCCCCTCAGCTGTTCCTTTCCTCACCTTCCTAACTGAAAGCCCTATAATGCCCACAATCTTGGGAACTCCGGTGGGTTGTGCCCCTCTCTTGTGAGCCAGCTCTGGCAGCTCATGCTTTCCCAAAGCTTTCATCTTTGTCTCAGAATGGTTTGCATGGTTGTGGTCACTCCCAAACCTTACAATGATATCTACTTTCAAGAGATTTGCAACTCAAAGCTTGTCTGGTACATGGATGTTAAAGCCCTGGTCACACCATGTGAGATAAGAATTGATTTCTACCATTTATTCCCTGTGAAACCATGGCCATCTTATTTCAAAGTGTTAAATGGGTATGTTTTTAAGGTTGACTGAGACCATGTGAAATGCTTAGAGAACTCCATGGTCATCCCTGGGAGTTAAGACATTGGAAAAAGCTTGGGTTGTCATTGTCATAGTGGCTCAATGTTTTTGTTAACTCAGGCCATCCATGATGGCATTTAAAAATTAACTTAGCATTTCAAAATCAAGTGAGGAGAGAGAAAAAACTAAAGGTGGGAACTCAAGACATTGCAAGGAAAACA
The DNA here is from genome assembly GCA_036365145.1 of Orientallactaga sibirica. NCBI lineage: Eukaryota > Metazoa > Chordata > Mammalia > Rodentia > Dipodidae > Orientallactaga > Orientallactaga sibirica. The sequence continues at coordinate 81,861,189 of JAEOAD010000003.1, read as the reverse complement.
TATGTTAACTCATAAAGTTTTCATCAAAATACTATTTAGATTACTTTAAAAAATAATTTCCATATTACTCTTAATCTTCCTAAGCTTAAAATATTAGGCACAGTTGAAGGTTTAATGTTTGTTGGTGATGAAATTTCAGGTCAAGGATATAAGGACCAAAAGGAATGAAGGAGAAATGAGTATTAGATGACGAATAAGATCAGAATATAGAAAATAAAATATTTCATCTAGATCGATAAAGCAAATAGCAACACACATCATATATTCTGTTTATAGTAATATTATTTCTGAACTTCTCACCAATCTTTTGCCAGTATCTTTACGTATTTCTGCCATGGTAATTCAATGATCCAATTTCTTTCCCATGTTCAACTATCACAAAATTTTCACATACTTTCTTAAGTAGTTAGTTCCTGTGGAAATCATACACTATAATGGAGTAACTATTGAAGTAAACAATGCTATGTAGTACCTCATATTACCATTTTGGGGTTTTTGAGGATGTCAACTTCTGTAAGTATGTCATTGCTATATGGATGGCAAACAAATGTGGTATAGATGTATTCTTGATGAATGCTTGCCATGGAGGAAAATGTGGAATTTAAATTTCTAAATCCCAGACTTCATATTAAAAGAGATTATTGTTAAAATTAGTTAGTTTACTTTTGTACACATGGGTTAAGGTGGTCAGGTGGTTAAGGCAATGGTATGCTAATTCACTTTTGATTCTAATACTTACATATTTTTGAAAGAATATATATATATCTTTAGGAATAGAAAGCTATGTTACAATAAAATTGAAATAAAGAAGAAAAGCAGCAAATTTCCTGGGGCCAAATAAATGTGTGTTTTTGGTTTTCTTATATATAAATTATAACTGAGTTGAACTAAGTGTTACCTATGTCAGGAGGTTTCCTTAGGTTGACAAATGCAGTATTGGGATGTAGAGTATAGAATGCAAGGTGAAAAAAGATAAACCCAAACAGATATAAAGAAGAGGAGAGCAAGAGACTTACAGACAATGATTTAGACACTGAACCAAGCACACTTTTGTCCAGTGGATTTTTCTTTTTATTAAAAAAATCATGTGTTTATTTATGAGAGAGAGAGAGACAGAGAGACAAAGAGAGAGAGAGGAAGGGAGACCAAATGGGTATGCCAGGACCTCCTGCCACTGCACACGCACTCCAGACACATGTACCAATCTGTAGGACTGGCTTTATGAGGGTACTGTGGAATGGAAGCCAGGTCATCTGGCTTTGCAAGCACGTGCTTTTAACCACTGAGCCATCTCCCCATACAAGCCAGTAGCTTTCCAAAATATTACATAAAATATTGTGAAATTGAAGGATAATAGGAGAATTGTGGCACTTTAGAGATAGTCATTGCAGGACAGAGGCCCAAGAAGATACCACCTTGCCTGACCAAGCAGCACTAGAACACATACACACTCTGACCCAGTCTCATACAAGATGGCTGCAAGCATCAACTGCAGCACTTCCTGCTTCTTTAAATTTTCTGGAGCTTACCACACCTGGCCCCTCCTAAGTCAGTCTTCTGAGTCCACCAACCAAATATGTTTTCTCCTACCCACCTGAATCTGATGAGGAGGCTCCTGACCCCTGACTCTCCTGATCCTTCCTTTGGCAAGCTTCTCAGCCTAGCAGGGAAGGAGGAAGATTTCTTTTATCGTAAACATTTTCCTGCTTGCTATCCACATGTATTTTGTTTTTGGATGCTTTCATGCTTTGCTACATGTTTGATCTCTCTTTAAATTCTGAGCCCTTTATTCTCTAATAGTTTTGTTGGTCCCACTAAGTGATGGGGGATCGTTTGGCTTGGGCTCTAATGCATTACCTTCTGTGTGTGAGTGTGCGCCCACACCTTTCCCTATGAGAGCGAGATTTTCTCCACCTCCCCTCCCCATTTTCAGTTGATGAACAGTTGATAAAGTATTATTATTATTATTATTATTATTATTATTATTATTATTTTAGTTAGAAACTTGACTCATTCCCTTTCCTTTTCTTATGCTGTGAACTAAGGGCCATAATAAGCTGCTACAGCTACCCCTTCCTGTTCCCATGCTGCTGAAACCACCTGTAAGAGTGTAAGGGAGGAAGCAGGAGGAGACATATTCCTGACTTGTATCCTTCTGTTTTTTTTTTTTTTTTTTTTTGTGCATGGTTGATATGGTTCTGTATGTGTCCTAGGTTATTCAGTTTTGTAAAACTGTCCATAAAAATATACAGTGGTCCAGTGTCCTGTACTATAGGTATGTTTGAAACACACAATTTCTTCCAATGCTCTCTGAGTGGCACTTGGCTTTCTTGCTGACTTGATCCCAGGTTGTGGAGCTGGAGCTCCAAACCTCATAATTAAAAATTCAAACGTCTCTACATCTTTATTGAATGTAATCCCTCCCTGGACTAAAATCATGCATCAAAATAATGGGTTCTTAAAAAATAGCCATGTTTTGAACTTTACATCCTATAACTGTGTTACTTGCATAACAAAAAGCCTGAGCTGAGGAAATACTTAAGACTTTTGAAATGGAAATATTATCTTGCATAATCTAACTTGGAAACATTGGAATCTGAAGGGTCCTGAAGAGAAAGGAAGAGGGTCACATTCTAAGATTTGAGATGCTTCACTAGGGATTGAAGATGGGCCACAGATGAAGAATGAGGAGCATTACCATGCCAGGAAGATGAGTTCTAGAAGCTGAAAAAGGCATGGAAATTGACTAACCACTGTAGCCTGTGGAAATAAATTCACATGTGCCAGCAATTAGTATTAATTCAATGAAACTGAATTAGTTAATGAAATTAGTAATTAGTTAATGAAACTAACTATAGACTTGAGACCTCCAAACCTATATGGTAAAAATATGTTATTTTTAGCCACCGAATTAGGGACAATTTCTTAAAATAGCAATTGAAAACTAATACAAGCCATTCTCTCTAAAGATTGCATGTATAAAAGAATATTGAGTATGTGATACACACATACACACATAATAACAAATTCTAATGAGCTGAAAAATAGTAAGACCCAGTTTATGTAACATGTATCATGAGCAAACTATTTGCACTTACATTAATTAACTAGTAAAATTTAGACAATTATATCTACTGAAGATGAAACTGTTTCAGGATTTAAAAATATTTTTTATTTATTTGAAACAGAAATTTATTGAGAAGAGAGACAGCGTTACAGGTGTGCCAGGGTCTTCAGCCACTGCAAACAAGCTCCAGATCCTTGTGCCACTTTGTGCATCTGGCTTTACGTGGGCACTGTGGAATTGAACCTGTGTTCATAGGCTTTTCAGGCAAGCACCTTAACAGATAAGCCATCACTCAAGCCCAGTTTTAGAAGTTTAAATGTAATCCCGAGACACAGAAAAATAGGTGGGAAAAAAGAACAAGAAATTAGTATATCAGTGAGAAAGATGAAGGCTTCTAGAAATGTCCTGTCATTGATTTACAAACCAGTCTTCAGTTTCTGCTGTAGAAGTACATGTAGTCTACTTGAACAGGCTAGGTGCCATAGATCAGAGGTGCTGAAAAATCCATGTGGACTGTTTTGTTATATTAAATTATATACAACGTTAAGTTATCTCAGAGAATAACTATTATATAAAAAAGTTAAATTTGACTAAATAGTCCTTAAAACTTTATTGAATGCCCTAGGAATGTGCTTACCTTTCTATTATTTTCTGTTCTTAGCTTTGTCTTATCACAGCAAAATATTTAGATGTGTTGTTTTGTGAGTCCAGTGAGTTGATATTAAGGAGGTCTTAGGTATTTCAGAGGGAAAAGAAACAAATGCATTTTTGAGATATCTTGGGGTAGATTGGTTACTTTTACATTACCAAATTGAGTAACTTATTTAATATTGAAGTACAAAGGTTAAAATAAGCTTGGATTTTAATCAACAGATATTTTCCTTCACATATATCTGAGGTTAAGTATGTATTGACATAATAAAAATCAGGAAGTTGTAGGGATGTAGAAAACCTCCTGATATCATGGAATTAATACGAAAGATAAGAATATGCAGGGTTTAGAGCTGGAAAGATGGCTTACCAGTTAAGAATATACAGGTGCTGGGCATGGTGGTGCACGCCTCTCATGCCAGCACTCGGGAGGCAAAAGTAGGAGGATTGCCATGAGTTCGAGGCCACCCTGAAATTACATAGTAAATTCTAGGTCAGCCTGAGCTAGAGACTGTACCTTGAAAAACAAAATAACAAAAACAATAAAAATAAAAATAAAAACAGGCTTTAGTTCTCAGCAGTTAAATAATTGAAGCTATACTTAGTACAGAGGGTTGTTTCAGGATACATTCAAAAGGAATAAAACTTAAGAAGATTCATTAACACACTTCTGGAATATGGGAGGCAAGAAATCGTGACACTAGGAACAGGTGGGTAAGGTGATACGTGTTAGAAAATAACATTCCAAGCTATGTGACCCTTAGGGGAAAAAATAGCCCCTGTGCAACTGAAATTTGATACGTAATGTAGAGTTTAAAGAAGAATTAGGAATGACAAACTGTGATAATAGTATGTAAAATGGGCTTAGGAGCTTAGGATAATTATCAGTAAGAACAACAAACAAAACAGGAAAAGCAGCAGTCATTTTTATACTAAATGCACCAAATTCTAGTCTGATATGTTCCACTGGGATTTTATGTAGTTTCCTCATCATGGTCCTCTGAACTTTCTAGTATTATCTTTTCAGTTATGCTTCTAATTTTCTCTATAAAGAAAACAAAAAATAATTCTTAACATAAATATTTTACAGTAACTATGACATGTAATATAGGACATACCACTAAATAAGTGTAAACAAGGATCAGGGCTGGAGAGATGGCTTAGTGATTAAGATGCTTGTCTGCAAATGACCCCAATGTGACTCAGGGAAATTTGCGGAAGAGGGGGCGGAAAGAATGTTAGAGCCACAAGTTGGGGCATTATGCACAGAGACTTGGCCTATCCCCCATAGCTCTTGACTACCCCCACAATGTGTGAACCACATTCCCCATTGATGAGGGTCCCTATGGAAGAAGCAGGACAGGGAAGAGGATAATGGAGTCACCACTATGAATGTAAAACTAGAATAATATACATAAAAATAAATAAAATTAAAAAAAAAAATTTAAAAAAGCAAAGGGTCCAGGTTCAATTCCCCAGTTCCCACATAAAGCCAGTGGCTAGAGGCCCTGGCACTCCCATTTTCTCTCTCTCTCTTGTTGGCCTCTTTCTTTTCTTTTCTTTTCTTTTCTTTTCTTTTCTTTTCTTTTCTTTTCTTTCCTTTCTTCCTTCCTTCCTTCCTTCCTTCCTTCCTTCCTTCCTTCCTTCCTTCCTTCCTTCCTCCCTCCCTCTTCCCTCCATCACTCCTTTCTTTTATTTTCTTTCTTTCTTTCTTTTTTCTTTCTTTCTTCTTTCTTTCTTTCTCTCTCTATCAAATAAATAAAATGTTTATAAAAGATAAACAAAGATCAACAGTAGTATAACTAATCTTCACACATCCAATTCCTCAATTCACAGCCAAGTGGTTTTCATTATACTGCCCAGATTTTCTACAAATATTATAGTAAATTGAATCTCATTTATCATGTATCAGAAACATTTAGTCAGCATGTATCTCTAAAAGGTAAGTGTTAATTTTTTTTTAAATGGAGGCTGAGTGATGTCTCAGTGTGGGAAACACTTGCTGAAGAAGCATGAAGACCTGAGTTCACATCACCAGCACCATTTGAATGCCAGGAGTAGTTGTATACACTTGTGATCCCAGGTCTTTGTTACCAGACACAGGTGGATTCACAGGACTAGATTTCTAGCTAGACAAAGAGAATGGTTGAGCTCTTAGTTCAAGTGAAAGATATTGTTTCAATAAATGAGGTAGATAGTGATAGAGACATTAGGTGACACCTAATGCCAACCTCTAGCCTCTATATGCACATTCATATATGCGCATGTGCAACCTGTATGCCAACACCCATGAACACACCTGTATGTCACCTACATCCCTATGCAAAATATGAACTAAGGGCTGGAGAAATGGCTTAGCAGTTAAGGCGCCTGCCCCCTAAGCCTAAAGAACGCTGGTTCCAATCTCCAGTGGTTTCAATCTCCAGGTCCCACGTTTAGCCAGATGCAAAGCAACACAAGGGTGCTATGCCGCACTTGACCACAAGGGGGCGCACACATCTGGATTTTGTTCACAGCAGCTGAGAGGCTGCTGGCACACCAATCTCTATCTGTCTTCCTCTCCCTCTCTCTCGCTCTGTCTCTCTCTCAAAAAAAATAAATAAATAAAAAATAAATATGAAATAAAAATAACACCCTGGAAGTATATCTCAGTATTTGAGCAATTTTGGTCAAATGAATTCTCTATAAATGGTATTGAGTATAAATCGTGTTGGAATGTAGAGTCTTAATTAAATCTTACTAGCCAATTTGGAAAGCTTATTTCAAATTGTGGAGCCACATCTTCTTCAGCTCTTTTGGAGGTGTTTTCTTTCTTTTACTATGTAAATATTCCATGAACCTTCATTTGTGACCTAATTCTTAATAATGCAATAACATTTCTGTGATCAATTAGGATATAACTCAGTGATGAGTGCTTGTGTGCACAAGGCACTGTGTTTGATATGTAGTACCAATTTTAAATAAATATTAAAAAATAAACTTCGTGGGACAAGCAAGAGGGCCTGAGGGGGTATGAGACTGCCAAAGTTTGAATTTCTAGATCTCACATAAATAGCTAGACATGACCACACATTTTGGTAACCATAGTCATCCATCAGGGGAGTAGAAACCAGAGACTCATAGGAACATCATAAGCTCCTGAATCAGTAAAGAGATTGGCTCAATAGAAAGACTGAGCAGAAAAGTGATGGAGCTGGACACCGGATGTTCTACTCTGACCTATGTAGGTGAGTGTTCCCAGCCACTGGTGAGCATATGCAGTAACATACCATACACACCCAAGCAAAACTTAATCATTTTAATATGAATTTCATATATTACACTAAGGGCATTGGGGCTAGTATGCTCTTATCCCTGCTATGTCACTTATATCTAAATTAATTTCATCAGTAAACTTAATAAGTCAATAAAATAGAATATTTGTAGTGGTATGTATTTGAGTGCTTAGGATTAGATTATCTTCTAAGTGTTTTGACATGCATTTTATATTAAAATTTTCATGAACTTCATGGAATTTGTATATGTGTGTGTGTGTGTGTATTACACACATGTCTATAAAATAATTATGTGTGCCAATGAGGAAATTGGGTATTGGGACATTTAAGAAACTTTTCCAAGATGTTTATTTTCAGTTACTATATATACTCTTATGTACTATACATAACATTATTTTTGACAAATAAGTAGCAAAGATTTAAAAGAAAACCATGTTGACAAAAATTAAGTAAATGTTCATTAGTATATTTTTATTATTAAATTTACATTTCTTAGTAAGACAAATAGTACCTTTTACAAACATACAGGCATAAAGGATAGATCTTACTGGGACCTACTGAACTTTATGTTACAGCTTATTTATCTATTACCTATTTTTATAGAATGCTCTAGAAACTGCATCTCCTTTAACTCTCAGTTCATATGATACCCCTTAAGAAACTTCCTGGTATGCAGGCCCAAGTTTTTTATTGATATTTGGTTTGTGTCAAAGAACAGCTTTGTAAAATAAACTGACCTCTATGCTCCACATTGCCCAACACTTTCCTTTCATAATGTGACACATTCTGAGTCAGTACTGATCACTCCACTGTCAGAAACTCTTCTGTGGTGGTTTGAATCAGACGGTTTCCACAAAGTCCTGTGTTTTGAAAGCTTGGTTCTCAACAGTGTAGATTTGGGAGGTGGTACCTTGCTAAAGGGGGAGTGTTGTTAGGGGAGGCCTTTAAAATGTTACAGCCCACCCTTTTGCTTGCCGGAGTTCAGTTCCATTTTTCTTGCTGCTTTCTGCCAGCTGCTTTGGTAAGAAGTGATGCCCAGCCTCTGCTCTACCATCCATTTGATGCCATGTTGAAATTTCCCCTGGAAACATTAAGCCACAGTAAACCCTTTCCTTCCATCATCTTCTTTTGGTCGGTTATTTGGTCTCAGCAATGGAAGGTAACTACAACAGTACCTTATGTTGAGAGCTCATAGCTAATGCATGCTCTTGTTAATTTTGAAAAATTAGAATTTCTAGATTGGATATATATATATATATATATATATATATATATATATATATATATATATATTAGTATGGATATGAAAATGAAAATAGAAGCTATTCAGAAGTTACTGCATGTATGATCGTTTGCTCACCCTATACTATTTTTCTGAACTGTGATTATTTCCAAAAATATCTCCTGTCTCAGATATTCCATCATCTTACTTCAAATTTAAATTTGTTACTTTCTGTATGTCCAACTATACCCATTGCCTGCATTCTTTTTTTTAATAATACTCATCAGTTTTGTAATCGTTAACCATGAGTATGCATTTAATAAATATTTATGTCCATGCTCTGTATGTTAATAGAATCATTCCCTGGGGATAATGGCTCTTTCCAATTGGGTGATGGCCTTACTACTATGGAGTTTATTGTGTACTGAAGAAAATTACACTAATTTTTCTATGAAAAGTACCTTAAAGAGATTCAGTGTGCTATGGAGGCTCAGGAATTTGCATTGCATTTTTTCTAGTCTGGAAATAGTTGTAAAATTTCTGTAATAATTGGACGAATTGTATTATAAGAGAGAAGTTGAAAATAAGGTAAGTCTCAGCATCCCAAAATAATAATGTTATCATTATTTTTAACATCAACACAAATTAACATAAAATTTAAATATTTTTACCATCCCAATTACAAACATATTCATACACATACCTATTTTCAAAAAAATTATTTTGTTTTATACATGAGATAAATGAAACATATAGCTTGTGGTAGTTTGAATACATGTCCCCCAATATATTCAGTGTTTTATTAGTTATAGTTTGTATCTGCAATCACCTTGCTAGAGGCAATGTCACTGGGGGCTGGTCTTAAGATGTTAATGGTGGGTCTGAGATTCCATTGAAAAGATATGCAAATGTGCCTAGCAGGAGTTCCTGAAGTGTGCTGTGTGACCTTTTGGCTGTAGTTTTGCTCTGTTTGCTGTGGTGGCTGGTTGGCTTTTTCTCTCTCTGCTTGGCCCTGCGAAAGCAGGCTGCTTTTCCTGCCATTATGGAACTTCCCCTGGATCTGTAAGCTTCAATAAATAATATCCCTTCCTCCATAACTGTGCCTGGTCTGGAAGTTCATCTCAGCGAACCTGAAGCTGTCTGCAACAGTAAAGTGGTACCGAGGAGTGTGGGGTGAGATGAATCTGACCATGTGGATATTTGTCTTTTGGAACCTTTGTTTTGGAAGAATGGGCATGGACTTGGTGCTTGCAACTGAAGGTGCCTTCTGGAGTGGTAAGCCAAGTTTTATGGACTATTCTGATGAGAGTTTGAGAATGCTAAGTGCAGACTGTATTGAACTTCGAGGCTTGGCTTATGAGCTTTCTAAGGGGAAGGAAAGACTGCAGAGGACTTTGTTGGAACTGGGCTACTGGCAGAAGGGATGGCTACGTTCTGCTATCCAGGCCCAGAAAGTTTGATCAAACTTAAATTTGTAATGGACTGATGTGCTTGGCTGAAGATATCGGACTGAGATTTTAAGATTTAAGTTGGAAAACCTGAAGCAAGTTAAAAGTAGAGGCACTGAGACTGGTTTAGCTGCTATTGTCAAACACATTAGCAATCTTAAGGAAGGTGGAAGGGTGGTGGAAGGAGGTGGCCCAACTTGATTTACATTAAAACAATGGAGAGGATGCCTGAGGAAAGACTATTAGAAATGCAAACTCTTTGGAAAGAGTTGACTGGAGAAGGAACCTGCTTTTCAAGGCTATGGTTTATTTTGTCCCTGGATTAAGAATATGGCTGTGTCCTGCACACCTGGTATTGGTTTTGGAAGCATGAAAAATGCGTGGAGTGGTCATGAATTGCACACGGTTCCAGGAGCCACTGCTGAGATGCAGCATGAGGCAGGGCATGAAGACCCTCAGGAATAGGCTGCAAGAGCCTTTGGAAGATGCACCGTGGTTTGCATGGAGACCTGAAGATGTTTTGGATATACCAGCACTGTGCAAAAGGGCTACCATGGAGTGCAGTGTTGGCATGGGATGAAAGTTTTCCCTGGAGACTCTGCCCAGCTGAAGGGGTGGAATTGGAAAACCTGGAGACTGTCAGTCTCTGGTTATATTGAACTTGAACTGCAGAACTTTGATGACGTCTGATGATGGCTGAGTTTGCATTGTTTTAGTTTCTCCTTGCTATTCCTTATACAGTTAAAAATGTTTACTCTGTGCCTTTATATGTTGAAAGTATTTAACTTGTTTGATTTTACAGGACTCACTATCTTAAGTTGATCAAGACTGTGAGAACCTCTGAAATTGGACTGAGTACAATTTACAATGTGTGATAGTTATAAATCTATTGGGGGCCAGGAGCTAAATATATTGGGGGCCAGGGGCGGAATGTGGTAGTTTGAATATATGTCCCCCAATATATTCAGTGTTTTATTAGTTATAGTTTGTATCTGCAATCACCTTGCTAGAGGCAATGTCACTGGTGGCTGGTCTTAAGATGTTAATGGTGGGTTTGAGATTCCATTGAAAAGATATGCAAATGTGCCTAGCAGGAGTTCCTGAAGTGTGCTGTGTGACCTTTTGGCTGTAGTTTTGCTCTGTTTGCTGTGGTGGCTGGTTGGCTTTTTCTCTCTCTGCTTGGCCCTGCGAAAGCAGGCTGCTTTTCCTGCCATTATGGAACTTCCCCTGGATCTGTAAGCTTCAATAAATAATATCTCTTCCTCCATAACTGTGCCTGGTCTGGAAGTTCATCTCAGTGAACCTGAAGCTGTCTGTTACATAGCTGTATAAAGGTTGTCTTTCTCAATTTCACCTTTATCACTATTGATTAAATCATATATATTACTATGTGTGGCGGTTTGATTCAGGTGTCCCCATAAAATTAGGTGTTCTGAATGCTAGATTCCCAGCTGATGGAGATTTGGGAATTAATGCCTCCTGGGGGCAGTGTATTGTTCGGGGCAGGCTTACAGGTATAATAGCCAGATTTCCCTTGCCAGTGCCTGGCACACTCTCCTATTGCTGTTGTCGACCTGATGTTGGCGAGGGGGTGATGTCCACCCTCTGCTCATGCCATCATTTTCCCTGCCATCGTGATGCTTCCCCTCGAGTCCATAAGCTGAAATAAAACTTTTCTCCTGCAAGCTGCTCTTGGTCGATTTCTGCCAGCAATGCAAACCTGTCTGCAACAGTAATAGTTGGTACCAGAGAAGTGGGATTGCTGCTAGACACCTGTCTATGTGGCTTTGGCCTTTTGGAGCTGATTTTCAAGAGGAATGTGGAAGGATTTGAAACCTTGGACCAAGAGATGCCTTGCAGTGCTGTAAGTACAGCTTGATGGATGATTCTGGTCAGAGGTGACAGGCCTGAATACAGTAAGAACCATTATAGACTGTGAGGTTTGGCTTACAAACGTAAGAGAGAGCTTTGCCTGGACTGGGCTATAAGCGATTTTTGTGAGAAGCTTGCTCTTAGGCCGGTGTCCTGAGACTTTGAGCAGGGTTGCATTGCATAGAAATGGACTGGTATGTACAGAGGGATATGGCACAGAATGAAATGATCTGGGCTGAAGCTTCTGCCTGTTCACCTGCATTTATATGACAGATCACAACCTTTGAGATTGGCCAGCTGACCTCCACTGGAGCAACAGGAAGAATCTAGGCTCTTTTTAAGGGGCCTGAGTGCTCAAGGAGTGTCTTTTTTTTCAAAGTCTGCTTTATACCTCCTAAGATTAATAAACTGGCACTCTACCTGTATTTGGAGTATAAGAAATGCAGGAAAGAGTGCGTCATTGAATTTGCAACATGGTCTTGTGTTTTGGAAAGGGCCACGGTGTGGCAGGTTTGCTGAATACCTGCATGGAAACCCAATGGGGCTGTGAGAATGAACTATGGGTTGCAGTGGAGATACGGTAAAGACAGTAGGGCCACGAAATGGCCGCCAAGGAGAGCTGCTGGCCCCAGATGAAGTTTACCTGGACTGTGAGTAGCCTAGCTGGAGGGGCAGAATTTTAACTCCAGAGACTTGTTGTTGGTTAGAACCTGAGACTACATAGTGAATTCCAGGTTAGCTTGGGCTAGAGTGAGACCCTACCTTGAAAAAACAAACAAACAAAAGAAACCCCACATTAAAAAAAATAAAAAAAAAACAAGCAAAAAAATATCAGACTTGGAGACTTGTTATTGAATACAGTTGTTGGACTTGGAGCTACAGAATTCGATGTTTGACCTTTTGAAATCTTGTTTTGGTTGAATATTTATTTGCTATGTCGAATGCCATATTTTGCAGTGTGAATGTTTATTCTGTGCCATTGTGGGTTTTTTTGTTTGTTTGTTTGTTTGTTTTTTTGTTTGTTTGTTTGGTTGGTATTATGGCTTAGTTAGAAAACCTTGGATTTTGGGGATGTTTGAACATCATTGGGATTGATGAAAAATGTGTGGACTCTGAAAGTTGGACTGAATGCATTGTATTTTATATCATGAATAGTTATCAGTTTATGGAGTTCAGGGGCAGAGTGTGGTGTCTTGATTTAGGTGTCCCCATAAACTTGGATGTTCTGAGTGCTAGGTTCCCAGCTGATGGAGATTTGGGAATAACACCTCCTGGAGGCAGTGTATTGTTGGGGGCAGGCTTATGAGCATAATAGCCAGATTTCCCTTGCCAGTGCTTGGCACACTCTCCTGTTCCTGTTGTTCACCGGATGTTGGCGAGGGGGTGATGTCCACCCTCTGCTCATGCCATCATTTTCCCTGCCATCCTGGAGCTTCCCGTTGAGCTTCTTTTTTTTTCCCACAGCTGCTCTTGTTCGGGTGATTTCTGCCAGCAATGCGAACCAGACTACACCACTATGTAATTATGTTCCATTGATTTTATAAAACAGCGTCCAACATATCCTGCATCTCAACCTATACACTGACAAGAATATAAGGAAACCAATGCTATGCACTCATACTCAGAACAATGTGGTAGGCAGTTTTATACTAAGGATTGTGGTGGGCTCAAGGCTGCTCTGTGATGTTTGGACATAGCTGTCCTCATCATGGTGCTTGCTATGACTGTGCCCCCAAAACACAACTGAACTGAAAATATGAGCATCGTTCTAGTTTAGAGAGATTTCTCAACCTTGGCCACCTGAAAAAGCGGAGCCATTTGAAAATACAATACCGGAAAGACATTTGAGGAGAGCTGTCACACCTTGACATGATGAGGTTACATGCTATATCGTGTAATGGGAGGTAGGAAACAAAGAGATAGGGACGAATGAGTGAATCCAATGGCTTCATCTTTACAGTAGTGAGCAGTGCTGCCAAGGTAGGCTGTGCCTTCCCTGGTCATGCCTCAGTGAAATGAAGTTCTTTATACATTTTATCTATAATATGAAAACTTGAACACCTTTGTGCTGTTGTGCAATACACAAAAATACGTCTCCCAGTTTACCTATCTCCAATCTTAGTTTCATCAAAATTTGCATAATCACTGTTTTTCAAGCCTGCTGCAGGCACACCTGCTTCTTTAATCATGCTGTTTTATTCTTTGGATTCTTTAAAAAACTTATTCTCTGACTTTTCTCAAATGATATCCAGTCCCAATGAGCTAAGCACATAGAATCACTCTTTTATCATCTTGCTCTAATACTGGGGCTGGTACAACAAAGGAAACACAGTCTATATAATATTGGAAATTGATGTCATATATTTGAAAGAAGTTTAGTAATAGAATATCTACCATCTATCAAGTATGCACTTTAGATTAGAACAAGGATATTGTTATAGTCTTTTCAAGGAAACATAATTTATTTTAATCTAGATAATATATACACTAAGTTTGTAAATTGTCTTGATGCCAGGTGAGCATAGTGGCCTTAATGTAATCTTAGCACTTGAGACAGTGAGAAAGGGGATCTCTGTGCAGGACGGCTATCTAAGACTAGATAATTCTGAAAGTTCAGTGTTCAAGTGAGATGTCCTGCTTCAAAACAGAACTTGGAGAATGATGGAGGAAGATATACAATGCTTACCTTTGTCCTCAGTACCCACACACATATGAACACACATTTACACATTCATATGCACACAAACAAATGAAGAAATTATTTTATTTTTTTTTATTTTTTTTTTTTTTTTTTTTTTTGACATAGAGTCTCACTCAAGCCCAGGCTAACCTGGAATTCATGATGTAGTCTCAGGGTGGCCTCAAACTCACGGTAGTTCTCCTACCTCTGCCTCCTAAGTGCTGTAATTAAAGGCGTGCACCTGACGCCTGGCAGAAGTTACTTTAATCGCACCCTAATCTGTCTGGGCATATGAGTTGTTATTACAGAACGGGTGCAGCAGGGACTCTTATCACTGCAAACATACTCCAGGTGCATTTGTCGTTCTGCACATCCACTTTATGTGGGTACTGGGTAACTGAACCTGGCCATCAGGTTTTGTAACCAAGCGCCTTTAATTTCTGAGCATCTCCTCAATCCTATAATTAATGATCTTAAGCTATATTTTATACTACTTTAACATCACTATTCATGACTATTTCAAGACATATTCATAAGTTAAATTACTGAGATATTTTGAGAATAGTACATATAATATCAACTTTAACTGTCTCATAATTGAGTTTAATAAAGAGAAAAATTCTTCTTACTTCCTCTTCATCTTTAAGAAACATTTATTTCAGAAAATAAATTATGCATAAGAGAATAGAATTGCTGAAGTGAAGTTGCTAAAATGTACTTTTTATCAACCAAATCATAAAACTTTGCTAAAATATGCTTAAAGTGAATTTAATCCTATTTTTATCATATAGCAGGAAAAAAAAACTTTAAAGTGGACATGTTAATTTAAAACAGTTGAGCTTTATAAATGCAAATTGTAGTTCAATAAATGTTGTATAAGTGAGTTACTTATTGACAACTACTGTAATTAAAACATGGTGAGAAATTTGACAAGCAGTAATCATATTTTCACATTTCCTTATGAAAATAATATGGATATGTGAATACAGAGGAATACAGTCAGAGATAAGGCTAATAGATAATTTTCTTGACACATAAATGTATTAATGCTCTACTGTCAAATTTTGGCGAAAATATAATAAAAATACTAATGTTAACATTGTAAAAGATGAGTTAAAAACATCTTTATTTTTGTATCTCTAGTACATAGCTTCTCAATGACAGTTTAATTCAGGCAAGTTCCTAGCATTTTTATACAAAATGTTAACTTGATTTATTCTTAATTCATTTAATGTATAGTATACATAACTATGAAGGAAATAAAATAATATATGTAATTAAGATATGAGAAATTTCTTATCAAGTTGCTATATCAAGTTTCTGATGTATCTACCTGAACCGATCATACAATGTCTTACACTGACTGAATCCAGAGGATAAAGTTACTACCTATATTTTTCAGAGTAAATATAAAATAATCAAAATATAAAAGAGAAACAAAATCAGAGGTACATAAATCATCCTAGAAAAATTAAGACACAGAAGTTATCAGATTGCTCAATTTTTCCTTTGTTTCTAAGCCCTTCACTAATTCACAAAATGATATGTTTCATTTACCTTATGTGTTTTTATTTTGTTTTTCAAATTACTCACTAAAATCTCTTATCAATATTGTGGTGATTTGAATGTATATTCCCATAGACTCAGGCTTTTTTTTTTTTTTTTTTTTTAAGGACTGAGCTTGCAACTTGAGTGTCCAACAAGTCGGAGCCCTTCTAGGGAAGAGGAATATTACTTAGGGGGAGGATCATGTTGTCCAGCCCTAATCTGTGTAAAGAGCAGTTTGGAGGTCCGTTCCGTTTTTTTTTTTTTTTTCTTTTCTTTTTTTTTTGAGGTAGGGTCTCTCTCTAGCCCAGGCTGACCTGGAATTCATTCTAGATTCAGGGTGGCCTTGAACTCATGATGATTCTCCTACCTCTACCTCCCAAGTGCTGGGATTAAAGGCGTGCGCCACCATGCCCAGCTAGGCTGTTGTTTTTGCTGGCTGTTGTTGCTGTTTGCTGAAGTTGTTTCTCTCTGCTTGAATCTATTGACGTGACTAGTCTCTACTGCCATTGAAGGTTTTTCCCTTGGATCCTGTCAGCCTGAAATAAACCCCTTCCTCACATAAGGTGCTTCTGGTCAGATTTTTTGTCCAGTAAAATGAAAGTAAGTTTAACAAATAGGGGAAGTGCCACATAATCCTATCATAATGTCTTTGGATCTTCTTTTCCCTATTCCACACTTCTTGTGATTCTATGGTTCTTGTGGGCTACAAATTGTCTAGGTAGTCATCTTAACTCTTCTCATTGTTTTGCATATATCCATGTATGTTTATGGTTTACTTATATGTTTATGCCTATTTCTATCTATGTAAGCACATGCTTGTGGCTGTAGAAGCCAGAGGTTCATGCCCAGTGTCTTAGTCATTTTCCAGTTTATTTTTAACATTGTATTTCTCACTGATCCTTCAACTAACCAAATTTCCTAGATTAACTAGCAAGCAGCAAGTGCAAGAGGTCTTCCAGTTTCTCTCTTCCTAGCACTGTGAGTGGAAGCATGCAAAACGATGCCCAGCTTTTACTTTGGTGCTGGAGATCTGGACGTGAGTATTCATGCTTTTGTGGAAGCGTTATACCCACTAATCCTCCTTTTAACTCCTTAAGACCTATCTTTGGAGTTTTAGCTAGTAGAAAAATACAGTTTTTAAAAATAATACTTTAAATCCTTTCTGCTGTTTTCTCAATTTAATCTTTATAATGGTAGTGGGTTGAATTAGATGTCCCTTATAAATTCATATGTTCTGAGTGCTTAGGTCCCAAGCTGATGGCAATTTGGGAATTGGAGCCCCTTGTAGGTGCATTGTTTGGGGTGGGTTTATGGGTCGTATAGCTACCTTCCTCTTGCCCATGTTTAGCACAATCTCCTGCTGCTGCTGTCCACCTGATATTGCCCAGGAAGAGAGGTCCAGCCTCTGCTCATGCCCCATTTCCTCCTGTCATCCTGGACCTTCGCCTCGAGTCTGTCAACCATACTAAATCCTTTCGTCCCATCAGCTGCTTTTGATCAGATGCTTTGTGCTAAAGCAAAGAGAAGGTCATTGCAACATTGCCAAGGGTAAATATAAACCTTTACATTTAAAAACAAACTTTGATAGAATTTTTAGTGAAAGTCTCCAGGAAATGCCTTCATTTTTATAAAATATCATAGAAATGCTGCTTTCTCTGGCCTTACAGGTTGACTATGGCTATCAGTCAAAGGTACTTGTGGTGGGTGGAGAGCAAAGGGGGGGGGGTCCCCTAATAGTGCTGTTGGATGGATTGGTTTCACCTTTTGAATTCAGCCACTAAGGTATTTACTTTAGATAGTAAATGAGGAGCCCTTATTGTAGACAAACAGATACCCCAAGTGTGGTAGTTTGAATATATGTCCCCCAATATATTTAGTGTTTTATTAGTTATAGTTTGCATCTTCAATCACCTTGCTAGAGGGAATGTCACTGGGAGCAGGTCTTAAGGTGTTGGGGGTGGGTTTGAGATTCCATTGTAAAGATATGCAAATGTGTCTAGCAGGAGTTCCTGAAGTGTGCTGTGTGACCTTTTGGCTGTGTTTTTTGCTCTGTGTGCTGTGGTGGCTGGTTGGCTTTTTCTCTCTCTGCTTGGCCCTGTGGAGAGCAGGCTGCTTCTCCTGCCATTATGGAACTTCCCCTGGATCTGTAAGCTTCAATAAATAATATCCCTTCCTCCATAACTGTGCCTGGTCTGGAAGTTCATCTCAGCGAACCTGAAGCTGTCTGCTACAGTAAAGTGGTACCGAGGAGTGTGGGGTGAGATGAACCTGACCGTGTGGATATTCGTCTTTTGGAACCTTTGTTTTTGGAGGAATGGGCATGGACTTGGTGCTTGCAACTGAAGATGTCTTCTGGAGTGGTAAGCCAAGTTTTATGGACTATTCTGATGAGAGTTTGAGAATGCTAAGTGCAGATAGTACTGAACTTCGAGGCTTGGCTTATGAGGTTTCTAAGGGGAAGGAAAGACTGCAGAGGACTTTGTTGGAACTGGGCTACTGGCATAGGGGATGGCTACGTTCTGCTATCCAGGCCCAGAAAGTTTGATCAAGGTTAAATTTGTAATGGACTGATGTGCTTGGCTGAAGATATCGGACTGAGATTTTAAGATTTTAAGTTGCAAAACCTCAAGCAAGTTAAAAGTAGAGGCAATGAGACTGGTGTAGCTGCTATTGTCGACACATTAGCAATCTTAAGGAAGGTGGAAGGAAGGTGGCCTGACTGATTTACATTAAAACAATGGAGGGGATGCCTGAGGAAAGACTGTTAAAAATGCAAATTCTTGGAAAGAGCTGACTGGAGAAGGAACCTGCTTTTCAAGGCTATGATTTATTTTGTCCCTGGATTAAGAATATGGCTGTGTCCTGCACACCTGGTATTAATTTTGGAAGCATGAAAAATGCATAGAATGGTCATGAATGGCACATGGTTCCAGGAGCCGCTGCTGAGATGCGGCATGAGGCAGGGCATGAAGACCCTCAGGAATAGGCTGGAAGAGCCTTTGGAAGATGGACCGTGGTTTTCATGGAGACCTGAAGATGTTTTGGATATACCAGGACTGTGCAAAAGGGCTACCATGGAGTGCAGTGTTGGCATAGGATGAAAGTTTTCCCTGGCGACTCTGCCCAGCTGGAGGGAAGGAATTGGAAAACCTGGAGACTGTCAGTCTCTGGTTATATGGAACTTGAACTGCAGAAGTCTGATGATTACTGATGACGGCTGAGTTTGCATTGTTTTAGTTTCTCCTTGCTATTCCTTATACAGTTAAAAATGTTTACTCTGTGCCTTTACATGTTGAAAGTATTTAACTTGTTTGATTTTACAGGACTCATTATCTTAAGTTGATCAAGACTGTGAGAACCTTTGAAATTGGACTGAGTACAATTTACAATGTGTGATAGTTATAAATCTATTGGGGGCCAGGAGCTAAATATATTGGGGGCCAGGGGCGGAATGTGGTAGTTTGAATATATGTCCCCCAATATATTTAGTGTTTTAGCAGTTATAGTTTGCATCTTCAATCACCTTGCTAGAGGTAATGTCACTGGGAGCAGGTCTTAAGGTGTTGGGGGTGGGTTTGAGATTCCATTGTAAAGATATGCAAATGTGCCTAGCAGGAGTTCCTGAAATGTGCTGTGTGACCTTTTGGCTGTGTTTTTTGCTCTGTGTGCTGTGGTGGCTGGTTGGCTTTTTCTCTCTCTGCTTGGCCCTGTGGAGAGCAGGCTGCTTCTCCTGCCATTATGGAACTTCCCCTGGATCTGTAAGCTTCAATAAATAATATCCCTTCCTCCATAACTGTGCCTGGTCTGGAAGTTCATCTCAGCAAACCTGAAACTGTCTGCTACACCAAGTATATCTAAGTGCTAACTTCCAGTGGGTAAAGTTGTTGATTGTGATGACCAGAGGGACTACAATGTGAGCCCTTACAACCTTTGGTGATGGGGGGCTTTCAAGACTATGAGAACTTGTATCTGATTTGGGCCTCCCATGTATGTGGCTATGGTGGCACACTTTCAGTCTGGATAAAAGAATTGGTCTGGTTGGTCACAATATCTAACTTTTGGGTCCCCTGGGCATGTGTAGAAGTCATCTCCTAGGATCTTACAGTCATCATTTCCTCCCTTAGGTCTTGTGTGAAGATCTCACCTGTCTTATAGAGAAAGAGGTGAGAAAAAATATCAAATCTAGAAAGTAACCCTTTTATCATGTGAGGATATCAGGAGTTATGGTAACCAGCCTCACCATGAGGAGAGCACAGAGAGTGCTTCCCAGTAAGACTAAGGGGCAGTAGGGCTTCCCTTCCGGGTAAAGAGGCGGAAGTAAAGGACAATGGTAAAGAACTATATCTGTTTCCGTGTGAAGGGGATGAAGGTTCCTTGTAACCAGAGTCATTCTATGGAGTCTCCAAGTTTATCAAACATGGAGATCGGTTCGGCATCAGCCACAGGTCTTCCTGTATGTGAGTCAGGAGGAAACTGTGGGGGAGTTGTCTTCTGACATATCCTTACCAGAGTGTTCCCATTTAGGTCTATACATTTTGTTGTCCTCAAGAAGGTAGGGCCTGTCACCTGGAAAGAAGATGGAATCCTTTCAGTTAAGTGAGCTTTTGATCTCTGAGGTGTAGTAACTTCAACGGAGAGAGACTGATTTTTTTTCCACATCCAGGTGAAGAAGAGCTTAGGAATCACCATACAAAGAGGAGAAAACAGGGGAAATAGCTACCAGGAAGCCTCAGGACACAGTGGTCCCCCCAGATGGAGCTGTGCTAGGACATTTTTAGGGAATCCTGTCTTGTCAAGATAAATAAACCTCCATCTGTAAATACAGGGCTAAAGAGGGTCCTATGAATACAGAATTGTTATAAAAGATGCAATAACTGGATCTGTTGGACTAGAGGCAAAGAAGAGGCCAAATTGTGGGTGTGGAGGTTGGAGGAGCCCTATCATAGAGGGGAATATATGTTAGAGTTAGAGACAGGTAGAGATTTAACTTGAAGGGAGCACATTGTGATTTTTTTTTTTTAAGCTTACAACAGCAGATATCTTAGCTGGTCACAGAGAGATGTCAGGTCATATACAAAAAAAAAAATAATTAGGTTGGCTACTAGAAAGGCTAATGAAGCCCAAAATATTATTGGCTCTTGACTGGTAAAATTTCTTCTCCACAATTGTTGTAATCCGTCTTGAATTTCTAGTCACACAGGTATGGCTTCTGGGAGCCTCAGGCTTTGGTTCTTCATTTGCCAAACATTAATTGGTGCTTTGTGTACATAGTAGGACATTGTCCAATGTGGTTTAGACTCCATTATAGATGATTTTGAACAGGCAAGGAGACAGGTAGCTCTTTAGAAGAGTGGTATTTACCAGCGTCATTATAAAAGAAACCCCTAGTTCATGTAAAATCTATTAGCCATTATGATCTGGTCATTATATATTTATTTATGAATTTTTGTATGTGACATGACATTTACAGGTGATGCATAAGTATTGTATTTAAGGTTGAATATAATAACGTAGGGACTGGAGAGATTGCTTAGTGGTTAAGGTGCCTGCCTCCTAAGCATAAGAACGCTGGTTTCAATCTCCAGCGGTTCCATTCTCCAGGTCCCAAGTTTAGCCAGATGCAGTGACGCAAGGGTGCAATGCTGCACTTGACCACAAGGGGGCGCACAAATCTGGATGTTGTTCACAGCAGCTGAGAGGCTGCTGGTGCTCCCACCTCTATCTGTCTTCCTCTCCCTCTCTCTCTGTCTCTCTCTGTCTCTCTCCAAAGAAAATAATAATAATAATAATAATAATAATAATAATAATAATAATAACAACATAGGCATTAAGTAAGGAGAGAAGGAATGTTGTCTGCAGAAGGAAGAAGAGTTAGTTGAAATTTCTGGAAATAAGACAAGTTCAGTTAGGTAAAGTGGAGGTGGGATGTATAAGAAACAAGTTTAAGTAAAATTTGGAACAGATCAGATAAACATGATAGAGATTCACTAATTTTGAAACGTGCTTCTCAGGTTTACAGGTTTTGTAAGTCCTTATTATAGAAAGCTTGGTTTTTACTTACTTGGTCCAGAGATCAAATGGTCCTAGATTTAGAAGAACTAATGAAAGTATGTTAGGCTGAAAAAGTTAAAAGTTTGATTAATCTTGATAATTTGTTATTATTTGTTGTTCATTTTACAGGCACAATGAAATTTTATATAGCTAGCCTTAGTTATTATCAATTAGAATAATTTTATAGCAAAAAATAAAGGTTTTATACAGTGGGAAAACATATGAGTAGAATATTTAAGAAATATATTCTTTTTTTTTTTTTTTTTTTTGAGGTAGGGTCTCACTCTAGCCCAGGCTGACCTGGAATTCACTATGTAGTCTCAGGGTGGCCTTGAACTCATAGCGATCCTCCTACCTCTGCCTCCCAAGTGCTGGGATTAAAGGCGTGTGCCACCATGCCTGGCTAAGAAATATATTCTTGTTAACAGATATTTCATCAAACAAAATAAAAGTTTTATCAGTTGGAAAACATAAGGTTAGAGATTATATATGAATTATAAGTTTTAGTATATCCTTTAACAAAATTTTTGTGTGTAAATCACTTTGTGAACATCAGTAGAATAATATCTATGAGATCTATTATAATAGAATCAGGCACATTGTAAACATTTTAGAGTAGAATTATATTTTTAAAAACTTGAATTTTGCCCTTAGAACATTAACAATATTCAATAATACACTTATATTATCTTCTGTTCAACTTTTAAATATATTGCAATCAGAAATTTAACAACCTCTTTACAACCCATTTGATCTATCAGCACATATCATATAGTTTATAGCCTTATTTAGTACTAAACCTCTGGTCAGAAAGCATTGACTTATTCCTTTAAATGTTACCATGAATGAAGAAAATTGGGCCTATATTTCAATGACCTTCAAGTCTTACATCTGTCTTTTAATAATGAAGAGAAAGAGTGACCCTAAGTTTTTTGGAAGATTTAATACCAGGTTTGAGTCAGAATTCTTTAAGTTGAAGTGGGATAAAGAAAAAAAAAGAATTGAATGGGGGGGGGTCCTCTAATCTTGTTGACTTTTAAGCCTTGCAAAACAATCAAAAAGGACCCAGATAGATGGTGTTAGTGTGCTATACAACCCTCTGAGGTGGGCTGACAGAACTATACAGGTGTGCTATTTTTTTATGTCACACTTAGAGCATAACCAGTCAGACAAAACTAGTTAAAATATATCTTGATTATGTTAAAAAAAACCTCAATGTTTTAAAGTAGTCAAAGATTAACATTTATACCTGAATTTTAATCTTGATATGAGACATGACAATATAAATAAATTTACCAACTTATTATAGAATTAAGTTTGAATTATATAAACAATTAAGGTGAGAGAAAATACAGATACAACTCTCTATGTTAACCCATTTTATCTTAGCTGAAAACACTCTTTGTAATTGTAATTTTGATGTTCCCTTTCTTTATTTTTATTATTACCATGGTCATTATATTTTTTTCTGTTTTTTATTATTATCATTGTCACTATAAAATTTAGATATTGACCTTAAAACTTTAGACGCTGTGGTTGGACAGAAAGCACATATATTGTACCTTAACAGTTATAAATATAGGTAAAACATATCAATATTTTGGTATTTTGTTAATAAACTCAAAGTTATCACTTTTTTAAAGATTTAAGTCATAATAAATATTTATCAGGTTCTCTAAGAAGTAGGATTAAACTTTGGTATATAAACATGTATATAAACAGGTATATAAACAGGTTGTAGGTGTAGGAAGCATGAATGAGCATAAAACAAAATGTACAGAAGTAAGTTATTTTCACTATATTGTAAACTTGTTTTTAGTAATTTTATATCATCTTAACATATATCTATGAAAATCTGAACATTTAAGGACCATAATCACTAGAACAATTACTGACCATGATTTAGTTACATATAAAGACAGACTACCTGAAACATAGAACACATGACATGACATGGCTGACCAGTGTTAGACAAAACAAAGAACATGAAACATGATTAAAAAGATATCCTTTAAAAAAAAAGGTTTTAGTTCTAGTTCAAATTGGTGAGAAGTTAATATGAAATTTTGAATTTTATATGAGTACTAACTTGTGAATCAATGTTCCTATGTCAGCAATATAGACAATACACTTTTAAAGTCAAATTGTTATCGTGATTATTTTCTTTAACACATTAAGTAATCCTAAAGATAGAGCAACACCTACTTGTAGTTTGACACTTTTTTACTTGAGAAGACTTGAACATCTGAGAGTGGCAGCTCTTGTTAACTTTATTTGGTGTCACAAAGAACAATTCATGTGGCCACTATTTATGACACAGGGAAGAAGAGAGTGACAATATTACAATGTAGCATCAAATGTCAGGACAATGTTATGACTGACATGAGATGGGAGATGTCTACAGAGCTGAGATGGGCTGGTGGGAGGAGTCAGGGATGGCTGCAACACAGCCAGGGTGGGATGTGGTTTTAGTCCTGTAGGCCCTGGTGAGCAAGGGGTCAGGGGCCGCCAGCAGTAATGGTGGGACGTAGATAGTGGCAGAGATGGATGGGGGAAACAGAAGGTGGATGGGGGCGGTGACTGAAGTAGATACAGGGAGATCCAAGGAAAGGCAGAGTCAGAAAAGGCAGGCGGGGAGAAGGGGTACTGGGAGCATCGCTGGTGCAGGGGAAGTGGCTGGCGTGGGCACAGCAGGAGGATTCGTTTAGTGGAGCAATCTTGACAGAGGAGGGCTCTGTGCATTTATGGAAGAAAGCTTGGGTATATGGAACTTCAGCCCCCTTGCTAGTTCATCTGAAGAAATGGCAAGAAGGGGTCAGAGAGGTCAGGTGAGTGTTGGGCCTAATGGTGTTAGGTTTGGTTTTAGACATCCCAGAGGAGTGTCCTTGGGAACAGAGTTTCTGGAGCCCATTTTGTGCATTGGTAAGGCACAGGCTAGATTCTCGTAGTAAGTCATCACTCAGAACTGAAATGGAGCCAGAACGGAAATCCCAGGAATGTGGAAAAAAAATCTCCAATCTCCATCCTCTGGGAGGCAAAGAGCTGGAGGCAGAAGAGCCACAGCTCCCCTGAGGCCCAGGAGGATGACAGCGCAGGGCACCTTTAGACAGTGTCCAGGCCTTACCTTAATGGCATTTGGTGCAGTGCTGGGTGGGGAGAAGAGTCAAGTGTTGAAGGGCCTCTATGCTGGAATTCGGAGGGAAGAGCAAAGTGGAGGATGTAGTTAATGAGACTGGGAGCTGTATTTACTTGAGCCATCAATAACACCCCAGCATGGGGTTTGAACACTTATGAAGGGCAAGGCTGTAAAAGCCTGGGAGGATTTAGACGGTGAATAGCAGCATTTAGCCTCTTTAGTCAGAGTGGAGGATGCTCAGGCTCTTGATGGGACGGAGAGAGTCAGAGGGAAGTTCTGCTCTATGGACTACCGGGGAGAAGGCTGTTGGAATTCAGCCTGAGCTCAGCAAGGGATTTCAGATGTTCATCACAGAGTTGTCCTGGCCAGAACCCTTCAGTCTCCACAAGAGATCAGCCAGCCTCTTGCAGTCCTACCGTGGAGAGGCAGAGGGAAAGGTCACCCAGAAGAGAGAGTGGGGGCCCAGGATATGCCAAAAACTCTCTCCTGGGTTTTGGCACAACTTGATTGGAACAGGACGGGACCGGGACCAACCGAGGCAATGAAAATGAAATAGAGAACCGACCTAACAGCAATAGATTGTCCTTTATTCAGAGCAAAGAAGAGATAAGGACAACTGTCTCTCAGTGCAGGAACAGAGGCTGCTGCGCTCAGACACAGCTGATCTGGGTTTTTATGGGGTCAGAGGCAGGAAGAAGGAGAAAAAGAGCAAATGGAAAAGGGATAGAGGCAAAGCAAAGGGGACCAGGCTGTTCTGTCCGTTGAGTCTGTTTGTCTCAAGGTAAGGGGGGGTCTTTGTACACTGCATTCAAGGTATTTTTCGTCCCATAGAATTTCCAGATCTGTTGTTGTGAACCTCCAATGAGGTCAGCTTACTTGGTCACTCTGTGACTTGTTGACTCTTCATTTCCAATCAGTTTCATTTTTACTTTGAGAATTTTTTTAAGATTTTATATTTACTTATTTATTTATCGGAGACAGAGAGAGGGAAAGAGAAGGAGAATGAGAATGGGTGTGCCAGGGCATGTAGCCACTGTAAACCAACTCCAGATGCATAGGCCATCATGTGCATCTGGCTTAGATGGGATCTGGAGATTTGAACTGGGGTCCTTAGGCTTTGCAGACATTCACCTTAACCACTAAGGCATCTCCCCTGCCCTGAGAAATGTTTTTAGTAGTCCAACGCCTTTCTTTAGAGTCATTATGAGAATATTTATATTTTAATTTTGGTTTTTGAAATTTCATGGATATAAAGGAGCATTACTGCCTGAATCACTTTATCTATTTTGCTTTAATTGTATCAGTTTTATTATTGCACTTATATTACACACTTTTCAATGCATATTTGCAAAATGTGTATTGGTTCTCTTTCTGAGAAGTGTTGCTGATGAGCATACTTACAGTTAATTTAAATTTCAGTTTCTTTTTCGTTAAAGAGTATGTTAGAGTATAATGAGAAACACAGTGGTTAAGGTAAGTTTCATAGCCTTAATGAAATCATTTTCTCTCCTCATAATCTTGGGGGTGTCCTAAATTCCTCTTCCTGATAGTGCATGCCAATAGGAATAGGAGCAATAATTGTGTCTGATGGTCCATTTCCAGTGTAGCTTCAATAAGAATCCCAGAAGATTTGAAGGTCTCTTTATTACTCTAAGTGAAATCAATAAACAAATGAATTTGTTTTCTTTGTATCTTTTTACTTTCAGAAGCAGCTTGCTGTAGCTGAATAAATATTTCTGTCTGAAAAATGTGAGCTAGTAAAGTAGAGTTTTATAAGTATAAAGCATGGTTCACATGATATATTATATACTATAAAATATCTTTACCTTCTTACTAATTTCTCCTTTCTTTTTTTTTTTTTCTCCAATTATGGGCTAAGAAATTTTAGTGACTTTTGTTTATGGCATGCCCTAGGGAAAGAAGCACCTGGCTGTCCACAGAATGAGTAATAAAACTCCACTGTAGACTCTCAGGAACAATTGCTATATATATACATTTTTTTCACTGTGAATCCATTACTGAACATTGCTGAAATTGGAATAGGAGTTAGAAATAAGAAAAATACAGAAGATTTTTCAATAATGGGATTTTCTTCTTTTCATAAATATGTATTGCTGCTTTATTACAAAAGAGTAATGCACCACACAATTGTTATTGACTGCAACTGTGTGGATCCTGGAAGGTAACAGAAGATACAGTCAAAAGTTAGGATTGAGAAAACTACAATAAAAGTTTCATTATTCAAAAATATGGGGGGAGTTAAGGAAACTGAGGCAGTTTAGAGTAACTGGACCCTGAAAGTAAAAAGTAGGCATGTCCTTGAATCTGCCTTTGCAATCTCCACTTTGCTAGATATCAAAGAAATATCTCTCCTCTCCTTATCTGTTGCCAAAAGGAGTTTCCTAGGTCTATTTTTCTATAAACAACCTGAGTCCCTCCCAAGGAAGGAGTTCCTCTTTCCTAGAATTAAGATTTAAATCTGATCCTGTTATAGTGGCTGGTTAAGATCATCATCTCATCCTCAAAACCTGGCTTCATGGCTGGCCTCTTCCTGAGCCAGCCCCTCTGAGTCCACACCAATCAGCTCTCTTGCAGATGTCACCTAAGCCTGAGAGTAGCAAGCCCACCAGAATAGATTCCAAATGGACAAGGCCTCTGCTTGGCTATTCATCTCTCCTAAGGCCTGAACCCTCGACTCCCTGCTCTACTAAGCCCCAAATTGTCCAATCCCAGCTGGGGTGGGGTGGGGGGGTGCTTGCGAGATGAGGTAGGGGATTCTTAAATCCACATCTATCAAATCTCTACCCTCTCCCGTAATTCCAAATGCAAGAGCTCTCTGCACTTTATTCTAATTAAGGCTCTCTAAACTTTACCCTGTGGTCTGTAGATTTCAATTCTTTGGATTCATGATACAAGAATCTGGAGTAGCCAAAATTTATCAGTATGTGGGCGTATTGGCAAGGAACTCCACGACTCTTGTATGAAAACAGCAAACATGAGGTCTTGGAAAACCCTAACCTCACAGCTGTTGTCATTACCACCCTCAAGAGGAAGTGGTTCCCAGGAGAAAGCCTAACTAGAGTCGTTGAGTGTGATAAGGACAGCTACTCTCTAGAGACACATCAGGAAAGATCTTAGGAAGAAAATAAGCAATCTCTTCGGACCTCATTCTGATTACAACGCTCACTGACGGAAACTGGACTTTAAGAAACATGAAGACTTATTGGTACAATTATCCCAGGAAGACTCTGGAGCTGCACACAGGGCATAGAAGAGAGAAGTTCAAAGTGCAAATAAGAAATGGCAGCATGCTGTTCTATTGATACCAACACAATTTTTACTATGTAATAATTTTATTCCTCTGAACAGTCCAAGTGCTCTAATTAAATGTATTTTTCAAAGGGAGAACTATATATGAAAATAGATGAGCACCATATGTAGGTTTTGGCAAATTATAATGTAAAAATAGGCAAAAATAAATTTGTTGAGAAACTGGAGACAGGTGAAAAATACAACTCTAAAATAATATCACAATTGTCAAAATTATAATAAGGTATACATTTAAATGGTGTGTGTGAGCATGGAGTATCCCTGTGTGCGCACCCCTGAAACAAGCATGAGGAGGTCAAAGAGGAATATCAGGAGTTACTCCTCCATCACCAATCCACTTGATTTTTCTCTTACTGATTCAGGAGTCTGCCACTTTTTCAAGGTTCAGTTAGTGTGTGATCTCTTCTCCCCACAAGACTAGAGATTCAACATTTCAGCGGCCTCAGGCCCCTTGTGCTTGCTGGAATTGTTCTTAATCCTTGAGGAATCTCTTCTGCCTCAATTTATGAGACTCAGTCATATAATCAGTTGAAATATTTCATGACACTTTTTGTTTTCCTATAAAGAGATTAGGAAATTTATTTTTAAAATGTTTTAGTTTAGAATGTTAAATAAGATACTAAGGTTTATTAGTATTTTATTCAATTAGATGCAGGATGATTATTTTAAATTTAATTATTTTTATTTAAAAAGTTGAAACGGTGATTTTTCTTATGGACCTTTCTGTTTCTGCACATTGGCTCCCTGTCCCTGAAAGAAGATGATGCTATGCTGCATTAATATCAGTATTTATTATAGGATTAGCTCTGCCAAAACAATGAACAGAGATTCTGTATGTCACTTCTGAGTAGTGAACACACTTTTTGCGTGGGTGTTTTGTTTGTTAGCTTTGATTTCTGCTCTGTTGTGGGGACATGTTTCCTTCATAGATTTGAGAGACAAATAGGAAAGAAAACTTGTACCAGGGGATGGGGATTTGGTCCATCAGTTAAATCTGAGTGCTCTATAAACCGGCCCACATGAGATTGATCTCCAGCACCCATTCTTTAAGCTGGGGCACAAATCTGGTATGTAACCCCAACGTTTCTAAGGCAATAGGAGGCAGATCCAATAAAAAGCAGAGCTCCTATTTGAGAATTTGGAATCAGCCTTCCAAATGGCAAAAAAAGGAAGGGAGGGAGGGAGGGAAAGGAGGAGGGAGGGAGGGAGGGAGACCATAGATTGCTCAGTGGTTAAAGGTGTTTGCTATCAAAACCAGATGGCCCTGATTCAGTTCCCCAGTACCCATGTATTCAGTGTTTCATACATCTGGAATTCATTTTCAATGGCAGGAAGCATGTGCATACTCCCTCACTCTAACTGCATCTCTCTCTATATATCTCTCAAATAACTAAATAGGTAGACAAGTAAATAAATAGATAGATACATAAATATAATATTTTCAAAAAAGAAAAGTGATGGAAAGAAGAAAAGGAAGGAAGGAAGGAAGGAAGGAAGGAAGGAAGGAAGGAAGGAAGGAAGGAAGAAAGGGCAGACATTGTCTCAAACATGTAGAAGACCAACACTGCCCCCAAAACTTGCCTTCTGACCTTCATACACCCTCTCATACACACACATACACACTAAAATAGAAATAAAGTTCCCCTGTCAACCATATTATGCCAATTTAATACCTATATATTTAATAACTTTAATCTGTGACTTTCACTCAGTCACTGTATTAATTGTAAAATGTTAGTGAAATATTCATAACAATGGGTTTTGAGGAATTCTTATGTGATGATAAAACTTTATGATCAAAGATACTGCTAGAAACATTTAAGAATATATTAGTCACACAGATTGGTAGTATCATTTTATTCATTATTTTAATTTGCTTGAATGTGTACGTGCACATGTGGATGTGTGCACGTGGATTCCTGAAGACAACTTCAGTTATCATTTTCAAGAATGCTGTCCACTACTTTTTTATTTTTATTTTTTTTTTTTTTTACTTTTTGAAGCAGGGTCACTTATTAGCCTGGATCTCACAAATTAGGCTTTACTTACAGGTCATTGATACCAAGGACCCTTCTACTCCACCTCGCCTGTGTTGACATTACTAATGTCCACTACCACACTTGGCATTTTTAAGTGGGTCCTGGGTATCCACACTCAGGTCTTCATGCTTGTAAGGCAATCAATTTACCAATTGAACTATCTCATCACCCTAATCAACTTTTTAAAATGTATAAAATGCATTCATAGTTACATGTAGGAGTAGCAAATAATAATGTACCTAATGTGTGTGTGTTCTTTCTCTCTCACACTGTATCATCTATCATCTATCTATCTATCTATCTATCTATCTATCTATCTATCTATCTATCTATCTATCTATCTATCTATCTATCTATCTATCATCTATCTAAAGAAACTCATGTTTTTAATTTTCAAGCCCATTCTTAAGGTAAAGATCAAGTAACCTAAATTTTTGGGATGCCTAAATTCAGAGGAAACACAACTGTGCCACTTCAAATAGATATTCTTTGTGAGCTTTGAAATGCAAACCATAGGTATTATAGATTAACAAGTGGTAATATAACATAAAACTGAAAATTATGTAAATTAATATAATAATGGCAAATGATTTATGTACATACTATTGATTTTCTTAATCTTAGTATGAAAAATTAAGAAATTAAAAAAGAGAAGCATATTGTGTGGTATAGGTCTAACACTAAGGAAAGAATTTTAAATCCAAGAGGCTATTAAAATCTCAGTCACAGTATCAAAGCAACAGATATAGTGGATATTGACATTGGTGTTAAGGCAAAGACATATGCTTTGAAATTTATAAATCACTTTTATAAGAATTTACTTTTCAGGCTGGTCTTCTATAAGATGAGATTACAACATAGAGCTCAGTGAAACAATCATTCATACATCTAGGGAGCAATCATTTCAGGAATATGACACAACCAATGTTAAGATTATGAGGCAGTAGATGATGTGTTGGCAGTCTATAAACAAGTAAAAAATATCCAATGAAGGTTAAATATTTATTAAGGCAAGAATCTTTTGCTAATATTCTCTTCTCTGTGTTACTTGCAAGATTCAGAATTTTAGAATTATGCTTAATGCACACTGTTGATATTCAGTGACTTCATAATTCCTAGCAAAGTTCCTTATCCCAAAGTCAATTTTTCTTGCCTGCCTCAGAAAGATTTCTTTGACCTTGTGCAAACTTATGCCACAGCCTTCACTGACCATTGTGCAATGAGAGCCCTTATCCATCTTACATTTGTGGATACAAGTAGTGGATGAACTCTCATGATTTGACTAGCATATTGTTTATGCTAATATGTCACTCTGACATTACATAGTATTAAAACGTGTAATGAGGTGTGCTGTTATTTTCAGAAAATTCAAGGAAAAAATTCATCCTACATTTAATATCCATCTCTATTATTTTGCTAGGAATGAATTTGTCGAGGAGGCTGAGAAACAAAGTGTTTGCTTAAATCAATCCAAACAATCTGTACCTACTCAAGCAGCCCTTTCTAACTGTGGAAAAGAGCTCCTGGGTGAGCCATGTGTCAGGTGCTTCCACGATGGGTTGGAAGCAGAGTTCCTGAACTGATTGGCTTTTCCCTTGCGGAGTCATTTTAGATGGAAGATGCTTTGGGCTATTAAGACTTCTCATTCTCCTTCCCTTGGGTATTTAACTCCCCCTCCCTCATTGCTTCTTTTTCCAAATTCACATCCCTAAATAGTCCTCTATTATCAGAGATTATCTTGGTTCATTGCTGTATCCACCAGACCTTATTATGACAGAGCAGCATCTGAATGTATGAAAGAGAGAAAAAGAATAGGCACATCACATTCCATCCACATTCATATAACCTTGTTTTCCTAGTATTAAAGGAAGTAGTGAAAAACAAAGGTTTTGAATTTCTTAGCATTTTGCTTTTGTTTTCATCGTGCTTTTTATAAAGCTGACTTGTAGCCCATTTCTATTCCCACAGTTTGGATCTATCAGCACATAACTATAATGTTGTTTGCTTCCTTTCACTGAGAAATACAAACCTTTGGGATAGTACAGTTCTTCATTCCATTCTATATTATCATTTTATAAATATTAAACATCTTAAATGATTTGTAATAATTTTTTGGAGAAGACAATTCTTGAGTTCATTCTTTCCATTCATGAATTAATTTACTTATTTATCAAATGTGTATTGAGAACACAACACCTATGTGATATAATCTACCTGCTATGATTACAAATAAAATGCAGTGTATGTCATTAATTAAGGTGGGGAAAGCATGGGGATTATGTCATTGCATAATACAAATGCTAAGTAGTAAGAACAATTATAAACACATTTCATCATGAGGGCAGCCCTACAAAAACACATAACATATTTCTGACATATTTCCTTCAACTACAGCTGAAAGACCAACCAGACATTAAAAATGATGTCAGACAATAAGTAGTAGATTACATTTACATGCTTTAACCCTGTGCTTTTTGTGTTGGAATGTAAGGTGTAAGACTGAGCATAATAAAATATATATTTTTAAAAGTCTGTCATCTACTGGGCTGCCAAGATGGTTTAGCAGTTAAGGTATTTGCCTGTAAAGCCTGAAGACACGGGATTGATTCCTTAGTACCCAGTTAAGCCAGATGCACAAGGTGAAGCATAAATCTGGAGTTTGTTTGCAGTAGCTAGAGGCCCTGGCATGCCCATTTTCTCTGTCTACCTGCCTCTTTGTCTCTCAAAATAAATAAATAAATAAATAAATAAATAAATAAATAAATAAATAAATAAATTTTAAGAGTTAAAAAAAATGTCATTTATCTCTCTAATCTATGATCTGTCACAATTGTGTTCCTAAGTAAAAGATAATATTACAGCTACAATAAACCCGAAGAAACAAATTCTCCCATGATACCCTGAAAAACACAGGTGAGTAACCACTAAGCTTTTTTTCTTGGGGAAACACACTGCAGAGGAGCTGATCATCTACATTTCTGTCTGATTAAATAAATATACACCTATACAAAAATATAGTAATTCATAACAATTACTTTTTAATGCATGTTTACTATGCACAGAGCCATTTCTGTCTTTTCACAACATCTATATGGGGATGGCTATTTTGTTTTACTTACGTAAGTAAGAAAGCCAGCATTTGTAATGTTAAATCTATTGTAATGGAACAACTGTTCACAATATCTGATTATAAGTAAATCATTATACTTAAATTATTAAATTAGCCGTGAATGAAATGAAATTACAAATTTACAAATGCCAATTAATGGGTCTTTCATCTCCAACCTAGATAGCCAGTTCATGAAAATGTTATTTACTTGTTAAAGTACATATAGGCAAGTGGCCAACTGGGAATACGGAGCTATATTTTTTCATCAAAACAATGTGATCTTAGAATTTATAGTTACTCATACGAAACACATGGAATTGGAATGATGATTCCCCAAAAGAAAAATCACCTCAAAATTCTTAGATATATTTCAGTTATTTGCCTATTGAATTATAAGATATCTTAAATACACATACACTGTCTTATGTATTAAGGTTTTCCTTTACTTTTTATCTTTTAAATATTTTATTTTTATTTATTTATTTGAAAGAGATAGAAATAGAGAGATGGAGAGAGAGAGAGAGAATGGACATGCCAGGGCCCTAGCCACTGCAAAGGAACACCAGACACATGATACATGCACCACCTTGTGCATCTGGCTTATGTGGGTCCTGGGGAACTGAACAGAGATCCTTTTTTTACTTAATTTATTTTAATTTTACATTCATGTTGGTGCCTCCAGTAGCCTCTTCCCTGACCTCCTGCCTCCAAAGGGACCTTCCTCATTGGGGAATGTGGGCCGTGCATTGTGGGGATAGCCAACAGTTATGGGGGAGAGGCAAAGTCTCTGTGCATAATGACCCAACTTGAGGCTCTAACACTCTTTCTGCTCCCTCTTCTGTGAATTTCCCTGAGCCATGTTGGGTTCATTTTAATTCTACTTCAGTGATGAGGTCTTGGGAGTCTCTGTGTATCTGGATATCTGGATTAATAGGAGTTGAATGTTCTCTGTGTTTATCTCCTTCAGCATTGTTTTGGTGTCAGGTTCATCAAGAAAGCTGTGCTCTTGCCCATTCCACTCGTTACTCCATGGTTTCAGCTGGGGCCTTAGTGAAGTGCAATAGGCTGATCCTCCCTTCAGGTTCGTTGTCCATCTGGAAAAGAGAAGCAAATTCTCCAATGGAGAGAGTAGTTAGTACAACATAGATGGGATGACCATAGTTATTTTAGAGAGAATTTTATATGTGTAGACCCTCTTCTAGCCCACATTTGGTGGGAGCTTGATATTGGAGAATGGGCTCATTTTTATACATGGTTTTGACTTATTTCCCAGTTCCATCTATGAATTCCATTCCACTGAGTGTATCTATTAGCCAAATCAATATCTGTCGGTTACCCACCATGGCTGTGTGCCACTATTGCGCTTGTTTGAGCAGCACGTCAGGTTGTTTACTGCTGAGTAGATTATTCTTCGAGTTGTTTGGACAGATGTCAGTCATTTACCCCCAGTCACTCGTGCAGCACCCTCTGGCACTAGACAAGTTAACTGTCTGGGTACTGACCCTCTTCCAGATTCTAACCAGGTCACTCCATGTTTTGTTCCAACAGCATATGATGTCTTTGGCAGTAGGTTCTTATCATTAACCTTTGGTGGGTAATCAAGAACTCTGACAGAAATATGTCTTTTTGGGGGAGAAAACCTTCTAGGTTTTTGTGAAAGTTAACCCCATGCTGGTACTTTTCTTCTGCTCCAGGTGAGACATGTTTACAGGGATACCATCTTGACCGGAAGTCTGAACAGAGATTCCTTGGCTTTGCAGGCAAGTGCCTTAATTGCTAAGCCAATCCTACATTTTATTTTTAATTAGCATAAAGAGAAGCAAGTTTCCTCTTGGCATTTTCATACATACTTGGTTTCATTGATTCTCTGCCTATCCATATAACTATCCATCATTTCTTTGCCCTTTCTCTTTTACTGTATCCCTCTGCCCTCAGTATTCCCCTTTCTACTTTTCTGTCATATTTGTTTTTTACCTTCTCTATCCTGTAATTATAAAAGCCAATTCTTCACCTTAATGGACCCTTTTCTCATTTTATAAGTTCAAAATTTACTTTCATATGTACCTCTTAAATATATTTGATTAGGTTTAGTCTAACACACCCAACATATTAACAACAAAAAATTATATAAGTAGCATCAGGTTAATGCCATCTATTCTATCTAATCTATGTTCTCTTCCTCTCTTGTAGTTTATTGCCAAGACTGACACTATCAAAGAAATATAAGTAATATATATTAAAAAATGAGTCTCTAGTTACAATTGTAACTAAATGCAGTTATTTCCAAATTCCTGATGAGAGGCTCATTTTATTGAAACAATAATACCATATAAAGAAATCTCAAGGGACATGTAAATCTTTGCAGGTGGAGATGGTCAGAAATAACGAATTTTAACTTTGAAAATTAATAGGATTAACAAGAAATTGATTGGTCCTTTTATAATTTTCCAGAATAAATGAGTGTTCCTATAAAGTTTAAATGTTTGGATGAATACCAAATTATAATTATGTACCAAATTCTTATATTTGAAATCTTAAATATCTAAATAATTTTTTTGGTGAACACTTGCAAACAACCTAATTTTCAGATATCAAATCCTGCACAGAACCTATGTCTTTTAAAACCTGCTATGTTAAATTTTCATTTAGTACAATACTAATGATAACATGTTTATTATGTCAATCCCTAAGGAGAGCAAGAACAATATAAATACATTTCACATAGGTTTCCAACTACTTAATAACAATTTCCCCCAACTAACCTTACACCAAACATTTGTTTATTGAGATTAACAAGTAAAAATACCTGTTTGTGTTGGAAAATATGTTTAAGACTGATAATAAAATATATATTTTTCTTGTCATAATTCCTAGCATTTGGTATTTTGCCTGTAAAGCTGAATATCATTTTTTTAAATTTTGTACACACTGCATACTGCATTATGTTTGCATTTTTTTTCAATCTGTCTGCCTCTTTGTCTTTAAAAAAATAAATAAATAAATAAATAAATAAATAAATAAATTGCAATTTTAAATGTAAAAAAATGTCATTTACTATCTATGATCTCATCACAATTGTGTTCTACTTAAATTTACAGCTCAATAAACCCGAAGAAACAAATTCTCCCATGATACCCTGAAGAACACAGGTGGGTAATCTCTGTTTTTTTTCTTGGGAAACACTGAATCCTGATCATCTACATTTCTGTCTGATTAAATAAATATACACCTATACAAAAATATAGTAATTCATAACAATTACTTTTTTAATGCATGTTTACTATGCACTGAGCCATTTTGTCTTTTCACAACATCTATATGGGGATGGCTATTTTTGTTTTATTAATAAGTAAAAAGCCAGCATTTGTAATGTTAAATCTATTAAAGTAATGGAACAACTGTTCTAAATATCGATTATAAGGAAATCATTATACTTAAATTATTAAATTAGCTGTGAATGAACTTTTACAAATGCCAATTAATGGGTCTTTCATCTCAACCCCTTT
This sequence comes from Orientallactaga sibirica, assembly GCA_036365145.1. Classification (NCBI taxonomy): domain Eukaryota; kingdom Metazoa; phylum Chordata; class Mammalia; order Rodentia; family Dipodidae; genus Orientallactaga; species Orientallactaga sibirica. The sequence goes on along the minus strand of JAEOAD010000003.1, from coordinate 81,824,255 downwards.
CATGAAAATGTTATTTACTTGTTAAAACAACATATAATGGCCAACTGGGAATACAGAATGCTATTTTTCATCAAAACAATGTGATCTTAGAATTTATAGTTACTCATACCTGAACACATGGAATTGAATGATGATTCCCCAAAAGAAAAATCACCTCAAAATTCTTAGATATATTTCAGTTATTTGCCTATTGAATTATAAGATATCTTAAATACACATACACTGTCTTATGTATTAAGGTTTTCCTTTACTTTTTATCTTTTAAATATTTTATTTTTATTTATTAAAGGAACACCAGACACATGATACACGCACCACCTTGTGCATCTGGCTTATGTGGTCCTGGGGAACTGAACAGAGATCTTTTTTTTTATAATTTATTTTAATTTACATTCATGTTGGTGCCTCCAGTAGCCTCTTCCTGACCTCCTGCCTCCAAAGGGACCTTCCTCATTGGGGAATGTTGGTCGTGCATTGTGGGGGTAGCCAACAGTTATGGGGGAGAGTCAATGTCTCTGTGCATAATGACCCAACCTGTGGCTCTAACACTCTTTCTGCCCCCTCTTCCGCAAATTTCCTGAGCCATGTTGGGTTCATTTTAATTCTACTTCAGTGATGAGGTCTTGGGAGTCTCTGTGTATCTGGATATCTGGATTAATAGGAGTTGAATGTTCTCTGTGTTTATCTCCTTCAGCCTTGTTTTGGTGTCAGGTTCATCAGGAAAGCTGCACTCTTGCCCATTCCCACATTACTCTATGGTTTCAGCTGGGGCCCTAGTGAAGTGCAATAGGCTGATCCTCCCTTCAGGTTTGGCATCCATCTGAAAAAGAGAAACAAATTCTCCAATGGAGAGAGAAGTTGCTACTGGATAGATGGGATGGCCATTGTTATTTTAGAGAGAATTTTATATATGTAGACCCTCTTCTAGCCCACATTTGGTGGGAGCTTGATATTGAGAATGGGCTCATTTTTATACATGGTTTTGACTTATTTCCCAGTTCCATCTATGAGTTCCATTCCACTGAGTGTATCTGTTAGCCAAATCAATATCTGTCGGTTTACCCACCATGGCTGTGTGCCACTATTGCACTTGTTTGAGCATCACGTCAGGTTGTTTACTGCTGAGTAGATTATTCTTCAGTTGTTTGGACAGATGTCAGTCATTTCCCCCAGTCACTCGTGCAGCACCCTCTGGCACTGAACAAGTTAACTGTCTGGGTACTGACCCTCTTCAGATTCTAACCAGGTCACTCCATGTTTTGTTCCAACAGCATATGATGTCTTGGCAGTAGGTTCTTATCATTAACCTTTGGTGGGTAATCAAGAACTCTGACAGAAATATGTCTTTTGGGGAGAAAACCTTGGGTTTTGTGAAAGTTAACCCATGCTGGTACTTTTCTTCTGCTCCAGGTGAGACATGTTTACAGGGATACCATCTTGACCGGAAGTCTGAACAGAGATTCCTTGGCTTTGCAGGCAAGTGCCTTAATTGCTAAGCCAATCCTAGCATAAAAAGAAGTTTCCTCTTGGCATTTTCATACATACTTGGTTTCATTGATTCTCTGCCTATCCATATAAACTATCCATCATTTCTTTGCCCTTTCTCTTTTACTGTATCCCTCTGCCCTCAATTCCCTTTCTACTTTTCTGTCATATTTGTTTTTACCTTCTCTATCCTGTAATTATAAAGCCAATTTTTCACCTTAATGGACCCTTTTCTCATTTTATAAGTTCAAAATTGACTTTCATACCCTCTTAAATATATTTGATTAGGTTTAGTCTTTAACATATTAACAACAACAAAATTATATAAGTAGCATCAGGTTAATGACATCTATTCTATCTAATCTATGTTCTCTTCCTCTCTTGTAGTTTATTGCCAAGACTGACACTATCAAAGAAATATAAGTAATATATATTAAAAAATGAGTCTCTAGTTACAATTGTAACTAAATGCAGTTATTTCCAAATTCCTGATGAGAGGCTCATTTTATTGAAACAATAATACCATATAAAGAAATCTCAAGGGACATGTAAATCTTTTGCTAATAACTAACTGTTACATAACTTTGTCTTTAATAGGATTAACAAGACAATTGATTTTGGTCCTTTTATAATTTTCCAGAATACATTCATGTTCCCACTACTTAAATGGACCATTATAATTATGTACCACTGTTAAACCTTATATATTTGAAATCTTTCTAATTTTAGTGAACACTTGTAAACACATGTTCACATCCTGCCTTCTATGTTACTTGTTAACATGTCCCTTTGAGCTGTATAATCACTAGGTACTGGATAACAACACAACCTTACAAAAACATTTGTTTTTCTTATGTTAAATAGTAAAAACAACAGCAAAAGACTTAAATCCATTTTTCTTTCTAGACACTGCTCTGAAGCACTCTCTCATGTGTAAACACTGGCTACTATACTTTTCTTGCTCTTGATTTAAAAATATTTTCATGAAGGATCAACCATATTACTTCACTGAAATCTCTTAGGAAAATCAGTGTTAACCTCATAGTATTGAACCAAATTCTCCAAAGTAAACTATGTTCCATTTTGACATAGAAGCAGCATAGCCCATCATTTTAATATCCATGACATTTTTTTTTTCATAAACTGGTGTCAGGAGCATGAAATTAGATGGGATGACCAAATGTATGTTATTCATTGAGAGATGAATTATGTTATACTCACATTCTCCATTGATAAACAACTACACACCAATTTCAATATGATTCAAAATTAAATCTAAGTTTTTGCTTAATATTGTTTCTATTTTTAGATGATTTTTGGCTACAGAGAATTCACAATCCCTAAATACTGTTTTCCTTTATTGTTCCCTTCCATTTATACTTAAGAAGCTACTACCAGGAATAATAAATTATCAACATTACAAATATTTACAATAATAAATGTGTTTAATAAAATCTTCCACTTGATGCTATGCTAAAATTAATTGCTGAAGTTTGTGTATAAATGGGCATTTATACAGTCTCAAAATATTTCCTATAGTATACTTAACAATTGTTAGCACAATCTAGTAGATTTACAGAAGTCTGAAAGACAACAAATTAACCAAATGCTTCAAGCTAAGTACCACTGGTAAAATATGATACTTTAAAATTCTTATAATGATACTTTTTACATTCAACCTTATCAAAACCTTATTGGTAAAATTATTAAACAACTGATAAACACAGTAAACACAATTCCTAGAAATTTAAACAGATTGCCTGTCATGAAAGAGTAAAATCCTTTGACATACTGAGGATAACTCCAGAAAATCCTACCACTGTGGTAGTTTGAATAGATGTTCCCCAATTTCAGAACCTTTACAGCTGCCTTGGCTAATTTTCCTATAAAATTCTTATAAATGATAAAGTTCTGCATGGTTCCCCTGGTGTTTGACTGCTGATTTTTGCTCTTGATTTTGGTCTGATTCACCATTATGGATCTTTGGATATTTAAAAATTCCATTCACTATAGGATTATTGGTAAAATTAAAAAAGCATGTTTATGACTCAGCAGGCCTAACCTGTCTTTGGCCCAGCTTACTGCTGAGCGTGACACCTTTTACCTTTCATCCTGAGACCACCCTCTTTCTCAAAAAATGTAAGGCACCTCTTAGAAAACAAGTTTCTGCCTGGACAAGACTCCCAGCCCAGTGTGTTTTTCTCTCCTGTTTTATAGTCTCTCCCACTCAGCCTCAAGAGGGCTCTGGTGGCTCTCTCTTCAGCTCTACCTGCAGGGGAGAGGAACCGGCCAACTGGTGCCCTGTGTGAGGACGGAAAAACACGGAAGTACACTGACGGGCTAATCTGGACTGTGGACAGGTGTACCCTCATAAATTATGAGGTAGTCTTCATATTTAATATTCTCACCTTTGCTTCTGTATCCTGTGCTTACTTCAACATCTTTTTGTTCCTTTCTCTTTCCTTTCATTTCCAGGTTGCTGGTAAACCACATCTGCGGTGCCTGTATTTCTGAATGGGTCATACTTTCCTGGTGGACTCACCACATGGGCAGACCTGGAAGGGACTCACCACGTGGACAGACCTAGAGGAGACTCTTAAGTGTTTTGCCCCCTCATTTGAGTGGGGACTCCATCTCAAAAGACAAAACAAACCTGTTGGGGAGATCTACTCCCATCTGTACTGTGTTTGGTATCATTGAGCTGTCCCCTAAAGACACAGGCTCATCTGGCCATCACAGATCTAAATCTAAACTTAATTTTGCAACATGTTTAGCTATTTTTGGGGCCTTTATGCTTGTGTTGTACTCATGTGTGTTACTGTTGCCCTGATTTTACAAATACTCCTCCTGCAATATGGCTTAAAAGTAAAACAGAAAAACCTCCATGGCTTTTGGGACAAAACTTTTGTTTTAGCCCCATGGATTAATTCAATCCTCCTTGCCTTAATTGCCAGCTGTGGTAGTTTGAATATATGTCCCCCAATATATTTAGTATTTTATTAGTTATAATTTGCATCTTCAATCACCTTGCTAGAGGCAATGTCACTGGGGGCTATCTTAATTGTCTGCCTTTGATATGCAAATGTGCCTAGCAGGCGTTCCTGAAGTGTGCTGTGTGACCTTTTTGGCAGTAGTTTTGCTCAGTGTGCTGTTGTGGCTGGGTTTTTTGCTCTTTGATTTGAGAGCAGGCCGTTTCTCCTGCCCTTATGGAACTTCCCTGGATCTATAAGCTTTTAATATCCCTTCCTCCATAACTGTGCCTGGTCTGGAAGTTCATCTCAGCGAACCTGAAGCTGTCTGCTACAGGAAAGTGGTACTTTAATGAAATTCCATTCGTTTTGGAACCTTTGTTTTGGAGGAATGGGCATGGACTTGGTGCTTGCAACTGAAGATAGTGGTAAGCCAAGTTTTATGGACTATTCTGTGAGAGTTTGAGAATGCTAAGTGCAGACAGTATTGAACTGAGAGGCTTGGCTTAGGAGCATCCAGAGGACTTTGTTGGAACTGGGCTACATGGGATGCTTGGTTCTGCTATCCAGGCCCAGAGTGTTTGATCAAACTTAAATTGTAATGGACTGATGTTTAGCTAAAGATATCGGACTGAGATTTTAAGATTTTAAACCCTGAAGCAAGTTAAAATTAGAGGCAATAAGACTGGTTTTAGGTTGCTGGAGCTGCTATTGTCAACACATTAGAAATCTTAAGGAAGGTGGAAGAACTGCATTTACATTAAAACAATGGAGAGGATGCCTGAGGAAAGACTGTTAAAAATGCAAATTGGAAAGAGCTGGGAACCTAAAGCTGTTCAAGGCTGTGGTTTATTTCATCCCTGGATTAAGAATATGGCTGTGTCCTGCACACCTGGTATTAGTTTTGGAAGCATGAAAAATGCATGGAGTGGTCATGAATGCACAGTTCCAGGAGCTGCTGCTGAGATGCGGCATGAGGCAGGGCACGGAGACCCTCAGGAATAGGCTGGAAGAGCCTTTGGGATGGACCGTGGTTTGCATGTAGATCTGAAGATGTTTTGGATAACCAGGACTGTGCATAAGGGCTCTGGAGTGCAGTGTTGGCATGGGATGAAAGTTTGAGCCTGACTAGGTTTAGCGACCTGTCTTTGGCCTACTTCTTGAGTGACTCAGCAAGGCCTAAGCCGAAATTGCCTCTGCCCAGCTACTGCTGACGTGGTGAAATACTATTGGCCCTTACACCTTTTTCCCATCCTGAGACCCACCCTCTTTCTCAAAGCTATATAAACACCTTCCCACTACAATAAAATGAGTTTCTGCCTCGACAAGACTCCCAGCCCAGTGTGTTTTTCTCTCCAGTGTTTTAGTGGAGGGGGGTCTGGGCCACCGACACCCATCATCCCACTCAGCCTCAGGAGGAGCTGCTGGTCCGGCTCTCTCTTCAGCTCTACCTGCCAGGGGAGGAACCGGCAGACTGATGCCCCATGTGAGGAACTCTCTTTCCTGCCTATGGAAGTACGCTGATGGGCCAATCGGACTGTGGATGGGTGTACCCTCATAAATTATGAGGTAGTCTTCATATCTAAGGTTCTAACCTTTGCTTCTGTAACCTATGCTTGCTTCAACATCTTTTTGTTCCTTTCTCTTTCCTTTCACTTACGGGTTGCCGGCAAGCTGCATCTGCGGTGCCTGTATTTCTGAACGGGTCATATGTTCCTGGTGGACACACCACATGGGCAGACCTGGAGGAGACTCTAATCATTTTGCCCCTTCATTTGAGTGGGGGCTCCATCCCAAAAGACAGAACAAACCTGTTGGGGAGATCTGCTCCCGACTGTACTGTGTTTGGTATCATCGAGCCATCCCCTAAGGACACACACTCGTCTGGCCTTCACAGATCTAAATCTGAACTTAATTCTGCAGCATGTTTAGCTATTTTTTGGGCCTTTGTGCTGATGTTGTACTCGTGTGTATTACTGTTGCCCTGATTTTACGAATACTCCTCCTGCAGTGTGGTTTAAAAGTAAAACAAAAAAACCTCCATGGCTTTTGGGATAAAACTTTTGTTTTAGCCTCATGGAATAATTCAATTCTCCTTGCAGTAATTGCCAGTCTTAAAGGCTTCTCTGTGAAGGATGTCGTTTTTGCCCTTAACAAAAGCTGTAAGGAAAAACTAAAACTGGCTTTTAAAATCTCATTCCTCCCAAGGCTGCCACCCAAACCGCCACCAGCCCACTGCCTTTTCAGCCCGTAACAGCCACCTGTGGCAATAGCGCTCACAACCACCCCTCCCCCTCTTTACCCTTGGAAGGACTTCAGCCTGATCCATCCAGGACACACCCAGGCAACTGCCAGTTCGCTAACACACACCATTGCCCCACCCTTCACTGCCTTCCCATTAACATAGGGCTGGAGGCAACATCCAGGCTCTGATACCCCACCTCCCTCTCTTATACACAAGGCAGCCCAGGTCAAAGGGTCAGCACAATTCAAAGAACTATTCACTGACGTTTTGGCTTTGGACACTATTCAGGAGCCATTTAACTTATTTTCTGACAGTCTTTATGTTGTTAAATTGAGACACATATTAGACTAGACTCCAACCCTTGATTCAAGCCCGCTTCCTACTTAATGTCACTGGGGGCTGATCTTAAGGTGTTAATGGTGGGTTTAAGATTCCATTATAAAGATATGTAAAGTGTGCCTAGTAGGAGTTCCTAAAGTATGCTGGAGTTTTTGGCTGTAGTTTTTGTTCCGTGTGCTGTATGGCTGGTTGGCTTCTTTTTTTTCTCCTTTGCTTGGCCCAATGAAGACAGGACAATTTCTTCTGCCGTTATAGAACTTCCCCTAGACCTATAAGCTTCAACATCTCAAAGGCCATCAAATTTACCAGGATTCCTCTCTAAAGAAAACTTAAATATATTTTTCTCCCAGTTAATACTTTCTCCCATGCTTGCTGGGCATCAGCGCACGCCGGGGAAAAGACTAAACATGCTATTAGCCATATTCTTCAATGCTTTTCCACCCTTAGATTGCCAGATCAAGTCAAATTTTCTAATAATGGCCCCTGCTTCATAAGCAGGGCCTTTATAAATTTCCTCCAAACCTAAAAAATCTCACTTTCCACAAACATCCCACATAACCTGCGGGGCCTTGCCATCGTACAAAGATATAATCAAACTCTCAAGTCTCAATTACAAAAACAAAAGGGGGGAATCCCTACCCCCACACGGCCAACTAAAAAAGGCATTATTAACCCTAAATATTTTAAATTTTTCTAAAGAAGATAGACACTTGTCCCCTTTTCAAAAACATTAGACCTCAGCTGTTACTTACAGCTCCATCTGGGTCAAATGGAGGGACCCATTGACTGGGGCCTGGAGAGGACCAGAACCCCTCCTCACAGCAGGGAGAGGGTTTGGATGTGTCTTCCCTCAAGAGGAAAAAATATCCATTTGGATACCAGCAAGAGACTTAAAATATTTACCCCAACAAGGGGACAATAACAATCAACTCTCTAGGGAGAGTTCCACCCCTGAGAACTGTGCCTCTGTTTCTTACCCAGGAACGATTGGAGGTGTGGATGCTACTAGACCCAAATGAAGCCAGAAAAGCTCCAGAAAGATTTGGAAAAGAGGAGAAGGGACTTCCAAGACAACCCGCTGTGTACGGGCTTACATGGCTTTTTACCCTACCTTCTCCCTCCCCTTGGACCCCTCCTTCTCCTTCTTCTTATCCTCACTGTTGGGCCCTGTGCAATTAATAAGATTACACAATTCATTCACCAACAGCTAGAGGCAATTAAACTTCATCAGGTCAAAATACCACAGGCTTGCAACTCAGGAGCAAGGCTCTTCCTCTGACTGGCTGTCCACCTAGCATCCCTCCCCCGCCTTTCATTGAACCCATGACGGGTAAGATCTCAGACAGGCTGAGACAACCTAAGACAGGTCACGGAGTGGATTTTCAACTGGCTAGAGGCATGGTACCCAGTGACGGGTAAGATCCCCAGAGGGGGACGACCTAAGACAGGGCCATGATCTCTGCCATTCTTACAAAAACAAAAGGGGGAGATGTTGGGCCCTAAGAGGCCCAGGTGTGATGCCTAGTGGAACTTCCTGAGCCTGACTAGAGTTTAGCAACCTTTCTTTGGCCTACTTCCACTTAAGAGTGACTCAGCAAGGCCTAAGCTGAAATTGCCTCCGCCCAGCTACTGCTGACGTGGTGAAATACTATTGGCCCTTACACCGCTTTCCCATCCTGAGACCCACCCTCTTTCTCAAAGCTATAAAAACACCTTCCCACTACAATAAAACAAGTTCCTGCCTCGACAAGACTCCCAGCCCAGTGTGTTTTTCTCTCTGGTGTTTTAGAGGAGGGGGGTCTAGGCCACCTACACCCATCATCCCACTCAGCCTCAAGAGGAGCCACTGGTCTGTCTCTCTCTTCAGCTCTACCTGCCGGGGGAGGAACCGGCAAGCATGGACTTGGTACTTGCAAATGACCAGAGAGGTAAGCCAAGTTTTATGGACTAATCTTGTGAGAGTGTGAAAATGCTAAGTGAAGAGAGAATTGTATTTGGAGTCTGTGCTTATGACTTTTCAAAGGGGAAGGAAAGACTAGAGAAAACTTTGAAAACTTTTTGGAACTTATTGGAATAAGAGATGGCTACATTCTGCTGCCCAGGGCCAGAGAGTTTGATCAAGGTTATTATCATTATTATTATTATTTGTTTTTCAAGGTAGGGTCTCACTCTAGAATTCACTATGTAGTCTCAGGGTAGCCTTGAACTCACATCACTCCTCTGACCGGGGCTCAAGGTTAAATTTTTAATGGATTTATGTGCTTGGCTAAAGATATGGAACTGAGAGATCTATGATTTAAAATTGGAGAAATTCAACAAGTTTAACATGTACAGGCACAGTAACTGGTTTTGGGTTTCTGAAGCTGCTATTGTAAGTCTTAATGAAGATGGCCCAGCTACTTTACATTGAAACAATGGAGAGGATGCCTGAGGTGATTTCACCCCAGAAAGATTGAATGGTAGAAATGCAAACCCTTTAGGAAATAAGGAACATGCTCTTCAAGGTCACAGTTTATTTCATCCCTGACTTAAGAATATGACTGTTTCCAAGTACATAAGTAATTTTGACTATGATATATAATCAAGCATAAAAAAACCCAAAAAGTCAGATTTAGTAATGGTATGTGAGGCATTACAAACTAAACAATGTCAATTATTCTTTACAATTCCATTGTTAGCTACCATCATATTGCTGGGAAAAACATCCAATGAATATAGCTCATGACAGAAAAGGATTTATTTTTGATTTACAGTCTGGAGTGAAAACTTCATGATGGCAAAGAAGCATGGCATGAACAGAGGCTTGGTATCCCCTCATAGCCACAACATATGGAAACCAGTAGAAGAGTGAGATGAGCTCTGGCATTATGTTTCAGGCTATTACACCCTCAGCCCTACCCCTACTAGCACACCTCCTCCATCAAGGATCCACCTTCCAAATTCCTACCAGGTAGGGAGCATGTGTTCAAAACATATGAGTTTATTGAGAATAACTAATTCTCTTTGCTCCAACTGTATATAATTATACTGTAAATTGATTAATTAAAGGTGGTAGCATAAAATCAATTGAAGTAAATGCATAATACTGTTTTTTACATTTTTAATGTATTTATTTATTTATTTATTAGAGACAGAGAGAGAGGGAGAGAGAGACACAGAGAAAAAGTGAGAATGAACATGTCAGGGCCTCTAGCCACTGCAGACAAATGCCAGATGTGTGCACCACCATGTGCATCTCTCTTACATGGGACCTGGAGAATCGAACAGGGGTCCTTAGGCTTCGCAGGCATGTACCTTACCCACTAAGCCATGTCTCCAGCCCAAGACCACATACAGTTTGAGAAGAATATGCCAGGAAAAATAATGTCTGATATTTCAAAATTTAAAATTTCTAGGCAATAGATGCAAGAGATAAGGTAAATAAATGGAAGAAGATGGGGAACTAGTACTTCTAAAATTCAGATGTGCTTTGGGTAGGAAACAAAGGGAAATCTAAATTTGCAGTAGCAAGGATGAAGTATCCTCAACAGAAAGGAGAATAGGCAACAGTTTTGAGAGAAATTAGAGAAACCTAAATACTAGAACATACAAAAATATACAAAATCAATTGTAATTAATGAATGCATTGTGAAATGTGCTGTCACTTTTAAAATTACAAGCTGGGAAATTGAAGATGTTATAGAAATAATACTCATGCAAGGCTGAAGCAGTTCAGGAAGAAGCCTATGAGATTATGACATCATTGATTATGGTGCTAGAAAGTTGAATGCAGACTGGGTGTTCACATTGGTAACATAATTAATTAAAATATGGTGGATTCTGACTAAGCTGGACATCATGTCCTCCCTAGGTTTACTAATCTTAAGATGCATTTCTTTCTAAATTCATAGCAACTTACCTCCCTTGTCTAAAACTATTTTAGAAAATGTATAATTTTATGTGTTTTCTTTGTTATTTACAAAAATAATTTCTTTGTTAGTTTCTTACACAGGGCTTGAGATAAATCCCTCTGAAAAGTGATTATTAAAGAAGTGTTTGCCCCATTCTCTAGTTTCTGCACCAGGGCAAGAGCATGGTTTAAATAAAGACTTTAGTAAAAACAAGTGATCAGATCACATGATCAACCTTTTCCTAAGTATATTCCAGTACTCTTGTAGGAACTGCCCCTGCTGACAACCTGCTGTGCATTGTAGTCAGGGAGAGACATATCTTTTCCTCCTCTTACAATAGTAATGATTTCCATTGCAGTTGCCCAGAATAAACACTTTCTTGCCTTTTATTTATTTTTATTACTTATGTACATAGTGTATATACAGCCCTGTCCTCCCCCCATGGGGATTGTGGGTTTTGCCTTATGGGGTAGCCATCAGTTATGTGGGAGAGGCAATGACTCTGTGCATAATGACCCAACTCATGGCTCTAACAATCTTTCTGTCCCCACTTCCACAAATTTCCCTGAGGCATGTTGGATTCATTTTAGGTCTATTTCAGTATCAAGGTTTGGGGAGTCTCTCTGTTTCTGGATATCTAATTTGGTAGAGGCTGAATCTTCTTTGTGTCTATCTCCTTTGCCCTTATGCTGGTACCAGGTTCAACAAGAAAGCAGCACTCTTGCTCATTTCCCCTATAACTCTATGACTTCAGCTGGTGCTCTGTTGTGGAGCAATGCGCTGGTTCTCTCCTCAGGTTTTGCATCCATCTGAAAGAGAGAAACAGATTCTCCAACAGTGAGTGAGGTCAGTGCAAGATACATGGATAACCATTATTATTTTAGAGAGAATTTAATAGGTGTAGACCCTCTTGTATCCCACTATTGGTGAGAGCTTGATATTGGAGTGCCGACTCATTTTTGGATATGGTTCTGACTTGTTTCCCATTTTGACATATGGTTTCTGTTCCACTGAGTGGTTCCATTAGCCAAATCTAGAGCAATTGGTAACCTGCCATGGCTGTGTGCCACTACTGCACTTGTGTGAGCATCACATCAGGTTGTTTGCTGCTGAGTAGCTTAGACCATGAATTGCTTAGACAGATGTTGGTCTTTTTCCCCTAGTCAATTTTGTAGCACCTTATGGCACTAGACAAGCTAACTGTCTGGGGACTAACACTCTTCCAGATTCCAACCAGATCTCTCCATGTTACATCTGCACAGCATATGGTGTCTTCAGCAGTAGGGTCTTACCATTAACATTTGGTGGGTCATCAAGTACTCTGACAGAAAGCTATCTTCTTTTTGGAAACCTTGTAGGTCTCACTGATCAATAGCTCATTGTGGATGTTAACCACATGCTAGTACTGGGAGTTACAGGTCAGTGCAAAGGGAAAAGAAGGATGAAAAACTATACGTAATATTTAAAGAGAACGAGAATTGAGAAAGAAGAGGGAGTGATAGAGAAACAGGAGAAGATTGAGGTTAGTCTTCATCATACCCTCTCCAGGCCCCTGTGATTCAGGTGTTCTCTCTAAGCACCTGATGGAAGTTCAACCTTTTAGTATGTCTTTCAGGATATAGGATTTTATGTTACCATTTCCATTTGGGTCCAGTTTTTTGTTCCCCCCAACCCTTGCCCTGCCCTTCTACCCCACCATCCCTGTTGTCCAGTCCTCGAGATGTTTACATTACTTAGTGTTTAGATGAACATGGTGAGTTATGCAACAACTAGGGAGCATGGCCATGATACAATTTTAAGATAGCTATGTCTTCAAAGTACAAAGCTTCCCACAGGAAGAAATTCACACGAAACGCACCATTTGCATAATGTTCATGTAAAAATAAATGAAAACAACTAGTAACTACCTTTCTGTCTATGCATAAAAATATGTATGAAATACACATTTACTATTGGAGCAGATAAATAGGGGTGGGTAGTGAGTTGGTAAAGAGTATGTTACAAACACTGTTATGATAATGTAGCAAATTCTGATGAATGCTATTAACTCAAATCTGTCTGTTGCAATCACCTTCTTAATTCTGGAACAAAACCCCTAAACAAAAGAAACTGATGTGAGGCAACTTTGTATACTGGATTACACTTTCCAGGATGAGCTTCATGATGGCAGAGGAAAGCATGGTATGAGCAGAGGCTGGTCATCACCTCTGCCATAGCAGGTGGAAAGTACAAGCCAGAGATTGAGCCCACCTTGGCAAAGGATAGCTGGATATAACACTACAAACCTGCCCCCAACAACACACATCCTCTAGTGAGGCTCCACCTCACCAATTGTCACCAGCTGGGGACTAAGCAATCAGGACATATTGTTTATGGGAGCTATCTGTTTCACACAGTGTCTAAAATGACAAACACACTAAGAAATAAGTCTGTTAACATTTTTTTTTTTTGAAGCAGGGTCTCACTCTAGGCCAGGCTGACCTAGAATTTACTCTGTAGCAACTGGCTGGTCTCAAACTCATTGTGATCCTCCTACCTCTGTCTCTAGAGGGCTGGGATTAAAGGCATGCACCACAACACCCAAATAACTTTTTTAAAATTCATAGTAGAGGCATCAACAGTTTGATTTACTTTATGCTCTTTACCTATAAGTCATTTAAATAATGGAGTGATCAAGACTTGGACCTTATATTGCTGGCTTCCATATACACACTCCATAATTTTCTTCATCCTAATGAACTTGAACACAGTGTGTAACTTAATAGTTCACAGATAGAGAATTATTTTATCAAATTCAGATTCAATATCTATTTGCATAAAATATATCTCTGCTTTATTACCTAACATATATCACAAACTTAAAAAGGTTATGAGAGAGTTGTTGTGGTGGTTCGAATGTGAATGTATGCCCTCCATACCCTCAGGGATTTTTGATTAAGGTTCAGTTTCCTACTTAAGTCCCTAGCAGCCTTCCGAAGGAGGGTCACTGGAGATAGATCTTGTAGTCCAGTCTTACAGGGTGTGTTCAGAGCCAGTTGGACCCCTGGCAGTTGGTTCTTACTGATGCTTGTCAGCTGTTTTTCTCTCCTGTTGGTGCTGAAGTGAGCCAGTTTCTTCGAACAGGATGGAACTACCCCTGAATTTTGTAAGCATAAAATAAACCCTTTCCTCTCATAAGCTGCTTCTGGTTGCATGTTTATCCCAGCCATGTGAAAGTAACTGCAACAGTTGCTAATAACCCACTCCTCACAGGATAAAAATATTGAACCCTTTCACACCTGTCTTATTATGATGAATTTGTACTCTCATTCTTGCAATTGTGAGAACAAAATCCTCACACTTTCAATGGCTTCTTTCTTGCATTGATGATGTCATCAATCTGGGTTACCAATAAATTAATTTGTTTACTAAGACAATGTACATTTAAGCTTTGTGCACCTGTCATCACTTCCCATATACCTCATTACTGGCTACCAACATCATTTGCTTCAGGAGATCCTATGGGATCCCCCCTGCTTCCCTTTCTTGTCCCTTGAAAAACTATTCTCTTTACCAAGAAATCTTTCCTAAAACATTTTAAAACTTCATTTTGCTTCTGAAATTGTTTTGTTAGGAATTTAATTTTAGGGATAGATTGCAGCAAAACTGAAAAAAATGAGGCATCTTATATCAAAATCAGAAAAAAATTAATTTTCAGAACATTAAAATATACCTTTTTTCCTCAGCCAGCCTCTCAACTTGTCATGTTTCTGTTAATTAATGTCATTCTAAGTGATAATTAAAAATTTAAAGCATTGCCTATGTTTTATTGTCTAATTTTATATTATATAATTCCAATTTAATTCAAATATTAAAGTATTAAATCATTAGCTGAACATTGAAATTATGCATTGACATGTTTTGCCTGTTAATTAATGTCACTGTAAGTTATAATTTGATCTTAATTGTTGTATAAATTTTGATATCCATCTTAATATTGTAAAATGCCAGTTTTAATTCAAATAAAAAGTACTAAATCATATACAGAATGATATACAAATGATAGTTAAGGGATTATACCTGGATATATATTCTCATACTTTTATGACTCGTTAAAAAATTTTATTTATTTATTTGAGAGAGAGAGAAAGTGACAAAGAGTGAGCAAATGGATGTGTCAGGACCTCCAGCCACTGCAAACAAACTCCAGATGCATGTGCTATCTTGTACATATTTCTTACATGGATACTAGGGAATCAAACTTGGGTCCTTAAGCTTTGCAAGCAAGCACCTTAACTGCTAAGCCACATCTCCAGCCCATATTCTCATTCTTAACCAGAGAGTGAGAACACTGAAGAAAACTAATTCAAGTGGTTTTTTTTTTTTTTTTTTTTTTTGAGGTAGGGTCTCAATATCTAGCCCTGGATGACCTGGAATTCACTATGTCATCTCAAAGTGGCCTTGTACTCACAGCAATCCACTTACCTCTGCCTCCCTAGTGCTAGGATTAAAGGTGTTCACCACTATACCTGGCTAATTCAATTTTTAAAATATATTTATTTATTTGAGAGATAAAGAGGCAGAGAGAATGGGTATGCCAGAGCCTCTAGCCACTACAAACAAATTCCAGAAGAATGTACCACCTTGTGCATCGAGCTTATGTGGATACTGGGGAACTGAACCTGGTTCCTTGGGAGTCACAGCTAAGCAACTTCACAACTAAGTCATCTCTCCAGCCCTAATTCAACCTTTTATATCAGGTTTTTAGCTGTTTCCATTCCATTATACTATCAGAGTGTTTAACAAGGAAATAATGAAGAAAAGGTGCCCTCAATTACCCAATTGTTCACTTTCATTTCTATGTCACCATATTCAAGTGGGTAATAAAAAGAGATATGTGTTGGTCTGGGTTGTTAAGAGAAAGTGGACCAAAAGGTAAAATATATTTATGTCATATATGATGAGTCACATGTTAGGATGTGTAGGACACAGACTTGAAACAGAATACTGGATGAAGTTGACCTTTTCTGAGTCAGAAAACAGAATGATTCATATCTAATCTCAAAGACAGACCATTAGCAAAAATGCAAATTTTCTCTTGACTTAGATGAGTCCTACTCACAGTAGAGAGAGTGAGCTACTTTATTCAGCTGATCAATTCAAATATTTGTGTCATCTAGATATATCCTTTCAAATATACCCAAATGATAGCTTTATCAAACTTTGATGCATTTTATGCTCAAACAAAAGAAAGGCATGACAGAAATATTTTGGTTTATGATCACATCATTATGTGCTTCCTGCACTTGTATTAAGTTATCAGTTGAGCCAAAGTTCTGGCTTCATTTGTTAATGCTCTGCCGAATTTACTTCAGCTCTTCTGCTAAATTTATTGGAAATCTGTACCCATAGAGAATTATTAATACTGTATAGTTGACCATGTATACAACTATGGGTGTATTTGTGTGTCATACCAATTTCCTCTGACACCATGATTATTCATTTTTCCTTCTTACTTCATGTATAAGACACAAGGTGTTGCAGGCAGCTTCAGTTGCTACTGCCAAAGACATCATATGGGATGAACTTCCAAACAAGACACAAGTTATGGGAAGTAGGGAATTTATTTAAAGCTTACAGCTCCAGGGGAAGTTCCATAATGGCAAAAGAAGCTGGTTCCCTTTCACAGATACACACACACACACACACACACACACACACACACACACACACAAAAAGCAACCACCACTAGCACAATCAAACACACTCCAGCAACACCAGCAAAACTCAGGCACTTTGTATATCTTCAGAGTGGAATTCCAGGTTCACCCCCATTCCTTAGGGTAAGATCCTAGGATCCACCTACAGTGACACCTCCTCTAGCCTGGCAGCTGTATATCCAAATTGCAAACTTTAATAAAACTCTTGAATATATTAGAGGGCATCCATTCAAGCTGCCACACAAGATAAGGCTAAAACTGATAAAATTTATTAAGATGGTAAGAGTAGAACACTAAACAGGATGGTGCTTTCTGAACATGGCGTCCTCAGTAGATGGACAGGCTCTATGTTCCCCTCATCTCTTTTCCTCTTATCCCAAGTCATCTCTTCCAAAATCTTACTTTTATCACTATCCCATGAATGGTAGAGAGCTTGAGAATCTTTCAGGAAAGTTTTTTTTTTTTTTTTTTTTTTTTTTTTACCTAGTCTTAAAGTTAAATGTTCCTCAGCTCCAGAACTTCAAATCTCATAATTTTATTTACTTTTCACTTATCAATGGTCCTTATTTCCATCAAGAATACTATGCATTTAACTTGTTTAAATGAAAATAGGTACTAAAATGTTAGGGAATTTTATGTAGTAATATTATGGTCCATTTTTATTACAATAGCAGAAATTGTTAACTTTTAAAGGCACATTTAACATTAAAGATCATGAACAGATCTTTCCTGGCCATAAATAGGGGAAAAATATTACCTTAGCAGCATGTAGATTTTCCCACTGCATTCTGTTTAATGGCTAATAAACACTATTTATTTTACACTCAGTATTATACTAAGTCATGATACCACAAAATCCAATAGTATAAATGACTTGCATAAAAAAGAACCACTTAAGTAATTAAATACAGTTACACTTTTTTTCTGTAAGAGTACAGACTAACACTATGGATGGTTTTATCTATGAAAATCTGTAACTTGCACATAGAAGTCAATAGAACTCCAAGATAACATAGATTCAAAGTGAATTTGTGTTTCACAGAACAGCATGTCCAGGTTGACATCTAGGCTATGATTACAAATACGTGTGCACAAGATATACACATGATAGTTCTGTGTTTTATCACGATCTAAGATTCCATTCATTCCCTGTATCACCTGCCAAGTTGAAATTCTCATCATTTGTATGCCCTCATGCATAAAACCATTTAATTTGAGAAGATAAAACATAAGACACTGTCTATGCCTTAATTGCATTCTTGTGACTCTTTCTTCAAATATTTTGATTCCATTTCTCCAAGCACATTATGGGGACCTTCATCAGCTGTGCATGCTTCCTTAAAACATTACAGAATCCATCCAGTTAACTGGTAATGTGTCACATGTGAGTTTCCTTTAGTAACAAAATAATTAGGAGTCCATCATTTTTTACATTAACTTCCCCCCCACTATACAGTTACTGAATTGGTTACTAAAAGGAAAGTGAATTCAGTTGGGTTTAAATATCCATAGGAGGGTATGAAGTCAATATCTAAAAAAGAAACCTATTAAAAACACATAGAAAGGGAAATTACAGTCAAGCAGCTACGCCATCTGGGTCATATGAAAATGAGAAGTGGTGATGAGTGTCTGCATGCTGATGGTGCTGCAGACCTAATCAACTCACTGTCTCTCCAAGTAGTCATGTGTGCAGATTAATGAAGAGAAGTGTCAGAATAAAACTTCCTGCTGACTTACCGTGGATAAGCTATTTTGCTACATCATTGCCTCAGCTTTGCTTATAGGAGAGGAGATTCATTCTAGCATGTGCTTTCCTACTAATCGTTTTGACTAAATGAAGCAAATCTCTTGGTAAAAGGTGCCAGGAACATCTGGTAGCTCTAAATCAGAATCGGTGTGGAAATGCACATCCATGTCTACCCATACTCTGTGATGATCTCAAATCAGCATGCTGTCGCTGACCCACTGCAAATGACCCTGTGTTTCTACTTAATCAGACAGAAGGCAGAGTTCTCTTGGCTTTTGATGCTGATTTCTTTTGTCCTATTTCAGGTCACTTTCTTAAGTCAATGGAACCCTTTTTATATTATGTTTCTTCTCAGAAATTTGATCACTTACTGATCCCAAACTTGATCTAATTATTTTACTTTTTTTTTTTTCATAATGGTCTTTAGTAATCTTTATTTTTACTTTATTTTTATTTTATTTATTTATTCATTAGAGACAGAGAGAAGGAAAGAGAGAGAGAGGGAGAGTGAGAATGTACGCACCAGGGCCTTTAACCACTGCAAACGAACTCCAGATTCATGTACCCCCTTGTGCATCTGGCTTACGTGGGACCTGGAGAACCGAACCAGGATCCTTAGGCTTCACAGGCATGTGCCTTAACCGCTAAGCCATCTCTCCAGCCCAAGAATTTCACTTTTGACCATAATTTCATACTTATAAGACAACACAATTAAAAAACATTAAATATAATTTAGTAAATACATTTTAAACTATTTAGTATTGAACATCTTAAATGCATTTAAATATAGTTATAATACTTTATGGAGTATTTTCACCTGCTAACATCATTTATCGTTGTGAAAAAGAATAGAAAATTATATTATCCTTAAAGTTCAAAGGCTCAATGGAATTCATCTTGCAAAATTAATATTTTTCTTATTTATGCATGCACAATTCAGTACTGTAAACAGAGAATGAGTACCTAGCACTGTATTAAATGTACTTGGCTCTGAACTTGATATAGAGTGCTGTAGAGCAGTGTCAGCTTGCTATTCAGTATAACCTAGCTCCAATGATTCTCACTCATGCTACCTTCCATTGTTTACTGAGATATGATGTTTTATTGATATTGAATTCTGTTCCTCATTCTTCTGAATATACTAACCCATCATTACAAAAATTCAAAATGACATAATTAGAAAATTCCATACTTCCCTCCAGGCTAAACTGTACCAATGTTCTCCAAGAGTTTGGCAAATTAAGGCCAAGATACAATTCAGTCTTATGTAGACCACCAAGCAATTTTAGAGTTGCCTGTTGTCTCAGATTATGAGAACATCCCAACAATAATCTCATTCCTAAATGTAATCACATCACAATGGCCGTAATTCTTAACATACTCACTTTGGTATTCAACTTGTTATATAGAAATTTTGGAAGGGCACACATATTCCACAATAGCAACACATAAGAAAGATTCAGTCCTACTAGTATAAAATTGTGATGAAAGAAAAGACATATTAATATATTCAGCATGCTATCAACACAAGACAAGTCTACCTTACCCAATGTACTTCAGAACAATGTAAAAATATTTTACTAAAATAGATTATTAAATATAATCCTTACAACCTCATCCTTTCTCTTTACCTCTCTCCCTCCCTTCCTTTCTTTTTTTTTTTTTTTCCTTTTGTGATCTAAAGTACAGTTTTTCTGACTTTGAAACCACATGTGATATTATTTCATATGAAACCTTGGTTATAGACTGGAATTTAACTAAATGGGATAATCTATCTGCCCATTGGCATGGTAGTTGCAAAGGATAAAAGAACAATTCAAACATAAATTGTGGATACTATGTAAACTGCACATATTATCATCTATATTAGTATTTCTCTGCAAATGTGTACAGTGCTGAATGAATCTCCATCATTTCTTTATTTATTCATTTATTTTGATTAGTTATCTATATAATGTGTTTACAGCCATGATGGTACCATAGCTAGCCTTCTCCCTGCCCTCCCCCCTCAGGAATTTGGGGTCTTTAGCCATCAGTTATGCAGGTGAGGCAATGTCTCTGTGCATAATGACCCAACTTATGGCCCTAACAATCTTTCTGCCACCTCTTCCGTGGATTTCCCTAAGCCATGCTGGGTTCATTTTAGATCTAGTTCAGTGATGAGGTCATGGGAGTCTCTGTGTCTCTGTATCTCTGGTTTGGTAGGAGTTAAGTGTTCTCTGTGTCTATCTCCTTCACCCATGGGCTGATACCAGGATCCCGGAGAAAGCAGCACTCTTGCTCATTTCCCTAATTATTCTATGGCTTCAGCTGGTGTCTTGGTGAGGTGCGATGGGCTCATTCTCTCATCAGGTCCTACATTCATCTGAAAAAGATAAACAAATTCTCTTATAAAAAGTGAGGTCAGTGCAAGATGCATGATAAAAATTATTATTTTAGAGAGAATTTAATGGGTGTAGGCCCTCTTGTATCCCACTATTGGTGGGACCTTTATATTGGAGAGCAAACTCATTTTTGGTTATGATTCTGACTTGTTTTCCAGTTCCAGGTATGGGTTCCGTTCCACTGAGCAGATTTGTTAGCCAAATCAAGAACAGTTGGTTACCCACCATGGCTGTGTGTCACTATTGCCCTTGTGTGAGCATCACATCAGGTTGATTGCTGTTGGGTAGTTTAGACCACGAGTTGCTTAGACAATTTACAAAGAACTCATAAACCTAAACAATGAAAAACTCAACCCACTCACAAAATGGAGCAGAGAACTGCACAAGGAGTTCACAGAGGAAGAAATACAAATGGCAAACACACACTTAAGTAAATGTTCAACATCCCTAATCATCAGGGAAATGCAAATTAAAACAACTATGAGATTCCACCTTACCCCAGTAAGGACAGCAAACATTAAAAAAGTCTAATGACAACAAATGCTAGTGAGGGGGTGGAGAAATAGGAACCCTCATTCACTGTTGGTGGGAATGTAAGCTGGTACAACCATTAGGGAAAGTAATATGGAGACTCCTAAAACAGCTGACTATAGAATTACGGACAGATCCAGTTATTCCCTTACTGAGCATTTACCCTAAAAGCTCCAAGCCTCAGCTCAGAGATATTTGCTCATCCATGTTTATAGCTACTCAGTTCATAATAGCTATGAGCTGGAATCAACCAGATGTCCATCATTAGATGAATGGATAACAAAGATGTGGTATATCTACACAATGGGATTCTACATAGCAATAAGAAAAACTGACACAATGCAATTTGAATAAAAATGGTCAAACTTGGAACAGATCATTCTCTGCAAACTCACCTAATCACAGAAAGATAAGCGTCGCATGTTATCACTCATGTGTGGCTCCTAAACTGAGTTTGCCTGAGATGCTGACACACCTAATAAGCATTTCTAGGACTGGACAATAGGGATGGTGGGGCAGGAAGGGACGGTAAGAGTGGGGAGGGAGACAAAACCTGGACCCAACTGGAAATGGTACCACAAAATCCTACATCCTGAAAAACATACTAAAAGGTTGAAACTTCATCGGCAGCTTAGAGAGAACACCTGAATCACAGGGCCCCTTATGATGAAGACTAACCTCACACTTTTCCTGTTCCTCTCTCACACTCCCTTTTCTTTCTCTTCTTTCTCTTTCTCTTTCATAGTACCTACATTTTCTTCTTTCTTTCTCCTTGGCACAGACTGTAACTCTCAGTACCAGCATGTGGTCAACATCCACAGTGAGCTGTTAATCAGTGAGACCTACAAGGTTTCCCAAATGAAGACAGATTTATGTCAGAGGACTTGATGACTCACCAAAGGTTAATGGTAAGACTCTACTGCCAAAGACACCATATGCTATTGGGATGGAACATGGAGTGACTGGTTGGAATCTGGAAGAGTCAGTCCCCAGACAGTTAGCTTTTCTAGTGCCAAAAGGCACTACATGAGCGACTGGGGGAAAATGACCAACACCTCTCTAAGAAACTTATGGTCTAAACTACCCAGCAGCAATCAAATTTTATTTTTAACTGCACCTTTTAAAGCAACTATATATTTCAAAAAACTACAAAATTTAGAATTAACAAATAATTAGTACATCACTAATATGTTTTCTGTACATCTGAGGTTCATGATTATGTATTTCAGGAAAAAATGATCAAGTTATTTAAAGTCCAATATCAATTTAAATGATAGTTGGAACTTAGTATCCTACTTTCTAGTATTTTACCTTAGAATGTAATCCCAAGGAAAAAAAAAATACAAGCAGCCTTCAAAAATAAACAACAACAAAGCCCTGTTGTTCCATGACAAATATTCTGATAGGATGTGAGTACTTTAAGGAACCATATTAAGCTGTCACTTTTAAATTTATTCACTTTTATTAACCCTTTTATCCCAAGTGCCTTTTATAAGCACGTGTGAAAGTTTGAATTTCTGCTAGATAAAATGCACTTGCATGGATTTGTCTGTTGTACTCTTACAGATAAGAACAGCTTATTGTTTCATCCACTTGAAGTAGATTTGAAAAAAAGCAAAATAGCCATCTAGGTAGAGCATAAGACATGTAATGGAGCACTTATAGTTTATTTACACTAGTTTATAATGAATATAATTTAGAAAAACTTTTCTTCTGCTGAGAAGAGCACCACAATTTCAATCAGATCTGTATAGCTAAACCAAAATGCAGAAGTATGCTCAGGAAAACTCATAGACCTGTCTCATTTCTATCACATATCCATAGTCCTGGGGGATATTATGTTGCAAGGTTAATATTTGTGAAAAACTCCTTCAATATTTTTACCAAATATTTTACTGTTTTTTTTTTTGAGGGGGTGGTGGAAGAATCAGTCCAGTTTTACTTTCAAGTTATAAAATGAAAATACCTTTAAAATAGAAGGATAAAACAGTTTACATCTCTTATAATTTATCCTAAAATTATAAGAGATGTAAAAACCAATAAAAACAAACCAATAAAACCAAACCAATAAAACAATTAACCTGATTACATGAAATTAACTTATACAAACATGTCTCTGTCATGCATAAAATTATATTATAAAATAGTTTATTAATTAAAGTGTACCACATTTGGTATCTTATAAAGAGATTATATTAACATTTATTTTGCATTAAATAAATTTTAGGTAAAATTTTTCAGTGAATATTATTTAATAAATAAATTTTAAATGACTAAGATGACTTTGAATTCTGTATTATAAGTATTTATTTATTTTATTTTTTGTTCTTTCTAAGTAGGTTTGCACTCTAGAGCAGGGTAATGTGGAATTCGCTCTATAGTCTCAGGATGGTTTTGAACTCACAGTGATCCCTCAGCCCCTGAGTGCTGAGATTAAAGGGATGTGTCACCATGCCCAGCATTGATTTCTGTATTTTAATTAAATTATCACAAATTAGTTGTAGTGGATTAAACTTCATTATCAACTCAGTGGGACTTACATTCACCATGGAAACACATGTCAAGGTTTGTCTATGATGATGGTAGTTCCAGAAATGTTTAACTGAGAAAGGAAGACTCACCTAAATCACTCCCTGATTTAGGAATTTAGGAACATCCCATGGGCTGGGAGATGAAGAGAGAACATCAGCTGAATATCAGTATTTATTTGATTCCTGATTGTGGATGTAATGTGACCTCAAATCTCTGTTATCATGACACCATGGACTGTATCCCCCATAAGTGGAAGCCAAAATAAGCCCTTGGTCATAGAAATACTAATACTTTTGCATACTGATTTTCAATCAAATTATAAAGATTACATTCCCAAATACTTGCATTTAAACAATTGGATATATACTTTATTATTTTTGTATTAGGCATTAAAACAATTGTTGCAGAGTTGGCAATGTCCTTGAAACCACAGTTACTGAGTGTTGCTGAAGGATGTATTCGGTCTTCTCTTGGATGATCATCATAGAACAGCCATAAGTAGAAGATGTGAAGTTGAGAATAAGTTTAGGTAAAATCATAATATTAGGTTAAATTTCCTGACCAAAAGACCCACATAATGGTAGAACCATGGTTTATGAGGAATCTGGTTAAACCTAAGCATGTTTGTAAGACCACTACTCTAATATATTTCATCACTTACTCTATATTATGTCTGATCTTTGTTATAATCAATTATTATTTACTTCCTAAAATAAGCTATAAGTTTCCTTCAAAAATAACTTTGAGCTGGGAATAGTGGCATGTTCCCTTAATCTTAGCACTCTGGAGGCAGAGGTAGGAGGGTCACTGTGAGTGTGAGGCCAGCCTGAAACTACACAGTTCCAGGCCAGCCTGAGCTAGTGCAATACCTTCTGGGGAGGGGGGGGCAAAAAACAAAAAACAAAAAACTTTGGTAGATCTGTAAGGAGTGTTTATTGTGGGAACAGAATGCTCTAATGGATGGGTACCTCATGATCCCAGATGAGTTCATTTTAAACCATCTTCATTTGTCTTAGTTTTCAACATTGGATTATTTCCAGCACTTGTATGATGATTAAGCTTGTTATTTCTGAGATGATTTATTAGTTTTACAGGGACCACATCTGTATATGATTTTGAATGACACTAGGTGGTAATGTTATATGTCAGTGGATAGTTTCCAAATTATCTAAAATAAATATTTTAAAACAAAAATCTTCATATATTCAAAGTCCTGGCACAAACTGACAGCACTTCTATATGTGATACTACATTTTCAATTGTTTCATATATTCATTTTAAATAATTAAAGATGTGAATAGTAAGTAGCAATATAAATTATTACTGTATTTAACACTGAATGTGTACTCCTCACATTCTACTTGCAAGTATAATATATTTAAAATATGAATGCATATATACTGACCACATTGAGTAATACATATTGTTCTTCTTGTAAGTGATAGATCCAGAAGTGTAGTATTTGCAATCTAATCCAAATCCCAATATAAATCTGCTTATTTTAGTATAAATAAAATATCATTAACATTTTCTATGGGCATGTAAAGATATTATTTGCTAAATAATTCTAATTTCTTGTGAATGTCCTATATCATGCATTTTATAAGTAGTGATTTTATTTAACAGGAAAATATGTGAAATATTTCCCTTCAACATACAGATTGAACATATTTGAAAGATGTGTAAAATAATCACTTATTATTTGTCTTTACTTTTTACAGTGGGTCTTAACTTTACACCTGTGTGCATAAATAATTTAAAATTTCTCTAACCCAAAGAGTAAGAAGAAATCCATGCTTGTTAAAATACATACCTTAATGTGTAAAATCTTACATAAATTCACACACATGGTTTAAGTATTGAAAATAAATAGGAATAAACTATATTCAAGAAGTTACTTTAGTGAAAAATAAATGCGCTTTCACCAACACCATGCTTAACTTGCTTTTGAGTTCTTAGAGTATTTCAAAGGTTTCTATACCAAACCTGTCAGGAAGCTGAAAAATCCCAACTGAAAAGAATGGTTCATATTCTCTCTCATCTGTCTTTTCTACTGTGTATAGTACTGAGAGAAACTTCACTTTTTGTAAGCATAAATTCTGCTTGTGGTCTCTCCCTTTCATATGATAGTGGAACTCATGTCACAGATTTTTAGATGTATTAAGTCATGAGTCATATGAGGGCAATGTCTTATCATATTGTTCTTCATAAAAGGTTCACATAAATGTTGATATTAGAAACTGATTATGACAGGGTAGGCATGACAGATAATTTAAGCTAAATTGGATTTACTTCTACCAAATAATATGCAATATGATAGTTATTGTTCTTCAAACATATGTTTACTTAAAATCCAGTGGCACTGGTGACAAGTTTTTGGTTTTGTGGCACATAGTTTTATGTTGTCAGCAAATATTTATATGTACCTTCATGGATCTTTCCAGAGAAATGTAGCTCAGCTAGGGATTATGTTTTTTTTTTTTTGTTTTTGTTTCTTTCTTTCTGCCCTTTGTGCATATCGACCATTTGCTTGCACTTAGAATGTGGGAGAGCTTGTCACCAGCTTTCTCAATCCAGCCATAGCACTGTGACCAGTCGTTATTGTCAAGTAATATGTCAGATTTATGGCACTGATTTGCTGGGGGCTACATTGGTAGATGACAAAAACAGCTTAACTGCTCACTCCTTCCCAGTACCCCAATTAAGCCACATGTGAATAAGAAATAAAATTATATCACCTGAAACAAAGAACAGTTCAAAGTGCAGCTATTTTAGCAGTTGTTATTACCTTAAATTTGTTGTTAATGTTAACTTTATATAGTTGAGAAGTCCATAAACAAATCTTTCTTTAAAAAATATTTATTTATTTATTTATTTATTTATTTATTTATTTATTTAAGAGAGAGAGAGAGGAAAGAAAGAAAGAAAGAAAGAAAGAAAGAAAGAAAGAAAGAAAGAAAGAAAGAAAGAAAGAAAAGAAAGAAATTGCCAGGGCCTCTAACCACAGTAAATGTACCACCTTGTGCATCTGGCTTACATGGGCCCTGGTGAATTGAACCTGGGTCCTTTGGCTTTGCATGCAAGCAGCTTACCAGTTATGCTATCCCTCCAGCCCAAGAAATCTTTCAAGCACTTAGCTCTGTGCACATTTATATTCTCTGTACAGTGATGATAAACTATTTTACTGTGACAGACATGCAAGTGAGCAAGTAGAAGGAAATGAACTCTGGATGGATTTTCCAAGATTCTCGTAAGTAGTAAAATGCAATTTAATGAAATGAAAAGATGCTTATGAAAATTCATTTAAATATACTTTTTGAATTTTCTGCTATAGCCCAGCATTTTCTGTACTCTAGGCAATGAAAAGAGACAGTATGTTTCTTTTGATTGAATTATACATGATAGATAACATAGAAGTAAAAACAAATAAACACAATCATATAATGAAGTATAATATTTCAGACATTTATATTTTCTGACCTCTGAAAGTAGAATTTGTAATATGAGAGAAGTTCTCTCTGAATCTCCATTGTTTGGACAGCACCTGTAACTTGGCTACTATATTTCATATGCAAAAGACCTGGTCTTAGTTGTTTGTCTGGTTACAACCTAATTGAAATATGCACATTGTTGCTTGGTGTGTACATGAGCTAAAAAAAAAAAAAAAAAAACATTTCAATGGGCTGGAGAGATGGCTTAGTGGTTAAGGCACTTGCCTGTGAAGCCTAAGGATCCAGGTTCTATTCCCCCCAAATTCAGATCCCACATAAGTCACATGCACAAGGTGATGCATGTACAAGGTTGCACATACACACAAGGTGGCACACCTGTCTAGAGTTCAATTACAGTAGCTGGAGGCCTGATGGACCAATTCTCTCTCTCTATCATTCTCGCTCTCTCTCATAAAAAATAATTTCATAATTTCAATGTTGAAAAGTGGAACAATAAGCATGATAGATGAAGCCCTTGACATAACCAATTCAAATAAGCAAAGATGTACCTGATGTCAATTTTTTGGCATTATTTTGTTTTTCTTCTTCAAAAAGTATTTTATTTATTTGTTCAATTAATTAATTAATTTATTTATTTAATTATTTATTTATTTGAGAGGGAGAGAAAGAGGCAGATAGACACAATGGTTCCATCAGGGCCTTTAGTGGTTGCAAATGAACTCCAGACACATGTGCCATCTTGTGCATCTGGCTTACGTGGGTACTGGGTAATTAAACTTGGGTCCTTTGACTTTGCAGGCAGTGCCTTACCTGCTAAGCCATCCCCTCAAGCTTGTATTTTATTTATTTTTTTAAAGTTTTTTAATTTTTTTTTTTTTTTTTGGAGAGAGACACAGGGAGAGACAGACAGAGAGGGAGACAGATAGAGATGGGTGTGCCAGCAGTCTCTCAGCTGCTGGGAACAAAATCCAGATGCGTGCACCGCCTTGTGGTCAAGTGCGGCATTGCACCCTTGTGTCACTTTGCATCAGGCTAAACGTGGGACCTGGAGATTGGAACCTGGTTATTAGGCTTAGCATGCAGGTGCCTTAACCGCTAAGCCATTTCTCCAGACCTTTATTTATTTTTTACAAGGAGAGAGATAGAGAGATGAAAGACAGAGAGAATGGGTAGACCAGGTCTTCTAGCCACTGCAAATGAACTCCAGACACATGTGCCACTTTGTGCATCTGGCTTTATGTGGGTACTGGGGAATCAAACTCAGGTTTTTAGGCTCTGCAGGTAGGCACCTTACCCACTGAGTCATCTCTGCAGCACATGTTTCTCTTTTTTAATATTTACAATTTTATTTTTTTTATTTTTTATTTTGTTTTTTGGAGACAGAGAGAGAGAGGGAGAGGGAGACAGATAGAGATGGGCATGCCAGCAGCCTCTCAGCTGCTGCAAACGAAATCCAGATGTGTGCGCCCCCTTGTGGGCAAGTGCAGATTGTGCCCTTGTGTCACTTTGCATCTGGCTAAACCAGCGACCTGGAGATTGGAACAGGTGTTCTTAGGCTTAGGAGGCAGGCGCCTTAACCGCTAAGTCATCTCTCCAGCCCAATATTTATAATTTTATAAATGTATTTGTGTCAAAGTGAGTGAAAGCGCTCTTGCATATATGCATTATAAGTGTGAAAGTATGCACTGGAGGACTTAATGTCATGGTTGACATACAGAAAATAATTTAAAACTGTAGATGGATGTGCTGGAGAGATGGCTTAGTGGTTCAGGCACCTGCCTGCCAAGCCTAAGAACGCCCATTTGATCTTCAGGTTCCACTTTCAGCCAGACATAAAGTGATGCAACTGCACAATGCCGTGCTTGCCTACAAGGGGGCATACACATCTTTAATTCATTCACAGTGGCTAAGAGCCCACTGATGCGCCCATTCTCTCTCTGACTATCTCTTCCTCTCTGTCTCTGTCTCTGTCTCTCTCTCTCTTTCTCTCTCTGTCTCTCCCAAATAACAAAAAACAAAACAAACAAAAAAACCCAAAAACTGTAGATGGCTTGGCGGGTAAAGTTGCTTGCTTGCAAATCCTAGCAGCCTAAGTTTGATTCCTCAGTATCCACATAAAACCAGTTGCACAAAGTGGCACATGTGTCTGGAGATTGTTTGCAGTGGCAGGAGGCCCTGGCATGCTCATACTCACTCTCTTTCTTATGATCTCTTTCTCTGACTTTCATAATAAATATAAATAAATAAGTAATATTAAAAAAAAAATGTAGCTGTGACTCTGGCATTTCATGGGTGGAGGAACAGGGAAACATGAACAGAGGCCTGAGACTCAACGACTACAACAAAGTACACACAGAAGGCTCTGTCTAGGAGTGTAGGAGTTTCTCTATAGTACGTAAAATGTTTTTTATTATTTTTTTATTGACAACTTCTTTAATTGTAGACAATATCCCATGGTACTTCCCTCCACCCCCCCACTTTCCCCTTTGAAACTTCCCTCGCCATCATATCCTCTCCCCCTATCAATCAGTCTCTCTAAGTACGTGAAAAGTTCTTAAAGTTTTAAAAGACATAAATAGTATAAAACCACACATCCTATTTTTGAGTTTACTTTCACTGGATAACTTAAATTTTTCCTTTTCACAAAAACTTTGCATCAAAGGATAGGTAAATGAGTAACATAAGATAATTTCTTTAATTACCTTCCTAAGCTAAAGTAGTGTCCCTATTTTGTCTTACTCATTTCCAGTGATAGTTTATCTTTCTTTTTAAACAAAAAAACACCAGAAAGTACTTTAGAAACATTACTGTAAAACAAATGGAATAAATGGAACTGAATTTAATATGATTTCATCATTTTAACGATAAGAAATTACCAGTAGTTAATCACGGAAAACGTACAAGACAGGTGTCTTAAGCGTTTTGTTCTTTGGCTATTTCAGGTGATTTTATTTTGCTCATTTGTATACTCATTTGCAACACTTATATCAAATTTGTTTGTTACGTGTTCTTTTATTTGGGAATGAGAAATAAAAGTAGCTCCACCTTTTCCATAAAAGTTAAGATAAAAATGAGTTTTTGGTGTACTTTTTCTGCAGCTGTTCAGTTACACAAGCTGCTTCAAAGAGTGGCCCTGTGGTCTTACAACCTTAAATGGAAATCGTTTGGCTTGAACTAATGCTGAGAATTAAGTGGTCTGGGAGAATGTCTGCCTGGAGGCTATGAAGCAGAGCTGTATGAAGTGCATCATTTATGTGTTTTCCTAATCCCTAGGCATGGGAGGAGAACTTGCAAAGAGTTTAAAAGTATAATATAATCTATAAGGTAACACACTAAAGTGAAAATAACTAAACTGTGAACATATGAAATAAAACCTGTATTAGAGTGTCATGATTCAAAATTGTAGGGCCAGTATGGTGACAGTTTTAAGTAAATTTGAAGGCACATATACATTCTAAGTCTACACACACATATACACATACACACAAAGAATATATATATATCTTATATGTCTTTCTCATAATCTTCTGTGTCCAACAGGAGTAGATAATTATTTCAGTTTGTTACTGCTGTTGACTTCTTTTGCTTTTTAAAAAAGAGAAAAATGACCACTCACATCCAGAATCCCACCTGGTTTCATGCTGTTCTGTTACTCACACATAGGTCTTAGAAGTTCCATGTTATACAAAAGCAGTTTCATAGAACATCAAAGAAAGTCACTTTGGGCTGGAGAGATGGCTCAGAAACTAAGTGTGCTTCCTGAGTAAGCATGAGTGCCTGAGGGGTTCTAAAATTGTTGGAGTTCAAATCTCTAGGTCGCATGTAAAATGTAAAATTGCTTGGCATGACCATGTTAGCCCATAACCTTAGTCCTTCAGGGGATAAGAGAACCAAGAATTGATGGAGCCCAGCAAATTCTAGCAACAGTGAAATGAGATACAGGCACAAGACAAGATCAGAAGGAATAGCAGGGAGATATACAGTGTCCCACTCAGACTACTGTAGGTGGGTGACTCTCATCAAAGTGTGTGTCAGGCACCACAAGTGTGCATACACACACACACACATACACAACCTTACCCACATCACATTACACACATGCACATTCCCACAAGCTCCCCCCTACCCCCCCCCAAAAAAAGAAGGAATGATGGAAAGAAAGTCATTCTGTAACATGGATAATATGAGATCAAGAGTTCTGAACACTTTGTAAACTTTGCAAGCATGGGGAAATACAAAAATCACTATATAATACTGACAAAAATTCCATATATTATCATCCTGGATCATATGAATGATTACTGTTTCTTTTCCATCGAGCCTCACACTATTTCTTGCTTCCTACATATGAACAATTAAGATAGTGGTTTTATTTTCTTTCTACTATCCAAACCATAATAAAGGTCTCATTCTTTAAAATGGCTAAATTCAGGTAACAGAAGTCAAAATGCTATCAGTTCTGTCTACCAGTCGCTCATACATGTACTAACATTATACAAGATATGCATCGTCCTTCATTCAGTGATTATGCAAACAACTGCCTATACGTGGAAGTGGTGCCAACACCTGGAAGTCATAAGGTACAAGTTCTGACACATTTTGTTCATTATAAAAGTATAAAATTGGGCTGGAGAGATGGCTTAGTGGTTAAGCCGCCTGCCTCCTAAGCCTAAGAACCCAGTTCAAATCTCCAGGTCCCACGTTTAGCCAGATGCAGTGACACAAGGGTGCAATGTCACACTTGCCCACAGGGGGGCGCATGCATCAGGATTTCGTTCACAGCAGCTGAGAGACTGCTGGCGTGCCCATTCTCTATCTGTCTCCCACTCCCTCTCTCTCTATCTGTCTCTCTGTGTGTCTCTCTCCAAAAAAATAAATTTAAAAGTATAAATTATAAAATTCAAAAAAGTTAAGCCTATAACTCTTACATATTTATGCATGTATACGACTAGATGCATTTCTAAGATTTAATATATTAAGTGATTAGTGAGTTCACGTGTCAGATTAAAAAACATTTTGAGGGCCTGGTTCTTTATACTCATGTAAAAATACAAGATAGCTTGAGACTAATATTTCGATGCAAAACCAGATCCATAGAGAGCTAAAACTAAAGAAAATGAAAAGAAATAACTTTAATGGTACTTTTTTTAATTGCTGGGACAACTTTCTCATATGTTAAAATATATAACCAATGGTAGCTTTCAAAGACATAAAGTAATTCCAAGATTAATTTGTTGAACATGGTGTGTTAAGACAACATTGATGTAGCATCCTGTATTCCTTACTGAAAACTTACTGATTTCAGTACTTTGGAAAAATTTTGCTTAGCAGATCTATTTTCTTTTTTAAAGATTTAAGTTTTGTTTATTTGCCTATTTATTAGAGACAGAGAGAGAATATGTGCACCAGGGCCTCTGGCCTCTGCAAATGAACTCCAGATGCATGCACCACCTTGTGTATCTGACTTTACCTGGGACCTAGAGAATTGAACTTGGGTCCTTAGGCTTTGTAGGCATGTGCCTTAACCACTAAGCAAACTCTCCAGCCCCAGATCTATTTTCTTAAAATGTAGAACATGCATAGCTATCAAAACAAAATGGAAAGATAATAAATAACATTAAGGATATCCAGACAAATCAGAGAATACACTAAAAATTTATATAATGAGTTCTCACTATATAGAGTATATTTTGCAGACAACTGTCTCACCACATAAATACTTTATGAAATAAAAATATGATTATTTGTTAAGGTTTCTCTGTCCATTCTGTTAGTAATGTTTCCTATTCTAAATCCAGGTAGAGGAAGATTTATAAAGATAATAATTCCCTTTTTGTGTGGTCAGATATTCCCCTAAGGTATTTGGTTACAGAACCTTTTCATAATAAAATAAAAACGAATAGTTGGAAAGTAAATTAGTAGTATTTGCATATGTCAATATCATGTTAAATGTAAGTACTTTAGAGTTCAGGGTTTTAGACTCGATTAGGGCCAGTCAGTTCCTGACATTTATTAACTACATAACTCTTGACATGTTCATCACTTCTCACTTCCAGGTACTTACCTTAGGAGGAACAATGTTTTATGTAATGAAAATTCATGTGCCAAGCTAGAAAGGCAGACCAATGATAAATAGAGACATAGTCCTTTGCACAGTTGGTGGTCTGGTAGATGAGAGATAGGCCATCTGGGAAGGATTGAATAAGATAATAGCATAAAGAATTCATTAACGTAAAATAGTGTCACCATAAAAGTCTAATTCCTTATGTTTATTTTTATTTAAATATATAGAAAAAATAAAGGTGTTTACAGACCTTTACCTGGCTTAACTACATTGCTTGATTGTGTTTCACAATTTTAATTTTATAAGAAAGATGTATTTCATTGATCAAGTTATTTAATGGTCTAAAAACTCTTTTATTACTGCTATAACTTAAGTTTTTTTAAACAAGATTTTATGTACTATAGTCTAATATATGATAAATTACCTCAATGTTTTTAGTTGCTGCCTACATAATGGAAATAAGTCTATTGCTAAAAATAACTTTAAAAAATTGCATTATTTGTTCCATGAAATAAAGTTCATCTTGTATCATCTTTAATATTTATCAAATATTTCAAAACAAGATCAGATGAGTATAAAGGATGTTGACAAATAAATGCAATTGAATAGATATTATCTTAGATATGTTTATGAGAAAAAATATTAACTATCCTCAAAATAATCTCTTTTTCATCTTCTCTCCCTTTTCTCTGTTTTAGTGAGCTGAAATACACACACACACAAAAACACATACACACAGTATGGTAAGAACTAAATCTGATACACAATATTTCTCTAATTGTTAGTAAAATAAGATAGTATTTCATATTGATTGTTGATAGCACATGTTATTATGAGTGAGCTCTGATTAAAACACTGATCTATCTTAGTAACATACATAGGAATGCTTTTAACTCTTTTATCCCTCGTTGACATTAATGTTGTGTCTACAAACATCCATGGAGCCAGCTTGGACAATAGATATAAATTAAGTTCATTTTTGCTAGAACACTCAGTTACTTTGTGCCAGATCATACACTGTTGATGTCTCGGCACTTAAGAAAGACATATGCCTATATCTGAAGTTTGATGGGCTGAATAATACATGTAATCAATAAAAACCAATGACAAAATCTTTAAAGCCACATGGACATTTAAAAATAATTCACCCCCAGTCCAGAGTTCAACAAAACATTGCAGAGGTCATGCAGCCTGGAGCACCTGGTGTGCTATAAGAAATCAAACTTCCATTATTTAGGGTTTCTGATCAGTTTTTATAGGTGTCACCATCTGCTCGCTGTATTCCATATTTTCCAATACAAGTCTAATATTAAATATCATTTTTATCATTTTTATGATTTCCATATTAGTAATGTATGCAGAATTGAAATATTTAAAATGATGGTGATACATTTATACTATAAAATTTATACTATAAAATTTTAAATTAAAGAAAAACCTCTCAAATTCTTTGCTGCTAACAATCAAGATTTTAATTGCTATACAAGGCTTCCTCATGCAGAATTTTGGTCCTCTTTTTATTGTGGGATTGATAATGTCTCACTAAATAAAGTCAAGGGGATTAGTGAGCTTATTATCCAATGTGCCACAGTCTTGGAAGTCTTGACAGTTAATATGTTAGACATGAAAATCATAGTATTTTCCTCCTCTTAAGGGACTCAATATGCATGAACTATGAATTACATGAACACTTGGGCATAGTGGCACACATCTGTAATCCCATAGCTCTGGGGCAGAAGAAAGAGGAGTTCTGGTAGTTTGATACCAGCCTGGGCTAGGAAGATACTTACAGGAGAGCCAAGGCTTAATAACAAATTCCAGTCTCAAGATACAAACAACTATAACAAATAATCAATAAGCATTAAGTGAAAAAAAAAAACTTTTCGATAAGGAGAAGAAAACTAAACTGGGGCTGAAGTTGGCAGGAACTCATATTGTGCTTCCTGAACCACTAGACGGCATTATAATCAGAGGGGCAGGTCTGTGTTTCCAATCACATGTGGGACATTATCTGGGCTTTCCTTTAGGCACCTCATATGTCACTGTGAACTCATTTTTTTTCCATAAAGCATTTTTTCTTTTCCTTATGTAGCTAGTAAGGATGCAGGATTTTGGAGTTCAAGATGGGTACCCCAAGTTTATGAACCCCAATTTTGGGTCCTGTTCTATTTTTAACAAAAATTGATGAAAATGAACTCAATAAAGTTAAATTATGAATTATTAAGTTGATTTAGGGAGAAATCACAATGGGGGGGAGTAATTTAAGGGAAATTGGGATATAGGAAGAAGGCTAGAGCAGAGTCCCAAACACGTGGAAAGCAGGAAACACACACTCATGTGGAAACACTGCATGGTCCCTGACGTTCATGTACGAGGAATTGAAGTTTTTAGGGAATAAACACGAGGGAGAACTTGGGCATTTATGTAGAGAGATTTAGAAGGGAAATTTATAGCATCTACCCTGAGGTTCTCCATGGAAGAAAGTTAAAAGGGCAAATGGTGGTAATTTAAGGAAGAATATCAGAGAGAAAATATTTAGATGAGAAGTGAGTAATAAAGAGTGTTATGCCCCTGGTTACCCTATTTTAGAGTAATTACACAAGTAACAGACCTAAAGTTAGAGAAAGCACCCACGTGGTAGCTCTAGAGTATAAGGAAAATACTCATGTGATAGATTCGTAGACCAAAGGAAAATTATACATGTAGTTAAAGTGAGAAGTTACCTCAAAGGTAGGAAATAGAGGCAAACAGAGTTATTCAGACCAAGAAACAATATTATGATGCTTTCTCCTCAAGCCCTGGGAAGGGGAGGCCAGCCCCAAGTGTATCTAGTGCACAGGGTAAGGCCAGGAGAATCACACAGAGAGAGCCAGGGAGAGAGGGCCTCAGCCTCTATAGTGGTTGAAAATGTATTCTTTCTTCATATTCAGGTATGAAAGGGGAAGACCCAATTAGTTTGTAGATTTGGAGTGGGGACCCCAGGGCCACACACCCCCACCTTCCAGGTCATCTAGGAAGTGTGCTACACTGTGGGTATCAGGGTACACTGGAGATCAGTCTCCATCAACACAAGTTTCATTCTTATCAAGAGTTCAATTCTTGTGGCAGGACAAGGTGATATGTGGGGTGGCATCTCCTGGTTCTTTCTGGGCCTTGATTTCAAAACTGCCTAAAAGAACGTAGCTTTCTACTGTCCTCCTTCAATACTACATAAGTTTTGTGACAAATCCTATATTTTCACTTTGGCTTCAGATTACCCCTGTGTAATCATAATCCTAAAACTAAGATAAAACCAAATATTTTTCAGGGTGGGTAATTAATTTAAAACAAAAAATATTTTGCCTGCTTTATTTTAATGCCATGGTTTGAATAATGACCTATTCATTAGATATTTTACTTAATGCATTACAATTTTATTTCCAGGACAGCAGTACTGAGAGTTGGCAATACTGGCTTTGTCCTCATGAATAGACCAATGACATTTTCTTGGTAGTTGTTTCCTGATTGAAGGATAAATTCACCATCTTCAATTTCTAGATGTCTCACACCTACTCTCCTAGCCTTATACTTTCCACAGCAACTTCAGAATGGATATTGGAGTCCCAGATCTTGGAATCTCATGCCTCCAGAACTGTTAGAAGTAAATTACTGAAAACTATCAATGCCACAATAGCAGTTATTTTTAATTTTTTTAATTGACAACTTCCATAATTGTAGACAATATCCCATGGTAATTCCCTCCCTCCCCCAACTTCCCCCTTTGAAACTCCACTCTCCATCATATCCCCTTCCCCTCTCAATCAGTCTCTCTTTTAGTAGCAGAAAGTTTTGATAGAAGAATGAATCAGATGAAAATACTTCATAACATTAATGTTCCATTTTTTGAATGACTAAAACCTATAATTATAGAGAATATTTGCAAATGCTGAATGTTCATCTAATTATAAAATTATAAAAATTTCTAGTGCAAAATAATAGTTCAAAACAACATAAATGTATTGGATAATTTAGTAAAAATTTTAAATGTAAGTAATAAATATTCATCTGAAGGCATAAAGTTTAATAAGTTGGGCCTACTCATTAATTATAAATGATTGTTTGCAGGGATAAATTTTACTTATTTGTAGAAATTATTGAGTTCACTTTTTCTGACTAGATTTTTCTAAGTTAAAATATAAGGAAATATTAACATAAAAAACATGAGTGAATAAAGAAGCCTTATACAAATGTTATTTAACACTTATTCCAAATTCCATTTTAAAATTACATGGTCAGTATCAAATATTTTAAATTATGCTGTTCTTCATTTTGTTACTTTAAATATTATTGAGCCTAAATTGTTAGGAACATCTACCTGAAGCATTATTCACATTGTATCAATGCCCATCTATGCAAAAGTTCTTGTATTTCCCCACTTTTTGTTGTATCTTTATAAGATAAACCACAAACCACAGTAACAGTCTAATGTATCAGAGTTGTTTAATGCCTCTTCCATGCTGAAGCTGGAGGAAAAAATGGAGCAAACATTCTAAGCAGATCCATTTTAAGGTCTACTTCAAGTATATCTGAGGCATGTATTGTCACAAAATATTGATGAAATACTTTGAGCATATTTTGGGCATAAATAACTTGATCTAAAAGTCCTATGATAGATCGTGAGTCAGAAAAACATGTTTTATCTATTTATTTATGTTTTGATTTAATTATTTATTACAATCTCTAGATAAATATCTCTTGTACACACACACAAACAAATAATTTCCCAGATGATTATTTCATTTATAATAATTTAAGGCTTCTTTTTATGATGGATTTAAAAGATATAAAAGTTATATTTTAAAAATCATTAGAATTCCTTTTTGTATTAGTAATGATTTTAGAGTCTCAGTGAATTCAAAAATCATCAAGAAAAAGAGACGATAGGATGGAATTATTCAAATTTCAAACTCATAACATGTGGTCAAAGTTTCACAGAAAAAAAATCAATCACATCTAAAACAATCATTATGCTAAAGTGCAGTAAAGCTTATGAATTTGGAGTAAGGACTTCCTAGGATGACTAGTAAATGATATACAATATATCTTTCTAAATGTGATCACACTTATTACTTTGACTTCTCCATATGCTGACGCATGACACTATTTAAATGTAAAGTGAAATTTCATTACTAACTCTTTGGCATGAATCTGAACACAAATATCAGTAGCAAAATATCAGCTCCAGCTAGGGAGATGGCTCAGTGATTGCTTGCAAAGCTGCCAACCTAGGTTTGATTCTTCAGTATCCATGTACATCCAGATTGCTACATGTTTTTGGAGTTCATTTGCAGTGGAAAGGGGTCCTGCCAGTCCATTCTGTCCACCTCCCTCGCCTCTCTCTCTCCCTCTGCTTACAAATAAATAAATAGATAAATTAATTGATTAAATATCACCAATTTTTCTGATTTATTTGCCCCACTGCAGATTTTAATTTTCAAAAGTACAAGTGTAATTAATAGAACTTTCTCGAGACATATTTTTTTTAATGCAAGAGAGGCAGAGAGAGAGAGAGAGAGAATGGGTGCACTAGTGGCCTCTCAGCTGCCATGAATAAACTCCAGATGCATGTGCCCCCTTGTGGGAAAGTGTGGCACTTCAGCCTTGCATCATTTTTTCTGTCTGGCTAAAGTGGGACATGGAGAATTAAATGGTGTTCTTAGGCTTCACAGGCGGTGTCTTGACCACTAAGTCATCTCTCCAGCCCTTTGGGACATGTTTTTAAAGAAACATTACTGGAAAACATTTAAGCATTTACATTTTGGATTTATTAGTGGCATGGATGTCTAGTATTATGCTTCTCATCAGTTATTTTATAATCCTGAATGTTAGGATAGTTCACAAGCTATAGTAACTGAAAAGTAGCATTTCATGCAGTAGCAATTCTAACATAACCAAATTATTTCTCACAGTACTTCTGCATGTTAACTTTGGAGGGACTGGAATGATTAAAAATGTCTTTACAAAAGAAATGTATGTGTTATAATTAATCTAAGGCTTCCAATATCATTTTGTAGGAAGTTATGTTGTGTAAATAAAAATCCCCATGGGAAGTTGTATCTGAGAAATTATTTCATTAATTTATAAAGGAATAAATAGGATCATGAAAGATTTGATAAAAATCCAATGTATTTTTGCATTCAATGTTATTAAAAATTCTCAAGGGTAACATCAACTATAATTGTGAGATCATTGATTGCTGCTCAAATTAATTTAGAATACCTTACATTGACTGTCTCTGCACTAAATCTCTTCACTTCATGTTTTCATCTCAGTTATTTTAATGCATATTCCCTACATTGGCACTACTTCAATTGTTCTTTAAATTAAATGCTGGTATTTGTCATTAACATATATATTTGTATTTTTCACATAATTGTAGACTACTACTATATGCTAGATATCACTCTGGGGTCTTCACACAAAGAAAATTTTTGTATATTATAACCTATACTCTTACAGAGAAGAAAAATCTTAAAGAAATAAATAACAAACTGAAAATTATACATTGAGGAAGCTGAACTGAGCGAATTGCAAGTTCATGGCCAGCCTTGGCTATATATTGAAATTGTTTCAGCCTCATTCAAATATAATTCCCCCATACATTTTAAACTTCCTAAGAATTAAGAAGTTGCTTTTAAATAGGTGAAATCATATATATATATGATAGATGATGTAAATATAGAGATAGAGATATATGTCCTTGAATGATATTCATATGTGATATATATGTATATGTACAATTACAAGTATAATTCTATCCAATTTATGTCATAGCATATGTTTTATATCATCAAATTTTATTATTATATAAATGATGTGATGGAAAAATGAAGAAATATTTCAGTATATAATTGCTGGTTTTCACAGTCAAAAAAGAATACACTAAGATAAGGGTTTCATCAAATAGGTTTACATTTTCAATTGTAAATTTTGAAAGAAACTTGTTCACACACTTCTAAATATTAGCATTTCTTTTTTTTTAATATGTGAATATTGGGCTGAGTCTATAGTGAGAGTGCATTTGTCTACCCAGCATAAGACAATGAATTGAATCTCCAGAGCTGACGTAAAAAAGGATGGAAATTGTGGCAAACACTTGTGATTCCTGTCATTTTTGAGGCCAAGAGAAGCAGATTGCTAAGTTTTGCTATCCAGCTAAACTAGTCTATGTGATAAGTTCTAGGCCAGAGAAAGACATTACCTCAAAAGAAACGGGAGGTGTCTGAGGAACGACATCTGAGATTACCCTCTGAACTGTACATAAAAGCACATACGTGTGCTTACAATTCTGAATGCATACTTGAACAGTTGAATACACATATACAAATGAATACTTGTACACATTCACGTACCTGACATTTATTTTTATCTATTTTGAAATATAAATATTTTAGTAGGTTATCTTCTTGAACACAATGTGCATTTGCTTCTCAATCTTCAGTTGATTAGAACAAGACCCCTCAAGCTATTGCATAGCAGTGAACATGTGAATTTCATATATAATAATCAGGTAGTGTGTACACCATATAAACCAGGCTCTGAAACAGGTCATCTAACATTCTAGCAATCATAACATGATCTCTTGAAACATCAAGGAAAAAATACCTTTCAAATGGCCCATAGGAATTTGAATTTTTATTTTAAAGCCATCAAATTACTGAAATCATTGTTTCAAATGATTTTAAGTGCACGTCCTTTTGCTATCCCCTAAATAAACCTGACTAAAGTTACTCATGAATGGTATGGTTTATTTGGGTGTTAGTGTGATGCAATGATTCCCATAGGTTCATGTGCTCTGAATGGCAAAGTGGAGCCTTGCTGGAGGTGATTTGCTCAGGTAAGTTTTGTTGGGGGTAATATAGCCTAGCTTTAAACTTCTTACACAGACCACCTCCTTTCTGCTGATGGGGAGATGGAATAAATGCTTGGTACTAAGGCCAGTCTTGCTTTACCTGTCATGATGAAACATCCCCTTGAAACTTTAAACTGAAATAAATCCTTTCCTTCTGTAAACTGCCTCTGGTTAGGTAGTTTGTCCCAGCAATGAGAAAATAACTGCTGTACTTTGCTTCTAGGACTTACTTGGCTTTTTTTACATAAATATGGAATGTATAATTTTTTTCCATAGGTTTGTTAAAATTTCATTATTACTTCGTATACTATAAGCTATAATATAATATGTTATAATTTGTGTAAAATGGTAATGTGAGCCAAGTGTGGTGGTACATGCCTTTAATCACAGCACTGGGAGGCAGAGGTAGGAGGATTGCCATGAGTTTAAGGCCAGCTTGAGACTCTATAGTGAATCCCAGGTCAGTCTGGGCTAAAGCATGACCCTACATCAAAAAAAAAAAAAAAAAAAAAAAAAAAAAAAAACATAATGTGATAAAACTAAACACAACAATATATTAATATCAAATTATGTAACCAAATGGATTTAAGTATATCATGTTTGTATCAATTATCTCTTTCTTGCTTTGGGGGTAAAATGCCTGACAAGTTTATAGTAGAGTTTAGTTTTGCTTCCAGTTTGAGGTTAAAGTCCATCACGGCAAGGAAGGGATGGTGGAGCTTGAGACACTTGGTCACATTCAATCCACAGTATCAAAGCAAACAAAGGAAAGAAGATGTTCAGCTAGCAGCTTTCTCATTTTTTATTTTTACTTCTTTTTTATATATTTTATTTATTTATATTATTCTAATTTTACATTCGTATTGGTGACTCCCTTATCCTCCTCCCTGTCCTCCCCCTTCCAAAGGGACCCTCATCAATGGGGAATGTGGGTCATGCATTATGAGGATAGTCAAGAATTATGGGGGGTAGGCCAAGTCTCTGTGCATAATGCGCCAATTTGTGGCTCTAACACTCTTTCCGCCCCCTCTTCTGCAAATTTCCCTGAGCACGTTGGGATCATTTTAGTTCTACTTCAATGATGAGGTTTTGGGAGCCTCTGTGTCTCTGGATATCTGGCTTAGTAGGAGTTGGATGTTCTCTGTGTTTATCTCCTTCAGCCTTTTTCTGGTGTCATGATCACCAAGAAATCTAAGAAAGCTGTACTCTTGCCCTTACCCTGCATTACTCTATGGTTTCAGCTGGGGCCCTGGTGAGGTGTGATTGGTTGGTCCTCCCTTCAGGTTCATCATACATCTGAAAAAAGAGAAGCAAATTCTCCACCGGAGAGAAAAGTTAGTACTAGATAGATGGGATGGCCATAGTTATTTTAGAGAGAATTTTATATGTGTAGTCCCTCTTCTAGCCCACATTTGATGGCAGTTTGATCTTGGAGACTGGGCTCATTTTTTGTACATGGTTTTGACTTATTCTCAGTTCCAGCAATGAGTTCCATTCCACTGAATGGATCTATTAGCCAAATCAAGAGCAGTTGGTTACCCACCATGGCTATGTGCCACTACTGCACTTGTTTGCGCATTATGTCAGGTTATTTCCTGCTGGGTAGATTAGATTGCGAGTTGTCTTGACAGATATCAGTTATTTTCCCCCAGTTGCTCATGTAGCACCCTCTGGCACTAGACTAGCTGAGACCTGGTAGGAATCTGGAAGAGGATCAGTCCCCAGCTTTCTCCTTTTAAACCAGTAGAAGAACTTAGTCCATGGGATTCTTCTTCCCCCAGTTTGGATGGGTCCTCCCACATTAACTAATTTAATTTGGTGATTCTGAACAC
The DNA here is from genome assembly GCA_036365145.1 of Orientallactaga sibirica. NCBI lineage: Eukaryota > Metazoa > Chordata > Mammalia > Rodentia > Dipodidae > Orientallactaga > Orientallactaga sibirica. The sequence goes on along the minus strand of JAEOAD010000003.1, from coordinate 81,781,195 downwards.
TGTCAAGATGAAAACTACAGATGAGCCAACACAATATTTTACCATGAGTCATGAGAGAAGAGTATCTGAAAAATACAATGATTTTTAATATGAAACCCAACACAATTAAAAATATGAATATTGGAGGTGAGATAGAAAATATGGAAGTGAGATACGAATGCTACATCTACATTTATACTACTCTTTTACCCAGAGTTTTTCTTTCCTGAATCTATAAATACATCAGGATGAATCCAAGTTGTATACTATTTTTTAAATAAAAAGGGAAAATATTCCCAGAAATAAATAGTGCACTCTACAGAACTAAAACAAAATAATAGTCACCCATACAAAATGGATTCGTTTTGTAGCTAAAGGCAAGGGTATGCCTGAGAGCAGAAACATCATTCAACATTTCAGTGGAAACATGTCTGAGTCAAATTACTTCTGAGTTTGTAAAATCAGATGTAATATTAATGAAAATATTATTCTTCCAGATAGAATGCAGACTAAGCTGTTGGCAAGTTTTCTCCATCAAATTATAGTTAGACTTCATATTATCTTAATTCATCAAATGTGGAAAAGCAATATTATTATATATGCATGCCAGGAGATTGTTTAACTTGCATTTGTGTAAAACACTGATTTATAGCTTATTTCTTTGCTCTTGGTATTTGAGTAGTTCACCACATAAAAAGAAAATGTGCTTCTTAAATTTCCTTCCCCCTCCCCTAAATTCAATGACAGTCACAAAACAGATTTTCTTTTACTTAATGGTAAGTTTTTACATACCACCACATAAGCTGTAGAAAACCCATTCTTTGCACAGTATGAATTCCATAATTCAGTGAAGAATGGGTTGGCCTAAAATGATAACAAAACTTAGCTTCAGTCGTAGGAAAACCTTTCACTACCAAAGGTGTTATTGTTGTGCATACAATGTTGTCCATTACCATTTTATCACTGAATCTTTCCAATGTCTATAAATAAATAAAAATCAAGTTTAAAATATTTTTATCATGCATATATTAATTGTTTATGATGGTAATTCAATGTTTTTGAAATAAGAAATTCAAAGAACATTTTTATGGTACAGACGATTGCACTATAGTCTTTTTTCAATAAGTGTTTTGGTATCCTTGGGTTATGCATCTAATGGTCATTTTATAATTGTGAATAAGCTAAAATTCTCACTTCAAGGACAAAATATCTTGGTTTTTTGGTGAGAATACTTGTGAAGACAGCAGTCAACAGGTTTATTCTCAGAAAACTGAATATCACCTAGCACATATGTCCTTGTTTTGTCATAAAATAAATAATAACATAAACTTATGCATATATTTTGAAAACCTCCTATAGTAAATAATAGTAAATACTATTATACATAAAGGAATATTTTTGCTACTGAATGTAGCAGAGAATATTGACCAATGCACAAGTTTCAGTCTCCAATGAAAGTCCCCTTTTCTGGTAATAATGTCATGAGGTATGCTCACTGGCCGAGCATCTATTACAACACAGAATACAGTCTCTTCTTGGAAGCCACCCAGCAGAGACTGTAATCTGCATTTTAGAACTACAACTGCAATAGATACCAACTAGTTATTCGACTAGACTTGGAAGTCAACGTTCTAGTTGCAATGAGGCGACGATGTTTTATGGAGGTGAAACATTGTTGTCAAATACCCCATTTATGCTCTGAATCAAAATCCAGTATTTATCCCACATATAGTATCCACTCATTTATAAATTACACAGTAAAAATTAATATTATTGCTAGTAATTCATGACCAAAGAGAGTGCTTCCTTTTCTGCTGGCTTGATGTCCCTTGCCTCTGTAATTTTAACTGGACAGGGGAGAGATAAAAACAGAGAGAGAGAGAGACAGACGAGATGAAATTTTGTTTATCTGGATCTTAGGATGTCCAGTTTGCCTTCTCAGGTTCCTCATGCCTCTAAACCAACATGCTGATGAAGGAATTACTAATCTTACTGGTGTACTTGATCCTGACCACCAAGAGGAAAACTGAGCTATTAAGGCACAATAGAAGGTGGGTATCTCTATGATATGGGAGATTTCTTATAATGAATATGTTCTGTAATTAAAGTCAATAGAGGGCTGGAGAGAGAGCTCACTCAGTAAAATGCTTTGCATCACAAGCCTGAAAATTTCAATTCAGTCTCCAGCACTACATAAAATGCAGGGCATGTTGACCTGTCTGTAATTCCAGCATGGGGGAGGCAGTGACAAAATGATCCCTAGCTCACCATCCAGCTAATCTTGCCCAATTAGTGAATTTCTAGACAATAAGAGACAATGTCTCAAAGAAAGTGGACAATGTACTGGAGGCTGGCATTAGTGATTGTCCTTTGGCCTCCAAAATCATGCACGTACACCTGAATGCATATATGCATATACACATGCACCCTCCACATGAACACATACCCACACATTAAAATTAAATTGATGGAAAATATTACAATCCTACTTTGTCCTTAGTATGTGTCCAGAGTCACCAGGAAAGGAGATGGAGTTTAACCCATCAGGCAACAAACAAGTAGCTGATACTGTGTTGATAGCAAAGGAGACATGGACTGAGTTGTGGAAGAGGACTTGCAAAAATGTGGAAACCAAATGCTATCAATATATTTTTTTATTTATCTTTCTTTTACATATCTTTCTTTTCCTTGTCATCTTTTCATTGTGTATTATAACATGTATTAATAATGGTTAAATTTATGGCATATTATGAAAACTATAAGCTATCAAGATTTGACCATAATGTAAGACACTTCAGAACAGTGTCTCTCTCTCTCTCAAAGCTTTTGGCACAAGCATATCCAGTCAGCAGCTTGATTTAGGTATTTTAGCCTTAAAAACTGTAGGTAAATAAGTTTATGATGTTTTATACTGAGCAGTTTCTCTTACTGTGTTATGACAGTCTTAGGAAACTGATACAAATATGAATAGACTGCTTGCCTCAGGATATTACACTTTACAACCAATTCAAATGTGAACTTACAATATATCAAAGCTGACAGAGTTTCACATTCTTGAACACATTTAAGTCTTTAGTTATTTTTTTCTCATTTTCAGATGTTTTAGTTAACTTATAGCTTTACCCTATTACCAATTCTCTGGGCATTGACATTTTCCCATCAGATTGTTTGTATAATATACTGTTACTTTTTTGTTTTCCTGGAAATCTCTCATTTGTGTGTGGACATTTTGATATGTTGTTTCAATGTGTGTGTGTGTGTGTGTGTGTGTGTGTGTGTGTGTGTGTATACTGTAAGTCTTAGTATTCAGGAAACAGAAGCATCTACATCATGAGTTACCAGCCAACTAGGAATCTGTTCAAAAAATGAACGAGGGCCTGGAGAGATAGCTTAGTGGTTAAGTGCTTGCCTGTGAAGCCTAAAGATCCTGGTTCAAGGATCGATTCCCAATCCACGCAAGCCAGATGCACAAAGTGGCGCATACATCTGGAGTTCGTTTGCATTGGCTGGAGGCCCTGGTGCGCCCATTCTCCATCAATCTGCCTCTCTCTCTTTCTGTCTGTCTGTTGCTATCAAATAAATAAATAATAAATAAACAAACAACAACAATAAAGTCTTTAAAAAACAATAAAGAAAAAATAAAGACAAGAAATTGGGATGGGAAGATGACTCAGTGGTTAATGACAGTAACTTGCAAAGTCATCTGCTTTTCGATTCCTCAGTACCCATTTAAAAAAAAAAGCCAGATGCAAGAAGTGGTACATGCATTTGGAGTTTGCAGTGGAAAGAGACCCTGGCACATCCATATTCACTCACTCTCTCTGCCTTCCTCCTTCCTATTCTCCCTTTATGTCTCTCTCTCTCTTTCTCTGCTAGCAAGTAAATAAATATTTAAAAGACAACTAGTCAAACAAATTAATATTTTAAAACAAAACACAGAATAAAGGTTTTAGTATAGGTTTCAGATTGAACACTGATTAGAATCACATGGAAAATGGGTTAGGAAAAACATAATAAGTTCTCAAGCTCAAAGTGTCCGTACTTAGCAGGACTCACACTGCACCAAAGAATTCATTTTTATGACGTTCTCAGGTGCAGCTACATTGTGAACAGCACTGCCTTAAAAAGACTCCACTTTTACAATACACCATACAACAATTTAAAGCAGGTTGTGATTTTAAATTGTGTGTGCCTCTTGTCAAACACCACAATATCTCTAAATCTTGATTTTATACCATTTTGAGCTTGTTCCAGACCTCAAATTCTTGGCAAGATTCTGACTTATTCATTTGTGATTGCTGTCTTCAACTTTTTCAATTCTGCTTCTACATCACCATCATTATCTCCTGACTCGGAGCTATGGGAGGTTTCTATAAGGTCTCTGTGCGTCTTAGCCTATTTACACTGCCATAACAAAATGACACAGTTTGGGTATTCTGTGCATATCAGAAATGATATCTTACCATTTTGGAGGCTAGAAAGTTCAAGATCAAATGACCTGCAGATTGGAATCTTTAGTGAGTTTTTTTCTGCTTCCAAACAAAAGTGGACCTAGCACGATTCCTCTTTTTAAATACTTTAATTCAGTGCAATAGAAAGAAACCCACATGACTCAAACACCTCTGGAGGTTTCTGATTCCTTATATTATCACAGCATATTCAGCATATGAATAGAAAATAAGTGAGTCCAAGCCATAATACTTATGAGAAATTTTGTTCTTTTTTTTTTTTTTTTTTTTTTTTTTTTTTTTACGAGGGTCTCACTCTAGTCCAGGCTGACCTGGAATTCACTATGTAGTCTCAGGCTGGCCTCGAACTCACGGTAATCCCCTACCTCTGCCTCCCGAGTGCTGGGATTAAAGGCTTGCACCACCACACCTGGCAGAAATTTTGTTCTTATCATCAATTACATACTGTTTTGGTAATTACATGCCCTTTGCTGTTAGATTTTACATAAGATGCAGACAACTTAATCTGGCCAACTATATTTTGTCTTAACGTGGCATTATAACTCTTATTTCACCTTTATGGGTTCTCTTTCCAGTCAGCCACTGAACATATACATACTATAGCAACTCTGAGTGTAGTTAATTATTTTTATTCTTTTAGTGTTTTCTTTTGCTTCTAGGTTTTGCTCCACAGTGTTCTCTTTCTCACCTTTACCTCCAAGTCACTGATGTTTAGCCTCGGGGTAACTTCAGCCCTCTATGAAGTTAGCTCTGATTTAGTATGCAAGTCAAGCTGGAACACACATGTATTCCCATCACTTGGAAGGTTGCAGTATGAGGATCAAAAATTGAAGGTCACCATGGGCTATGTGTGACTGTAGCTCAAAATATAACAATATCAAAATCCAAATCAAGTAGGCTATTGCAAGATGTTTGCTTTGTAAAGGCAGTGCACACGTCAGATTTTTAGGGCTTGTTTAAGTGAGTTCTCCTGGTTGTTGTGTGTACTTCATATTCTGTGCTTACTGATGATTGCAGTGCCTCACATGATGTACTGTACAGGCACTGATCCTAAGGTATGAACTATAGTATAAATTAACCCATTAATTTTCAATGGTTTTTGAATTTAACTTAGCTTGATATTCATATTAAACACAGTACTGAAGGTTTTCTGTCTCTTACATTGTGAAAAATGGAACAGAAGGAAAAACTGTAGGAAACACTAGCTTAAATCTGAAAAATAAACCATACTCTCTGAAAAAAAATAATTTTACAAGAATGAAATTTATGTATAAAGAGTGTGCTCCTTAATAATCACTCAAAAGATTCTATCTTGTAATTTGATGCAGAACATCATCTATATAAAAATTTACATTTAGGACAGGAAGACTGCGAAATCTTGTGATAAGTATCTATAAAAATTCTAGAACATCAATCCAATGGATAAAGTGCCATAAACTTTATCAACCAATAAATTCTTTTAGTTATTTTGGCATAGTACATAAAATGTGCATATATCCATCAATATACATTTTAAGACATCTAAATCAAGATATAAATATGAAAGGAGTAAGAAGTAAAGTAACTAAGAACTCAATGCTCTGAGTTATATGTTCTTCTAGTGTGTAGAGAGTGTGTGTGTGTGTGTGTGTGTGTGTAGGAGAATATGTTTAATGTTTACAAATGTAATATAAGTATATCCTGTAAAAAGAAAGGATTGTCCTGTGTGATGAACAAGTCAAGATGTAGACAACTTGGCAGGCATGTGGCTAATTAGGCAGACCATCAGCTAGATCTCTCCCAAGTACTCCTTGGGTATTTTATAACCTAAAGTAGATAGGCTGGCAGGCAGGTGACTAAGTAGACCATCAGACAGACCACTTGCTGATATTCCTTTTATACCACTATTGCTTAATATAGAAAGCCTGGCAGGCATGTGGCCAACTAGGTAGATCATCAGGCAGACCTCCTCAGTACTCCTTGTGTACACTATAGCATAAGGGATTGTTTCTCCAATTCATTTTAGTCTCTCAGATGCAATAAAACTCAGACATCCTTAGTGCTCATTTCACATTTGTCTACTTCATAGCTTGAACTGATCTTAATCATAACATTTAATAATAAATTTGTGCTGAAATTATTGAACTATCCTATCTACTGATGTCTTTAAATCAATGGTGTATTTCTTTCAAAGCGAGAATATTGGTTTATAATTTCTCATTTTGTGTCTGTGGATGCTCTTCCCCATTCACTATATTTGTCTCCCTCTCTTAGTTTCCCATGCCTCTCCCTTCTTTCTCCTTTCTCTTGGATCCCTTCATTTTTCCTAAATCTCTTTCATTGATTTTTGATGTTATATGAACTAAAATTATTTGAGTAATACACATTATAAATATGAACATAATAACTTATGCTATATTCTCATATATATTCATATACTTTATAAGCAAACATTTAAATCTGATAATTATTAAATAAAATCATATGCATGGCCAATAGTGTAATAATTATGGTGAAAGTAGAAAATCTGGTACAGAGATGATTATTTGGTAGTTATTGTAGTCAGCTCCATATTTATGGGATGAGCCTCCAAACCAGATACAGTTTATGGGAAGAAGAGAATTTTTTCAGTCTTATAGATCCACAGGAAGTTCCATAATGGTGAAAGAAGCTGGCCCCCTTTCACAGATCTAACAGAAAAAAAGAAAAAAACACCATCAGCATAGCAAGCAAGTAAAACCAACTAGTAAAACAACAGGGACCAGGCATAGCTCAAGCACTCTGCATACTTTAGGTTAGAAAGCAGATCTATCCCCTTCCCCACCATAACACTTTAGGGATGGATCCCAGGATCTGCCTACAGTGACATCTATTTCAGCCACATGGCTGTAAATCTAGGTTACAAGCTTTAAGCAAACATTTGAGTCTATTGGGAGACATAAATTAAACTACCACACTAGTCTTCAGAGTAATATTTATTATTATTGAATATAAAGAAAATAAGCAAAATGCTCAAAAAATATTAAAATATCTACTTGCAGATATAATAAAAATTTAATTACATGTAGACTTGTTATTTAGTATTTTGTAGTAAGTAGTCAACTAATTTGAGAGCTAGTGTTCTTGGCAAGATTATGAACATTGTACACAGTGGAACTTATGTCTTAATAATAAAAAGCAAAGAAACAGCTAACTGACAAAAAGAAATGTTTTACAGTTATAATTGTCATACAAGATCTAATCTATGCTTAGTGGGTAGAGATTTTTTTTTTTTTTTGGAGAGAGACAGAGAGAGAGGGAGACGAAGACAGATAGAGATGGGTGTGCCAGCAGCCTCTCAGCTGCTGTGAACAAAATCCAGATGCGTGTGCCCCCTTGTGGTCAAGTGTGGCATTGCACCCTTGTGTCACTTTGCATCTGGCTAAATGTGGGACCTGGAGATTGGAACCAGTGTTCTTAGGCTTAGGAGGCAGACGCCTTAACCACTAAGCCATCTCTCCAGCCCTAGGGATGGTTTTTGTAAGGAGGTAATACTAGATTTTAATTGAAATTATTAAGAGAAACCCAGATATATCACACTGTGTATCATAAGCTAATACAATTATGATTGATAATTAAAAGTGATATGAATTAAAAATTGGTGAAATGAGCTTTCAGTGAAGAAAAAACAGCAAAGTTAGAACTTAATGAAAGTTACAGTAGAAGACGTCAGTTCTGTGGGCTTATGCTGGAGTCTGAAGGGAATTCCTTCAACAGTGTAAAGTATTTGTGCATCTTCATAACTGTAAAAGGAAGTCAGTGGAAAGTATTGAATGAGGAACAATTTGAAAGAAATGAAGTTTTCTTCAACCGCTAGAAGTTGAGTGTTAACTATGGAAAGGAAAATAAGAGGCAGGAAAATTTAAGGTGGGATACTTTAGTAATGTTCCTAGAGATGGGATGTTTCATTCCAGGTGTCACAGTCAGCTTCAGTTTCTATGATAAACTTCCAAACCAGGCACAAGTTATGGGAAGGAGGGATTTTTTGAAACTTATTGATTGGGGGAACTTCCATAATGGCAGAATAATCTGGCCCCCTTTCACAGGTCCAAGCAGAGAGAAAACCCACCACCTGCACAAGAAAGTACACTCCAGGAACCCCCATCAAAACTCATACACTTTGCATATCTCAGGCAGGAATTCCAGATCTGCCCCCAGTAACACCTCCTCCAGCAGGCAGTTGGATATCCAAGCTACAGCTTGAATAAAGCTCCTGAGTCACCAGGCATGGTGGTGCATACCTTTAATACAGCACTCAGGAGGCAGAGGTAGGAGGATCACCATGAGTTCGAGGCCACACTGAGACTACTGAGTGAATTCTAGGTCAGCCTGAGCTAGAGTGAGACCCTACAGAGGGTGCTACACAAGCAACTGGGGGAAAAGGTCTGACATTGGTCCAAACAACTTCCAGTCTAAGATACCCAACAGGAAACAACCTGATGTAATGCTCAAACAAGTGCAGTAGTGGCAAACAGCCATGGTGAGTTACCAACTGCTCTTGATTTGGCTAATAGATCCACTCAGTGGAATGGAACTCATTGCTACAACTGGGAAATAAGTCAAAACAAGGTACAAAAAATGAGCTCAGTCTCCAAGATCAAGACCACCAAATGTGGGCTAGAAGAGAGCCAACGCATATAAAATTCCCTCCAAAACATCTATGGTCATCCCTTCTATCTAGTACTAACTTCTCTCTCCATTGGAGAATTTTGCTCTTTTTTTCAGATGGACAACGAACCTGAAGGGAGAATCAGTTAGTCATACCTCACCAGGGCCCCAGCCTACCATAGAGTAATGCAGGGTAAGGGCAAGAGCACAGCGTTCATAGTGATCACGACACCAGAAACAGGCTGAAGGAGATAAACACAGAGAACATCCAACTCCAACTAAGCCAGCTATCCAGAGACACAGAGGCTCCCCAAACATCATCACTGAAGCAGAACTAAAATGACCCCAATGTGGCTCAGGGAAATTCGCAGAAGAGGGGGCGGAAAGATTGTTAGAGTCACAAGTTGGGACATTATGCACAGAGAACTCTTGACTACCCCCACAATGCATGACCCACATTCCCCATTTATGAGGGTTCCTTTGGAAGAGGGAGGGCAGGGAGAAGGACAATGAAACCAATTCAATGAATGTAAAATCAGAATAATATTAAAAAAATAAAATTAATAAAATTAAAAACAAAAACAAAAACAAAACCCTCCTGAATCTATTGAGGGACATCTATTCAAACTTCCATAACAGGCAAATTTAACAGATAATTTCCTAATGTTTATGGTGAGAGTAATATTAAAATTCTTTCTTTTTTAAATTTATTTTTTATTTATATTATTCTAATTTTACATTCATAATGGTGACTCCATTATTCTCCTCCCTGTCCTCCCTCTTCCAAAGGGACCCTCATCAATGGGAAATGTGGGTCATGCATTGTGGGGTAGTCAAGAGTTATGGGGGATCTACCTTAAAGATATATCCTACATGTGCAAAGAAATAGTGACATGGTAGAGACCAAAGAAAGGACTTTAAAGTCTCTCCTTGATCCAGTATAAATGATCCTGATTTTATGAGTGAATCTTGATTGCTCACTAGGGAATTAAATAATACCAGACTACTTTGGAATTTCTTTTATGTTGCAGATATGTAATTAGCCCCATGATATTATTAATGCTCAAAATATGTTTTGGGAAACAAAAATTTTCTAATAATTTTATTGTGTTTTTGGAAGATAAAGCCATGTAGCCAACAATGTAGGAACAAAATCACTGGATGATGAGGACACACATGATTTGCTTCACACAGTCTCTGAGTGAGCACCTATTACTTTTTTTAAAACTATTTTTATTTATTTATTTGACAGAGAAAGAGGGAGAGACAGAGAGAGACACAGAGAGAATTGACACACTTTATCTAGATGCACAAGGGGGCACCTATCAACACATCATTATCACCAACATCATATGCATATAGAAGTTACTTATATAGTTTTTCTTTTTATATTTTTAGTTATTTTTAAGAAGGGAAAAAGAGAAAGAATGTATTAGGAGGCACCAAGTCATCTTGTTACTTACTATAAATGAACTGGAAATGCATAAAATAACTTTGTCTGTCTGGCTTTAAGTGGGCATCAGGGAACTGATCCTGGTTCAGCAGGATTTTCTAGAAAATGCCTTTAACCACCACTGAGTTATCTCCCCAGCCCAGTTTTCTATATTTTAAAGAGAAACAAAAAGTGAGACATGCTTACATGCTAGGACAATATTGTATTCAAGGTAATACTCATCTCATTGTATCAATTCCATGATCACAATCCCTATATCTATTGCTTCTATATCACCTTATTTTACTTCTTTTTCACTTAATGTCTAGATTTTGAAAAGCATTCCTCCTTTAAATACTAAGCATGATTTTTAGAAAAAAATTGCCAGGTCATCTCTATCACCTCTCCCAGAGCCCAGGGGACATTACAGAGGAGGAGGTGATTTACTCCCAAAGATGCTCTCACTGCTATCACTGCAGCCTTTGAGGACATGGAAAACTCATCAAAACAAAAAATCTAGATGATGCAAAGAAATCAACACTAACACCTAACAGGGTTCAGAGAACATTGAAGAAGAGGGAGTTGGAAGATTTTAAGTGTCCCAGTATGGGAAGGGATGTTGTATCCTCAGACATTACCCTTCCCCCACCACTGAGATGGATTGATGTATTCATGACACCATGGTGGATACCAACAACCCCACTAAGTATGGTGATAGTGGAATGGGGGCGGGAGAGAGGGGATATAAAGGTATGATCCAATGGGAATATACAATATGTTCATATGGTAAAGTTCATAACAATATGAATAATTATTTTAAGAAATTTCTACATGGAGGCTGTTGTTCTGTTACTTAAAACTATAACACAAGCTACAGATCTAGAATTTGATGATGTGTGGTCTCCCTTCAATATTTGTTATTTTGTATGGAAAAGTTGTGGTTTTCATTAAAATTTGGAGTCTTACTAGGCAAGAACTTTAAATATAGAGGACTTTCATATAACTCAGGAAGCTGCAGTGAATTACAAAGATCCCACTGTAGTGGTGAATCATGACAGCTCATTAGGTATCATATTCCACCAATATATAAGTACAACCTCTATATCTAGAAGTGCAAAATAGTTCTCTTTATCATCCTCTTGCACACACTAATTTATTTCCCCCTTACTCTAGAGCACCACAGTTCCAGTTGCTTACTCCTGTCTGTGCAGATTTTCTCTTCTCATATTCTGAATTCACTCATTTTTCATTCTACCTGGTTATACTTTTTTTCTTTTGTATTGGGCATGATTGTTTGATACCATAGCCTAGATTGAATTGCTTCTGATTCCTGTTTAAAAGCTACAGATATACAGAGATACACATAAATGCTATTTCCAGTAAGTATTGCTTGTCAAATTTTGACACAATAAAAGCTTATTTGGAGACAATTTATCTAAGAGAAAAATCTGATTATAGGTATTGAACTTGATGCTAATATTTATTTATGTTTTCTTCCATTACTGTGATTGAAAAGAGAATCAAAAGGAAGAATAAATAAATGGAAATATGGACTGACAACATGGATCTACACAAGTACAATGTCTGTAGCTTAATTGTCATTAAAATTATATGTTAAAATAGCTACTATACATTGTCTACAGTTCACATAAAATAAAAATAAAAATAAACAAGCCACTCTTGCTGATACAGACCTATAACTCCAGCCACTGGAAGCTGAGGCAGGGCATTCTTGACTACAAAGTCAGGGCAGTCATTTGGAATATATGGGACTAAACTGACTCTTTCAAAGCAAAACATACAAACAAACATAAAGTAGGAGATGTAAAATATATTTGCCTTTTATCTATGGGCTGTTTTTAAATATTTTATTTATTTATTTTTATGCAGAGAGATACGAGGGTGTGGGAGAAAGAGTGAAAGACAGACAGACAGAGAGACAGAAAGAAAGAAAATTGGCATGCCAGGGATTCCAGCCATTTCCAACAAATTCTACATGCACATGCCATTTTGTGCACCTGACTTTATATGGCTACTAGACAATCAAATCTGGGTCTAATCTGGCTTTGCAGGCAAGTGGCCTAACCACTGAGCAATCTCCCTAGTCCTTATCTATAGGCTTTAAATATTAAAAATATTAAAGCTCCAGTAAGTATACCAAGACTATCTAAATAAACATTTAAAAATTAATTTACTACTTGTTTTCAATATTACAAATATCATAATTTTTTGTGGATTATTGGTCAATCTTACATGTTTTTATTTTTACAATTCCTTTGATTTTTTAAGGAAAGTGTTATGTGTTTAATTTTTTAAATAAAAGCTGGTAAATTTAATCAATGTTAAATGTAATTATTGATATCTTTAATATATTTTTGTTCTTACATGATCACTGGAATAACATTTACCAAACACCTGTACATAATGAAATGTCTAATATACTTTGAAAAGAATGATAAATAAAATCAAATTGATAAATTACATATATTACAATACAAAAAGTTTGTAGAATAGCACTTACATTCATGATTTACATAATTTACATATAATTTTAATAAAATATCTCTGATTTAATAATATGTAAAATAGGTCTGAGAGATGGTTTTATAGTTCAGGTGCTTGCCTGTAAAGCCCAAGGTCCAGGTTTGATTTCCCAGTGCCCATGTAAAGCCACATGCACAAAGTGGCATATGCATCTGGAATTCATTTATAATGGCTAGAGGCCCTGGCCTGTCCATTTTATCTCAGTTTCTCTCTCACACACACACTCTCTCTATGTCTGTCTCTTTCTGCTTGCAAGTAAGTAAATTAAAAAGATTAATACATAAAATGATGAAAATCATTTTTTTTTTTTTTTGCAATAGTAATGTGATACTAAGCTGCTTGGTGAGCTAGAAGACCAGCCTAATCCAATCCTTGGAAATATCATCACCTATATGTTAATATTCATGACTGTTTTTTCATCTGATATAAGGTGTCAGTGTAACTTATTAAGAAACGAAAGCAATTTTCCCTGATTAGAAAGAAAGGATAGTTTGGATATCAGTGACAAACTATCTTACCTACTTTTTCCTATAGAAAAAAAAAAAAAAACAAAAGAAAGAAAAAGCCCTGATTATCAGAGCCAATTAACATTGACAATAATGATAAAGAGGAAGTGAAACTCAAAACTCCAGCTCAGAAGCTTGGCATGGTGGCGCATGCCTTTAATCCCAGCACTCGGGAGGCAGAAGTAGGAGGATCGCTGTGAGTTCAAGGCCACCCTGAGACTACATAGTTAATTCCAGGTCAGCCTGGGCCAGAGTGAGACCCTACCTCAAAAAACAAAACAAAACAAAACAAACAAAAAAACAAAACTACAGCTCAGAAACACAGCATCAATAGAATTAAAATTCGAAAAAAAAAAAAAAGCTGGAAGTACTGGCATCTAGCCCAGATTGGAGGGAATGATTTTACATAATGCTAGCATTGACAGATAATTATTTTAGGTGAGAATTTAAAAATAGCCCACTGATCATAGGAAATGTTCTTACAAATCATTTCTCTTACCTTGAAAGAATACATTATGTCAAGGACAATGATGTGAACACCAAAAGCTGTAGAACATTAAGTTCTAATGCTGTTTATATATATATATATATATATATATATATATATATATATATATATATATATATATATGTTAATTTAGAACAAAATGAGTAACACTGGCAAACTAAACTTCATTTTATCTAATTATTATGAACAAAGAAAATAATGAACAAACTTTAATAATTACTGAAAACTATTGAAACTACTAACTTAATAAAATAGATTCCATCATATCTCATCCATGCTACCAGGCTTGGACTTTTCCAAATGATGTAAAATGAACCACACATCTTAATAATTAAAATCTAGAAGGAAGTACTGTCAAGTAATTACAATAATGTCATATCCAAAGATTTATTATAAATGAAATCACAGAGTACAATATATTGTCTTGGGACTTTGAAGCATCTTTAGAAAATGAGAGGTCCATGGATTTACCATTAAATTTAGGAATACATTAAGGTGGCAAAAAGAATATTTAAAATTGAAATGAATGCAAAAGAAGTTCAGGCTGAACAGTGCATATTGTGTGAGGAGAATGTGATGAGGTGAATCTATCATAGTAGCCTACAAATAGAAAATACGTGTAAGTTATTTGTTGGTTTTCATGTAATAGGTTTCATTAAGACAGTTCTATCTATTATGTGCTTAGATCATTTTCCTTACCACTACGATCTCTGGTTCTTTCTACCCCGATTTTTACTAGTCCAACTTCTCTTCCAAGAAGATACTTCTCTATTCCCATGTCTCACAAAGATACTTCTTAAATATCAAAGACCAATGCCTGACTTTATTTTCTCTCTTTAACATAAGATATTTTGGGAAAAGACTGGAAGTTTTGTATTGATGAAAATACTAGAATAACTAATAATAACCTGAAGTTTTAATTTTTTTATCATTTTGTCTGTATATTCATAAATATTTAGAGAATCAGGATATATATATATATATATTTGTATTCTGGCTACTGATAGACTGCCAAACTACCTAAAACATAATTAGGTTTTAAGTGATTTAGCGGATGAATCATAGAAACTTGAGAAAACTGAGTAGCAAACATTTAATACTTGTCAGATTTAAAAAAAAAAAAAAAAAGAATAAGAGCTGGAGAGATGACTTAGTGGTTAAGGCATTTGCCTGCAAAGCCAAAGGATCCTGGTTTGACTCTCCAGGACCCATGTAAGTCAGATGCACAAGAGGGTTCATGCATCTGGAGTCATTTGCAATGGCAGGAGGCCCTGACATGCCCATTCTCTCTCTTTCTTTCTCTCTCTCTCAAATAAATAAATAGATATAAAATATATTTTTAATAAAGAATGAGAAATCTTTAAAAAAAAAAAGAATAAGTACCTGAAATTGTCAAGGGACTTAGAAACATGGGGCTTTGTAAGAAAGAAATGTTATGGAAGGACCTTTTGACTGCTGGGTGTTTACTTGTGAATTCGAGCCAAGTCTCACCAGCTCCAAGGATTTTTACTTGGGCAGGGAGCCAGATAGATAATGATGCCATTCACTGAGAGAAAAGAATATAACATGAGGGCATGCTTAGAGGTGAAATTAATTAGCTCAGTTTTAGACACATTACATTTGAGACAAATGGGAAATATTCAATTGGAGAAGAAGCCACACGTTTATTGACTTAAAGATGAATGAAAATGAGGTTTTACCTGCGTTCAGATTTGTGCTTACAGCCATTTACAACCTAGATCAGGCCCGTGCTATATATCTTCCTTCAAATAGCTTTTAACCACAGTGTTATAGTTTTATCAGCTACAGTAAACTTTCACTCATTACTAAAGCAGTTTTCTGTAGTAGACTGATTGAGTGTAATGTTTAACCAAACTGTTTGCTAGTTAGGGAAAGATGAATAGTTTAGTTAACCTCTCTATTCTTTTATTTTTTTTTTTGTTGTTGTTAAAATAGTAATGGTGCCAAAAATTTTTTTGAAGAAGTAAAAGAATTATTTAACATACTTATTTCACATGCATATCAATGTAATATAGACATATGTTTTCCCATATTATATTTTAGTTACTGAATATATACTATCATATTGCTTAATCTCCAGTCATTTGCTAATGGTAGTGTGTTGTCTCTTTGGAAATTATGAAATATAGTTTAGTGTTTCTATCTCATATAATTTTGTTCTGCTGGTATTTAGTAAACACTGTTGTCTCAAGATATAGGTGTGTCTTTTGCATTTGCTAAACTATCTTTTGGATTTAATGAGAACATTTGTATCATTTCTAGTTAATTAACTATTGGGGAAGAATTTATAGTGACTTTTAGGACTGATCCATAGAATCTCATGTATCAGTCCATAGTTTCTTTCTTTTCTTTTCTTTTTCCACCATGATGATTCTAAGGACTATCTGTTCCATTTACCACATTCACAAAGTGGAAGAGTTGTGCCTGCATCAGGTATTATTCCTTAGGGGATGAAAAAGCACACAAAAACATATTATTTATTGAATTAAAAAGGGGGCTTACTTGTTTATTTTTTCTAGAAAGTTGTACATCAGATGTACAATTTAAAAAATATTGTGGTAATTATTTTTCTATTTCTCCACAGGGTTAATTTGAAGCATATAATTTGGTTATAATATAATTTTAGTAAAATCCAACTTGTTTGCTTTTGTTATTTGTGATTTCAGTATCATATAAAATAACAAAATGTTCCAGTTTCAATTTCAATGTCCTGCAGTTTATTTTATATTCTATATATCAATCTCCTGTCAAAGGACTTGCTGGCAAATATTTTCTCCCATTCTGTTGGTATTCTGCTTGCTCTGCTTATACCATGATTTTCTGACAAGAAACAATGTTTGTTTGTTTGTTTGTTTGTTTGTTTTTGTTTTTTTTTATTTCATGTAGTCCCACCTGTTGATTATGGGGACTATTTCTGGTGCTATTGGACTCCTGTTCAGAACTTATCTATAATTTCCTGTGTATTGCCCAAGTTTCCCTCTAGCATTGTCAGCATTTCTGCCTTAATAGAAAGGTCTTTGTTTCATTTGAATTGATTTGTCTGTAACATGGAGATGTGGCTCTAAATTCATTCTTCTTCATGTGGATATCCAGAACAATTTGTTTAAAAGGTGCCATTTTTTTTCCAATGTAATTTCTTGATGCCTTTGTCAAAAATGAGGTGACTATAGGTGTGTATATTTATTTCTAGGTCCTCAATTCTATTTCATTGGCCTATTTGTCTATTTTTGTGCCAGGCTCATGTTATCTCTGTCACTATTTCTTTATTGTATGTTTTTTTAAATTTTATTTATTTATTTTTTGTTGACAACTTCCAAAATTGTAGGCAACATCCCATTGTAATCCCCCCCCCCAATTTGCACTTTGAAACTCCACTCTCCTTCATATCCCCTCTCCCTTTCAGTCTCTTTTTTATTTTGCTGTCATCATCTTGGAGTTGAGATACCTCCCATGGAGTTTTGTTCATTTTAGATTTCTTGGCTGTGCATGGTCTTTTGTGTTTCAATGTATTTTGTAGGATTGCTTTTTTCTAATTCTGAGAACAATGTCACTGGAACTTTAGTAGGAATTTTTTGAGTCTGTAGATTGCTCCTGGTAATATAGCCATTTTCAAAATGTTAATTTGGCAAATCCAGGATCAAGGGAGAGCTCTTAAGCATCTGGTATTGTGGTAGTTTGAATATATGGCCCCCAATATATTCAATGTTTTATTAGTTTATAGTTTGCATCTACAGTCACCTTGCTAGAGGCAATGTCACTGGGTTTTTCTTAAGGTGTCCTGGTGGGTTTGAGATTACATTGTAAAGATATGCAAAGTGTGACCAGTAGGAGTTCCTGGAGTGTGCTAAGGCTTTTTGGCTGTAGTTTTGCTCTGTGTGCTGTGGTGGCTGGTTGGTTTTTCTCTCTCAGCTTGGCCCTATGAAAGCAAGCTGCTTCTCCTGCCTTTATGGAACTTCCCCTGGATCTGTAAGCTTCAATAAATAATATCCCTTCCTCCATAACTGTGCCTGGTCTGGAAGTTCATCTCAGCAAACCTGAAGCTGTCTGCTACAGGTATCTTTTTTTTTTTTTTTTTTTTTTTTTTTTTTTTTTTTTTTTAAGGTAGTCTCACCTGGAATTCACTATGTAGTCTCAGGCTGACATCAAATTTCTTCTTCTTCTTTTTTTTTTTTTTTTTTTTTTTTTTTTTTTGGTTTTTCTAGGTAGGTCTCTAGCTCAGTAGCTCAGGCTGACCTGGAATTCACTATGTAGTCTCAGGGTGGCTTTGAACTCACGGCAATCCTCCTTACCTCTGCTTCCTGAGTGCTGGGATTAAAGGCTTGCACCACCACGCCCGGAAAATTTCTCCTTTTTTTAATTGGAAGTTTTCTTTGTAGAAATTTTTCACATCCTTGATAAGGCTTATTTTTAGGTAATTAATTCTTTGACAGCTATTGTTAATGGGATACTTTTCTTAATTTCTATTTCAGCAAGTTCATTGTTGAAATATATGAAAGCCACTGATTATTGTGTATTGATTTTGTGTCTTGCAACTATGCTATGAGTGTTTATTACATCTAAGTTTCCTAATAGCGTCACATGAGTGGAGAATTGCATCATCTGTGCAGAGGAACAATTTCATTTCTCTTTTTCTTCTTTTTATTCCTTTTATATTTTTATCTTCTCTTACAGCCTTAGCTAAGATGTTGAGAAATATATTAAATAAGAGTGGAGACAATACCGGGAATGGTTGTGCACACCTTTAATCCCAGCACTCATGAGTTTGAGGCCATACTGAGACTACAGAGTGAATTCCAGGTCAGCATGGGCTAGAGTGAGATCCTACCTCAAAAAAAAAAAAAAAAAAAAAAATAAAGTGGAGAAAACGAACACATTTGTCTCTTTCCAGACTTTAGAGGATTTTTTTTCAGTTTCCCTCTTTAAGAATATTGCTGGCTTAAGTTTTGTCAGATGCAATTTGCTTATGGTGGTTAATCTTTTGTTAACTTGACAGGACTTAAGGTCACCAATGGAACCATATCTCTGGTCAAGCATGTGATTTTCTAGATTCAGTTAGTAGAGGTAAGATCCTATCCTCTGGCTTCCTAGACTGCATACATAGAATAAAGCAAACTGTGCAAGCAACATTCATCACGCTGTTTTGTTTTTTTTTTTTTTTTTTCCCCTTTCTTGCAGTTAGGATGATGTAGCTACGTTTCCTGATCCTGGCATACTTTCTTCACCATGAAGGAGCTTCCATTTGAAACCTTAAGCCAAAATCAACTATTTTCTTCTCTAAGGTGTTTTTGTTTGAGTATTGTGCAACTAAAAAGTAAATTATTATTTGAGGTATGTTCAGTTTATTGTTAATATCTAAAAATCTTTCAAATGAACATATTTTAAATTATTCCAAATGTCTTTTCTGTATTGATAGAGATGATCAGGATTGATGTCCTTAATTTCTTCTGTGTGGTGAATTACATTGATTTGTGTTCATTGAACCCACTTTGATTCTCTCGGATGATAACAACTTGATCATATTATAAAGTCTTAATGTGTTCCCAAATTTGGTTCAAAAGTATTTTGTCAAGAACTTTTGTGTCTATATTCATCAATGAAATTTGTCTGCAGTTTTTCTTTGTTGTTTTGTTTATTATTTAGTTTAGGTATTAGGATATACTGTTGAATCGGTAGAATGAGTTAGGTAATATTCCTATCATTTCTCTTTTGTAGATAGGTCTCACATATGAGAAGGGCTTTTATTGGAAAAAGAAGTATAAATTAGGTTTTAAAGATGACAAGCCTGAGAATCTGCTCCAGGGTGATGATGATAGACATTGAAGATATTCAAAATGTACTAAGGCAGACATCCAGAAGCTGAAGAGAGCTCAACACTAAAATAGACTTAAAATATACCCACCGAGGCCCAGAGAATTTTGCAGAAAAGGGGGCAGAAGGATTGTAAGATACACAGGGTGGGAGGATATATCCAGAGGCATTATATCCCCCACACTGACTGACTGCTATCCTCACAACCCAACCCACAAGCCCATGGTAAATACCAGCCATTCCACTGACACTGAGAAGGGCCCTCATCAGGGCTTTCCTCCAGGAGGAGGCAAATGATAGTACCAATACATAATGTGTCCATACAGAGTTTACTACTAAATAATAATTAAAAAACATAACTTTATGGGCTGGAGAGATGGCTTAGCGGTTAAGGCGCCTGCCTCCTAAGCCTAAGAACACTGGTTCCAATCTCCAGCAGTTCCAATCTCCAGGTCCCATGTTTAGCCAGATGCAAAGGGCACAATGCTGCACTTGACCACAAGGGGGTGCACGCATCTGGATTTCATTTGCAGCATCTGAGAGGCTGCTGGTGCATTCATCTCTATCTGTCTTCCTCTTCCTCTTTCTCTGTCTCTCTCTGTGTCTTGAAAAAAAAAAACATAACTTTAGGGCTGGAGAAATTGCTCAGTATTTAAGGTGTTTGTCTGAAAAGCTCAAGGACTAGAGTTAATTCTCCAGTATTCACATAAAGCCAGATGCACAAGGTAATACATGTGTCTGGAGTTTGTTTGAAGTGATTGAAGGCCATAGCACACCCATTCATTCTTCCTATCTCTCAATCTTCCTCTTTATCTCTCACAAATAAATAAGTAAATTAAATATTTTTGAAAATATTACTTAAATAAAGTTTAAGGTTAGTGATACAATGCTCAATGTATTTTACATAAGCTTTAAAATCTTGCTTTAAATATCATAAATAATGTCTTGTATTTCAATTCAAACTCAAACTTTCATAACTAAAGAGATAACATAGAAACACATATTGAAGGAGACTTTTTCCTACAAAGAAATGTACATGAAATGATTGAATATATAGAATCTGATTATCCTGCATTGTACCTGAGAAAATATCAAAGCTGAAACTTAATGTGAACACTGTTTTTGGCTTATTTATTTATTTATTTATTTATTGACAGAGAGAGGGGGGTATATAGAAAGAGAATGATATGAACACAGGCTGAACATCAGCTTTGTCACAGCAGGTATAAACCAGCAACAGGGAGAGTGAGCCAAACTCTAGCTAAGGGGACCTAGCTATAATGCCCCTAAGCTCACTCAAAAATTATATCTTCAGCAGCAAAGATGAATAACCCAGTAACCATAGAGTGGGAATCAAACACTCAAAACACATGAGTTTATGGAGGACACCGAATTCTAGCCACCACATTCTGGCCTCCACCCCCATAAACTCATGACCATTCATGGTACAAAATGCAATGAATTCAGTCCAACTTTAAAAGTCCTGATAGTTTTTATAAATCCCAATACTGTTCACATATCTTTCCATATGCTGAAGTCTCTTAACTGTGACCAGTAAAATCAAAGCAAAAAAAAAAATAAAAAAAAAAACATAATGGCAAAGAATAAACATTCACACTACAAAAGATGGCATTGGGTATATGAAAGAAAGATTGAACCAATGAAAAATCTAAAACAAACAAGACACAAAACCTGTAGCTCCAAGTTTGACATCTCTACCTAGTGATGTAGTCTCTGAGGAACCAATCCACCCTTCCAGCTGGGCTGCTCAAAACGTGGGGAAATCTTCATCCAGCAACAGCAACTCTCTTTGGCAGCCATCCCATAGTCCAGGTTGAGGACTCCACTGCAACCCATGGTTCATCCTTATGGAGCCACTGCATCTGCATGTGGGGACTTTAAACAACCATGTCTTACATTGCTCATGGTCATTTCCAAAAACAAAACAGTGTTACAAATTCAATAACTTTCTCTTCCTGAATTTATAGGCAAGCATCTTAACCACTGAGCCATCTTTCCAGTCCCACTCCCAGCATTAGTTTTATCCCAATAGTACCAGATGGGATACCAACCAGTTAGTCTGATGGAAAATAAATCCAACTTTCAAGAGCAGGATACTCGTATAGCATTCCGACAAATTGATTGCAGAAGAGTTGATACTCTTTCTGCAGGTCTAATGCAGAACAGGTGACCCAATCTCAATGGTGGTAATGTCCCCCAAAATTGCAGCTGAATTGAGGCTGCTGTCTCATGCTCAAATATTTCAATTATTTCTGTTCTATATCATTTTTCTCACTCAAGTCCATTTCTACACAATGAAACACTGCACAAGTTCTCAGTACTCAGGCAGTAGGCAGCAAGCCTCGTACATAAACTGCTTCCAGCCCAGTCTGGAAATAGCTTTTTATTCTCCTCATAAGCCAAACCTCACATACCACAGTTCTTTCTGTATCTATGTCTCTAAATTCTGCCTTCAATTCTGCAAGGCATGTCTAAAGCCATGATTTCAAATCCTTTCACATTCCTCCCTCAAATCACTTCCAAAAGGCCCAAAGCCACACAGTCAGGTTTCTTTATCACAACCCATTTCTTGGTACTAATTTTCACTTGCACTTACCTTCTTGTTTCTGTGACAAAGTAGCCAACTAAAAGCAGCTGATGTAAGGAATGTTATTTACTTTGACTTATAGCCTTGAGGAGAAACTCCATGACTACAGCAGAAAGCATAAGGCCTAAGCAGAGGTTGGACATCACCTCTGCAGCTGTAAAACATAATAGCAGAGTGGGCTGAACTCTAGTAAAGGGGAGCTGCCTATTACACCCCTAAAACTTCCCCTAACAACACACTTCCTCCAGCAAGGCTCCATCTCCCTATTTATCATCAGCTGATAGACAAACATTGAAAATACATTTTGCAGAAGGAGTACGGAAAGATTGTTAGAGCCACAGGCTGGGACATTACACCCCATAACTGATGGCTACCCTAACAATGCATGACCCACAATCCCCATGGGGATAATCTGCTAAAGGGGAGCCAGAGATGAGGGTATGAATAGTACAACATGTGCTGTTTACATATTGAGTGTGTTTATAACTAATAACAATATAATATAATATAAATAAATTAATAAATATGAGTTTATTGGGGACGTCTAATTCAAGCCATCACAACTCACAAGCAATATTTAGCATGGTGTACAGGCATTGATTTTCATGCCCCACCCATCATGTTGTAATAGCTTGAAGATATTTTGAAAGAATTTTCCAGTCTTCATGACATTCTGCTAAATTTTTTTAACAGGACTAAATATTTTAAACACTTAGACTAAATCATTTATTATTCTAGAAGACAAAATTTTAAAATTATTCTATTCTTTGAATTGGCTATATTAATCTTTGATGAAAATGGAATAATAGTGTGCTATTTTACATATTTTAATGTGTTATTATAAGACATATTTTGGACATTTCTTATTCTTATTCATATAGGCTATTATGAAAGAAGAATTAAAAAGTTCTGTCATTTTTTTTTCAATCATTGAGATAAGTGCAATTTTTATTCATATTATATTGAAGGAAATACAGTACAACTGATAGAAATATATCCCCAAACATTCTCTTTCTAAAAAATTAAAATTAAAAAAAAAAAAGCAGTGGCCAGGCATGGATGTGCATGCCTTTAATCCCAGTACTCGGGAGGCAGAGGTAGGAGGATTGCCACGAGTTTGAGGCCACCCTGAGACTACATAGTGAGTTTCAGGTCAGCCTGGACTAGAATGAAAGCCTACCTTGGAAAACCAGAAAAAAAAAAAAAAAGTGAAAAGGTGATGTATGCAATATTACAAAGTTTTGAACTTAAATTTTCCATTTCACGCTAATGTAATTGAGAATGTATGAATGCACTGTGTATAATAGCCATGTGTTTTCCTCTCAGAAGTAATTATAGATATAAGTACTGAGACAAGGGTTATTTAAAAGCCAAAGTAAAAGTCATAACAACTATATTACCTTAATAATTATAAAGCAGGTATAATGTCATTCTTAATGATTTTATATATGAAATATATGTTCATACATGCATTTCATACATTCTGTGTATGAAACATAATTTGTTTATATTTTATAGGACAATATGTAAAAATATAAGATTGCTCTAGCAGGCTTGGTATGGCTTAGAAATAATACATTCCTGAAACAATGAATGGTTGAATAATTTTAAGAGGTAATTTAAAATATGCAAATATAAACAATGCAGGCATTTTCCCCCAGGACTTGAACATGTTTTTGCAAATCAGAGATGCAAAATATTTTGGTATATTTACTTGTTTATATCTCTTTTAAAATTATAGTCATAGTTCTAGTATATAAACTTAATAAATAATTGTAAATGGTTGTATGATTATGCACTACACCACTTATTGATACATATTTACAGTTTTGATGATTAATGTAATAATAATGATAAATTTAGTATTATAATTTTGGCTTTAATTTTTATATTTGATCAACTTACCTAAAATTTGTTATGCTGTATACAGTACATAGTAGAAAAACCCCTTTCTCTTCATGATGCCTGTGGTAGTTTGAATATATGTCCCCCAATATATTCAGTGATTTATTACTTATAGTTTGCATCTGCAATCACCTTGCTAGAGGCAAGGTCACTGGGGGCCCGGTCTTAATGTGTGGTGATGGTTTGAGAGTCCATTGTAAAGATATGCAAATGTGCCTAGCAGGAGTTCCTGAAGTGTGCTGTGTGACCTTTTGGCAGTAGTTTTGATCTGTGTGCTGTGGTGGCTGGTTGGCTTTTTGCTCTCTTGCCTGGCCTTGTGAGAGCAGGCCTCTTCTTCTGCCGTAATGGAACTTCCCCTGGATCTGTAAGCTTCAATAAATAATATCCCTTCCTCCATAACTGTGCCTGGTCTGGAAGTTCATCTCAGCGAACCTGAAGCTGTCTGCTACAATGCCTGTTCAGAGAAAAGGTGTAGTGCTGGCAACAGGCTTTCAAATAGTTGTATAAATGCAGCTAATTTTAAAAAAGTGATCCCCTATACTTCTTTCAGAATTTCTGAGAACATCATAATAAAAACAGTAAAAATTTCTAGCTTTCCAGAGACAAACGTTTCACTGTTCTTTACTCATTACTCTCTCATACCCCTATCACTTCTGTTTACTGACATTCATGGGTAAATGTTACGCTGCGATGTTTTCTCTGACAGTTTTTATGATTAAGACAATTCCAAATTTTTCTTTATTAAATAAGATTCCAGAAAGACTCCAACATGCATTTTTCAACACAGGTTTCTGAAAGGATGACATCATTGGTCTGGGAAAGAATTTATAAAACTGCAATAAAGAAGCTAATGAAATTATAAAATTACCAAAGGGAGATGAAGCAAAATTAGAATTGACTTCAATAGGCCTGAGGAGAATGATTATAATTTGATGACCTTTTATTTGAAATAGTGCTGTTTTTTAATGTTTATTTTTCAAATAAAAAAACAAAAAACTTTCCTTCTTTCTTTTGTGAAATGTAAAAGTTACCAAAATTTGGTAAAATATACCTTTTTCAATCAAGGTGAAATGCTAGTCATGTTATTACATGACTAAATATAGTCATTTCAAGAATTCAAATATGAATACACTCTTGATATAATATTAAGATATGAGTAGAATTGTCCAAATTCATAAAAGCATATAATTGAAAAGATTTAAGGGCAATATGTGACTCAAGGAAATCAATGCTGATAAAGCTACCTCTAGGGTCACAGCTCTGAGTTCTTGGCTTTATTGGCCCATGAACTGAGCTAAGAGATGAGTAGAACAGGAAAGGTTAAATTTTGGCACTCCTAGGAATTTCAGACCAAATTTTGGATCTTGAGAAAGGATAAATTTATCCAAATCTATAAGCACTACAGGCAAAGTCTGATAGCAAGTCCTCAGTTTGTCTTCAGAGGCCTTTAAAGATCCAATTTAAGAATTCTTTTAAAACATTTGATCAATGTGCACTAAAGAAGCTCAGAGAGACTAAAACTGAAGATATACAGTTAATAGCATATAATATCTATAAATATGTCTATATAATGGGGCAAATGTGGACAAAACTAGCAAAGGTCAAACTGTTACCAAAGTTGAAGAATAGAAAAGTGGAAGATACTGTGGGGATGGGATTGGGAGAGAGAACAATGTTGATGATAGGAGTGGAGGTGGGATTCAACACAAACAAACTGCATTTGAAAATGACAGAATGAATGATACCTAAATCTCTATATGCCACCATAAATAAATATAAATAAATATAACAATATAATGCAATAGATAGGTAACTAAGTATTTAAATGGATTGAATATACCTGAATCTCTGTATGTCAACATGAACAACTAACTAAATAAATATAAGAGATATGTAACTAAGTAAATACAAAAGTGAATGAATGATACCTAAATCTCTGTACGACAACATGAATATGAATAAATAAAATAGATATGCAACTATATAAATAAAGAAATGAGTTTAAAAGGGTAGATGGTCCATAACTATTCATCCCATAGTTACATAAATATTTAGATGAATTGTTGTTTCAAAATAAATCCACTACACAGTATTGATAGTACTGAATTCTAGTTTATTCATAATCTTTTACATTTTTCATGTGAAAATTACACTGGACATTTAGTTCTTCTCAAATGTATCTACAATTCACTTATACCAGTTTTCTCCCTCCCCTTTAGATTAAAATAAACCAACCATTTTTTGTTTGTTTGTTTTTGTTTTTCAAGGAAAAGTTTCACTCTAGCCCAAGCTGACCTGGAATTCACTATGTAGTCTCAGGTTGGCCTTGAACACATAGTGTTCCTTGTACCTCTGCCTCCTGAGTGCTGGGATTAAAGGCGTGCACCACAAATCTTAGGCTACAAGAAGGCCTACACATATTAAATTTTATCTAAACTAATAATGTTTATCCCATTTATCCGATGCTGACTTCACTCCCCGTTGGAGAATCTGCTTCTCTTTTTCAGATGGACGCCGAACCTGAGGAGAGAATCAGCCCATCGTGCCTCACCAGGGCCCCAGCTGAAACCATAGACTAATTGAGAAATTGAGCAAGAGTGCTGCTTTCTTGGTAAACCTGTTATCAGCACAAGGGTGAAGGAAATAGACACAGAGAACACTCAACTCCTACCAAACTAGAGATCCAGAGATACAGAGGCTCACAAGACCTCATCAGTGAAGAAGACCTAAAACTAACCCAACATGGCTCAAGGAAATTTGTGGAAGAGGAGGTGGAATATTGTTAGAGCCACAAGTAGGACATTATGCACAGAGACATTGCCTCTTCCCCACAACTGATAGCTACCCCCACAGCGCAAGACCCACAATCACCATGGGAATAACTGGTATCCCCAAGTAAGAGGGTCCCTTTGTAGCAGGGAGACAGAGATGAGGGTAAAGATAGTACCAGAATGTGCTGTTTAAACACTATGTGCATAACTAATAAAGAAAAAAAATATAAAAAATAAAAATAAATAAATAAACCATTTTCCTAAAGTTCTGTAAGAGGATGATGCACAAGGAAATGGACTTCTATTGTTCCAAAGACTAAGAATATCTCTTTCTTTGAACAAGTAAGGTGGAGCTAGCAAAATTCTTTGTGTTCTTCTATCAGGGCCTTAAAAATTCCTCTATCCTTATTTGTGCTGTTCCTTAAAAAATATAGTTTTAGAGCAAATATCTGTTGTTATGATTAATCTGTGTATATCAACTTGACGGGATTTGAATCAGCGGGATCAGATTAATTACAGTGGAGCAACTAACCTTAACCGCAAAGGGAACTATACCGTGAGCTGGGTTCCTGGACTTTAAAATGTAGAGAAAGCTAGCTGAGCACACAAGATTCATTCCTCTCGACTTGCTCATCGTTGATGTGAACATGTGATGCCTGCTTACTTCTAAGGCCTGCCATGCCTTAATTGCTATAATGGACAATTCCTCTCAAATGTAATTTGAATCAAACTCTTTTCCTTTCCAAAGCGATTTCTGCTCAGGTAGCTTTCCCAGTCAATGAGAGTGACTGATATACCTGTGAAGTCAGTATAGCAACATCCCTTCCTTGATGTCAATCAGCCTTAATACCTGACCTTAATACCAGGTTCCTCATCCTCTACCACTCTTCAGATGATGCATGATCTCCTTGTCTCTCCATCAATATTTCTCTCCTGGTTAGTTTATGTACAATCTACTATAGCCCCAATGATTATTTTAAGAATTCCAGTCGTCCTATACAGCTCCTCATGTATCAATTCCCTCTTCCCCGAGCCTTAGAAGATGAGCCCCAACACTCCTCTACTGAAAAACCTTATTAGCATGACCCTATACCAGCCACAATGTTCCTGATGAAAGTCTTTATGGCTGTGGTTTTCCACATGCACCATTGCATAACTTTATTATCCCCCAAACTTAAAATGGTGACTAATTATAACCCTAGGATTATTCTCCTCAGATAAGTTTCTATTCTTTTTAATAACTTTAAATGTTCTCATATTGCTCATTTCAAAACAGTATAATTAGATCCTTATGAATCTTCACATTAGATTAGATCTTTTTATTGAATTCTCTAAAAATTGTGTGCTCTCTTATGACTTCTTTTTGTGTGTGACTCACAAAACACTATCTGATCAGATGTCATTTTCTTCATACTCTATAGATCTCTCTGATGTTTTTGGCTCCACTTTTTTATCTTTCTGTAGAATTGTAAATATTATATTATTTTTAATACAGTCAGAACATAGTGTATATAATATCATCTTTAATACATTGTATCTTAACAATCCCTTTAATCAATTATTATATTGTTTGTTGCATTAAACTTCCCTATGTTTCCTTTAACATGATTTGTGCTTTTAATCACTACACATTGCTTTACATTCACTGTATTCTTCTCCTTATTTTTGGCCACATACTTCAATAAAGATTTTACTGTTCTGCTTTCTTATGGCTTCCCAGTAGTTAAAGCCAACTGACACAGTTTCATTATTCTCACCTCAGCATAGTTGAACCCAGTTTTTGCTATTCCTCCTTTCTTCACTTTTTCTCCTACATCTTTTATTTACAAATTCCTATTTTATCAGTTTTCTTATCTCTATATGAATTCACCACTAAAATATATCTCTATATTTAATCATCATAAACACCCAGTGTTCTCAGCTCAAAAGCATCAAGAAACACCTGAAAACAATGAAAATCACATTGTTTTTGACATTTGGATTTATCTGTATTTATCACAACCAAAAGATCTATATTTGCTTCAGGGCATCCAGAGGTTAGTGGTGAACTATTTTGCCATTTTCATTAAGTTAGATGCTCAGGCTAAGGCCCTGAATTGGTTCAGGAACATTTTCTGTAATATAAAAGAGGACAGCAGGCATGGGTAAGGGGATCATTTGAGTAAAAATGATTGCTGCTCAACATTATAAGCTGAGTTCAAATTTCCAATAGCCATCGAAAGCCAGGAACAGTAGCAAGTGTCTTAAATCCAACATGACTATGACAAGATGAGAGACAGACAGACACAGGAATTCTCAACAGCTCACTGGCCAGCTAATTTGGCACGTGCAGTGACACATAAGAGACCCTGTTTCAAGCAAGATGGATAATGAGAACCAATACCCAATGTTGTCCTCTGAGCCTACCACACACACACATATGTGCTAGCACATACATATCAATACATAGATTCAATTAAATATAGTAGAACAGCTAGGCGTGGTTGCTCACAGCTTTAATCTGAGCACTTGGGAGGCAGAGGTAGGAGGATCGCCATGATTTCAAGGCCAACCTGAGAGTACATAGTTAATTCCAGGTCAGCCTGGACCATAGTGAAACCCTACCTCAAACCCCCCTCCCCCCAAAAAATTGTAGAACACACTGTGAATGGCAATAAAAGGCCAGTAGATTTATATTGGATAAAATATTTTTTGATATTTCTAGACTTAATAAAAATATATTTTTCAACTTTTTTATATTTATATTTTTATTTATTGTTTTATTAGAAACAGACAAAGAGGCAGACATAGAAAGAGAATGGATCCGGTGTCCATTCTAATGAGACGGCTGATGTGATGGATCATCAGTTAAAAATGATTGCTTGCAAAGCCTGCAGGTCTGGGTTTTTTCCCTCAGTGTCCACATAAAACCAGCTGTATAATGTGGGACATGCATCTGGAGTTAGTTTGTTTCATGTAAAGGCTCTAACGTGCCCATTCTCTCTCTCTCTCTCTCTCTCTCTCTCTTTCTCATGAATAAATAAAAATAAAACATATTAAAAGTACAGATATTTCTAGAACTGTCATAAGTGAAGATAGCTAGGATCATAAATTTTCTACTAGATCTTGTTGTCACTAACTGGATAAATGAAATCTTTTCCTTCAACATAGAGAATCTTGCTTGGTTGCCAAATAACCTTGAATCTTTGAAATTCTTAGAAAATGGAAGTTAATTTACATTTTACAGTAATTAGTACTTTTAAAATTTTCATAACTTATTTTATTGGTCATTTACTTTAGATGATTACAGGACATTCTTCTGACTTATTTTCCTTCACTCATCATTTCTGCTGCTATTCCTGTCTTAGTATGTAGAATCTAATGAAAGTTCATGCAATCCTTGAAATGGTGATACTCTTCCCATGGGCTCTTGGTTGATTGGACTACAGTTGCATGCACCTGTGCCTGGAATTCATTTTAAACATTCAAAAATATTTATATGTGGATCTACAGCTGCAGTAATTATATCACCCTGCTTGTTAGAGGTCATAATGCTAACAATCAGGACATAAGTGAAATGTTTTTTTGTAATGAACGGGCACTAGGGAGATGGCTTTCTCATTCTTCTGATTCAGAACCTCATCCTGAGGCACTGACTGTCCTGTGGACCAAGTGAACCCAAGG
The DNA here is from genome assembly GCA_036365145.1 of Orientallactaga sibirica. Lineage (NCBI taxonomy): Eukaryota > Metazoa > Chordata > Mammalia > Rodentia > Dipodidae > Orientallactaga > Orientallactaga sibirica. Next base: position 81,750,355 of record JAEOAD010000003.1, on the reverse strand, counting down.
CACACAGCAGTGCTGTTCCTAATATCATGGAAGCCATTGGGAAGCAAAATGTTTATTCCTATTATATGGCTCACTTTTCTTAAAGTAGACCAAAAGTCACAAAAAATGTTCAAAGATAAAAAACTCATTTTATTTTTAAATCCCATTTATGTACGAGTCTCAGATCTTTTCTCAAGGAAGGTGTATGCATGCCTTTTCTGGTAAACAAACATAATGTCTAATGGAATAATTTGCTTTAAATATAGGCTCTGAAACACCCTTTATATCTTTTAAAACAGCAAAATGAAAATGCATGTACCAATGTTTGTTTAAGACACATCAATCCAGTCTGGAAGGAAACTTACAACAAAAACGGTAAACTTGACAGAAAGAGGACATTGAAAGCTCATTTTGCTGCACAGCCTGGCATGAAGCAGACTTTTGGCATGAATGCAGACTAGTCAAACTATAGTTCATTTTCACTTTCTATAGCTGTGTATAAAAATATAACTGTCCTTTCTCAGTGTGATTGGTGAATTTTCATATAGCCACAAAAATACCCTAAATGCTAACTGATTTTTTTTTTTTTACAAACAACAGACTAGATAACAGACAATTAGATAATACCTGGTTAAATAACTGAGGTTTAGCAGAAAAGTAAAGAATGTGATGTTTTAGCAGAAACAAAGGAAACCAAATAAAATTGCATGCAAATCAGGGGAGGAAAATCCAAAATTGTTAGCATGGAGTTATTTCTGTATTTATTTATTAGAAACAGAGGGAGAGAAAAACAGAGAGAAAGAGTGAGAATGGGCACACCAGGGCCTCTAGCCACTGCAAATGATGCATGTGCTACCATGTGCATCTGGCTAATGTGGGACCTGAAGAATTGAACCTGGTCCTCAGACTTTTCAGGCAAGCACCTTCACCCCCTAAGCCATCTCTCCAGCCCAGTTAGCATGGAGTTACTAAAATACTTCCCATTTAACCAATAGACATTTCAAGAATTATTATAATTATGATAATTCATTATGATCAGTAGAAGGAAAAAATAGGGTATTTTTATTTTCTAAAAAAACTTTGGCAGAATGGAATGAAATAAAAAAACTATGACATATTGAAAAATCTTAGTTGCAAAGCAGACAGAAAAATGCACTATGAAGACAACTTTAAAAGAGAAATTTATATTTTAGAAAACTGTTAGTAATATCTAAACAAGATTTGATCTGATGGATAAAAGAGGAGGTACAAAGTACGCCATAGAAGAAATCTTTTTACCAGTATATGGTAAGAAGTAAATGGACTCTTCAGTACCTTATTTTTAAGTTATAAAAATAAAGTTAAAATGCAGTTCAAACATACATACCAAAAGCTGTTTAAATTTTGATAAATATTTAAACCATTGGCTGGCTTCTCTATAAACAAATGAGACTTCTTTCTAAACAAAGTCTGTGGAAAATTCATGAAACTATTGTTATTTTTCTGTTTGGTATAATTATGAAACAATTAAGTATGGTTTATGTTATAGTCAGTTCCAGGTTGCTGGGACTAACTTCTAAACAGACATAAATTATGAGAGAAATGGTCTTTTTCTCCAAGGTATAGATGCAGGGGACATTCCATCAGCATCACAAGAAACTGGCTCCCATAATAGATCCAAGCAGAGAGAAATCACACACCCCATCAAAAAAAAAAATGCAGCAAGAAGTCACCTACTAGAGCTCACACAGCTTTGGGCTAGAATCAGATCTACCTCCTAACATTTTTGGGTTGGAACCCAGGATCTATCCTCAGGAGGCTGGAGACCTAAGTTTAAATCTTAATAAAATGCCTGAGTCTATAGGGGACATACATTTTGCATATAACAGAGTAGTAATATTCAAACCATCACATTCCACCACGTGTCCCCATTATTTGACTAGCTCACAAAACATATTGAAGAAAGTCCAACTTCAAAGTTCCCATAAGCTTTTCCAACTTTAAGACTGTTTCAAAGCCCCCAAATCCCATTTGTCATTTAAGACTATCATTTAACTGTATGTCCTGTAAAAATCAAAACAAGTTGCATACTTCCCACACATAATGGCACATAGTAAACATTTCTATTTCAAAAAGGCAAAACAAGGAGAGACTGGACCAATATAAAATCAATAGCCATTAGGCAAATGTCAAGCATCTTCAGTTCAAGTCTGACATTTATAACCAGTGATAACAGTTTCTGGATTTCCAATTCCACCCCTCTAGCTGGGCTGAAATCCAGGAGAAAATTTTCATCCCAAGTTAACAGCACTCCCATATTAGCCTTTTCACAGTTCTAATACTTCCAAACATGTCTTTGGGTCTCTATTGCAAACTATGGACCATCTTACAATGGCCTCACTGCTCTCCTATAATGGTTTATTTTAACCCTCATTTCCCATCATGCATCTCAGCTGCAGCTCTGGGAACAAGGCCACATCACGTCTAGATTACATTCAGTTTTCCTGTTTCCAAAATGAATATCAGGAATGCAGGGACACTGTTATTTTGTTAATCCAGGGAGGAAATAAATCCTGACCTTGAAGAGCAGTTTTCTTCCTTTCAGTCATTTTATTTCAAGAGTTTGTATTTTTACTATTCAGTCTTTCCTGGGTAGAATTCACCTTAGGCATCTTTTCCATTTTTCCAATGTAAGTAGTTTTTCTATCCTTATTGGTAATAATCAGTTTAACAATGACAGCTTTAACAACCTAAAATCAGTCTCTGTACCAGTAACTTTAAACTTGCTTGAATTCTTCTTATGATAAATGATACATTTATCAAGACTATACCTTCAGCCAAGCACACCAGTCAGTTACTTTAAAATTCAACCTTAATCAAACTCTCTGAGCTTTGTAAGGCTGGACTCCAAGATCCATCCCCAGATACCTTCTCTAGCCAAATGAGAAGACATACAAGTTAGAAGTTTAACAAGACCTATGAGTCTATGGGGAACACACATTCACATTCAAACCACCACACTTTGCTTCAAGAATCATGTTTTATCTGTTTTTTTTTTTTTTTTTATTGGGAATAAATATGTATTGTTTCAAATGAAAACTTGTAGGATTAAAATGAATTTAAAAATCAGATACATTCCATAAATGTTGTTTTTAAATTTATATCATGTGATTACCTACCCAATTATTGTAATTATTACAATTGCTATTATTCTTTATTTTTAGAGGATTATTGGTCTCTTTTTTTCTGTAAAATAAAAATTAGTTGATTTTTTAAATTTTAATGAAGTAGCTCTAGAACGTTTCTAATTGAATAAATTTTTAGTCCATTCATAACAGAAGTGTCCCTATTTTTTTTATTAGTTATGTATATAGTATATATACAGGCTTGATGGTACCATTGTTAGCCTTTTCCCTGTCCTCCTTCCATGGGTAATGTGGGTCTTGCCTTATGGGGGTAGCCATCAGTTATGTGGGAGAGGCAATGACTCTGTTTATAATGACCCAACTCATGGCTTTAACAATCTTTCTGCCCCCTCTTCCATGAATTTCCCTGAGCCATGTTGGGTTTATTTTAGGTCTATTTCAGTGAGGAGGTTTGGTTAGTCTTTGTGTCTCTGGATATCTGCTTTGGTAGGGGTTGAGTGTTCTTTGTGTCTATCTCCTTCACCCTTGTGCTGGTACCAGATTCACTGATAAAGCAGCACTCTTGCTCATTTCCCCTATAACTCTGTGGATTCAGCATGGTGCTAGAGAAAGAAATAAGCAACATTGTCCCATTTTCAATAGCATAAAAAATACCTTGGAATAACATTAAACAAGGAGGTGAAAAACCTTTACGATGAAAACATAAAAACGTTCAAGAAAGAAATTGAGGAGGACTTGAGAAAATGGAAAGACCTCCCCTGCTCCTGGATAGTGAGAAGTAACATTGTGAAAATGGCAATCTTACCAAAAGCAATATACAGATTTAATGCAATAACAATAAAAATTCCAACATCTTTCTTCAGAGAGATAGAAAAATGATCTCAAAATTCATATAGAATAGCAGAAGGCCTCGGATATCCAAGCATATCCTCATCAAAAGAAATACCTCTGGAGGCATCACCATACATGATCTTAAGCTATAGTACAAAGCCATAGTAATAAAAACAACATGGTCCTGGCATAAAAACAGGGTGATAGACCAATGGAACAGAATTGAGTATCTGGACCTTGGTCAAGTAACCATAGCTACTGATATTTGACAAAGGCCCCAACAATGTAGACTGGAAAAAAGACAGTATCTTCAACAAATGGTGCTGGAAAAACTGGATAACCATATGCAGGAAAATGAAACTCGATCCACACATGTCGCCATGCACAAAAGTAAAGTTCAAATGGATCAAAGACCTCAAAATAAGACTGGAAACAAAGCTAATACTGGAAGGAAAAGTAGGAGGAACTTTCCATGATATAGGAGTGGGAAAAGACTTCCTGGACAAAACCCCTGTAGCTCAGGAAATTAAGCAATCACTCAACCATTGGGATCTCATGAAGCTGAAAAGCTTTTTCACCGACAAACGTACAATAAGCAGAGCCAATAGATTACCCACAGCATGGGAGAAAATTTTTTGCCAGATCCACATTGTACAGAGGCCTAATTTATAAAATCTACAACCAACCTGAAAAACCTAAACAATAACAAATCAAACAACCCACTCACAAAATGGGGCAGAGAACTGCACAGGGAGTTCTCAAATGAAGAACTACAAATGGCAAACACACACTTAAGAAAATGTTCAACATCCATAGTGGTTGTAACAGCTTGCACCCCCTCCCCCATAGGGAGGCACGTCTTTCTGCTGATAACAGGATCATACCTATAGTACTCCATACACACATGGGTCAGCTGCTGACTCAAGCCTTGCTAAAGACAGCTAAAGAGAAATGACTCACTTCCATTAGAAAGTTATGTTTTTCTAAAAACCTGACAAAAACACATTTCCCTCCATTCTTTGGCATGGTGCCTATTCTTAAAATTTGTAAAACTGCTTTTGAAATTAATAGCACAGCACTATATAACTGAATGTGTGACATTCTCACAGAGACAAATTCCTCCTTGACATGTACATGGTTGTTCATTCTGCTTAATCATTGGATGTAAACAATTTAGAATAGATGGTTGATGTGAACTAATGCTCTCCAGATATTAACATACTTCTAAGTTTACCTTGATTTGTCACTGTATGTGATTTCCTAACTTTAGCTCTTCCTTCTTTCATCTTTCATATTTAACAGTTGTTTAGACACTGAAGAAAGAACATTTGCTCATTCAAGACCTCTAATGAGCAATTAATTTTCTTTGTTCATACAAAGAGGTAGAACTCATAATTTTATTTAATTCATCTCAATCTTAGTGACAAATCCTTATACTTAAGACTCATGACTTTGAAATTAGGATAAATGAGTCAAACTTCTCAGTAGAAACTTAAAGTGCAGCAATAACGTTATGTGTATACACTATAAGACCAAGGATGATTATTAGAATTTCATGAAAGAAAATTTTGTTTTTTTTCCAAAATTGTAACAGAATGAGTTAAAAAGTATACTACAACATACATTGCCTTAAAATTTCAATATTTATCTAAATAAGTCAACATATCTATAAACATATATATATGAATAAGAATATATATATATATATATATATATATATATATATCCATATGTATTATGTTTCATTTCCTGTAGTTTTATAGAACAGTGATGAGAGGGCTGGGAAGTTGGCTTAGCAGTTAAAGGCACTTGCTTGCAAAGTCTGCTGATCCCAGGTTCTGTTGCTCATAATCCACATAAATCCAGATACGAAATGTGGTATATATGCCTCATGTTTGTAGCAGCAAGAAGCTCTGGTGTGCAAACACATGCACACACACACATACACACACACACACACACTCCAATTAAATTCTTTAAACCAGAAAAGACATGCTAATTATTTTTTTTTCAATACAGAAATTATCATGAAACAGTAACTATTACTATTATACCTGTATTTTAATGTTTATGAAACATTTAACAATAGGATAGAAATTCTTTTATAAATAATAAAAGTAAATCCAATTACAGCAGCATGTTAGTTTGAACCTACTTTGTATTCTTCCTTCAGTTTACACTGTTTAGTTTCCTGATTTGTTCTGTTATTTTTTAAATCATGTTTACCTTTCATCCATATATATAGTCCTGTAATAGACCATATATATATGGTCTGTTACATAGAGAGTGTTCACATTGTAGTGAACCAGGAAGTAGAGAAAGTAGGTCTGGGATGCAGACTTGGTGCCAACCTTCGAAGTCCTGTCTCCAGATGTACCCCACCTTCTGAAGGCTCAAAATATCCACAAATATATCCACTAACCAGAGAAAAGGCATTGAAAACATTAGTCGATGGGCACATTTATATTCAGACCATAACAATTGGCATATGACATTTTTCATAGATCTCAAAACTTTCCAGAACTCAGGTTCTAACTCTCAGTGGAATATATCTGGATTCTCTGAGGCAAGGCTGGGAAAAATTACTTTAAAAAAAAAAAAGAAAAACTACTAGATCAACAGTGTTATGAATTAAAAAATACAAAACTAAAACATTATTATGCTAAGATTAAACATGTGTTTTCTTCCACTATGTACATATTTTAATTATATACATTTATTTAATTTAATATATGAGGCAAAAATGATTTAACATTTTTTCTAATTTCTTTATTTATATTATCTATACATTATATACCCACTATATACATAAATATTCATGAAATAATACAAAATATATAATATATAATAAGATAAATTGACCTAGATTAATACAGGATTATAATTTATTGTCCATTATTGAGCATCAGGGACTAAGGAACTGATCATTGGTTGAGATGAAGCACTTGGAGGTGGAATGAAATCAGGTTTACTTAGGCTCCTTTAATATGGAAGTCAAAGCATGAAATGAAAGATTGTTTCATTTTGGAAAAATAATTGGAACTAGAAAGAAATTTGATGGCACTTGAAAGAAAGCTTTCAATATTCCAATGGCTGTGGGATGATAAACATATTTTAAAAGCAGTATTTTGCTATGCAGCCTGTTAGGAAGAAAAGTCCCACTAGTAAGCCTTGCGAACTTTATGGCTGGCCAGCCAAACAAAATATGCCAACTGGTGCAATGGTGGTGTATCTGTAATGGGGGAAACCAACTGCTCTTTGATTGGACTTGAAGCTGAGGTGGAATTCATGCCTATTGAGGAGGTCATAAGTCTTAGAGGAGAAACTACCACCATTTTCTTGCTAAATGGGTATATTATGCCCACCAAATTTCCTCCTAAGTACTTATGTTTGTGCACATATATTATTGCTACTCTAACTTTTGGTTAGAAAAAAACTCTTTTCAGATGGTGGTGACCACTGGTGTGATGGAAAACTCACATGTTCTGAGAAGAAGTGACAGTAGAGTGTTCAGTCAGTCCTAAGTGAGACATTCCATCATATCCTCCAAGGCTCTGGAACTATTGTGGAAGAGGTGGTAGAAAGAATGAAAGAACCAAAAGAAAGGGAGGAGTGCTTTGCAATACTGTCTTCCAGAAAACAAAGTAGCCATGGTATACATGACCTTGCAATGGCTGGAGCTACCTACACACTATCTGCATAATAGTAGGAAAAAGGAAGACATGAAATAGAAGAGATTAGTTTGAAAAAAGAAGGGATTCAGCAGAGGAGGATTTGGGAGGAGGAAAAGGAAGGGTTGTTGAAGGGGATTATGATCAAGCATATTGGTTATATACATGGAGTTTGACAATAAAAAAGCTAAAACAAAGGAATTCTTATGTTGTATAATTTTACAAGGCAAAGCAGTGGAAAAACAGAACTAATCCCAATCAATAGCTACATAAAACAGATATGATAAATTACAGTACATAAATAATTATGATAAATATTTAAATGTGAATAAGTGACTTAGAAGTTATGCTCTGAAAGCCAGATGGAAAGGATGTGATCTTTGAAGGTCTATGTTAATATAAAAGAGGTATGAATAAAGGATATTGATAAACCAAAGAATGGTGGTCCAAATAAATAAAATAATTGATCATGTTATTTGTAAGTTCATAATTATAGTATTTATAAATGAAAACTAATAGACAAATAAATCCAAGTAATAATTCTAAACAAGTTCTGCAACTATAACTTATATCAGTGTTTAAAATTATTTTCAATAAACATATACTTACCATCAGCAAATCATAAATCTATTTTTTATTTAATTAATTTTTATTAGTTATGCATATAATATGAGTACATTCATGTTGGTGTCATTGATAGCCTCCTCCCTGTCCTCCCCCTCAGAAGGGACCCTCGTCGTTGGGGAATGTGGGTCATGCATTGTGGGGTTAGCCAATAGTTATGTGGAAGAGGCAATATCTCTGTGCAAAATGACCCAATTTGTGGCTCTAACAATCTTTCCAACCCCTCTTCCACAAATTTCCCTGAGCCATGTTGGATTAGTTTTAGGTCTACTTCAGTGATGAGGTCTTGGGAGTCTCTGTGTCTCTGGATAACTGCTTTAGTAGGAGTTGAGTGTTCACTGTGTCTAAATCCTTCACCCTTGTGGTGGTATCAGGTTCACCAAGAAAGCAGTACTCTTGCTCATTTCCCCAATTACTCTATGGTTTCAGCTGGGGCCCTGGTGAGGTGCAATAGCCTGATCTTCTCCTCAGGCTTGGCTTCCATCTGTAAAAGAAAAGCAAATTCTCCAATGGAGAGAGAAGTCAGCACGGGATAAATGGGATAACCATTATTATTTTAGAGATAATTTCATAGGTGTAGGCTCTCTTATAGCCCATGATTGGTAGGAGCTTGACAATGGGGCACAGCCTCATTTTTTGGACTTGGTTTTGACTTGTTTCCCAGTTCCAGCTATGAGTTCCATTCCACTGAGTGGATCTGTTAGCCAAATCAAAAGCAGCTGGTTACCCACCATGGTTGTGTGTCACTATTGCATTTGTGTGAGCATTATGTCAGGTTGTTGATTAGATTTCTGTCAGAGTACTTGATAACCCACCAAAAGTTAATGGTAAGACCCTACTGCCGAAGACAGTATGTAACAGGGAGTGACCTGGCTGGAGTCTGGAAGAGTCAGTCCCCAGACAGTTAGCTTGTCTAGTGCCAGAAGGTGCTATATGAGCTACTGGGGGAAAATGAGAAACATCTGTCCATAAATCTATTTTTATGTTCTATTTAATATGAGACAAATAAATACATTATTTTATCTAAAATTGTATCAGTAATATTATATGATAATTATCCTACAATAAAGCTGATTTTCTTATCATCTAATTATGTATCCAGACTCATCATTCATAATGCAGCCTAGAAAAATACCCATGGAGTATTAAAATAATTTGGTCATGATGGGATCTGACATGACATGAAGATTAATTTATTCATATGTGGCTTTCAACTATTTACATTTAACATATGAAGCAGTTTGTCTTTAATAATAAATCTTAATGAAAAAAACTCTTCACTTTTATACTAATGATGAGTTTCAGATTTATAAAATGGAATGATTGCTTGAAAAAGTTAATGGGAATTAGTCAGGTCAGTTATTATTTTGGAATATTTGATGCACATTCAACATTATATTTGCTCAATCTTTGAATCTATCCTGCTGTTTAAGGTAATTTTCAATACAGACATAAATAAGAGTTTTAATCTGTGTGATTGATGTTATTATACAGGTTGACCTTTGTTGCAGTCAGGTTCACATTGCTGGCAGAAATTACCCAACCAAGAGAAGCTTGTGAAAAAAAGGTTTATTTTGGCTTACAGACTCAAGAGGAAGCTCCATGATGGCAGGAGAAAACAATGGCATGAGCAGAGGGTGGACATCACTTCCTGGCCAACTTCAGGTGGACAACAGCGAAAGGAGAGTGTGCTAAACACTGACAAGGGGACAACTGGCTATAATACCCATAAGTCTGCCCCCAACAATACACTGCCTCCAACAAATTTTAATTCCCAAATCTCCATTAGCTGGGATCCTAGCATTCAGAACACCTAAATTTATGGGGGACACCTGAATCAAACCAACATAGTGTTATTGGAAATACCATTTTTATATGTATAGCAGAAGATCAACTCTCCATGTCCTAGTTGAATGAGTGTAAAGAAACATCACATACATATCCTGAATTGTCTGAAAGCACAATGTAGGCAGAGGTCACCCTTGTATTATCCACTTCATTGTTGGTATGTTTGGGCCTGATGCAGTCATGATGCAGAGGCCAGACAGCCTGTACACTTGATGCTGTATTTCATGATCTCGGAAGGGATTCTGTAAAGATGCAGTAGTTTCCAGGCCTGTAAACTCTAACTTTTGGGTTCTTGTTAAATCTAGCAAAATTTTAACATCAACAAAAATAAACAAATGGAAATGGAACTTGATAAAGGTAAATTATGAATTATAAGGTTCATTTTTGAGAGAATTATGATCCACAGAAATGCTAGCTGAACAAATAAAGCCAGAAGGGAATTCTCCTCCTTGCCAGGCTAGATAGGGAGAGAAGAGATGGAGAAAATCTTCACAGAGAAATTTCCCATGGGCACCTGCACACCTACAGATGGAAGGCCAAACATGAGTGCTCAGGTTAAAAGATTCAGAAAAAGTGCACACATACACACACACACAGAGTGAGAGATACAGAGAGAGAAGGAGGGAGAGAGAGAAAGAGAGAGAGAGGGGTGGACACACACAACAAAGCATGAAAATGCAAGTCCTTCACTTTCACATAGGGGATAAGAAAAATCCAAGAGATTTGCATAATAAAGGACTCAGGGCTTAAAGAGATTTCATACGTGTTGAAAAGAGATAAGGTGTCTAAGAACAAATACATGTACAGAATAAGCAGGAAAATTCCTAAGCAATTAAGAAATCCAACCCCCAAATCTTCTCTTGCTCAGCCAGACTGGGAAGAGAGATTACTAAATCAGGAATCAGGAGAGTAAAGTGCTAGGAGAGTCAATAGCCAAGAGAAAGATTTTCACACAGGGTAGACTCCTCTATGGCTCAGCCATCCAATTAGGATGAGCACTGCCATCAGAATTAGGCATGTAAAGGGGAGAGCTGATTGGTTTGTGGACTCAAGGTGCTGAAACAGAAAGCGCCATCCCACCCAGGTCAGCTGAGCTTAGGAATTTCTAAGAAAGGATGTTGCTGTAGGGGAGCGTTGTTTCTAGCCATTTTGGATGAAACTGGATCAGATGCAGGTTCTAGTCCTCCAAGGGTTGGCAAGGTGACATCCATATTCTCCTTTGGCCTTTGGCTCTGGCTGTCTACAAGGAAAAAAAAAAAAAAGCTACCTTCCTGTTTCTCCTTCATCCTTAGAGCAGACAGATATTTGCCAAAGCACGTTGGAACCTAGCATTTCGTAATCAGCAGACTTTATCAGTTGGTTGGGAATAGTATAACAACAGAAATGTGTTTTGTCCAAATCTGGTGTCCGTGTGTCTGAGATAAATGTGTTAGCAGATCTGGTTTTTCCTCTAGCACCTATCCTTGCCTTGTAGATAGCTTCGTCATTTAGTGTCGTTACCTGATCTCCCCTCCAGGTGAGCATGCATTCCAATGTCCTCCATTTTTAAGGACATAAATCAGAGTGCATTAAAGCCCAACCCAGGGGAGTCAGTTGGCATTTTTCCTCTGTGATGGCCCTACTTTTTAATTTTAATTTTTATTTTTTTTTTTATGAGTGAGTGAGAGAGAGGGAGAGAAAAGAGAGAGAGAGACAGAATTGGCACACCAGGGCCTCCAGCCACTGCAGTCGAACTCCAGATGTTTGTGCCATCTTTTGTAAATGTGTGACTTTGTGCAGTTGCATCACTTTATGCATTTGTCTCATGGGGATCTGGAGAGTTTAACATGTGTCCTTAGGCTTCACAGACAAGCACCTTAACCACTAATCCATCTCTCCAGCCCAGTGGTCCTATTTTTAAATAAGGTCCCATTCTGAGGTACCAGTGATTTTGATTTTAAAATGTAAATTTTATTTGACTAAACTCACCTCAAAACACACCTAAATAAGAAAATTTTAGCTAACAATGAAGAAGATAAAAATATAATAAAAATATGGATATAATGCAAACTATCTTGACATTTTCTGCAATTCTTATAATATATAATTCTGATGCTAATTGTTTTTTGTATAAGAGTAACAAGTGTGAAGAATTGTTAAGAGATTACTTTGAATGACATGATTTGGACTATTGAGTAAAACATTTGCACACTTACTCTTCTATATTAACAAACATTATACCCTTTAAAGGAGTCATTATGCTCTGAGTTAATCTAATTCTATTATAGGCAAGTATCATTTTCATAAGACAGGAAACAAATCAAAATAGTAAGAAAAGGCTGAAATTGGCTAATTCATAAAATAGAAAAGGACTTAAAATTTTTTCTCAATAGTTATCATCCATAGATTAGATGTTATAACTACTATCTCTACCATTACTTATTAAAAAAAAAAATTTGGTCTCTCTGAAACTTTAAATCATTGAGCTAAAATAGTCCATTTTATAATTATAAACAGTAAATTAGTTGTTTGTATGTGTCACAAAGATCCTATTTTTCTCTGCTCTCCCCAAAATGTACAAGAGACACACTTAACTAAGATATATTTTAAAAAGTAAGAGGGGTTCAGCGAACCTAGTCCTTTGCATATTAGACATAAAATTGTGTTTGAGATATTAAATCCTACTATGTTTTTTTAGTTGGATACGCTAAATACATTTCCTATTTTATGTCTTAGATTAAAATTCAGGCCTTAACTAAATTGCTATATTATCCACAGTTCTTTCCCCATATTATATTAGTTTGTTGGAAAGGTGATCCTTCTGGCCTGCTTAGTTATTTGCCCCCTTCTAAATAGAAGAGTTTATGATACTGCTATTTTAAAGGATTTGCTTTAAAAATAACCTTTCAAAGATTTAAACCCTGTGGAGTGACCACTTCCACACTTTACTGGTCACAAGTCACTTTTAAAGCAACTAAATCCATTGACAGCCAATCTGATAAGAATGGCATGTCTGTGTAATCCGCATAGGGAGTTAGTCGAATAGCCTAGCTAAAGAACTGTCTGCCAGACAACTGTCATAGATAAATAGTCCCCAGAGGACTTTGAAGGAAAGCAAGACCACTTCATATCTCATGGTGAGAATTACATTTTGCCTTACCATAAAGATATTTAAAATATTTGATAAATTTCTGCATTTGCTAATTGTGGAGCATGTAATTTTCTTATTTTTTTGTGTGTTATAATGACACATATTTTACATCCATGCATTCCTCCAAAAGGTTTTGTTTTTACTCCTTAAACATATTTTTCTTATGGAGTCAATTTCAGCAGAAGTCAAAGAAACCAGAAAAATCAGTAATGTACAATTTCTGACAGAGCAGAAAATACAAAATAATCTATGAGATGTCTTAAATTTGCTAGACCACCATGTGCTCCAAGAGGAAGATGAGTCTCACAAAGTGAGTTTAAAACACGAGTTCAAAGTTAGCTTTGGGCTGGAGAGATGGCTTAGTGGTTAAAGTGCTGGCCTACAAAGTCTATGGATTCAAGTTCAACTCTCCATGTCCCACATAAGCCAGATGCACAGGGTAATACAATCACACAAGGTCACTCATGCACACAAGATGGTGCACATGTCAGGAGTTTGATTGCAGTGGCTTGAGTCCCTGGTGTGCCAATTCTATCTCTCTCTAGCAAAAATAATAAATAAATAAATAAATAAATAAATAAATAAATAAATAATTTTTTTAAAGTTAGCTTTGACATGAAAAGCAATTTTGGTCATAGCATAACCTTTCTTTACCTGATTGGCTAAGACATAACTCAAGGCCCGGAAAGTAGATAAAAAAAATCTACCCACTGTGTTTTCTTCCTATAATTTAGTTCTCAATGACATGGTCCCTGTTAAGGTCTCCAACTTTTCAAGATGAAACATGAGATGGATAGTGTTTTCTATGAAAAATAAATTAAAGAAAATTTTGTGTGATATTCCACTGTTCCCCTAAGAAGTATTTCAAGTGGTTTATAAAGCTTCCATACACATTCATCTTTATGATTATTTAACTTTTTGGAAAAGTATCATTTTCTTTTATATCTTCCTGTAACGCACAAGAATAAATATCTTAATCAGAGTGCAGAGCACAATTGCACATTGCTTATGTGGGGCTTCTCCAGTCATCAGCTAGTATACTCCAGAAAGAAAGAGATGTTGTAAAGGACTATTAAGAAGCTGAGGCTTTTTTGTTCAGATACAAATGATGCCAGATGGCTGTCTAATTAGTTTGACTTGTGGATCTATTCTCTACTTCCTATTGACATCTCCTTGACAGAATTTCTGTTAATAGACCATATTAATTATTTTTCACATTTAACTGACCTAATGTCTTAATGCCTGAGAAAAATAAAATTTCTAAATAGATTATATTTTTAAGTTTAATTCATAGATTAATGCAAAAATTTACCTTTAGTATCCTCCAAGAAAAAATGTGCCATGTATAAGACAGATGTTTATTTAGGGTCTTTATATATGTTTACTCATACAATTTTAATAGAGAATTTCAAAAATCCCATTTATTATTTCTAGAGTTCAATTTTGAAATACTATGAATTTTTTAATACATCTGAGCATACTCAAAATTATATCCTGGTTTATAGTTCACTCAAACACAGCAACATGCATATTTTACATACTTCACATATATGTATGTGTTACTGTGTTTGTACATAACTACCATATATGTGCAAACCTACATATATTTGACAAGATGCTACTTCTGAAATAGTTAAAAATGAATGGTTTAGTATAAACATTAATCCATTTTTTTTATCCAAGCAACAATAGCCATGTAAAATTATTTATTTTAAGCTTTCTTGCTAACATTAAATGAGATGATTTAGAAATTGCATTGTTATAAGTTGTATACTAACCATCATATGGTTAAAGAAACATCATACTAACAAAAATACATATCCAAAGGGTTTCTACACTGCCAAATCAGTGCCAACTGAGTTCAACTAACAGTCATTGAACATAAAATGTTTTTGTTGAAAGGTGTATTAAACAGAAACAAACATTCATTGTGCCTCAGTAAAAGTGGGAAAATGAACAAGTCAATTGTCCCTTCAGGAATGTATGTTTGAATTAGTAGTATGCAACACTTTCTATGCTTTCAAGTTTGGAAATAATTAAATGTACAAATTTGCCTTGTCCAATATTTGGTAAATTCATAACTTTTCCTAACTATTATTTTATTATAATTTTAAATTAGATTTTAGTATTTCTCCAAGCATAATGACTTACCTACTATGAAACAAGATATCACCTAAGAAATGTTACTATGAAATTAAAGTTTTGGAATCAGGACAGAGTTTTCAGTTTTTGAGTCAAGTGGGTCATAATCATTGAATGCTAAGTAGACAATGTAAATTTTCTACCATATTGGGATGGACTCTTTGTTTTGTGTATTGACATCAAGCTGGTAGGACCAATAAGTAGCATCATGAACAATACCTCTATTTGCTTTCGAATGCACTCTTGTGTGTTAGTGTGTTACACAGGGCAATTTTGTTGCTCAATTTTACCTGTCAACTTCATAACCCTACAGGCTTCAGTTAGTTACTCAAATACATCTTGGTATTATTCTGGAGAACTTAACATTACCAATATATGCCATCAATGGAATTCAAGTCCTTGATAACTTGGGCAGATCTCATGCAAGAAATTTAAAAGCAGTAACAACACAATTGAGAATTTCCTAATCTGGGAGAAGTTCTGCCAGTGGACTGAATTTGTTACATTTTTGTGGAGAATTTCCAGCCTGCCATTTCTGACATTATTTTTTAGTCAAGTATTTCTGACTTACTGAAACAGAAACTGCACTTTCACAAGTCAATGCCTTTGAGAATATCATGTAATCACATTTACAATCTCCTACCCAGTCACACACAAGATTGATAACAATTCTAATGGAAGTGATTGCATTCTCTATTACACACATACCAAAACAACTATATCTGATTCTTACACTGAATGCTTACAAACTTTCATTATCTGGTCTTTGTTATATTTTAAAGAATGGCTCCTTCATTCTTCTCTATTCCCAACCAATAGCCATGGCTACATTCCATCATTCTTCATTTAACATGCACATGTGTATTGCACATTTCCCATAGTAAGATGCATATTTGCTCTCAAATTTCTGTTTCTCATGTATTTGAATTTTATTTTTATTGTTCAAATAATTATTTCAATAACATTTAAATTTGTCCATGTAACAAGAGTTCATTTTTATAATAAACAGCAGCAACTACAATGTTAATAATCCTTTTGTGGCCTGTACATGGAACATCAAAATTCACAAAGCAAGCAAAACTAATAATTATTTTACTATTTTGTCCTTGCAATGTCCTTACTGCCTTTAATGTTTCTTTTTGGTAATAATTTCTTCTGTTTCTACTAGCCCCATTCATGTACTTCCTAATTTGTATATTTCCTATAATAATGTGGTCTTGTAGGCAATATTGAATAGACAGTTCTCAAAAGAAGACATAAATATGACCAATAAATATTTCGAAATTAGATGCAGCATCCCCAATGATCAAGGAATGACCACTTATAACCTCCTTGACATTCTATTTGACCCTAGTCAAAATGGCTCTCATCAAGGAAATGAATTTCAATGAATGATCGTGAGGATGAGTACAAAGTAGGATCCTTATTCCCTATTGTTGAGAGTGTAAACTGGGAAATCCATGGGCTGTTTCTCAAAAAATTAAGTTAGATCTACTGTGTCATCCAGGATTACTGCTTCTGAATATATAGCCAACATCATCCCAGTCAGCTTGCTACAATGATAGGCACACATTATTCCATGAATTTACAATAGCCAAGACAGAGAACATCAGGATACCAGCACAGGAGCCGATAGAGATTATGTTACATGTAGTCTACAACCATGCCACCCTGGGACATGCCTGATCTCCTTGGATCTCATAAAACCCTGAATGTTCCTGATATTCCAGAAGCTAAGTAGCGTTGGGCCTGGTTAGTATTTGGATGGGAGAAATTGTGTTATATATACTAATTAGACATTTGTGAAGTCATAAAGAAAATGGAATAATTGATATTTTTAGGAAAATCAAATATTGTTAGTAACAATATTGTACTGTGTGTTTTTGTTAAATTTATAAGGTAAAATAGTTATATTTATAGGGCAATTCTTCAGTTATTAGTATGTCCATTTCTTCTGACATTAATAACTTATTTACATCCTTTCCTATTGTAATTGGTTTTTTAACACCTTCTATCCTTGCCATTTTAAATAAGCTTTTTGCATATTATGAATATTTAATTATTTGCCTATTGTTTCAATTATCCTATCACTATTTATTAGTAATTCATCAATTTCCAATTAATAGTTAACATTTTTACATCATTATTAAATTCTTGGATATTTCTTGGTTATCTATTCTATTTATCTGCCACCATGCCTGACCTCTAAATGATTTTTGTTCTCTATTTTACTCTCAAGCTAAGCAACATTCTTATTCATTTGAGTATAAATAATTTTTTTTCTAACCATATCCCTTATCATCACTTATACTAAGATAAGTATAATTCTAACTCTCACCTTCTGTTATCAACACTGTGGCAGTAACTTTCAAATATGATTTAATACCTATAAAATCCAATATCCAGAAAGTAGGCCACAAAGCCTTCTTCAAATATTCAAATTCAAGATGGATGGCTTCTAGTGCTTTGCTGTGGCTTGAATACTAAAAGCAAAAATCTTGACCTGATGAGCAAGGTATGATGGGAGCTCATTCTCTGTATATGGTGGGAGCTCACTCCCTGGTCAAGGTGTGTAGTGGGATCTCACTCCCTATGCAAGCTATGATGGGAGTGAGTTCACTCCCTGCACAAGGTATGGTGGAAGTGAGTTCACTCCCTGCATAAGGTGTGGTAGAAGTGAGTTCACTCCCTGCACAAGGTGTGATGGAAGTGAGTTCACTCCGTGCATAAGGTTTGATAGAAGTGAGTTCACTCCCTGCATAAGGTGTGGTAGAAGTGAGTTCACTCCCTGCACAAGGTGTGATGGAAGTGAGTTCACTCCGTGCATTAGGTTTGATAGAAGTGAGTTCACTCCCTGCATAAAGTGTGGTAGAAGTGAGTTCACTCCCTGCATAAGGTGTGGTAGAAGTGAGTTCACTCCCTGCACAAGGTGTGATGGAAGTGAGTTCACTCCCTGCATAAGGTTTGGTAGAAGTGAGTTCACTCCCTGCACAAGGTGTGATGGAAGTGAGTTCACTCCCTGCATAAGGTGTGGTAGAAGTGAGTTCACTCCCTGCACAAGGTATGGTGGAAGTGAGTTCACTCTCTGCATAAGGTTTGGTAGAAGTGAGTTCACTCCGTGCATAAGGTTTGATAGAAGTGAGTTCACTCCCTGCATAAGGTCTGGTGGAAGTGAGTTCACTCCCTGCATAAGGTCTGGTGGAAGTGAGTTCACTCCCTGCATAAGGTGTGGTAGAAGTGAGTTCACTCTCTGCATAAAGTGTGGTAGAAGTGAGTTCACTCTCTGCATAAGGTGTGGTAGAAGTGAGTTCACTCCCTGCACAAGGTGTGATGGAAGTGAGTTCACTCCCTGCATAAGGTCTGGTGGAAGTGAGTTCACTCCCTGCATAAGGTGTGGTAGAAGTGAGTTCACTCTCTGCATAAAGTGTGGTAGAAGTGAGTTCACTCTCTGCATAAGGTGTGGTAGAAGTGAGTTCACTCCCTGCACAAGGTGTGATGGAAGTGAGTTCACTCCCTGCATAAGGTCTGGTGGAAGTGAGTTCACTCCCTGCACAAGGTTTGGTAGAAGTGAGTTCACTCCCTGCATAAGGTGTGGTAGAAGTGAGTTCACTCCCTGCATAAGGTCTGGTGGAAGTGAGTTCACTCCCTGCATAAAGTGTGGTAGAAGTGAGTTCACTCCCTGCATAAGGTCTGGTGGAAGTGAGTTCACTCCCTGCATAAAGTGTGGTAGAAGTGAGTTCACTCCCTGCATAAGGTGTGGTAGAAGTGAGTTCACTCCCTGCATAAAGTGTGGTAGAAGTGAGTTCACTCCCTGCATAAGGTGTGGTAGAAGTGAGTTCACTCCCTGCACAAGGTGTGGTAGAAGTGAGTTCACTCCCTGCATAAAGTGTGGTAGAAGTGAGTTCACTCCCTGCATAAAGTGTGGTAGAAGTGAGTTCACTCCCTGCATAAGGTGTGGTAGAAGTGAGTTCACTCCCTGCACAAGGTGTGATGGAAGTGAGTTCACTCCCTGCATAAGGTGTGGTAGAAGTGAGTTCACTCCCTGCATAAGGTATGGTAGAAGTGATTTCATATAAAGTGTGGTAGAAGTGAGTTCACTCCTGCATAAGGTGTGGTAGAAGTGAGTTCACTCCTGCATAAGGTGTGGTGGAAGTGAGTTCACTCCTGCATAAGGTCTGGTGGAAGTGAGTTCACTCCTGCATAAAGTGTGGTAGAAGTGAGTTCACTCCTGCATAAGGTGTGGTAGAAGTGAGTTCACTCCTGCATAAGGTGTGGTAGAAGTGAGTTCACTCCCTGCACAAGGTGTGATGGAAGTGAGTTCACTCCCTGCATAAGGTATGGTAGAAGTGAGTTCACTCCCTGCATAAGGTTTGGTAGAAGTGAGTTCACTCCCTGCATAAGGTGTGGTAGAAGTGAGTTCACTCCCTGCATAAAGTGTGGTAGAAGTGAGTTCACTTCCTGCACAAGGTGTGGTAGAAGTGAGTTCACTCCCTGCATAAGGTATGGTAGAAGTGAGTTCACTCCCTGCATAAGGTGTGGTAGAAGTGAGTTCACTCCCTGCACAAGGTGTGATGGAAGTGAGTTCACTCCCTGCATAAGGTATGGTAGAAGTGAGTTCACTCCCTGCATAAGGTATGATGGAAGTGAGTTCACTCCCTGCATAAAGCGTGGTAGAAGTGAGTTCACTCCCTGCATAAGGTCTGGTGGAAGTGAGTTCACTCCCTGCATAAGGTGTGGTGGAAGTGAGTTCACTCCCTGCATAAGGTGTGGTAGAAGTGAGTTCACTCCCTGCATAAGGTCTGGTGGAAGTGAGTTCACTCCAGGTACAAAGTATGGCAGGAGTGAGTTCCCTCCCGATGCAAGACATGGTAACAGTGATCTCACTCTCTGTGCAAGGTATGGTAGGACCTCACACCCGCTTCCTTTTCAGATCTCCCTCCTACAATTTCTGGATTTGCTATATACAGAACTATGTTCTCTTTTCTGTTGCCCAGTAGATGCTAATGCCCCATCATTTATTTTTGCTTATCTGAAGCATAGTTTCTATAGAGCCACCTTTCCTAAGTGAAAATATTGAAAAACATCCTAAGGTCACTGTGAAATTTATCTTCATGAAATTTCTACCCCATTTCTTTATGTGCTTATTTACTTCCTATTCACAGTAGAATGTAAGACTCATGAAAATAAAGAGACTTGATTTATTTCTCCAGGTCAGGCTATAATCAAACCACATAAAATGCCATGAAAAAATAACTGCCAAAATGGGATATACTTCATGGAATGTAAGTAATTAGAAACAATTTAGACCATTGTCTTGATCAATTAACCTCTAAAAGGAGAATACTCAAAGTACTCTAGAAGTTATTTTGAATTATTTATAATTATTTACTAATAAAATTGTGGAAAATTATACTATTGAAGTGCAACTTTCAATAGCTTTTGGAAATATTTTAGAATAACAAACATAAAAAAATTAGAAGAATAAAAAACAAATATCTAATTACTTACAGAAAATATACAAAATCATTTTAGAAGGACTGAAAATGACTAGCACAAACAAATATCAGTAAAGAGTGCAGTAAAATTGTCAGAGAAATTCTAGTTACATACCAACTAGGAGGAAAGTACTAGAACAAATATTAGCCATGCTTTTCAAACTTTGACAGATGCTTGCTTTAATGTCTATAGTCAGGTGGAGGAAAAATGTCCCTATCTAGAATCTTTTTTTTTTTTTTTTTTTTTTTTTTGGAGAGAGACACAGAGAGAGACAGAGAGAGAGAGGGAGAGGAAGGCAGAGATGGGCGTGCCAGCAGTGTCTCAGCTGCTGAGAACGAAATCCAGATGTGTGCGCCCCCTTGTGGTCAAGTGCAGCGTTGTGCTCTTGCGTCACTTTGCATCTGGCTAAATGTGGGACCTGGAGATTAGAACCAGCGTTCTTAGGCTTAGGAGGCAGGCACCTTAACCCCTAAGCCATCTCTCCAGCTCCCTATCTAGAATCTTTGAAATTATTTACATTTCTAATTATTTTCATCTATAACTATCAAGAGAACACTAACTCTTTTTATCTTGACTATGTAGCAAACAAGCCAAATTTATGTTATCTCTTGTACTATGTTAGGCCAGTAAGAGGGAGAGATTGTGTGTTTGTATAGACTAAAATATTCTCATATCTGTGCAATTTATGTAAATTAATATCTTCTTATCATGATTGTATACCTATTTAATTTAAATGCACTCCTATGAAATGACTTTGTTCTCTTGTGTTATCAAAATCAGATTTCTAAGCTGCAGGGCAAGATCATGAATTCTAGCAAACCCATGAAAGTAATGAATGCCACCCTGGGAGGCCTTTGGGAAACAAGTTGAAGGTTTTTGCCTCCAGGACACACAAAACAATGAGTTTTGCTGAGTGTTCCAGAGTACTTTCTTATTTTAGTCTTGATTCTCCATGGTTGCAGTAAAAATGGAAGCTTCCCTTTCATTTCAAAGAAAGAATGTCATGTAAATAATACCTTACAATTTGAGTGCATTCTCTTCACTCTCATTCATAATATGGAGAAAGTTGTTTCTATTAATTAATTTGCCATGCATTAAACAAATAACATTTTAATTACTCTAATACAGTTCATTATGTCTGAACACACAGAGTTTATGTTTCAGTTATGTCACTGGGTATTAAACAAATAAAATATTAATGAAAATTTTAATATGTATTATACAGGAGCAGTAGCAGGGCAGTTATATATATTCAACTGTAGAAACTGCATACTTGAAGAACAAAAAAAAAATACTCTGCAGAAATCAGGGACACTGCATTTAACTTGTCTTTTTTGTTAATGTGTGTGTGAGAGAGAGACAGAGGGAAAAACAGAGAGAGAGAGAAAGAGACAGAGACAGAGAGGGAACAACAGGACCTCCAGACACATGTGCCATGTTGTGTATCTTGCTTTACGGGTGTATTAGGAAATTTAACCAGGGCTAACAGGCTTCACGAGAAAGTGCATTTAACCGCTGAGTAATCTCTCTACCCCCATAATGTGTCTTTCATTAGTAGAAAAAGGGCATTTCAAATTGTAAAATTTAGGAACCTGAGAGAGTACAGAAATTCAAATACTGTGATATTTCTGAATTTCTTTTCCTAATGTATCTGGTGCTTAAATTGGTAGTAGACCAAACAATCTCCAAAGATTTCCTTCACTAATTTCTAGACTACATGCACACTCTACCTGTTACTGAACAAAGGGACTTTTCATATTTTAAAAACTGGGAGATAAGGGAATTATTATGAAATATTGATATGAATCCAAGTCTTGATTGATCTCTGTATGAAGTAGGCAAGAGGCTCCAGGCTAGAACATAAGAACAAGGACCAAAGGAAGCTGTGTCTGAAATGATACACTTTAAAAAGAACATCAGGTTAAAAGCCGTATAATGTAGGAATCTTAGAGAACTACGCAGGACAAAGCCACATTTTCCCCCAAGGATTATCGTCTACCAATATTTTACATCTAGAATGGTTTTACAATAAAATTATATTGCTTGACATTACTATATCTGTGGCGATTTGCTACACTAGTTTTATAAGACATACACATATCTATCTTGATACACAGTTTGTATTATTTCAGCTGGAATGATATCTACCATAATGTAGTTAGCTCAAGCAAGAATGTATATTGGGGATGAGAACAGGCTTTTGACTTCTTTAATTTCAAAATATATACACATATATATTCATATTATATATATATATATATATATATACCTATTAGTTATAATTTTTTAAATCAACTGCTTTCAAGCCTGAAATATCAGTTATTAGTTACTATTATATGCATTTTTTATAAAATATCAATTACAAGATCCTTGTATGCCTTTTCAGATGAGGAACATAATGCATGGCTACTTTTATTACTTTGGACATATATCCTTAATATATTTTTAAAATTTCCCCATAATTGTCAAGTATCCAAATTTTATCTGCTTTGCATGAGAATTGGTTTTGCCAATCTTATAATCTTATAATAAGTTTGTGTACTTATTTTATTTACCTATGAAATACACAAAGTATTCTAATAAGCTTGAAATGTTTACTACATCATGTGGTTAATGCAAGATCTGTTGTCAAAGTGCCTGACATGCAGATGGTATTAAATACCCACTGTCATTCCTCCCTTCTTCTGCTTCCTTGTCAAATCTCCCCACCTGTGGGAAACATTCATCAGGGGCTCATATAGACAGGACCTATAGCTCATTTAACCTGAGACTTTTCAGTTTCACACTGAAGATGGGCTGATAATTCCTTCAGAGACTCTGCTGCTGTGTCTAGGTCCCCACCCCTGCCCACACGCACAATCCCTACACAGTCAGTGCTATCTGAGCAGCACAGAACAGTGAGGGGTTCTTCATATGTCAGCTACATCTTTCTCTTCTCTGACAAACATGAGCCAACTTTCAGAGTGATGGGAACTAACCTAGATTAAAGTGCCCAACAACGAATTGGTACCAAATAAATATTATGTAAATCATAGACAAAAAGGCTGAGAGTATGAAGCTAAGTGAATTTGCAATGGTCATCCTCTGAATGCATTCTAGGTGACATTGTTTTTATGAATATTCAGCAGTTATAAAAGGAGAATCTTTCTGCAAGACTAGATGTATGTGCATATTTCAGTCATTGTATTTAATTCAATATAATAATTTAGAGTGCTCCTTCATTTTCAACTCATTTTCAGCAAAGATAGAGGATTTGCTTCTATGTTAAAGGATCTTTGGCACAGCGATATCCTGACCCGAGAGGGTGAGGCTGAGGTGCATGAACAGGTGGTATTTATTTCAGATAAATACAATGAATAAATCCCTAATAAGCTATACTAACCTCAGTATGACTAGGGAAAAACTAAAAACACAGTTACTTAAAACAACTTTGGGACACCTGATATTCCTACAGAGAAGTTAGCATTCACCTTAGATGTCTGACACCATGCCACACTCAGGGATAAGTACAAGTATGATCACATTTATGATGATAGTAATGGAATCATACTGTCAATTTCTAATGAGAAACTGCATCTCTCAAACACTAATAAATATAGTCGGTGGCATATATATTCATATGTATATATTCATATTTATAGGCCATTAAATTTACATTGTCAAAAAAATGGCCATATCAAAATTTGCTGATCTAAATGAAACAGAATTACAATTTCAAAGCAACAGATATGTTTTGGGTTTCATAGTTACCTAATCTTTGTGTATGTATTTGCAACCCACAGCCATCATAGGGTATAACTGTGATCTATAATGGGTGATAACTATGATTCATTAAACATACTATTAATGATAAACCAGGGATGTAGTGACTATGGAACACTTTACATTGTGAGAATTTATAATTTTCATTTATTTCTTAGGAATAGAGCAACATGTTCATTAATAGCCATTATACTGTGAGATGGCAGGCTAGGTAAAATTGACAATGACTTGAAAATAAAGACTGTCAGTAGTATGATCTCCTAGATGGCACACAAGCTATTTGGATATAAAATAATACTTCTTTTTAAAATTAATTTATTTTTCATTAGTTATGCTCATAATGTGAAAACATTCATTTTGGTGCCATTGATAGCCTCCTCCCTGTTCTCCCCACTCCAGAATGTGGGTCATGCATTGTGCGGGTAGCCATCAGTTATTTGGAAAAGGCACTAACTTGTGGCTCTAACAATCTCTCTGCCCCCTCTTCTGTGAATTTCCCTGAGCCATGTTGGGTTCATTTTAGGTCTACTTCAGTGATGAGGTCTTGAGTGTCCTCTGTGTCCATCTCCTTTACCCTTGCTCTGGTGTTAGGCTCACCAAGAAAGCAGCATTCTTGCTCATTTCCCCAATTATTCTATGGATTCAGCTGGGCCCTGGTGAGATGTGATAGGCTGATCCTCTCCTCAGGTTTGGTGTCCATCTGAAAAAGAGAAGCAAATTCTCCAACAGAGAGAGAAGTCAACATTGGATACACAGGATAACCATTATTATTTAAGAGAGAATTTTATAGATATAAGCCCTCTTGTAGCCCACAATTGGTGGGAGCTCAATATTGGAGAGCAGGCTCATTTTTTAATATGTTTCTGACTTGTTTCCCAGCTCCAGCTATGAGTTCCATTCTACTGAGCAGATCTGTTAGCCAAATCAAGAGCAGTTGGTTACCCACCATGGCTGTGTGCTACTATTGCACTTGTGTAAATGTCATGTCAAGTAAAAAATACTTCTTGCCGGGCAAGGTGGAGCACACCTTTAATTCCAGCACTTGGGAGGCAGAGGTAGGAGGATCGCAGGAGTTCGAGGCCACCCTGAGACTGCATAGTGAATTCCAGGTCAGCCTGAGCTATAGTGAAACCCTACCTTGAAAACCAAACAAAAACAAACAAAAAAATACTTCTTAATCTAGAAGAGAGTTGCTGTTAAATATGTTACAAATATTCTTAGAAATAAAGCAACCTACTAAAAACATACTCTTTAAAATTTTGAAATGTGGAGTACATGAGTAAAATAAAGCTTTAAAAACAAAAAATGCTATCAATTAAATTTTAATGTACCAGAGTAAGAATGCATTTTTAAAACACGTAAATGTAGAAACTTTCATTATAGAGATTATATTATTTTATCATGAAGAAATTAGATGAAGTAGTTTCAAGAACAAATATTCACTTGATTGAACTTAATAAATATAACAAATATACAAATATGCATACTTAAAAGCTTTCTTTTCCTATAGAGCTGTGGGAATAGACAGTAAAGGAAATTGTTACCATTTTCTTAGTACATTTTGAAATGCAGCCATATTTTCTCATTTTTCTCATTAAATACACTTAAGGTTATTGAGGAAAGCAATTTTTCTTTGCATTTTATAGTATAAGAAGCCATCATCTTCATGTTTTTAGGTGATTTGGAGCAGCTTACAGTTCTGGTCATAGTGTGGGCTCTGTTTCAAGATGTGATTGAAGAGGTTTACCTAGCCAGCTAGCTACAGCTATTGTTACAAAGATGGACAAGTGACTCAAAACTGGACCACAAGAATCCTCCTC
Source organism: Orientallactaga sibirica (assembly GCA_036365145.1). NCBI lineage: Eukaryota > Metazoa > Chordata > Mammalia > Rodentia > Dipodidae > Orientallactaga > Orientallactaga sibirica. Next base: position 81,723,927 of record JAEOAD010000003.1, on the reverse strand, counting down.
TAGATAACCAGGTTAATGAATATTAGGGTTTTGATGTGCCTTACAATGCTTTAACAAAAATTCTTATTTTCTTGTTGTATAGATTCGTCACCTCCTGAAAGTGAGATCAACCAGTTCTAATGTCTCCTTTTGTTCTTTTGTACTCCTACAATTTGAATTTAATAATAAAAAATGCCTTCCTTGGCACACAGATGTCAGGAGTAGGGTGATGAACATATGGCCCAGAATCACCGAGCAGTACCTTTCATAATCATCAATGCCAAGTCATCACAACATGGAGCACATTTGCCTGCACTGAACAACAGTTTTGAAACAATACTTATTGTTATATGTTACTGAGGCATTCAAGTTAGTAATTGTGAAATCTTGATCCCCAGGCTTATTTAATAGAATTTGCATTATATACTGGGTGTGAGAATTTTGCCCTCTTAAATGATCTCATTCATTCATGCATTGATGGATTATTATGTTCTGAGGACCATGGCTTTATGAGAAACACATCTCTCTCTGGTATTCTAGGAACACTTTTACCATGTGAGACTCTATGAAGAAATTTGACCTTGGACTTTTCAGTCTCCCAAAACAGTAAAATTTTAAAAAATAATTTCAATGAATTATTTAGTCTTGGGTATTTTATTATAGCATCAGAAAACAAAAATGTGGATTGGCTATCAATAGATAATGAACAGACTGGGGCAGTGAGTACGGGAATGAAAGTACTCAAAAGCCTATGTTCAGATTTTGTATACATGCTCAAAGATGAGCAGGCACCTATATACTTAAGTGGTTGACCTAAATACCTCTTTGCCACACAGAGATTTCAATGTCTAATATAGTAAAGATGTTTGATATAGTGATCAATATAGTGATGATATTCAATGTCTAATATAATGACTATACAGTAATATATGTATTAAAGGTAATTTATCGTGTGGTACTTATAAACATAGACATACAGTATATATAATATATAACATATATATATATATATATATATATATATATATAAAACATATATATAACTTGTATTTGAATGCTTGTATACTCTTTAAGATTATGTTTCTTACAGTTCAGAGATATAAGAACAGCAAAAACATGCTTGTATATAATACCTGCATTCCTTTTTTTTTCGGGGGAGTGTGGGGGAGCAAAGGATTTATTTTGGCAGTCTCAAGGCAAGCTCCATGATAGCAGGGGAAAGCATGGCATGAGCAGAGGCTGGACATCACCTCTGCACAGGGTAAACAGCAGCAGGAGAGTGAGCCAACTCCTGGCAAGAAGGAGCTGGCTATAACACCCCTAAACCTGTCCCCAACAACACATCTCTTCCAATAAGGCTTCATCTCCCAAATTTCCATCAACTGGAGAACAGAAATTCAAAACACAGGACAGGACACATCTGATACAAACCACCACAACCCCCAAACTTTCTCCCTCTGACTCTTCTTGTTTCTTTAGAAATCTAGGATCTGGTGGGACAAAGTTGCGGCCAGTAGGCAGGTGGGCGATGTGTGTTAACTCTCCGTCTGTATGTGGATGGCTTGGGCACTGCAGAGGGCAGACAGAATAGCCTCTGTCCTGTTGTGCATATGGTCGCTGGGGGAGATGGAATGAGCTGGAAACTGATCCCAAACAGAGCAGAGATGCAAGTAGAGAGACCTTCGGAACACAGTGATGTTCTCGGCCCCTGGCAACTAGGGTGCCCCTGTGTACAAAACACACACACACACACACACACACACACACACACACATTATTCTTTTCCTATTTAACTTTCATGCATTTGGAAGTTGATTATGAATTAAAGGAAGAGGGCTTCCTTTGGTTTTTCAAGGCAGGGTCTCACTCCAGCTCAGGCTGACATGGAACCCAGTATGTAGTCATAGGGTGGCTTTGAACTCATGGCAATCCTCCTATCTCTGCTCCCGAGTGCTGGGATTAAAGGCATGTGCCACCACCTGGTTTTGAATGCATGAATTCTTAAAAGAATGTAGCTTAAATTTCAGTCATAGGATGTGGCTTCTTTCAATCATTCAAAACCCATAACAATTTTTAGTAATTTTAAGAACATGTGGGAATCTAAGCTAAGAACTAGACTTTCAAAGGTATGTGCAATCTCATTATTAGCTCACAATTTGCTAATAAGACAGCTATGTAAAGAAATAAAACCACTACACAGAGTTCTGATCACCTGGTTCAGCCCCATAACTGAATGAGAGACGCAAGGCTACACACTGCCTCTCCTTCCTTCCCCTTCTGAACCAGAATGAAGGCCAGAGAAAAGGACTGTTCAGTATAACACATGCTGTGCACCACTTTCCTGAGCAGGGCCTGCAGTGAGGTGTACTCCCCCACCACCAACTCTGTTCCCCCTGGTGTGAGGGTATCCATGCCTGAGCCATCTTGAAATGGAAGTGGCAGGAGCCCAGGCCCCATGTTCCCTCATGGCCTCTCCACTGCCCTGTGGGTAAGAGGAGCTGCCTCCTACCCTCTCAGCACTCTTGGTGTCTCGACCTAAGGAATAAGCCTGCTCAAGCATGTACAGGGTGTAGTGGTGTGAGGTGCCTCCTCTGTCTGCTTTTTGGCTATGGAGACTTGGGATTTTTAACCTTACATATCTTTTTCCTTCATTCAAAACAAAACATTTTTTAGCACACTGAAAAAAAAAAGCCAAATATTTTGTGCCTTTCTAAGGCTGCATTTTAGGACTTAATATGGAAATAAGGGGGTCAGAGCTCCTCTACCTTTGAGTGTCCTTAGCCCTAGAGTCTTGGGTACAGGGAAGAGTCTATGGCTGGAGAGATGGCACATCAATGCAGGATGTCTACAGTCCCTGTTCCCCATCATGATGTTTCATTGGAAGAGAACCATTTTACCTGGGCATCATTTAGTTGGTTCCAATCAGCAACTAATGTGTACAACCTCCAAGTGTACTCTGGCCCATTCCAAGTGCTCCAATCCCCTGGTCGTATTTATGTCCCTGATGTGTGAACTGTGGGACACTCTCTCTGGAGAAGGGGAGATGGGTTCTTTGTTGTCTTCTTTCTGCTGGATCCTGAGCCAGCCTCAACCTCCTGCCTCTGACTTGGCTTTCCTTTCATTTGAAGGCTTCACACTTAAGCATTAAGTGACTAGAGACTGCTACAGGGTCTGCTTTTCTCCAGAGAAGGGCAGGAGGGAACACAGACCCTGAAGTCTATCAGTCACAGTGATAGGTTTCAAGGAAAAAAAAAAAAAAAGGAAAATTTCTCTACAGTAACATTTCACTTACCCTCACCCTTTTCCCAGTTCTCCCCTGCCTATAACTAACAAAGTGGGAGATAGAAAGAATTCTTTTTAAGGTCCTCCTCATTCAAGATTTTGAAATTTTTGGCCTGGGTGGGACTGGAGAGAACTTGATGTTTTCCCCAGAATAAAGAGTCCCAATTTGTATATCAGTGTTAAGAAGCATAACAGACACCTAGATGAGATTTTCATGGAGTATTTTAAAAGTGTGTCATTAATATAAAAGTTTATATTAGCATTATGTAATCATTCTTACCTGTAAAGAATAAGAAAAGCAGAAGGTAAATATACTTACAGAGAATAGCAGAGCTTTAAGATTTTCATTTTAAGTCCATTTTGTTTTGCTAATGTATTAAATGTTTAGAGGTCTGTTATACTAATGCTATTTATTAATTTTTTTTCATTTCCTTACACAGTTAACTAAAAGAGCTTTTTCAAGCACCCATGTCTGTAAAACGTATTTTTCTTGTAGCAAAAAAAAGAAAAAAATAAATAAAACTAGTACCTTCAGAAAATTAAAGAAGAGTGTAGTCATATATGTAAAAAACAAAAATTTTCTTAGTTAAGAAGTTTAAAGAGTGAGACTTTGTTCCTTACAAACATGGAGGGTCTCTGGTTTTCTCATAATGTGTTCCATTTCTATATGTAGAATCTGTAAAATAAATCAATATTTAAATCTAACAAAATAAATTTTAGTATAAAAATTCAATTTTCTTTCACAGATCACCCAAATGTACTTTGAAAAGTACACACAATATACCAGGTACCTTTCTAATATGTTTTTATGCTTGTTAAGTATATAATTAACAAATATAATTTAAAATTTTAATAGTTACCACTATGTAATATGTAAATATAGAATAGAAATTTTAATACTAAATTATTATGCATTGCATAACATCTAGTTTCTAGAATTATTAAACAAATCTTCAGTAGCTTTACCTGCTTAGTTTATAGTATTTTGTGATGACAATTATATAATTACATAATCAAAATCCCTAATTTGCACCAGTAATAGTATCCCTAAGTATTAAGGAATGGCTATTATATGCAAAAATGTGCTATGTTGAGAACCACTGCTATACACCTAGAGATCATCCAGATTCTCAGGGAAACATAATGCTTTTCCTCAGTCAAGTTCATACTAAAAGATAGGACTCTTCTAGAACTAAAGTCCAGTTCAACTGATTCAAATTTAGATGTTATTGTTGGTAGAAGTTATTGTTTTCTTTACTGTAACAAGTGTAAGCAAAATGTGTGATGAAGGAAGGGACCCAGAGGTGAATGAAACACCACCTTCATCCAAACATGTCGTCTATGAAGTACTACTGAGATTCAGAAACAATGGCTGGACACCTGATTCTAGAAAGGGTATCTTGGCAAAGGTCTGACATGTAAGCACTCATATTAAAGCGTTGCTTATGTTGTGTTGATATTTAATTTATTTATTATTTCATTAGGTAGTGTTCATAATTCTAAAAGTGTGAGGAAAAGTTTCAAGATGTAAGAATTTCAGTAAACAGTAGAAGGGAGAATGAAAGAGAACTACAAGTAGATTGCTTGTCAGTGAGTTACTTGACTGATGTATGTTCCTGAATGATTGACTTTCTGTCTCATTACAGGGAGCTCCTTGCTATATAAGATTATATTCTGAGAGTTTTTTCTGTCCTTGCATCTCAAACTATACAGAAAATAATATCTAAGAATATTAAATATTTAGAGTCATGCAAATTATGACATGAAGAAATAATGTTTCTGTAATGTGAAGGAAGTATGAGGTTATAAGAAATCTAATGGGGCTGAAGAGATGTCTTAGTGGTTAAGGTGCATATCTGTGAAGCAACCTAAGGACCCAGGTTCAATTCTCCAGGCCCAATGTAAGCCAGATGCACAAGGTGGCACATGATCTGGAGATGCTTTGCAGTGGCAAGAGGCCCTAGCATATTAATTCTCTCTCTCTCTTTCTCTCTCCTCTCTCTCCCTCTACCTCCCTTTCTGTCTCTAATAAATAAATAAAAATAAAGAAAATAAAGAAAAAACAAGAAATCTCATGTACTATGAGCAGGATATAACTAATTAAGCTTCTGAACCATTGATGCAAGTGCACAGATTGATAGTAAAATTAAACCCAGCTTATTTAAATTTTGTATTTCATTCAATTTACTTTGTCAATGTGTATACCTAGATTCTGATGGACTATTATTGGGTGATGAATACAGAAAGTTAGAAGAAAAGTCTAGTGCTCTGATGACTGTGATAATGTTAATTATGTTTGGCTCGGGGCATATTGCACATAGTTAGTGGAAGTAAATGCTTCTTCAATTCCCCAGTGAGTATGTTCTGAAAATGCCCTAGCTAAAGATTTATTTAGCAATCAGAAATTTCAGAAGAGTACTTCAGATAAACATAAAAATAAAATACTCAGAACATGTTTTGGAATAGTTAAAGCAAAGCAATATAAAAGTTCTTGGAGAAAGAGACAAAGTAAGGCATGAGTATATATGATGACAAAAAAAAAATACAGATTTCATAGGCTACCATTACAGAAGAATTTTAAGTCTTTAATAATTTGATGTGAGGCAAAATATAAACATTTAGTTCCATTAAACTTAGACCAGTTAACAAGCAGGACTATTGAAAATATGAATATCTATCTTAAAATTATAATCATTTAGCCCTATGCATCACTATATCCTACAGAATTCTGTCAGAATTCAAAGCAAATATAGTCTTATTTTTATTAATATCTCAATATTAAAAAGTGTCTCATTTATTAACAGCAAAGTAGAACCATGTAAGCTTCAATATAAACAAATTTTTAAAAAGTTAGTAAGTGGTAACAATGTTCTGAAAACTAGTAATATACAGAATCAGCTCTTGAATTCCTTGGAGGCATTTCTTCAAAATATATACTAGAACAACATGTTAACAAAGGAGAAAGGGAAGGATTGTTAATAATTTTTCATAGATGAATAGATAGTCCCAGTTTATAAAAGACAATTTTTAGTAAAATATAATGAAGGTACATTAAGACTTATCACACCAGATCATCAATGAATGAGTGTGTGCATGTGTGTAATGTGGTTTGCTATTTTGTGTGTTATGGTGTATGTATAGGTATGTTGCCATGTAGAGTCTTATGAGATCACCTGCTCTGGGTCCTGGGGAATCTAACTAAAACAGTCTCTTTGGATTCTTCAAACCTCCATGTTTGTTCATGAAGTACTTAACTGTCTACCCATCTTTCCTGGCCCTCCCTAGCCCTGAAATTTCATTTATTAAACTCATACAATTTCACATTCATGTACATTTACACATGTTATCTTTGATTCTTATGGAACAAATATGTAAGTACATTATTTTCTATGTCTTTGATAATATAAAGTGTAACTATCCTTATTTATTTTTGTGCTTTTTTACTCAAAATATATTCCAATATGAACCATTGTGGTTGCTCAACTGTGTGGAAAAAAAAAAAAAACACTATAATGAAAGTTAGCCTATTAGTTTTTTGTTTTTTTTTACTCTCATATGACAATGTGCTTGATTATATAAGACTTGATTCAAATATTTTCCTCATTGTTTCCTCATTGTTTATTGGGTTATTTGGGTTAAGACAATATTTGTACAAATTTCTCAGGTAGAATGATATTTTATGTGCATATTTTACAGTAGTACAGTCTGAGTAATTGCCATATCTATCACATTCAACTATGTTCATTTTCATGGGGAAAGCATGAAAATGTCTCCCTTCTATCTTGACATATACAATTCTATTATCACTCTTTTTTTTTTTTGAGAGACACAGAGAGAGACAGAGAGAGAGGGAGAGGAAGACAGATAGAGATGGGCATGCCAGCAGTCTCTCAGCTGCTGAGAACTAAATCCAGATGTGTGCACCCCCTTGTGGTCAAGTGCAGCATTTCACCCTTGTGTCACTTTGCATCTGGTTAAACATGGGACCTGGAGATTGAACCACCTTTCTTAGGCTTAGGAGGCAGGCTCCTTAACCGCTAAGCCATCTCTCCAGCCTTCTTTCTTTTATTATTATTTTTTTTTGCACCCTTGCATCACTTTGTGTCTGGCTAAACATGGGACCTGGAGAATCTAACAGGCATTCTTAGGCTTAGCAGGCAGGCGCCTTAACTGCTAAGCCATCTTTCCACCCCCAGTAATCACTCTTCTTATTCTTTTGTAAAACTAAGAATTCTTAGGGATTTTCTGAAATGAAAATCATAAGTTTTACTTAATTAACTAGTGTGAATTTTAAAATCATTTAGTTATACAATAGGAACCAGCATTGATTATAACAAGGGAAAGTATGGTTACTTGTTTGCAAACTTCACCTTTTAATTGGGGGTTGTGATGTCTTTAGAAAAACCATGTTGTTAGTAAGAAGCCAAGTTACATTTGGTAGCTCATGTTTTTTCATTATATTGTTATTGACCAACATTATTCTGAAAGATATGTGATCAACTATTAAACATGTATACATGATATAATTCACTTATAAAATGCTAATATAAGTTAATGTATTAGCATAGCAGTTAGCATTATAGACTTGAAGGGCTAGCAGTACAGCTTATTAGAGAGCTTTAACCATTCCATAGTAGAGGATATTTACATTTAGAGACACTTTTTGAACACACCAGCATATTTTATTGACATTTATATTTTCTAGTGTAATTTTAATTTAATTAAAATAATTTACATTGGACATAATTGTAATATACATTTTGATCAATCAAATTTGCAAGATGAAAAGGTTATAGTTTCAGAGGTTTCAGTCCATGATCTGTTGGTCTTCTTGATTTTAGAGCTGGTTCCAGGCAAAGCCTCATGGTAAAGCACAAACAACAAAGTCACTCATCTTAAGTTGAGCCAGGGAAGAGAGGAGAAGAAAAGATAAAGACTGTGGACCTTCAATAGCATATAAATTCAAGGTCCTAGTTATCCCACCTCAACATTATCAACACCTCCTGATAATGCAAAGTTGGGTACAAAGTCTCTAGCACATGAGCCTTGAGGAGATATTGAAAATCCAAGACATTCTAATGTTATTCATAGATAGTACTCAGGAGTGGTAATAAAACTTGAATTTAAATGTTTTCTAAACATTTTTGGAACCATAGAATTTTTTGATGTTTTTGTTTTTGTTTTCCAAGGTAGAGTCTAATTGTAATTCAGGCTGACCTGGAATTCACTGGATAGTCTCAGGGTGGTCTCAAACTCATGGTGATCCTCCTACTTCTGCTTCCCAAGTGCTGGGATTAAAAGAGTGTGCCACCACACCTGGCTTTTTTTTTTTTTTTTAATTTTTAAAAAATCTACATTATCGGAGGCTGGTGGGATGGCTTAGAGGTTAAGGCATTTGCCTGCAAAGCCAAAGGACTCAGGTTCGATTACCCAGGACCCACGTTAGCCAGATGCACAAGGGGTGCATGCGTCTGGAGTTCGTTTGCAGTGGTTGGAGTCCCTGGAGCGTCCATCCTCTCTCTCTCTCTTTCCCTCTTTCTCTGTCAGATAAATATATATATATATATAAGTAAAATCTACACTATAGGTTCATACCTATAATTCCGCCATTCAAGAGACTGATATAGGACAATTGCTGTGAATTCAAGCCTGGGCTACAGAGTGAATTCAAGGTCTACACAGGCTAGAGTGAATATCTGCCTCAAAAAAGAAATCTTAGGGGCTGGAGAGATGGCTTAGTTGTTAAGGGCACAGGCCTGCGAAGCCTAAGGACCCCGGTTCGATTCTCCAGGTCCCATGTAAGCTAGAAGCACATGGAGACACATGCTTCCGGAGTTTGTTTGCAATGGCTGGAGGCCTGGCACACCCATTCTCACTCTTTCTCTCTCTGTCTCCCTCCTTCTGTCTGTCTGTAATAAATAAATAAAAACTTAAAAACAAAAAGAAATCTTATATTAAGATTCCACAAATTATTATTATTTTGTTTGGCTTATCATATTAAAACAATAGCTTAAATATACTAACCAGTTTTAAATGTCACATTTTGGAATATCTTTTTTTTAATTAGATAAAAGGCATATATTGAAAGTAAAATAAAAGAAAATTAGCATAACAATTAATAGCAAAACTGTAGATGGTGCTTCTCCCAAGCTAAGAGAACATGGGAAACATGTCAATTGCATAGCTTCTATCACTTGATAACATTAGCAGAGCAAAGAGACAAAACAACAACAAAAGCCAGATAAGCCAGAAACAAGAAATACAGCAATTCACATTCACAGATACCATGACTCTATAAAGTTCCCCCAAAGAATATCTAAAAATATATTTTATAACTAATAAGTTTAACAAGCAAATACCACTGTACAAAGTTTAATCATATCACTATATAATTGTAATAAATCCAGAATGCAAAATTTAAATATCCATTTTCTTTTATTTAATATTTTTCTTAGTTATGTATGTAGTATATATACAACCATGATGATATTATCATTAGCCTTCTCCCTGTCCTCCCCATGGGTAATGTGGGTCTTGCCTATGGGTAGCATTTAGTTATGCAGTAGAGGCAATTACTCTGTGTATAATGACCAAACTCATGGCTCTAACAATCTTTCAGCCCCCTCTTCCATGAATTTCCCTGAGCCATGTTGGGTTCATTTTATGTCTATTTTTGTGACAAGGTTTTGTGAGTCTCTGTGCCTCTGGATATCTGATTTGGTAGGGATTGACAGTTCTTTGTGTCTATCTCCTTTACCCTTGTGCTGATACCAGGTTCACCAATAAAGCAGCACTCATGCTAATTTCCCCTATAACTCAATGGCTTCAGCTGGTGCCCTGTTGAGGTGTGATGGGTTGATTCTCTCCTCAGGATATGCGTCCATCTAAAAGAGAGAAGCAGATTCTCCAATGGAGAATACAAGATACATGGATACATGGATAACCATTATTATTTTAGAGAGAATTAAATAAGTGTAGGCCCTCTTGTATCCCAATATTAATAGGAGCTTGATATTGGAGAGCAGGCTCATTTTTGGATATGGTTCTGACTTGTTTCTCGTTTCCAGGTATGAGTTCCATTACACTGAGCGTATCTGTTAGCCAAATCTAGAGCAGTTGGTTACCCCCATGGCTGTGTGCCACTACTGCACTTGTGTGAGCATCAGGTTAGGTTGTTTGCTGCTGAGTAGTTTAGACCACGAGTTGCTTAGACAGATGTTGGTTGTTCTCCCCCAGTCACTAATCTAGTGCCTTCTGGCACTAGACAAGCTAACTGTCAGGGCACTGAGTCTCCTCCAGATTCCAGCCAGGTCTCTCCATGTTCCATCCTAACAACATATGGTGTCTTCAGCAGTAGGGTCTTACCAATAACTTTTGGTGAGTCATCAAGTACTCTGACAGAAATCTGTCCTCTTTTGGGAAACCTTGCAAGTCTCACTGATCAATAGCTCATTGTGGATGTTAACCACATGCTGATATTTGGAGTTACAGATATGTGCCAAGGGAAAAGAAGGAAGAAAAATTATGGGTAATATGAAAGAGAAAGAGAGAAGAGAGAAGAGAGAGTGATACAGAGAGAAACAGAGGAAGATTGAAGTTAGTCTTCATCATACCCTCTCCAGGCCCCTGTGATTCAGGTATTCTCTCTAAGCACCTGATGTAGGTTTGACCTTTTAGTATGTCCTTCAGGATATAGGATTTTATGGTATCTTTTCCATTTGGGTCCCACTTTCTGTCCACCCACTCACCCTTTCCCTTCCCTCCCATCCCACCAACCCTATTGTCCAGTCCTCTAGATGTTTAGTAGTGTGTCAGCATCTCGGGAAAATACAAATCAGGAGTCACAGATGAGTGAGATCATGTGATGCCTATCTTTCTGTGATTGGAGAAGTTTTCTAAGAGTGGTCTGTTCCAAGTTTGGCCATTAAAAAATTTTTTTATTTAATTTATTTTTGGAGAGAGACACAGAGAGAAACAGACAGAGAGAGAGGGAGAGGGTGACAGATAGAGAATGGGCGTGCCAGCAGTCTCTCAGCTGCTGTGAAAAAAATCCAGATGCATGTGCCCCCTTGTGGGCAAGTGTGGCATTGTGCTCTTGAGTCACTTTGCATCTGGCTAAACATGGGACCTGGAGATTGGAACCACTGGAGATTGGAACCAGCATTCTCAGGCTTAGCAGTCAGGTGCCTTAACTGCTAAGCCATATCTCCAGCCCAAGTTTGGCCATTTTTATTCAAATTGCTTTGTGTCATTTTTCCTTGCTGATGTGTAGAATTCTATTGTATAGATATACCACATCTTAGTTATCCATTCATCTAATGATGGACATCTGGGTTGATTCCAGCTCTTAACTTTTATGAATTGAGCAGCTATAAACATGGCTGAGCAAATATCTCTGAACTGAGGCTTGGAGCTTTTAGGGTAAATGCCCAGTAAGGGAATTACTGGGTCTGTTGCTACCTCTATAGTCATCATTTTTAGGAGTTTCCATATTGCTGTGCATAGTGGTTGTACCAGCTGACATTACCACCAACAGTGAAGGAGGGTTACTTTTTCTCTATAACCTCACCAGCATTTGTTGTCATTAGATTTTTTTTATTTTATATTTTTATTTTTTGGAGAGAGACACAGAGAGAGACAGAGAAAGAGGGAAAGGCAGAGAGAGAGAATGGGCATGCCAGCAGCCTCTCAGCCACTGTGAATGAATTCCAGATGTGTGTGCCCACTTGTGGGCAAGTTTGGCATTGCACCCTTGCATCACTTTGCATCTGGCTAAAAGTGGGACCTGGAGATTGGAACCGACATTCTTAGGCTTAGCAGGCAGGTGCCTTAACCTCTAAGCCATCTCTCCAGGCCTCATTAAATTTTTTTAAATGTTTGATGTCCTTACTGGGATAAGGTGTAATCTCACAGATGTTTTAATTTGCATTTCACTGATGATTAGGGATCTTGAACATTTTCTTAATTGTGTGTTTGCCATTTGTAGCTCTTCCTCTGAGAACTCCCTGTGTGCTTCTCTGCCCCATTTTGTGAGCCGGTTGTTTGATTTTTTTATTATTTAGGTTTTTGAGTTCTTTGTAGATTTTAGAAATTAGGCCTCTGTCTGATGTGTATCCTGCAAAAATGTTCTCCCATTATGTGGGTAATCTATTGGCTCTGCTTGTTGTATATGTGTCAGTGAAAAAGCTTTTCAGCTTCATGATATCCCAATGGTTGAGTGAATGTTTAATTTCCTGCGCTACTGGGGTTTTGTTCAGGAAGTCTTTTCCCAGTCCTATATCATGGAAAGTGCCTCCTACTTTTTGTTCCAGTAGTAGAAGTGTTTCTGGTCTTATATTGAGGTCTTTGATCCATTTGCATGGCAAAATGTTTGAGTCGAGTTCCATTTTCCTGCATATGGTTATCCAGGTTGTCCAGCACCATTTGCTGAAGATACTATTTTTTTCCAGTCTACATTGTTGGGGCCTTTGTCAAATATCCAGTAGAGGGGAAAGACCTTTACAATGAAAACATAAAAACACTCAAGAAAGAAATTGAGGAGGACCTGAGAAAATGGAAAGACCTCCTATGCTCCTGGATAGGGAGAATTAATATTGAAAATGGCAATCTTTCCAAAAACAAGATACAGATTTAATGCAATACTAATAAAAATCCCAACATCTTTCTTTAGAGATGGAAAAAAATGATCTCAAAATTCATATGGAATGGCAGCAGGCCTTGGATATCCAAGCCTATCCTCAGCAAAAGAAATACCTCTGGAGACATCACTATACCTGATTAAAGCTATACAACAGAGCCATAGTAATAAACACAGTGTGGTACTGGCATAAAAACAGGATGATAGACCAGTGGAACAGAATAGAGGATCCAGACTTTGGGTTCAAGTAACTACAGCTACTTGATAGGGAATATATCTTACCTAAGTATTTTTCTTCATGTGAGGACAATGATGGCCAAATCCAATCAGAATGCCACTGCCAAGAAGTATGAAGTTCATTTTGATCTCTGTGTAAAGTTTTAAGAAGATCCTCATTTACAACTATACTTTTTATTCTCTGCCTATTAAACAGAGAAAAGTCCTTTTTAAGTTATGGCAACATAGTTAACATTGCAATACTTCACAAATGATGCTACTCTGAAAGATGCATTTGTGCCTTTGGCAGATTTACTAATTTGCTTATAATTGTAGGGCTTCTGATTCTATAATGCTGTGCACTTTTTTAAAAAGAAAGATATGCTTTAAATTTCTCATGTTGATAATATAAATATTTAGTACAATAAGGATGGAGATATGATCAAATTTATTGTGTCAGTCAAATTTGTGCATAATTTTATAATATAGTAAAAACAAGCCTTGAAAAACACTTCTCATGTAAAGATAGTTTATACTTTTAGATAGTCTTCCTAATGAAATGAGTGAAAAAATACTTGTAGCCTTTTTGTTGCTATTAGTACAGATAAACCATGCCTGGGAACCACAGTTCTATCTTTAAAAAAAAAAAAAAAATACTTATTTCAGACAGACAGACAGAATGGGTGCACCAAGTATCTCTAGCCACTGCAAACAAACTGTAGATGTATGTGCCACCTTGGCTTTATGTGGGTACTGGGGAATCAAACCTGGGCTGTGTGAATTTGCAGGCAAGTGCCTTACCCACTAAACCATCTCTCCAGCCTGACACTTCTATTTTTAATCATGCTATTTACAACAAACCTTTGAAGTTCATCAGTCAAAATCAGACAGATAAATAGATAATCACTGTTGAAAATTCACATGCACTGCCCATACCCCAAATCTGTGGAGTAGCTTGGAAATAAAATTTACCATTGGTTGGATAATATTTTTATTCTCATAATTTTATGTCTTTATTTTGTTTTAAAAGACAATGCATAATTATAATAGTAAAGAGAAAAATAGACATCATTATTATAACTGCAAAACATCTGAGAATACCTCTAATATTATTCATGTAATAGAATAATGAAATGTCTGTCAAATGTTACCAAATGAAATTAATTTTCATTCTATTTAGTGTAGACTGAAATTCAACTACTTAACATACCCATAAATCTGATAAGAATGTTTACAAAATTTATCCCAATTAGAAGTTGAGAATCCTCAGAAGTCCCTTATCAGTAGAATCATTCCACTTTCAAAAACTCATTAATAAAACATTTACAAGAGAGTTAATATTTTATTAAAAATACAGAATATCTGATCTAGTAAATCTTTCTCAATTCCTGGAATTCAGATTCATCTACAAGGTGGGTCTCATCTATGCTCCAGGGTGCTTTTACCTAAGAAGTAACACAAAGCCTTTACATGGACCTCAGCCGATCAGTTTTATCACTCCAGTTATATCCTCCTATGGCTTTTACATTCTTTATGCCAGTTCTTTGGGAATAGACCCTGAGCCATGTGTTATAGAGATGTTTCAGTGCTAAACACTCCCATTCTCAGCACTCTATGCACTATGGTGACAGTGGTAACTGCCTTCTGAAAAGAGAAGCTTCTCTAAAAAACAATGAGAGTACCCTTAATATATGTGTAAAAAAAAAAGAGCTTGCAGGGTATTTTGATGGGTATATACATGCATTTAGCCACACAACAGCTGTTGTTACTTCCCTAGAGCTCATGTCCTCCCCCACCATAGGCTTTTGACTTGAGTTTTAAGTACCAGACATATATTCCTCCCCATGGAATCGGCCTACAGTACAGATAGAGAGCTGTTGGTTTCCCCATACCAGACATGCCACTATTGCACTAGTTGGCACATTTTGCCTTGCTAGCCAGTCTTAAGGCTTGTAATGCCCATTGCTGTTTACTATCATTGATGACTTCTCTCTCCCATAGGGCTGCATGCAATGGAGCTTTTTCCAACTTCTTTTAGCTGGTCCATAGGGAAGAGATTTTCAGATTAGCACCAGCTTAATTTATCAATGACCTGCAGCAAACACATGTGGAGTCTTCAGTAATAGGGTCTTACCATCTAAGCCTTGGCACTGTCCTGTAATGTTTTGGGGGTATCAGGGACCTCCCTGGCAAACAATCACTGTAAGGTATCCCATCCCTACCACTGAAAATGTTATAGTAACAATCTATGCTTTAAAATTCCAAGAAAATAAAGATAATAAAATTCTGATTTTTCCCCACTCTGTTTTTGACGTTTTCTTCAAAACTGTATCTCAATAAACAGATTCACTATTTTCCTCAATGATTTTATGGCTGTCAGTGGAAATCTCAAGAACTCATCTACTAACTGTCTAAATACCCTGATATATAGGCCTTGGTGCCTCACATCTCATAGCACCAAAACAGAATAACATATCTCATCATTAAGTTAGTAATGGTTATTTTTATTTGGTTCCTAATAATAAATTGTGAAAGAGTGTTGGGGTCCCCCCAAGGCCAGCCCAGGAGGAACGGCAGGGTCTCTGCCGAGTTGGGGGCGAGCAGCGCTGAATCACAACACAGACTCTGGGAGCTAAGTGAAAGTGGAAAGCAAGCTGCCACAAAACTCATTTATTGAGGAAGTGCAGAGGGTTGTTTAGGGGTTTGCCTGGCCAGTCATTGTATGGGGTGGTCCCCTTTTCATGACCAATGACAGCCTGTCTCTGGACAGGTCATCTCGTAGAAGGTTTCTTGCGAGCATGGGACTGTAGCTGTTGTCATGCCAAGCCTGCGCAGAATGCCATGTTCACAGAAGCCACTTCCTGGTTTCTTCTGCCATGTGGTCTGGCTAGGACCAGGCCTATATTTTGCCATACATATCCTCCTTTTTGTTTTTATTATTGGCAACTCTGAGAGGTATGGTTTTTTGCCAAGCCATTGTTGAACCCAGGCCCCAAGGGATCATCATACATGATGGTGCCTGTCTTAGGTTGTCCCATCTCATGGAGTCTTACCCATCATTGGTTACTCACCACCCTAGTGAGAAAACCCAAGGGGTATGGCCTGATATGGTTTTTTGAAAGCCATTGTTGAACTGAGGCCCCAAGGGATCATCACATGTGATGGTCCCTGTCTTAGGTTGCCCCATCTCATGGAATCTTACCCCTCATTGGCTGTCTGCCATCCTGGTGAGAAAACCCAAGATGGTATGGCCTGGTATGGCTTTTAGCATGAGGTCTGGCTAGGGCCAGACCTACATTGTCCCATACATATGAGGATGTTGCTTAGGAGGCATGGGAGGGCCAAGTGGTGGTGGCTCTGTGGCGTGTGGACAGTCCCAGCAAGCGAGAATTAACTATAGAACCTGAAAAAGGCTGGGGTAGCACAGGTTGCTGGGTGACTGTCATGAGCTCACCCTAGAATCACACTAGCATTGAGTGTCCTTGATGGTAGCAGATCAATGTAATCAAAGAAGTTGCAAAGGAATTTATGGCTGGTTGGAGGATAGCATTACCATAAGAGGCATTAATAAGGAAAAAAGGCAAAGGTGTGGCTAAGGATAAGAACGTGTGCTTGAAAGGGGAGGAATACAGTGAAACAGAGTGGCTAAAATAAAACCTAGAAAAAGCATGGGAATATAGGCCCACTGCACCAAACAAGTATGGCCTAAGAAGAGTTGTCCAAAATCATTTCTAGGAAGTGGTAGTAGGGAGAAAAGGAGATAAAAGGAGAAAAACAAAGGGGTGGGGAATAAGTTCAAAGTCCCATATGCAGCCTGAGGGGCTTGGCATCATCCTCTTCATCAAGTCTGGTCACTGAGTCAGTGGCTGGATGAATGTTTCTGACAGGAATCCAGATCAGGATCATGAAGTTTCTGGAAAGACACAATCATACCCTCTGCCCTGTGTTAAAAGAGGGTGGGGTCCCTTCCAAATATTAATAAGAGGATCCTTCTAGTGGACTAAGGGTAAGGGCGTTGTGGTTGGTTGGGATCTCCAATGTTTGTAGGCTGGGGAGAGTCCTGCCTCATCAAAGGTGAGAAAATTGAGGGTGAAGAGAGCTTCCACTAGGGCCAAGTGGGGGTCCTTGGGTGACATAGTGGACTTTTGTTTTATAAGTAGTTCCTTTAGGGTCCAGTTAGTTCTCTCCAGGATGGCTTGTCCTTGTGGGTTGTAGGGGATCCCAAGGGAGTGTTTTATTTCCCAAGATTCCATGAAGGATATGAATTGGGCAGATGTGTATGCAGGTCCATTGTCAGTTTTAATTGACCAGGGTACACCCATGACCAACATAGCAGTTTTTGTCACCTTAATGACATGGGATGCCTTCTCCCCTGAGAGAGCAATAGCAAAAGTAAGCTTAGAATAAGTGTCCACAATGGCATGGACATATTTGAAGTTGCCAAAGGAAGCTATGTGGGTAAAATCCACCTGCCAGATAGAATTTGGGGTAAGGCCTCTATGATTGATTCCTTGAGGATGTAGGGGGCCTAAAGGGGCTGGGAGGGGGCATATGCCTCACAGGTACGGGTTAATTGTTTGCATTGGCTGAGTGAGAGCTCAGGGTATAGGGTTTTTAGATTAGTGGGGGATAGGTGGAACCTTCGTGTAAATGTCTAGCTTGTTCTAAAGGTGGCAAGGAGGAGACAGCAATAAATTTGTCTACCTGTGAATTCCCATCAGCAATAAAGCCAGGCAGACCAGTGTGTGAGCGAACATCCTCAATAAACCAAGGGATTGTAAAGTGGAGATGGCAATGTCTATGGGATGATGAGAGGGCCTGGGATTGGCTAAGGGCAGTACCTTTGTCATTTGAACAGCGTAACTGCTGTTAGAGAAGATGTTGACGGGCTCTTGTTGACACAGCTCTAAGACTCTGATGATGGCATATAGTTCCCCTAGCTGGACTGGATGGGGGTTAGGGATCTTAAGGGCCTCATCTAGTCAATTGGCTCTCTTAATAATTAGTCCATAAGCCGGGCATGGTGGCGCACACCTTTAATCCCAGCCCTGGGGAGGCAGAGGTAGGAGGATTGCCATGAGTTCAAGGCCACCCTGATACTACATAGTGAATTCCAGGTCAGCCTGGGCTAGAATGAGACCCTACTTTGAAAAACCAAAAATAATAATATAATAATAATAATAATAATAATAATAATAACTCCATAAGTATGCTTATTGGCATCTGTAAAGGCCAAGGCTGCTAAGGATATTGGCTGACCAGAAGGCCTGGAGAAATAGTCTTTATGGGCAAAGCCATTAGGAATTGAGGTAGTTTGTGAGCGGGGTGGTGATTGTCTATCTCATTGGGGAATCCCACCATTAGGATGTGGAAAAGGGGGTCCTTCCTAAAAAGAGGTTGAAGTTCAGACATGGGGATGGGCAGAATTATTTTAGAATAGGGTTAGAATAACATATCTCATCATTAAGTTAGTAATGGTTATTTTTTTTTTTTTTTTGGTTCCTAATAGTAAATTGTGAAAGAGCTCTACTCTGTATATCTTAAATTTGATAGTATCTGAAAAATGGCATGTTTTTCTACAAAAGTAATGAATATGGATCAATATTTGACTTCCTCTGGTGGGCTTCTTTGAATCAGGGTGGCTACTTCAGATATCCTAAACTGTCCAAGCATCACCCCATAGTAAGCACATTGACATGTTTTCATGTTCATGTTACTGAGATACCAGTCCTGATTTAAAAAAAAAAATACAGAAGAACTTGTATATGGACACTGAAAAATGCTTTGAGGGAATAAAATGTATTCTTCATTGTTATATGACTTCAACACTTGGATTCCATAACTTTTCAGATGAAAAGTGAGAGAAGGTAACCTCTTGTTTTCTCTGTTTTATATTTGAAATCAATAAATTGAAAAGATTTGAAATTTCTGATTCTTATGACATTGCCTTGTGATGGACAGCAATTTCTAGAGATTGAATAAGACTTCAAATAATTTACTTACAGTAATATTTAGATAAGTAGATCAAATTTAATTAAGCCACAATATTCATGATTCTTTCTTCACTGTTCTTTTTGTTTACTGCTGTGATATGTAAAAATAAAAATATAGCTGATGGTTATAAGCAGCTTATTTAGAAGAGGATAAAACATCCAAAGGGAATTTTCAGGCTGTAGACTTCAGATAAACATCAATAGTCAAGAGAAATGTTACGTGTAATCTAGTGAGCAGGCCTTCTACTTGACAGAGTGATGTGGGGATTGCTGCCACTCTTCAGATGAAGTGTGATCAAATAAGTAATCAGAACTCCCTAAGCCTGATTTCCCTGTGTAAAGCCAAGATAATGTTGGGATTTTGTTGACATTAGTAAAATAATTTTACTGAGTTGGTTAGTAACATGCAATACATATTATAAACATAAGTAGCTTATTAAGATAAAATGAAATGATAGTAGTTCTTAAAATAACTTTGAGCTAATCAGTCCTCTCATGTGTAACAGAACTTACATAGAACAACAGCCGTTTCATTTGAACAGCTTTATTGATGCATGCTTGATAGACATAAATGGTGAATTAGTAAAAAGTACAGTTTCAAAACAATTTACATATGTATGCCCTCTTAAACTTTAATCACTTTACATTTAATAAGCATATTAAACATATTGTAAATTCCCCATGTAATCCTTCTCTTATTTCTCATCACTTGACCTTCCAGTCCTCAGGTGAGTGCAGATTGGTTTTCTTGGGCAAATAAAGCTTATATTTCTAGGCTATATTCAATTTCATAAGATGTACTGTTTCTTATATAGTGCTTTTCACTCAGCATAATGATTTTGCTTGCTGGATGTAACAATTTATTCTTGTAAATTTAGCATATTAATCATTTTATGGGCATATCTTACTTCAGTCTCATGATCTGTTGAAGAATGATTTTGTCTTTTGAAGTTTTGGTGCATTCCAAATACATCTATTATGAATATTTGTGTAAATATCATAAAGTGGACTTATGATTTTCCTACATAGATAGCTATAGAATGGCCATTATATATTTATAAAATTTTAAAATATTTTAATTATTTATTTGCAAGGAGAGAGAGAGAGAGAGTGAGTGAGAGAGTGCCTGGACATTCTTCCACTGCAAGTGAACTCCAGATACATGCACCACTTTGTACATCTGGCTTTATGTGGATTCTGTGGAATCAAACCCAGGATGTCAGACTATGCAAGCCAGTGCTTTAAAGGATGAGCCATCTCTCCAGCCCTAGATTATGTTTTTATGTTATCATGATGCTTAAGAAACTCTCAAGTGGATTTTAAAAGTGGTCATGCATTTTATACACTCAATTGCATTTGAAATAAATTTTCATGGTGGCCATACAATTTCCGTGAAAGATTTAGTTAATAAGGTTTTTAACATTTATTCATCTAAAGGAAATGATGTTTTGATTCTTATAGCCTATAATCCATATCCTCTTTTTATTACTTTGCTTCTTATTACTTTGCCAAGTTGTCAATGGCTTGATGTTCAGAGTAATTTACATACCAAAATATATGATTTCTTTATCAGATACATGATTTGCATTTTTCCTATGATCTGTCCTATTTTTATGTTTTTTCTTGTGGTCCTACAGAAGGAAGAAATTTTAAGTTTCACTATGTTTAATTTACATGTAATATACTTACACTTTATGAAGATGAATATTTTTCTTCTATGTATTTTCCAGTTATTTTATATATTATGGATTTATCTTTATGATCATTTCTGTTCTTTAATTCAGTGATAAATGTATATTTCTATTTATTTGTGTTTGGAAACAACGGTTCCTGCATGATCTAAAGAAATGGTTCCATTTTACCCACTGCCTTTGAATCTTTTTTCACATGAATAGAGTCATTTATAGACAACTTTTTCTATTCCATTTTATATATTCTGATAGCATATTCTTTCAAATAGAACACTTTAATAATCATCTTGATATCAGAAAATGCAAGTTCAATCATTTTCCAAATTTACTTAGTCTCTCCTACATGAATAAACAAAAAAGATTTTACACATAAAATTTACAATCAGCTTTATTAATTAAAAAATCATCCTGGATTTGCATAGGATTATACCTTTTGTATGAATTTTGCTATACTAACTATGGATTCTTTCCATATATGAAATTCTTTCTAGTTTGATTTTCCTTAGTAAACCTCAGCCAGGATTTATGGGTTTTTTTGAAGGAATACTTGCATTTCCTCTGTTACATTTATCCATACATAAAAAATATATAGCTTCTCCTGCTGTGTCATTAACTTCAATAATAATAACTTTGATTTATCTGTTGTTATTTATATTTAGTTGTATTTCAGTTGGAATCTTATTTCTAGGCTTAATTGTGTTTTTTATGTATTCTGCACTCAACCATGTCAATTATTATTTTTCTGATATTTTTCATGATAGCTATATGTTTTATGCATGGTCATTTGAGTTAATTTTCTATTCAGTGATAAATGTGTATTTATATTTATTTGTGTTAGAAAACATAACAGTGCAGCATTATTACATTGTCTTATATGTACACAATGTTATTTTTTTCAGGTTTTATAGATTTGTCTTATAAATACTGTCTGTTTTATTGTACTAAGTACTTTCATGCCAGTTACATTTTCAATTTTATTTATTTGCATGTATGTGAATGCACATGTACCTGGAAGAGAGAAATAAGAGAGATTTGCACTAGGGCCTCTTGTCATTGTAAAGTAATACAAGATGCTTTTTGCCTTGTTGGGGTACAGGTTTATGTGGATGTCTTGGACTTCAACCCAGGCTAGTAGATTTTACAACCAAGAATCTTTAACTACTGAGCTTTCCATCCCATCATGCGAGTTACTTTCATTGTTACCTTGTTTGGGATGTAATTTATTTGCCTTACTAATAATATTTGCAATTACTTTTTTATTTTTGATACTGTTATGTGTATGGGTGTAATTACAACTAAATTATTTTAAAATAATGTGGTCCTTACTGAACATGACCAACATTTTTTAATTCTGTCTAATTTTATATCCCCCCTTCTCTTGCAAAACACATTGATTATTATATACAACAACCTATAAATCATGAAGCTTACTACTTTAGCTCTGGGAAACAGTAAATACAAATTATCTTACATTATGATTGGAATTTAATCTTTTTATTCCCTTCCTTATATGTTTATTTGAATTAGGGTAGTTTTGTACATGTTTTCCTCATTCCAAAAATATTCCAAACTCAAAAACAAGCCGGAGATTTTTAGAACTCTCCTATGTTCATATGGTTACTCTGACTACAGATCTTATACAACATGCTTTGTTTCTTCAATTAAAAAATATTAAAAGTTGTGCATTTGATTTATTTTAAATTTTGAAGTGTGTGTGTGTGTGTGTGTGTGTGTGTGTGTGTGTGTGTGTGCTCAAATGTCCTTGTGAGTGCATGGAGTGTGTGGAGGCTTGTCTTTGGGTGGCTTTCTCAATAACTTACCAACTTATCGGTTGAGTCAGAATCTCTTCTTTAAAACCTGGGGTTCATGGGTCACTTATATATAGAATCATGTCATCTACAAATAGGGCTAATTTAACTTCCTCCTTTCCTATTTGGATCCCTTCTATTTCTTTCTCCTGTCTTATTGCTTGAGCTAAGACTTCCAGTTCTATGTTGAAGAACATAGTTGAGAGTGGACACCCCTGTCTTATTCCTGATCTCAATGGGATTTCCTTCAATCTTTCCCCATTAAGTATTATTTGGGCATTAAGAGCTTCATATATAGCCTTTATTATGTTCACATATAAACTGTCCATGCATATTCTGTCCACTCTTTTGATCATGAAGTGATGTTGTATTTTGTCAAGGCCTTTACAGCATCTATTGAAATGATAATGTGGTTTTTGTGTTTAAGCTTATTTATGTGGTTTATTACATTGATAGATTTCCATATGTTGAACCACCTCTGCATTCCTGGGATAAAGCCTACTTGATCAAGGTGGATAATGTTTTGATGTGTTGTTGAATTAGGATTGTGAGGATTTTGTTCAGGATCTTTGTGTCTAAGTTCATTAGGGAAATAGGCCTATTGTTTTCTTTTCTTGAGGCATCTCTGCCTGGTTTGGGTATTAGGGTGACACTAGCTTCATAGAAGGACTTGGGAATCTTTCCCTATTTCTGACTGTGTGGCAGAATTTGAGAAAAAAAATGGTTTCAGTTCTTCCATGAAGGTTTGATAGAATTCAGCTGAGAAGCCATCTGGTCTTGGACTTTTCTTTAGGGGGAGGTGTTTGATTACATTTTCAATCTCGGTGGGTGTGATAGGTTTGTTTAGGCGATTAATCTGCTCTAGGTTTAGCTTTGGTAGTTGGTATGTACCCACAAATTCATCCATATTCTCCTGTTTTGTGGAGTAGAGGTTTTTGAAATAAGTCCTGATGATTCTCTCAATTTCACTTATGTCTGTTGTGACCTCTCCTTTTTAATTTCTAATTTTGTTAATTTGAAGCATCTTTGGATGCTGGAGAAAAGACAGCTTCTTCAACAAATGGTGCTGGACAAACTGACAACCATATGCAGGAAAAGGAAACTCAATCCACACCTCTAACCATACACAAAAATCAATTCAAAATGGATCAAAGACATCAATATAAGACCAGAGACACTGCTACTACTGGAAGAAAAAATAGGAGGAAATTTCTATAACATAGGAGTGGGAAAAGACTTCCTGAACTAAAACCCCAGTAGCTCAAGAAATTAAAAATCAATCAACCATTGGGACCTCATGAAGCTGAAAAGTTTTTTCACACACAAACATACAATAAACCATAGCCAACAGATTACCCACAGAATGGGAGAAATGTTTTGCGAGCTATACAACTGACAAGAGGCCTACTATCTAGAATCTACAAAGAACTCAAAAACCTAAACAATAAAAAATCAACCTGCTCACAAAATCAGGCAGAGAACTGTACAGGGAATTCTCAGAGGAAGAAATACAAATGGCAAACACACTCAAGAAATTGTTCAACATCCCTAATCATCAGGAAAATGCAAATTAAAACAACTATGTGATTCCACCATACCCCAGTAAGGAGAGCAAACATTAAAAAATCAAATAGAAACAAATGCTGGTGAGGATGTGGAGAAATAGGAACCCTCTTTCATTGTTGGTGGGAATGTAAAATGGCACAACCACTAGAAAAAGCAATATTGACACTCCTAAAAAGGATGACTATAGAGTTACTGACAGATCCAGTTATTCCCTTACTGGGCATTTACCCTAAAAGCTCCAAGTGTCAGATCAGAGAGATTTGCTCAACCATGTTTATAGCTGCTCAATTCATAACAGCTAAGAGCTGGAATCAATCCTGATGTCCATCATTAGATGAATGGATAACAAAGATGTGGTATAGCTACACTATGGAATTCTACAGAGCAGTAAGGAAAAATAATACAATGAAATTTGAAGAAAAATGGTCAAAATCAGTGGGAGAGGGGACTGAAAGATTCTTAGAGCCACAAGTTGGGACATTATGCACAGAGACATTGTCTTTTCCCCATAACTGATGGCTACCCCCACAATGCACTACCCACATTCCCCAACAAGGAGAGTTCCTTTGGAGGGGGGAGGACAGCGGGGAGGCTAATAATGGTACCAGCATGACTGTATACACACTATCTTCATAACTAATAAAAAAATAATAAATACATTAAAAAGTACTGCATTTTTCTTTAAAGGACATGCAGACCAGGATTCTGGCAGACTAGAGGAGATTAAAAAGTATTCCTACAAATAATTCTGTGAAGGCAGATACAGGAACAACTTAAATTTTACCAGCATCCAAAACCTGGACTGGCAAGATGGTATGTGCTTAAAATATTTTGTTTGGTAAGCCTATGGACCTATGTTCAATTTCCCAATACCCATGCGCAGCCATATGCATAAAGTGGCATTAGCATCTGGAGTTCATTTGCAGTGTCACGAGGCCCTGGTTTACCTATGCACTTTGTCTTTGTCTCTGTTTTTCCGTCTCTCTGCACACCTTTAATCCCAGCACTCAGTAGGCAGAGGTAGGAGGATTGCCGTGAGTTTGAGGTCACCCTGAGACTACACAGTGAATTCCAGGTCAGGCTGGGCTAGAGCGAGACCCTACCTTGAATAACGGAAACAAAAACCCAAAAAACAAAAATACCCAAACCTGTGCAATAAAGATATCTCTTGACTAGATTTCATTGTCTTAAGCAATGAACATCCAAGGCATATGCATCATTTAAAATCATTAACTGAGGGATAAAGAGATTGTTAAGCGGTTAAGGTGCTGTGCCTGAGTAGCTTAAGTAAACAGGTTGATTCCCAGAAGCTACATAAGCTAGATTCACAAGATGGCACATGAGTCTGGAGTTTGTTTGTGGTATCTAGAGGCCCTGGTATACCCATTCTCTCCTTTTTTCTCTCTCTAATAAATACATAAAATAAAAATAAAAATAAAGTAAAATGATTAACTGAGAATGTAACACAAAGTTATTGAGATTATATAATATACAAATGTTTTCATTAAACTAAATAAAAGCAAACAATATGAAACTATATACATAAATGATTGACATCCTAAGTGAGATATATACTTTCTCTTACAAAGCTAGATTATAATAAAATAAAGACGGGGGGACCAAAAGTTTTATATTTGTTTGTTATATCACTGTATCACATTAAGTTGTAATATCTAAGGATAATATATTTCCTTTTGTTTTGTTTTGTTTTTGTTTTTGTTTTCTGAGGTAGGGTCTCACTCAATCCCAGACTGACCTGGAAGTCACTGTGTAGTCTAAGGGTGGCTCCAACGTCACGGTGATCCTCCTCCTTCTGCCTCCTGAGTGCTGGGATTAAAGGCTTGTGCCATCATGTCCAGCTAGGATAATGTATTTCTAAAAAAATATTACATTTAAATATATACATGTAGCTATTACAATGTTAGAGGTATCCACCAATTATTGTGCAGTTATTATATATGACTAACAATATCAGTTCAAATAAATATACTAAAAAAGCAATTAACAAAACACATTGGTAGCCTAAGTCATGCCTCTTTTTTTTTTTAGAGAGAGAGGTAGAGGAAGAAAGATAGAGATGGGCGTGCCAGCAGCCTCTCAGCTGCTGCCAACAAAATCCAGATGTGTGCACCCCCTTGTGGTCAAGTGCAGCATTGTGCTCTTGTGTCACTTTGTATCTGGCTAAACGTGGAATCTGGAGATTGGAACTGCTGGAGATTAGAACCAGAGATCTTAGGCTTAGGAGGCAGGCACCTTAACTGCTAAGCCATCTCTCCAGCCCGTGTCATGCCTCTTTTTAAAATCTTATTTAGTGTAACTGCTTATGTAGAATAATTGTTTAACCTCATGTGTATGTATACTTTACACATACCTTTCTTTGAAGATTGTTTCTATCAGACAATATTTTCATTTACATTCATAGAACAATAGAACACTGATAAGTAAATATAGATTAACTTTATCATTTGCTATGATAAGCCCAGAATATATTAAAGAAAATATACTTGTCATAACTGCACACAAAAGGATAGAGATAAGCTAAGCCAAGTATTTCCCCAAGGTTTGCCACTTAATTAATGATAAGGGCTAAATAACCATGAAGACTGACAGAGTTTTGGAGATTTGTTTATTTTTTATATCTTGTTTTCTCTATAATTATTGTGACAAATACCTATCAAAATTAACACATGTGTACTTCTCAATGTTAACTTTCTTTTTTTTCCAAATTTTGATTTTAGAAGTAGGCTTGCTTCTGCTCTGTCATGGAAATCTATTGCTGTGTGATGTCTTGCCCTTGGTCTCACCTCACCTTCCTTTTTTCCCAATTCCTTGTTAACTTAGTTTTAATATAGCTGTTCCACTGCACGCGTCTCTGGACATACCAAGAAGAAAACAAGGAAATTTCTAAATTGTGATTTATTTCCTTTAAACTAAAATCATATACATGCAGCAACAATCTTAGATTTTGCTTGATATTGCAGTGTCATTACATGGCACTGTGGGTAAAGGTGACAATTATAGTACTTTATTAGTGTATTATTATAGCAGACAGCTTCCAGCTTGCTGAGATGAACTTCCAGATTAGTCAATGTTATGGAGGAAGGGATATTTATTGATGCTTACAGATCCAGGAGAAGTTCATAATGGCAGAAGAAGCTGACCTGCTCTTATAGGACCAGACAGAGAGAGAGGAGAGAGAAGCCAAAAGCCACACAGCAGAGCACACCTCAGGAACTCCAGCAAGGCACACTTTGCATATCATTAGATTGAAATCCTAAACCCACCACCACACCTTAAGATCCACCCAGAGACATTTCAAAGTTCTTTTTTGAATCTTGACAAGGTGCAGGTCTCCCCATTGCACACTGGTAGCACACCAAAAACTCTGTTTCTCTCTAGCACTAACTTAGTCCCCCTGGATCAACCTTCCTGGGTTCCTCCCTTCCTCGTCTTTCCCTCAGTATCTAGAGCCTCTCCCAAATTACATCCTGTTTCCTCACATGACCTGCTTACAGTCTGAAATTCTACCTAAAGCACAAATTTCTAAAATAAAACATTTAACTCATTGTTAACATTGATACGAATGGAATATCTATACATATTCATCACAAGAACTTTGAAATCTTACTTGATATGGTTTCTGAGATTTATCTTGTATAATATGTTAATACGTAAATGTTTCCAAATTATTTATTTTGCTGTAAGAATTAGCAATTTCAAAATATTATTTAGCTATTATTATCCATGTTACTCAAAAGTCATAGGCAAAAAAATATACCATGTATTCGGGCATCATAGGTTACTTTAGTAAAGAAATCTAGTACTGAAAGTTGTTGACTTTAATTTCAGTTCTGTCAGTAACAAATGACTAATGTCTATGACTCGTATTCTTACCCACATGTTTAATTATTTGACAACCATCAATCTAATAGATCTAAAATAACATTTACATTCTAATATTAATTAACTTTAGTTGGTGTGTTTCAAAATATGCTTTTATTCTTCATATTTCTAAGATTATGAATATCCAAATTTTTAATGTTATTTTTTATTTTAGAAGTGTGTGTATGTGTGTCTGAAATTTAGTATTTCTTCCATAGTACATTCAATTTTATATCTACTATTGCTGTAATATCTGCCATTTATATAGGGTGAAAATAATTTTCTGTATGATGCCAGTTATATGAGACTTGGAGACTAACCAAATTCCCAGAGATGGTAAATAGAAGGGTGCTTACTAGATGCTGGGAGAAGATGGAAATGGGTAGTAGTTATTTAATAGGTGGATGGTTTCAGTTTGGAAATATGAAATGAGTCTTAAGAAGTGAGTTATCTCTTCAGCTCTTATGTTATGCTTTCTTTTTTTTTATTTATTATTTATTTATTTGAGAGCAACAGAGAAAGAGAGAGAGAAAAAAAATGGGAGCACCATGGCCTCCAGCCACTGCAAACGAACTCTAGATACATACTCCAACTTGTGCATCTGGCTTATGAGGGTCCAGGGGAATCGAGCCTCAAACTGGGGTCCTTAGGCTTCACAGGCAAATGCTTAACTGCCTAGCCATCTCTTCAGCCCTGTTATGCTTTCTTATACAGGTACCAGCAAGCCCAGGGAGGAAGGCCCCCAATGGAATGGGGTCAGGGGTGAGGGAAAGGATGATACCAATACCTTGTGTGTCCATACTGACTACGTCCATAGTAAAGTAAATGAGTGACACTGCAATGCAATCCTACTATCTAAAGCCATAAATTCTTTTATAAAATAACAGTTGTACCTTTAAATTCTGTGTTCAGTATCTCAGCTATTTACATCAAGAAAAGGATAATCAACCACTCAATTATATAAAGAAACAGAGGGTATGAGATCTCCTATGGCAGTATTTTAATATTTATGTGCTAGATACTGATTGTACATTAAACCAGATTGGAACATTAGCAAACTAGGTTCTTCAAACCTGCCTATCTGTTTAGTAAATAAAGGTCAATTTGCCCGAGTGCCATATTTAGAATAAATAAATGGTGAAGAACTTTTAAAATTCTGTACACAGACATGATAATGTATTGACTTTACCAAATACACTTTTCATTCCGTTTTAATATTTTGGTAGTAAATTTGTCTTTTTTATCGGGGAAGGAATTTGCTAGGGATTTAAACTAGGACTTCATTTTCATGGTATGTGAACATTCTACCACTGAACCTTTTTTTTTTTTTTTTTTTCATACTGAGATAGAATTATTCTAATTTTCCATGAATGCATCTGAACTCACTTTGTAGACAAGTCAGGCTTTTAAAGTCAAACTTAAATTTACTTGTCTCAGTTTCTCAAGTAGATTGGATTGCAGTCATCTCTCAATTAGTTCCTTGATAGTTATTATTTCTCCTCCTGCTCCTCCCTTCTTTATCTTCCTTCCCTTCTTATTTATAGGTATGCTGTGTGCATGTTGTGTGTGCATGTGTTTTATATGTGTGTGTGTACATGTGTGTATTTGAAAAGAGTGATGACCCTCATTTTGTTCTCAAAGGATGGAAATAAAATCATCATCATCAATATCATCATAATCTATGCATCTAATATTTCTGGAGATTACATAATGCCTAATTCCTCTGGAATATATTACTTAATGAGACAGAGACTATTAAGACAGAAATGTAAATTGTGTGTTTCAGTCCCTTTTTTTGGCCTGAGTTAGCACATATGAAGAAGAGTAACTTAACTGCAACAAAGCTCATGAAGCATCTATTCCCTTACTTAAAAATTTGTACTATAATTCAAGAACTTGGTACAGACTTGATGGACATAGACATGCATTTAATTTGACATATCAAATGTCACCTTTTATATGGCATCAGGACTTTATTCATAATGTGTTTTAACAACATGAAGTTCATATATATGAATATATATTTATACATTTATATATATATATGTATGTATATATTATACATGAATGTGCTCATTATGAATATGCTAATATATATTAAGATTATATATGTAATAATATATGCATGTATATGATTATGCATGTATATATGTGTATATATATACATATATATGATTTACTTTGCTTAGAAGCAACTCATTAGTTGTGCATTTTATTCATTATGTTTATTTATTAAATATTTGTTCAAATAAAAAGCTCTGTTTCATATATTTCTCTAGAATCAGTGACAAACCTTCCCAAAATGATTCCAGTGCACTTCCTGAAAAGCACAGTCATTGTAAACACAATATGTAATCATGGAGTAAATTTGCTAGATATTCTATAATCAAATGCCACAGACCCGGAGCTAATGCCAGACAAATTTGTTTTTCTCATATCTTTGGAGGTAATATGTCAAAGATCAAGGTGTTTCCATTTTTCACTTCTTCTGTGGTCTGCTTGGCTTAAAGATGGCTGCCTTCTTACTGGATCTTCAGATGACTAACTCAGCTGTGGGCGCATCCTTGATATCTATGTGTGTTCTGCAGATTGTTCTATGGAAAGCAATAGATGAAGACACCAGAAGTGAGCCTCTAGCCTCTGTGCACACCTGCACACATGTTTAGCCACACACAGGTGACATGTATGAATGCATAGCACAGAAAATAAACACCAAAACTCCAAAATAAATAAATCAATAAAATAATTTAGGCTGCAATAAATCCTTCTTAGGTGTGTTGAATTGTCTATTTTTCAGGATCAATTTTCAACACTGGATAGATATGAGACTGATTTTTAATCTATACATCCTCATAGTAATTCAAAAATTTTAATTAGGATGTATACTTTCTATAATATATATTGATGTGACTATATCTAGAATTACTACAATATCAAGACATTACAAGATAAATGATGAATTAAAAGTCAGTTATATGACACATAACTTTAAATTTTGATATGGTGGTCATTAATATAATATTTGAAATTGTTTATTTTTCAAACATTGAGTTATAACGCATTCATATACATCTTGTTTTTAGTTGTTTATTGTTGCTGTTTTGCTTATTTTTGGCATCTTAGATGTTTGGATCTGAAGTAAGTACCCCAATCCTTTGATCTATTCCCTGATTAGAAGGAAAAATGTTGAATTTTAAGATTTATGTGATTACATCTGTTACTAGTATCAAAGTGAGATTGGGTAAATGACTCAGTTGGCATAACATATGCAACTCAAGTATAAAGATGAGAATTTGGATTCGCAGCATCTATGGAAATGTTCTGGCATGGTAGTCTGTGTTACATTGATTCTGGAGGCCAATACATGGGGATCCCTGGGGCAGGGTGAGAACCTAGCCAAATCAGTTAGCTCTGAGTTCAAGGAAAAATTCCTTATGTAATAAACAAGGTAGAGGGTGAATGTGGAAGACACCTGAAGTTGCCTCTTTCTTCCACATAGATATGCATATGTTTGCCCATATGCCCACCATGTGCACACACATGCACACACACACACACACACACACACACACAATGTATATATCTTTTGACAATTCTGTAAGATTGTGGTAGTTTGAATATATTGCCCCCAATATATTCAGTGTTTTATTAGTTTATACTTTGCATCTGCAGCCACCTTGCTGGAGGCAATGTCACTGGGCAGATCACAAGGTGTGATGGTGGGTTTGAGATTCCATTGTAAAGATATGCAAAGTGTGCCTAGTAGGAGTTCCTGAAGTGTGCTGTGCAGTGTGGCTGGTGGCTTTTCTTTCTCTTGCCTGGTCTTGTGAAGACAGGCCAGCTTCTTCTGCCATTATGGAACTTTCCCTGGATATGTAAGCTTCAATAAATAATATCCATTCCTCCATAACTGTGTCTGGTCTGGAAGTTCATCTCAGCGAACCTGAGGCTGTCTGCTATGAAGGTTAATAGATTAACTTGTCTCGAGATTTTTCACAAAGTAGGAGAAAGGATACACATTGAAAGTTAAACTCTATCTTGTAGTTTTACTTATTTTCTATTTTTCATTTATTTATTTTTGAGGTAAGCCCAACAGGTTGTTCCTACTTTTGGATATTGTATATCATGCTATGATAAACATGGGTGTATAGAACTCTAGATAATTGGCTTTACTTTCTTTGATGAAGTCAAAAAATAGACATTTTCATAATAATTTTTATAATTTAATATATGATAATTAGACATTCAGTACATTAAATGTTTTCTTCTAATTAATGTACCTTTTAAATTTATTATGATGAAAAATAATCTTTAATTTTAGTAAAAATGCATACATGTTTAATTCATAGTTTATTTTATTTTTAAAATATTTAAGATATTTTATTTATGTATTTATTTGAGAGGGAGAAGAAGACTATATACATATACATACACAGAGAGAAGGAGAAAGAGAGGGAGGAGGGAGGGACAGAAAGAGAATGGGTGCATCAGTACCTCTAGCCACTAGCAAACGAACTCCAGATGCAAGTGCCTCCTTGTGCATCTGGCTTACATAGGTACTAGGGAATTGAACCTGGGTCCTTCTGCTTTTCAGGCAAGTGCCTTAACCACTAAGTCTTCACTCAGCCCATTTATTTTATTTATATGTGAGATACCTTACCGAGATCAGAAGATTGTATTGTCTAATACCTTTGAAGATGTACTCAGATGCTCTAGACAATTTCTTGTCTCGCTTCTTTTCTCTTTTCTGTTGGGAAGAAGGGCTAACTTCTATTCGAGCCCCTAACAGCCTATTTTTGGATGCATCAGCACACAGAGTAAAATGGAAGGAAAGAACAATAATTTTCCTTCTTCAATACCTGGAAAATGTCTCTACCAGTAGCATTTTTGCCAGACTGCTCCAGGATGTCAGGATCTTGCAAGGTGGTTCTGGTCCCCCAGCCTCTTTGCCCATCCTCCTTCATGTTGCTCTCATGGATAATGGTCAGATGGTCTCAGAATCTTCTAAGTAGAGGTTCAGCTTTTCCATCCTATGTTGCTGTTACATGTTAATTACTTTAAAAATAATGAACATACATTGCATCTTAGACTATTTTGTATTTGTGGAAATGGGTTTATTTTTTTTTAATCTCAATTACTCTTCAATGTATTTTCAAGCATAAATTCAATTCTATATTATAGTAACATTTGATGCAGCAATAAATTTTAGATAAACTCTGTTTTTAAAGCAAATAAATATATACTTGTTCTATAATTTATAAATAGGTTGTTTTTCACAAACTTAGTTTGCCCAAGAATTTTTTCCTGTTGTGTTATATTATGTTTTTGAACTAGAATGCAATACACTTCATCAGGGTACAAATGTCTTTCTTTTCCACAGACTTCTTTATAGTATGCATACCAATGTCAAGGGAATAGGAACGTTTGGTAAATATATGAATTTTGCAAGAATGAAAATTCCCTCTTCAGAGGTTGATTGCAATTTAATTACAATTAGCATAACTCTTGCATTTTCAACTCTTTTATCTTCAGGGTTTCTACAGTGTGTTTTTGTAAATAGTTTATAATGATTGATGTTCAGAGTTGGAACTCATTTATTAAAATTCTGGTGATTTTGTCTAAACATTGGAACAGGGGCCTTGCCTTCATCGTCTACATCTCTTAATTTCAATATGTATGCATTATCCACTATCTCCTCCTTACCTCCTACCTTTTTTAAAAATTACATATCATATTATTATTTCTTCATTATAAATTCAGTTACTTACTAAGTATTCCATTATAACTCAGCACCAATTTTACATTTTATTTTTTAATTCCAATGTATTCATTTTTAATACTGGCCTTATTAGTTTCATATTTTAACTTTACCAGGTAAATCATTTTAACTCCCTAATATGTCTTTTAAACATTTCCCAGACACTTTCTGCTAATTATATTTTTCATAAATGAGTTAATGTGCAACTGTTGTTTTTTCATGATATGTTTGTTAGTCTGGAGAGATGGCTGAGTAGTTAAGATGTTTGCCTGTAAAGCCTAAGAACCTATGTTTGATTCCTCAGTAACCAGGTAAGCCAGATGCAGAAGAGGATGCACACATCTGGAGCTTGTTTGCAGAGGCTTAAGACCCTGGTACACCCATTCTCTCTCTCTCATCTGTCTCTTCCTCTCTTTCTCTCTCTTTCCTTCTCTGCTTTACAAATAAATTGATTAATGAAAATATCTTAAAAATATTTTTGAAAAGATACATGATATGTTTATAACATTTTATGTGTTCATATATTTTGTAATTTTAGTTCCCAGGATCATTTTGAGAGTGAAGTTAATTGCTCTTTTTGCTTTCGACCTTATTTTTTATGTCTCTGATTTTTTATTTCTGTTTCCTTTGAACTTTCTATTCTGTTTTTTCATCAGCCTGGCAAATCTGCACTCAAGAATGAAGCTATACATTAGGAATTATTTCAGAACACTAGGAAGTTAGTAAATGTTCTCAGTATCAAAAAAGGAAACACTCATGTTTAAAATCTAATGAGGAAGATGTGATTATCAAACCTCTATTCAGTAGAAAATTGAATTGCACAGTAATTTTGAGAAACTTTCCCAAGATCATACAATGTTTACTTTCAGGAGTAAGAGTCAGAAGTAGGAATTCCAATCCTTTATACCTAACCACTGTGCTAAACCAAAACTGAATGCTTTGGAAAACTCTAAGATCTATGTTGTCATACAACAAGAAATAAGCATCGGTTGCTTGATTTGGAAGGTTTCATACTTGTTCCTACTGTGACAAAATAGCATGCTTATTATATTCTCTATGAACTATTTACAACATAGTTTATTCCAGTATCTCTAAGCCGCTTTAACAGAGGTTGAAATAAGGAAAAAGCAATTCCATTCTATGCCTAGAGGAGAATAAGCTTTTTCTACTAAACTTCATCTACTGATGCACATTACTTGTGGGATGGCTGACTATTAGAATGAACAAATTCCTTTTCCAGTTTTGCGAATCTATCTAAAGGATGCCTGAAGGTAAAGGTGAGTTATGCAGTATAATTTGAAAGCATAAAACGTTGTATGACTACATTTCTGACATGCCTGGGTTTGACAGCCTAGGAGTTCATGCATTATCCATGGAGATACAGCCTGCAGCTGTAGTAACTACTTGCCTGGTGAATGACAGCTGTAAACACATTGTTTATCACAGACTCATATTCAACTTATAATGGATGGATTTGTAGGTAGATGACTGAGTCCATAATGGTTGATGGTCATTCTAAATCCTGATGCCAAATTAATATATGAAAAACAGCAATCATGTTACTTTTACTGCTAAAACTTCATTATAAAATCCCTTTAGCCAATAATGAGAACATGTTGTAAGTAAGGAAATGGATATTCCAGTTTTAGATTTCCCAACCATTTAACTATCCATCTCATGCATATTTATACATCTTCTGAGGTGTATTTTTTTTTTTTTTGCCAATTGAAGTGTTTGATTCTTACTCAAATCTCACAGTATTTCAAAATTTAATGTAAAGTCATTAATAAAATTTTGTTAAAAGCTCTATGTTGTAAGATAACAGGCATCAAAGTAGGTGAAGGTCTTCTCTGGTTGAAATTTAAAACAAAAATGCTTTTGGCAGGGTATGGTGGCACACACCTTTAATCCCAGCACTTGGGAGGCAGAGGTAGGAGGATCACTGTGAGTTCAAGGCCACCCTGAGACTGCATAGTGAATTCCAGGTCAGCCTGGACTAGAGTGAAACCCTACCTCGAAAAACAACAACAAAAATAAATAAATAAAAACAAATAAACAAAAAAGCTTGCATTTCTTCTATAAAACTGTACAAAGTTGTCAAATATTTAAAGCTACATATAATGTGTAGTATTTCCTTTCTTATTCTGAATGCTGATTTTTTTTTCCACATGGTCTCAAAAATTATAATCTACTTTTGAGCATTAGGCATAATTGAAGTTTCTACATACATATAGATAATCTATTGAGAAGTTCAATTTTTATAAACTCTACTTGTCTTTAATGTTTTATCGTATTGATCTTTACTCTAGAAACATTACTAAGACTTACTGTTCCTGAGTAAAAATATTTCTGAATTAAGCCGGTGTGATGGCGCACACCTTTAATCCCAGCACTTGGGAGGGAGAGGTAGGAGGACTGACATTAGGTAGAGGCCACCCTGAGAATACATAGTTAATTCCAGGTCAGCCTGGGCCAGAGTGAGACCCTACCTTGAAAAACCAAATATATTCTTATATAATATCCATTTTCTTATGACACACAATAAAAATTTTAGAAATGCTAAAATGCTAATATGTAAATACCAGTAAAAGTTTCATCTGGCATAGAAAGACATACCAGACACTTTGATGGATTATAATAAAAATAATTTAAATTTGAAATATTCCTGAAAAGGGGGAGTTCTTTAACAAAGGGCTATAAATATATTTCTTTAAGTGATTTTTCAACTTACATAAATCACTTTGTATACATACATATATATATATATATATATATATATATATATATATATATATATATTTTTATACATATATATTATATGCATATATCTATACATATATACAAATATACTTTTTCTTACGTAGTTTATATTCTTGCATCCCCTCACCCCATCCCCATTTTCCTGAGGGCCTTGGGGTCCTTGGTGTTCATTGGGCTAATTAGGGCCTTTGACATTCTCTGGGCAGAGGGGAGATGTGCCTCAGATATTTCTACCCACACTGTGGCCCAGGCAGTGTTCATACCCTCTCTTCTACAAGTCTCTGAGCCTTAGCAGTTTCTTTTAGTGTTGAATTCTCTGTAGACACTGTATTTCTGTTATGATGTGTATCAGTTCTCTATTATGTTTGCTGCTATTTCCCTGGAGGCAATTGTTGGACTAGCATTGAGAGCAACACTCATGCTGCCACGTCCTCTGCAGTTTCTTCTGAGCGCTTGTAAATATGGCAGACGTGGCTCATCTCATGGTGACAAATTAGCTGATTTTCTTGTTGTATTAATATATCTTTGTTCTCCCCTGTATTCTCTGCCATCTGTAAAATAAAAGAGATTGTCCAGCCAAGGGCGAGAGAGTAGCTTTGATTAAGGGGGATATGTACAGAAGTTTGAGAGACATTTTGATAAGGCCGTCCACTCAACTTGTCCAGAGAACGACGGGGTTTCGGGTGGGGGTTGTGAGTTTCCTAGCCATGGGGTGCTGACTTGGTTATCAGTGCCAATTATGAGTTATCTCCCCTGAGTGAGTCTCATGTCCAATCTGAGGGCAGTTTTTTACTGACCAAGGCTGTGTGCCAGTATTGTGTGTGTGTGTGTGTGTGTGTGTGTGTGTGTGTGTGTTGTGTGACTGCTGGGTTGCATAGATTGCAGGGTTTTCTATTCTTATTGTTGTTGACCATTATTTATATAATTTTTTAAAAATTTTTGTGTATGTGTAGGTTACTCTTCTTTTAATGTTCTACACAAATATATATACACACAAAAAAACATATTCTAAGTTTACAAAAAAAGCATTTTTTTGTATCTTTCTCTTTAACAGTTACTTTAAAAGTGCTCCCCATTATTACCTGTCAATTACCCAGAATCTAGGTACATATAATAAACTATGAATTTCTTTAATAAGATTTAAAAGAATTGACCTTAAAAAAATAATACTTTGTTCCAATGCACAATTAAGGACCATGCAAGTTCAGGGCCTCTCGGGTGTAAGATGAGACCAGAATGAAGCATTTTCAGAAAGGAACATAAAATATAGGGCATATATCGGAAAGGATATTTGTGAGCAAGTATGTTTTTATTTTAAAACATACTTATTTATACATAAAATGAATGATCTCACAAGCATATTCTCTTCTCACTTTTTAAAGTTTAATTTGTAACTTTCCAAATTGTCTTTGAGGATGGCTTCCTTTTAGTGTTTATGGTTATTGTTATTATGAACAAGATGTTTCCTAAGGATAATCATGTGTCAATACCCTCTTTTCCTTCATCGCTGCCCCCATTCTGTTGGGGACACTCCTCAGTGGGGTTGCAGGTATTCCCCATGGCATTGTAGTTTATGCGTTGTGGGAGCAGTAGTCAGTTACTGCTTTTTTTGGGGGGGGTGTGGGATGTCTCTGGGCATCACAACTATGGCTTTTACAATCTTTCCATCTCCTCTTCCACAAAATTCCCTGAACCATGCTAGGTGAGTTTTAAGTCTACTTCAGTGATGAGCTCCTAGGAGCCTTTGGATCTCTACTTGGTATGTGTTGAGTATCCTCAGGGTCTGTTTCCTACCTGCCTGACACTGATTATAAGGAACAGCATGGAAGCAGCACTCTTGAAAATATTATTTTTTTATTTTTATTTATTTATTTGAGATAGAGAGAGAAGGGATAGAGAGAGGGAGGGAGGGAGAGACAACAGGCACACCAGGGCCTCCAACCAGTGCAAGCAAATTCTAGATGCATGTGCCACATTGTGCATCTGGCATATGTGGGTCCTGGGGAATCAAACCTGGGTCATTTGGCTTTTCAGGCAAGTGCCTTAAGTGCTAAGCCATTCCTCCCACCCTTTTGAGAAAGTATTTAAATTGAGGAAGCTACTGGTAATTAGTACGTGATTGTGTTTATATCTTAATGATCAAATACATAACTGGAGTTGCATTCTGAAGCTAGTACTTATGTTCACTTTCCTTATTGTTCACAGTACTATTCATTCTGTAACTATTCAGTGAGATGAACCAAAATGTATTCCATGAAAGTTCCACCAAAATTGATAATTAAAAAACATTTTTATAGTTGCCAGAATGTATCAGTATATGTATATCAACATATATACTTGTCACTTATAAGCATTTATACTATAGATATATGGATACATAATTAAAATACCTCCAGGTATATATTTTAATTTTAACAAGAAGTATAGAGTGAGAATAGACCTTGAGCATTACTAATTGTATTAGACTTACTAGACAATGACCCAATAGTGGGTAGTTTTATTCATGTGAAAATTAGAGCAGGGGGCATAGAAGCTCATTATGAAGTTCAAACACAAAACACTGTTCAATTACCTGCATTTGTTAGACTCATTCATATAAACATTTCTCTTTATAATTTACTGTTCAAAAAGAAATTATCAACTTCTTTTCAGTGTCATGTAGCTTTTAAAATACAAGCAGCACAGTACCATCAGCAATACTGGAAATGGATAGAACATACAACAACAGTCTCTTATTTGACATTAGTACTCATGACTGCACTGTAGCAAAAGCAATGCAGCATCTGTACTACCCCCTTACCTTCAGCTGTGTATACAACTGTGCCGTCACCTAAGTACTCTCTACTGTCTCTCTCAGACTCAAAGAGTCTCTGGACTACATTTGAAAGGTGAGGATGACTTTATTGAAGACAGGAACTAGAACTCATTCTAAATTCAAAGGCAATGGAAGATTGGTTTGGAGTGGCAATTTTTCATTTGCATGGTGGATATTATATTTCACAGTTAAATTTCTCCTATACAAAATAGACATCTGTCACCTTCAAAACAGGGGCTGGAGAGATGTTTTTGTGGTTAAGGCACTTGCTTACAAAGCCTAAGGACCCAGGTTTGGCTCTCCAGATCCCATGTAAGTCAAACACACAAGATGATGCAAATAGGTAAGGTCACACAAATGCACAATATGGTCCATGCATCTGTAGTTAAATTTCAGTGGCTGAAGGTCTTGGCACACCAATTCTCTCTTTCTCTCTCTCTACCTCACTCTCTCTCATTAAAAATACATACATACATACCTACATAAATTCACACCACAGTAGACAAATAAATCTACAATCAGGAGTGTTATGAGGTTAGAAGCTAAGATTCTATACAACCAAAGAAAATGAATGTTGGGGCACATTTATCATAGATGTTCAGATTTTTTAAAGGATGGCCTACATATCTCATTAAAATCATTCCTGGGATGTGAAACCTGAAAGAAAACAGATACCATGTAGAGACAAACACCCTGACAGGATGTACATACCAGTGAGTGGCACACAACTTCAGTGGGTAACCAATAGCTTTCTGATTGGCTAAGAGATACTCTCAGTGTAAAGAAACCCTCTTCTGGAACCTGGGAACCAGATCAGAATCTTATGGAGACAAAGATTATGTTCTCCATTGTCAAGCACCCACTGGTCTTTAGCTAAAAAAAGGGTTACATGCATCAAATTCTCCCTAAACTAACAATGTTTATCCCATTTAAACTATGCTGACTTCACTCTCTGTTGAAGAATCTGTTCTTCTTTTTCAGGAGGTAGTGAGACCTGAACAAATAAATACCCCTCACAGTTCAGCCAAGCCACAGTTGAAACGACAGAAAAAGTGGGCAGATGAGCAAGAATGCTGCTTTCATGCTGAACCTGATACTCAGCACCAGGGTGAAGCAAACAGACCCTGAAGACGCTCAATACTTAACAAAGCAGAGATCCAGAGGCTCCTAGAGATCACCAGTGAAGCAGACTTAAAACTCCCCCACCATGGCTCAGGAAACTTTATAGAAGAGGGGGCTGGAAAGATTTAAGAGCTACAGGTTGTGACATCATGACCAGAGGCATTTTCCCCAAAATAAATTGACTGTTGCTCCCACAATGCATAACTCACAACCCCATGGGGAGTACCTGCAACACCAGTGAGGAGAGTTCGCAGTGGAATATGGGCAGGGATGAGGGAAAATAGAGTATGTATCCATACAACATATGTTGTTAATAATAATAATAAAAAGATACAGCAGGAAAGAAGACCTTCTACAGATGTAAGATCCATGGCCTTCTTCAAGTTGGACTCCACAGTTTTCTAAGTTGGCATCAGTAAATTACTTTCATTTAAAAATCACTCAGACTCGGCTGGAGAGATGGCATAGCAGTTAAGGCATTTGCCTGAACAGCCAAAGGATCCTGGTGCAATTCTTCAGGACCCACGTAAGCCAGATACACAAAGGGGCACGTGTGTCTAGAGTTCTTTTGCAGTGGCTGGAAGCCCTGGATCCCATTCTCTTTCGCTCTTCCTCTCTCTCTCTCTCTCTCTCCCTCTTTCTCTCTATCAATCATAATTAAAAAAAATAAAATAACTCAGCATGACTGCCATTCCCTAGGGTACCAGTATTTCTTTTATGAAACTACCAAACTGCTCTATAAAGTGATTGTACTGTGTCATACTCTTACCAGACACTAAAGAGTGCTTCAGTGGCTCCACACTCCCCCTAGCCTGTGTTCCAGTGTGAGGTGGCATGGCCATTCTAGCAGCAGTTTTCCAACCGTGCCCTATGGTGATGGAGGATGTACAAGATTTTGCATGTGTACGTTTGCCATGTGTTTATCCTGCTTGTTGACAGACCCTTTAAATCTTTGGCTCATTTTTAAGCCCATTGTTTACTGACAGTTGTATGTTAAGAATTATTTGCATCTGGGAATGTGTTAATGATCAGATTTTTTTATTTATAAATTATTTTCTTGTCCATGGTTTTCCCTTTCTTGTCCCATGTTTTTTTTTTCTTTTTTGCTATTTGATTTTATAAAGTGCACTACTTTAATTTTTATAAACATAAAATTTATTTTCTAATAAAATTACACTTAAATATTATGGCTATAGATGTGATTAAATTAAGATCATCAAAATCTCCTCCTATGGTAATATCTGTAGTTTTATAATTTTACATTTTGTTTCCTTGCTTATTTTTGGATAGTTTTGATTGAATCAATGGTCTGCATCAATGACTTTGTGCATGATGGGCAAGCACATAATCTGAGTTGTATCCTCAGTCATAATGTTGTATTTTATATTTAGAACCTTGGGTTGA
The DNA here is from genome assembly GCA_036365145.1 of Orientallactaga sibirica. Classification (NCBI taxonomy): domain Eukaryota; kingdom Metazoa; phylum Chordata; class Mammalia; order Rodentia; family Dipodidae; genus Orientallactaga; species Orientallactaga sibirica. The sequence goes on along the minus strand of JAEOAD010000003.1, from coordinate 81,682,014 downwards.
CTCTTGTCAAGGATTTATTCCTGGATTTGTTTTCATTTTGCATGTGAATATCTAATTTTCCCAACTCCCTTTGTTAAAGCACTGCCTTTTATCCATTGCATGATTTTGCTCTTTCTTAAAGACAGTTAGCTATATTAAGTAGGTCTAATTCTGTCTCTTTACTTGGTTTTACTGATGTATTTGGTATCACATACAAATAACAATCTTGAGGAATTATGTTTACAAATTACTAACATTTGAAAATAATGTTTTTTTAAATTCTGACATTATTCATGTTATATTACCAGACACTTTGTATTATACATTTAGATACTTTGCATTATACATTTAAAAGGCAGTTAGTTTTCCTTCAATTAAGTTTGTTTCAGGATATTTTTGGTTGTTTTAAATTTTATTAATTTGAGAGAAAAAGGCAGATAAAGAGAGAGAGAGAGAGAGAGAGAGAGAGAAGAGAGAGAGAGAGGGAGAGAGAATGGGCATGCCAGGATCTCTAGCCACAAATGAAGTCCAGATGTATGTGCTATTTTGTGTATCTGGCTTATGTGGGAACTGGGGAATTAAACCTGGATCCTTAGGCTTTTCAGACAAGCGCCTTAACCACAAAGGACTCTCTCCAGCCCCCTCATTAAATTAATTTTGTTCTGATATAACTACTAAACAAGATCTCAAAAGAGAATCACAGGTCACTTTGCATGTCCTGTTCAGTTATATAATCTTCAGAGAATAAGGTGATGTTACATGTATGCATAATTATTACCTGGACATTCTTGTTTCCATATTAATTAAATTGTTTAAATACTTTAAGAATTTAATTTTACTTTTAAGTATATACCAAACAGAGATATTTGTACATCAATTTAACAGATGCTCTTAATTTTAGTCAATGATACTTCTAAATCAAGGTATACGGTAATCAATATGATTAGATTTCTATTTTTCTTATTATTCAGAGGTGCTAATTGAAACCTGATTATCAAAGCAAGAAAATGAGATACAGGGCATGCACCATATTTAAAGTATCTAAATTACCAATGCAAGAAGTTGATGTTAAAACACAAGGAGCATTTTAAACATTGTTCCTCTTGGATAAAGTAGTATTATTGTCCTTTCAGTAAAGATGTCTGGAGTTAATTAATATCAATAATGGCAAAAAAATCAATCTTTTAAGTGTAATAAAATAACAGTATACCATTTTATTTTATGCATTTTGAAATTACCTGATTTTTGATACATGAATTAACCAAATAATATGAATTTCATTTCATAATTTGAGATATTTAATAGGATATTTTATTACCCTACATTTTGTGCATTTAAGAAATTTACTCTGAAATCTATATTTCATTTGGCACTAGTATTAATATGAGTTATGTTGCTGTGTGATGAATCCACAGGATTCTCTGTATTTCCTCCTTTTAGGAGGATTTCCATGAGTTCGAGGTCAACCAGAGCTAGAGTGAGACCCTACCTCGAAATAAAACAAAACAAATCAAAACAAAACAAAACATCTTGCTGCCAGTTAGGGGCTACAGCCGCAGCTGGGAAGGGTGATGTGGCTGGGGCTCCATGGGCCTCACTGTGTCTGCCATTTTCAAATTTCAGAGTCCATTGACTGTAATCTTGCTGCTTATATGTACATGTGCTTATATCTGATCATTGGCACCCAGCACCCTGGACAGAAATAAAACTGGATTGTTGGGTATTTTTGGAAGTGTGCCAGAACTGGTGAACGAGCACGTCCTTATGTCACAGCGCACTGTGCAGTGATGGCCTTCATCATCCTCTTCACACAGCATGCTCTTCATGCAGTAACTTGGAAAAAGTGACACTTGAATTTCCATCAGATTTCACTATCAACCAGGACTTGTCTGCAGAGATTATGGAAAGAACGGTTAACTTGTTCATCTCTGAACACTGGATGAGTTAACTTTCCAGATGCTGTTCTCTATTTTTATGTTATTGGATCAATGATCTGTATAAATAATTAAAGGCAACCATATAATGTGCAGAGTTTAATAGCCTGTAACAATCAACTTCAGTACTGTTATTCAATATTACATTCTGCAAATGTTCTTCTGTTTTGAAGTAAGGTAGCTTAAAGGCACATAGTAGAGATAAAATTGGTAAATTACTTTGTTCCTTCCATTGGGACTTGGAAGTGATACATCTTTACCAAATGGCTAGACTCTTCATTGAGAAAAATTATTTTTCTTGTTGTGGATTGGATTTGCATTATTAATTTTGCTTTTCATCTGACCACACTTTGATCCTTAACCAGACCACCAGAACACCTCTACTCTTAGGAAAATCTGAAATATATTTTATTCATGGTGGCATATGCCTTTAATCCCAGTGCTTAGGAGGCTGAGGTGGTAGGATCAGCATGAATTTGAATGAGTTTCAGATCATCCTGGGCTGGAGTGAGACCCTGTCTCTATAAAACAAAATGGGGTGGGGGGGTGTTAAATCAAGCCTATGCAGTTCTAAAGCACTACTATAAATGAGACGATTTACAAGTAGAACTGAGAAAATGTTCAAACTTAACACATGAGTGAGGCCTTTGGTCAACTGTGAACACATGATTTGAGTGTGACCAGCTACTTGCCAGTCTTGAAATAGACTATTAGAATGAAAAGAGCAAAACTGAACAATTCTAGAATCATGATCCTAAATATTTTTTCTTTCTTATAATGTCATGTCTTCTAAATAGAACATTTTTGTAAATGCCCCAATGAAGTGTATTCTTTTCTTTATACAGCACTTTAAATCTAAAAAAAACAAAACAAAACAAAACAAAAAATCAAATAAACCATTCAATGTTATGTAACCGTACAGCCCAACTAGCATTGCATATTAGGGTCTGGTAGCTCTAGGTATGTGTATTAAATACAAGTTTAAACAATTCAATCAATGAGTGAGCAGAATTGTAATTCTTGAGCAATTATTTCCCCTGTAGTGATTAAGGCTTCATTTGAATTTTAGTAATTTGCCTGATGCCGCAAGCTTTCCCATGTTATATCAAGGTCAAACGTGCATACAGGAGACCCAGCGTACATGAAATGGGAAGGTCTTAGACTTTCTGCAAACTTTTTGCAAACAATGCATTTTAAAGGTAAAGTTTTCTCAGTATTAGAACAGGTGCATCAATATACTCTCACCACTGCGTATTTCAGTATATCTTTCTCCACCACAGAAGTGAGGAGCAAATTACTGTTTTAGAGTTCTGTAAAACTTTAAATATTCTACAATATGTGGTGATTTAACCTTGAGGAAACTCACAGTCTAAGTTCAGCATGTTCTTGACAAAGCTGGGATTAAAGGACAAGTTTGAGTGCTAGTGTTAAGGCATTTTCTTCAAATACCTCCTACTGATCTACTTAGTGTAGATACATTTAAGAATATTATCAAAAGGATAAAAATAGTTTGATCATAGATGTGAAACACAGATGATATTCAAATGTTTATTTTATTTCTTTGATATTTTTGTTTATTTGAGAGAGACAGAAATAGAGTAAGTATGGGCACATCAGGGTCTGCTGCCACTACAAATGAACTCGAGATGCATACACCACTTTGTGCATTTGGCTTTGTTGGGGGCTGGGGACTTGAACCCAGATCAACAGGCTTTGCAAGCAAGTACCTTTATCTCTGATCCATCGCTCCAGCTCCCAAATGTATGTTTTATAATGAGATTACAGGTGATAAATGAAAAATAAAACATTAAACCATTATTTACTCCATGCTGTCAAATACTCTGCATAAGAAATAATCATGAATTGAATTTTTTAAATAAATAGAAAAGTTAACAATATAACTGGGATTTCTAGTTTTTGTCACAAATCCCTTTACAAGTGACTTCCGTCTCCCTAAACATTCATTTTGAAAAGCAATTTTATCCCCTAAAACTTCTCAATATTCTGATAACACTTATAATTGCTTCACTACATTTATTAATTTTAATACCTATAATTAAAGAAGTATAAAATGTTCTAATCAGGACATAAGAAGAAAAGATTACACACACAATCGTTCAAAGTTATCTGATATAGGTTTTTCTTCTTCCCATATGTGGGTGTTTTCTCAATAAATAAAAACCCCATGAGCTGACATCATTCGTGTGGTGGTTTAAATTAGGTGTCCTTTCCCATTAAACCATGCATTCTGAATGCTTGATCCCTAGCTGATGGCAGTTTTGCAATTAGAGCCTTGCCGGAGGAGGTGTGTTGTTAGGGGCTGATTTATGGGTGTTACAGACAACTTCCCCTTGCCAGTGTTTGGCACAATCTCCTTTTATTGTTGTCCACCTGATGTTGGCCAGGAGGTGATGTCCACACTTTCTGCTGTTATCATGGACTATCTCTTCCAATCTGCAAGCCAAAATAAACCCTTTTCTCCCACACACTGCAATTGGTCAGGTGTGTTGTGCCAGCAATGAGAAAGTAACTGCAACAGTTTGCTTTTCTGCTCTTTAAGTTGAATTGTTTAAGCTCACTTAATAGGCAAATATATTGAGTAAAAATTTCTATGATTCAGCCAGAGATATCTGAACAAGAACTTAGTATCACAGCTGTTGAATCATTTCAAAAAGACCAGAGCAGAGCGGATGAGATCAAATCAGATCAGATCAGATAGAATCTTAGTAGTGATGACTATATAGATTGTATTTGGTACTTTTTGTTGCTGTGAACAAATACTTGACCAGGAACAATTCGAGGAAGGAAGGGGTTTATTTTGGCTTTCATTTTCACAGGGAAGTTTCTTGGTAGGAAAGGTATGATATCTCTTATAGGAGGATGAAAGAGAGATACTCATATTGGACTCAAAGGCAGAGAGCAGGCTGGAGAGAAAGCTTAGCAGTTAAGGTGCTTGTAAGCAATGCCTAAGGATCCAGGTTCAATTCCCCAGTACCCACATAAACCAGATGCACAAGGTGTGCATGCATCTGGAGTTCATTTGCAATGGCTAGAGTCCCTGTCATGGCCATTTTCATTCTTTCTTTCATAGATAAATAAATCTAAAAATTTGAGAGCAAACAGGAATTGAGGATAGGTTATAAATAATTCCTCAAAGCACATCCCCTAGTACCCATTTCCCTATTTTCTCCAGCAAGGCTTTTCCACTTAATAATCCACAGCTGATGGGCTGGAGAGATAGCTTATCAGTTAAGGTGCTCACCCACAAAGTCAAAGGACCCAGATTCAATTCCCCAGATCCTACGTAGTCCAGATGCACAAGGTGGTACATGCACCCAATCACTTGCCCTCTCTGTCTTTCTCTCTCTCTCTTAAATAAATAAATTTATTAAAAAATAATCTACAACCATCACAAACAGCACCAGCAGCTGGTGACTGAGTGTTCAAAGACAGACATGAGCCTATTGTGGGCATTTTACAAACCCACAAAATGTATCAAAGTCCAAATTAAAACATACAACTAAATACTACATTTCATAATAATATCAGATTGGAAGTGTTATATACCCAAATGATCAATACTGGTAAGGGAGCCAAGTAAACAATCTTTCACAAAGGCTTGTTGATTTTCAAATGATATCACAAGCTTGTTAACCCACAAAATTCATTTCTTTGAAATACAAATTTAAGCATGGAGGTACTTCTCATTACAAAGTTAAAACAATGTATCATAAGGTATCTATAAAACTACACTTTGATTTTATAAATCACTTTAATGAATATATTTTTCAGAATTGCTTTTTTTGAAGCCCATGTACAATCACCACAAAGGACAAGGATGGAGACCCAAAATCTCAGATAAGCAAATAAATTCCATCATCTTTCAATATTTTTGAAAAGAATAACCCCCACTATGTTTTCTAATTTCAATCACAAGGGATAGCATTAAGCATTTAATAGTACTATCCAAATGCAGGTTCAAATTTCATACTTAAATGTCCTCATTTTATGTACATTTGTGAAATACACACATTAGGAGTTTCTATAGTGGAAATGTGTTCAGTTGTTTAAGTGGAAGTCTGTAGGTTATTGAACAATTATACAAGGGTCACAATGGTGTTTTAATAAGATTGGCTTCAGTAACATTTTAAATAAGAATAATTTGAGTTCTGAATCCAGGACTTTCATATAGACACTGCACATTTTTTTGTTGTTAGCAATTGCTGATAAGCTTAAGAAGATCGTGATTTTTTTTCCTGGAAATTAATGTGTCCTGTTGGCAGGATCAGGCATGCCTGGTGAGACCTCAGGGAACCTGCGATGTCACCTTTGCTGACATCAGAAACAAAAATGCCTCATAAAAGTTAGAGATGCCTAGGAAGATGGCAAATCACATAGTCAGAAATGTATTTTATGATTTTGTATAATGAACAGCCTTGAATCAGAAATTCACATATGAAGACATGTAATGTAATATAGTTTGTAACTATATCTGCATGGCAAATTCTCCATAATAAAAGAGATAGATTTATGTTGTGTTTATTCTAGTGGGGTTGATGTGATTTGATTACATGAAATTGATTCGTTAACATAATAATTGCAGCAGGTAGATAATAATAACAATAATAACATTTATAATGACAATAGAGACAATCATTCTATTTTTTTAAATACTTAATTACATGTCATAAAACCGACCACACGCTTAAAGATTAGCAACTTTGTCATTTCATTCTATCAATAAATTAATTAAGTAGATAATATTATTAGTCTCTTTGCTCAAATAGAAAGCTTATATATAAAAACAGCAGATACAGTACTGGAAAGATTGCTCAGTGGTTAAAGGTACTTGCTTGTAATGCCTGGGCCTGCATTTGATTCTCCAGTATCTTTGTAAAGACAGCTGCTCAAACTGCTGCATGCATCTGGAGTTCATTTGCAATAGCAGAAGGACTTTCTGTCTCTCTCAATAAATGAATAAAAATAGACTTAAAAAAAAAAAAAACAAAGGCTGGAGAGATGGTATGGTTAAGGTCCTTTCCTGCAAAGGCTAATGACCCAGGTTCGATTACCCAATACCCGACTAAGCCAGGTTCACAAGGTTGCATATATGTCTGGAGTTTGCTGTGGCTGGAGGCCCTGATGTGTCCTATTCTCTATCTGCCTCTTTCTTTCTCTTTCTTTTTTTCCTCCCCCTTTCCTTTCCTTCCTTCCTTCCTTCCTTCCTTCCTTCCTTCCTTCCTTCCTTCCTTCCTTCCTTCCTTCTTTCCCTCTTTCTCTTTCTTTCTTTCTTTCTTTCTTTCTTTCTTTCTTCTTTTCTTGCTTTCTTGCTTTCTTTCTCTTTCCTTCTCTCCTCCCTCTCAAATAAATAAGTAAAATATTTCACAAATAAAAACACAAAACCAAGGCTGGAGAGATGGCTTAGTGGTTAAGGTGCCTGCCGGCTAAGCCTAAGAACGCCAGTTCCAATCTCCAGGTCCAGCGTTTAGACAGATGCAAAGTGACAAAAGGGCGCAATGCCACACTTACCCACAAGGGGGCGCATGCATCTGGAGTTCGTTCACAGCAGCTGAGAGGCTGTTGGTGCACCCATTCTCTGTCTTCCTCTCCCTCTCTGTCTCTCTCTGTGTCTCTCTCTTTCAAGACAAAAAACATTAGATACATAGCTCAAAAATCATACAGCTGTAAGATAAAAGTCAATATAGTATATCCAAAATTTAAGTTCCTGAAAATGCGACAGATAATTTTTAAGAGGAGAAACTAGGAAACAAGTTTAGAATAAACATACACAATTATATTACCTAAATTACTGTCAGGTAAATTGAAATATATTCAAATGTAGTCCAAATAATGTCTAAATATGTGTATTTCAAGGCATCTTGTGGCATTGCAGTTTTTGAATGCCTATAATACTTCTACTAATTTAAAATGAAAGCACAGTGTACTCTGGCAATGACTCCCATGAGTGTGATGGCTATGTGGGCACACACCAATTGTTTCAAGAGAATTTCCATAAGGTGACCATGTTCCGAGAGATGGCTTTCCATTCCCATATGGATCTCTTCTGTTCCAATGTACAAAACATGATTTAGGCAGGAAAGGAGGTAAACAAGACTTCACGTAGTATTTACAGACAGCATTCAAATACAATGTGGGATATTCAGATCATGTAAAGGAAAAGTAATAAATATTAAGAAATCATAGAAAAAATACAAAACAAAATATTTCAAATAGACTAAAAATAGAAAAAAAAAAAAAAACATGATTATTGTGTTTTGTACCTTGGATGAACAGAATAATTTAAAGGAGAAGGGACAGAAATTGAGCTGAAGACAGAGGCCAAGAAGAGGAAATCTGGAAATAAATCATTCCTCACCTGGTACTGGATCTCACACATGGTCAAAACTTCATGTTCCTTCTCTGTAGTAACTATAAATTGAATGACAAGAACTGTTTGGGAATTCATGCAAGCACTTGAATATCAGTTTTACTGTTAAAAATCCTTATAGCTCTTCCCATAGTGACAATACTTTCAAACAAAATAAGCAAACAATATTGATATTATTAGCATAAAATAAAAAAAATGAGGGTTAAAATAATAATACACCTCTCTAAAGGTGTTTTGAAATAAAAATATTTGTTTTTTACCATTTTTTCTTTTTTTCTCTTTTTTAATGTGCTAATTTGTGCAACTGGTTTACATGTTTTATTCTATTTCCTCTTGTGAAGAAAATTAACTCATATTTTCCATTCCTTTATTTCCAGAAGAAAGTAAATATCAACTAGAGTCCACCCACATAATTTCTATTTTCTTCCTTATTGGATAATCATATCACGTATGGGGAATGTTTGCCTACTTTTAAGATATATCTCTAAAATTCCTCATTTTTATGTGTTGACAACTGACTTTTTTATACCAAGTATTCTTGTATTTTATTGTATTCTTTTAATGTATTTTATAATTTCTCTTAGTCAAATTTAGACTGGTTAAATTTATTCTAAAAGACAAGAAAATTAAAATGCACTTTAGGCATTTTATAAACAAATGTCATTCAGCAGCACATTCATTTCCAAATCATTCTGCTGTAATCAGACCAAATATTGCATACAATTTAAGGAAATGCATTATGTTATATGAGCAATTTGTCTTATTGGTGAAATTTAAATTAGAATAGATGTGGAAGAAAAATAATATTCTATAAGATACAACTTTTTAAAAATTTTGGAAATTATTTGCCTATATTAAAATTTACAAAAAAACAAAGGTCTATGTTTATAATAAAGACCTAGATAAAAGCATCAATGAGCAAATCTTCCTACAATTTTCCAATTTATGGAAGGAAATAGCAAATTTTATTAGAAACTACTTCTATAATATACCTTCATTTATTTCTTGCACATCATAACAACATCCATAGAAATAGTTCGAATCCATATTTGAGAGAGAGAGAAATAACCAGATAGTGAGAAAGAATAGGCATGCCAGGGCCTCTAGCCAGAGCATATGACCTCCAGATGCATGCGCCACCATGTGCATCTGGCTTATGTGGGTACTGGGGAATCAAACATGGGTCCTTTGGCTTCATAGGCAAGTCATCTCTCCAGCCTTCAAATATAACATATTTTTATTTTATTTATTTTATTTGCAAGGAGAAAGAGTATGTGGATTTACTAGGTCCTCTTGACACTGCAAATAAACTCCTGATGCAGCCACCATTTTGTATTTCTGGCTTTCAATGGGTGGGTAATGGGGAACTGAACTGCTAGCTGGCAATGCTTCACAAACAAAGCACCTTTACCTACTGAGCCCTCTCCCTATCCTTCAAATATAATTAATGGTAAATATATACTCAATTATTTATAAGATATTAGAAGCATTCTTTTTCTTGCTTTTCAAATTTGACTCTTCCTTTCAGGATGGATGACTGTCATGTGGTATGAGAAACTTCCAGTCCTGCTTCCTTAGATAATCACCTGCTTTTCTCTTTCCACTTTACCCCACTATCATTTCCACCATGGAAGTACTTGGCCCATAACACTCTACCCCAATCTGCTTGGCTGCTGCTTTTCTATTGCCATGATCTAACCTAGTCATTTCAATAAAATTTTTCTTTTCTGGTGGTTTAGTTAGACATTCAAACTAAGTCACTCATCAACAAGCACGAAGCCAGTGATTTGCTGAAGACACTTGGTTTTGTTTCTCTAAGTATTTGTATATTGCCACTTTTTTTTCTTTTCATTTCACTGCATAAGATATGCCTAACTTACAGACACAACTAAAATATTGTCCTGACAATTATATTCCTGAATTAACTTCCTAGTTCTTTGGCATTTCTAAGTTTCAAATTTTATTTAGTTGGTAATAAAACATATTGAAGCAGGTAGGATTTTGTGCTAAATACTTGCTGATCGTATACAGCAGTGTGAATAATCCACATGCTATTTTACCCCATGTACAGGCAGAAACAAATGGGATTAGACTGTATCACATTTCTCAAGTACCTGCATTTATATTTTAATATTTTATATTTTTACTTATTTTATTTTTATTTATTTAGGCAAGAGAGAGACAGACAGACAGAAAGAATGGGCATGCCAGGGCCTATATCCATTGCAAACGAACTCCAGAAGCAGGCGCCACTTTGTGCATCTGGCTTATGTGGGTCCTGGGGAATAAAACCAAGGTCTTTTGGCTTTGCAGGAAAGCACCTTAACCGCTAAGCCATCTCTCTCACCCCTGCATTTCTATTTTAGTAAATGATATTCTTTTCCATTAAAATATTTTCATAAAAGTGGAACTGTGCTACTGATCTTTGAATTCACTAGGAGTACTGTCTTTCCCATAGCACATACACATCTCACTAAAATAAGCTTATTAAAAATATTTACACAGCTTGGTGTGTGTGTGTGTGTGTGTGTGTGTGTGTGTGCACACCAGGGTGTCCTGCCAGTTTGACTTTATGTGAGTGGCTGAGGAATTGAATCATGGGCCTAGACAGAGAATTGAACCCAGCCTGGCTGGCAGATTTGGCAAGCAAGTGTCTTTCACTATTGGGCCATCTCCCCAGCCCCTGGCTTTACTCTTATATTAGCACACTTGAAGCATTTGAGTTTGTAGAAGGCAATGCCAATATTTTTAGTTCTACAGTAATCAAGCAGATAAATGTAAAATTTTACATCTGTTGGGTTCATGAAAGTTACATAGTTCATGTTAGTCAAAAGTCAGTCAAAAAGAAACATCAAAAGTAACACAGTTTTGTTTAGGTTTCATAGTGATTAGGTAAATAAACTAATAAGGGATAAAGAAAACACTAACCAAGTAAAAATAGAAACGATCTGTTTTGTGGAATAATACAATACTGGATTCATCACCTTGACTTTCTTTTCAGGCTATACTTTCATCATCATCATAATCACCTTTTCAACTTCATATTATAGTAGATTTTTTTTCTTACTGTCAAAAATAATATAGAGCCATTCTTTAATTTAAATCCACTGAAAAAAAGACGCTCTGTTAATGTAAAAGGATCTACATACCTTTGTCCAAAGCCACATCCTCAAAAAGAACATGAACTTCTATTTGGAAATTCTAGGGCTTCAAAAAGTTTTAAATGTAATTTTCTATTGTAAGAATGACCTGAGGAGGAAATAACAGCTTTCAATGCATTTCCTCTTTTGAGATAGATTCTATAGCTCCTATCACTGAGTAAGGGATTCAGCCTACATTTCCCTGGAGAGTAAGGATGTATGAGCTTATGGGTATTTTCAGCAATAAGTGAACCATTCAAAGTTTACATTTTTACTTCTAAGGAAGAGTCATTAAAAACAAACAAAATAAATACTTCTATACAATTTAGTGATTCAAAAGACAACAATAGTCTTATTGAAAAACACAACAGGTATATGTGAAAAGCATATCGATTTTCTCAAGAGAATGATTCTGGATGCCTTGTTTGGTTATCTTTATTTTTTTCTCTTCCTGTTTCATTTGTGATAGGTGAAATTATATTTTTGACTCCGGATAATAGCCAGCTGTATTGTGAGGGATTTGTTTATTTATGTCAGTGACAGGAGGGAGCAGCTCTGAGGTGACTGGTGGAGAGGCTGAGCCCAGCTAGGAGAAGGTATGCAGAGAACACATTCACACACACCAGCTGAAGGACAAGGGAGAGCAGGGCTGAGCCGAGCCGTGGTGAGCTGAGCTCTTTATTCCAGGCTCAACGTGCTTACAATGATTCTTTATCATAAGGTGTGTTGAATCATGGTTATAATAATAATGATATTCTATCATCTTTTATGTTTGAAAAGATATTAAGGCTACTTAATGTATATGCCCTAAAGTCAGTAATAGTTAGTTCATGGTCATAGTTAGTAATAGAAATAATTAGTTCATGGTAGAAAAAAATATGCTAAAAGTAATTTTCCTGGTCACACTTTCCAATTGTTCCCATATCTGAGAGGTACTACTCGTAAAACCAAGTGGTACATAGCATCATCTATTTTGGATATCCCTCTTTCAGTTTTGATAATGTACCCAGCCTCATTAAACTATAATTTGTAAAGTATCACTGATGGTCATGTCCTAATGTGTCTTGAACTATCAAATAAACCAGCAACTCAGCTATTTACTTTTTTTTTTTTAATTTTTAAAATATTTTTTAAATCTGTGAGTGTGTGTGTGTGTTCATGTGTATAGATATTCCAGGGTCTTTTGACCAAGCAAACAAATGCAAGATGCTTGCTCCACTTTTTGCATTAGGATTTATGTGGATGCTCAGTTACTGAACCGAGGCCAGCAGGGTTTACACTATGTGCCCTTAACCGATGAAGCATCTCTCTTAACAGAGTTTTTGTTTATCTGATGAAGTTGCTTTTCCACTTACCATAAATCATAAAGACTGTTTTCAAACAGAAAAATAAAATAAGTCACTCTCTTACCATCTATTTTTAATAAAATGCTATATAATCATTTTACAACCTTTCTCATTTTTACATTAACTGGTTTAAGAATAGAAATCATGAAAAGAAAATTTTCAAGTGAAAATAGCCCTTGGTGATATATTAACACTTTAATCATTTCAAGCTGAGATTGGTGGCACATGGATGTAAACCCAGGTTTTCAGGGTACAGGATGAGGCAGTAGGATCAATAGATTGAAGCTGGGCCAAGCGTAGTGTGCACACTGGTGGGAGTTGCTGAAGAGGCAGAGGCAGGAGGATCAGGAGTTCAAGGTCAGCCTGCCTAAAAGAAATTAAAATAAAAATAAAAGAGTTTGATGCTGGGTTCAGCACTATAGCAAATCCCAGGGGATACATAGTATGGGGAAAAATTCTGCTTCAACTTGATCTGATCAGGAATCCAGTAAGAAATATGCCTCTTGGGTAAGTCTGTGAGAGCAGGAAGGGTTGATGGAGGGATGAAGTTCTTCCCCCAGAGTGGACAGACCTCCCAGTGGTGGAGTGTATGCTATATATAAAGAAGGAGAACACATGGCCTTGTGCCTGGCTGTCCATGCCCCTGGAGATTGAGTATATCTATTCTGTTGGTGCTTTCCTCTGTGGACACTGGAATCCAGCTCCTCTAGCCATAACATGAAATGAAGCCTAGCAGATCTTGGAGAATCCACCAGACCTTCACACTGAGACTTATGAGGAATCTAGCCTCATGCACTGAGCAGCTACCAGGTTATCAGTGGTCTACAGCCTTCAGAGAGCTAACGTTAGGCTGAACAGCCTATATCCAATAAGCTCATCTAATAAATCCTTTCATAAAACAAATCATGCCATAGGATCTGCTCCTCTTGAAAACCCTAAATAATACAAATAATCTCACAGAAGAGGGGGCAGAAAGAATTTTAGAGCCACAAGTTGGGGCATTATGCACAGATACTTGGCCTATTCCCCATAACTCTTGACTACCCCCATAATGCATGGCCCACATTCCCCATTGATGAGGGTCCCTTTGGAAGAGGGAGGACATGGAGGAGGATAATGGAGTCACCATTATGAATGTAAAATCAGAATAATAATAACTATAATAAAAACTGAATAAAAAAGGAAGAGAAGTGGAGAGAAGAAGAGAGTAAGAGAGAGAGAACAAGGTCCAAACCCTACTGAAGGGATGAAGCAGGAGGAGAAGGGGAAAAGGTAGAATGATCATTGTCTAATTTAGGCATACAAATGTAAATGGTAGAGCAGATATATTTTCAAGGGTCTGTGGACAAGTAATACTGAGATCCTTAGGGTTTTGTTAGAATTGTTCATTCCATCTGCATGATAAAAGTGCCGTTTAAAAGTAGAGGCAGATGGATGCAGGTGGAGTAGCCACGTCCCACTTGCCTCTCCTCCTCACCTGACCTAAAATACAACTTGGCTCACATTAACAAGTCCCTCTCCCACCACCTCCATGTGCCCCTTGCCTCCTGCTGCCACACAAAACATGCCTCCACCCACCAGTGCTGAATATCATGAACCTCTTTATCTATATTTACATTTATATGGTTCATTAGTAATAAAGGTAATTTAGAATAAAAAATAATACACATAATCTACAAAAATATTGAAACTACTTAAAATAACTTCAATATTGAAGTAGAGAAATATGAGCATCCATTTTTATTATCTGAGATTTTCTAAACAATCCTCTTTAAGGGGATAAGTGGTTTTGATGATGTACTAAAAAAGAAAGAGAAGCATATTTAAGCACAATTTAAATGTTTGTCATTAAAATTTTGTCTTTCTAGAATATTTCTTGCCTTGTATTCATTTTTAATGTTTCAGCATAAATTGATTATGTGCATACAAATGTTGTTATTATATTTGTAGCATTTTTTCATACAAACATCTGAGGTGGTCATTCATATAGGTCCTGAGATTTCAGATATAGGATTGTAATCAAATATTAATTAAAGGGATGAAATTAATATTTCTACAAATATTATATATATCATATTATATCAAACATATATATATATATATTCAATATTATGATATCAAATATCATATTAAAGCATTTCTTAAGGCTACATTTGGTTTATAAAGAAAGTTTAAACTTATTTAGCTTAAATTTATTTATTTATTTATTTAGTTAGTTAGTTAGTGGTAAGATCTATCTCTAGCCTAGGCTGACCTGGAATTCACTGTGTAATCTCAAGGTGGTCTCAAATTCAAGGTGATCTTCCTTCCTCTCCCTCCTGAGTGCTGGGATTAAAGCCATGTGCCAGCACACCTGGTTTAGTATATTTTTTTAAAATTTTTATTTATTTATTTGCAAGGAGAGACAGAGGGAGGGAGAGAAAATGAGAATGAACATGCCAGGGCCTAGTACCACTGTATATTAATGCCAGATACATGAATCACTTTGTGCATCTGGCTTTTCATGGGTACTGGGGAATTGAACCTGGACAAGCAGGCTTTGCAGGCAAGTCTTTCACCATTAGGCCATCTCTCCAGCCTGTATATTTTGAATACCAACTTGAGAGCTAGAGAAATTTCTCAGTAATTAAGTGTGTATCCTGTGCTAATGTGAGGGTCTGAGGGCCCTGAGACCACCAGAGCTGGAATCTCCATATCTGAAGTATGTAGCTGAGCACTGCCACTCATGATTGTATCTCAGTCCTCGGGGGAGCAGAGACCTGAGAATTCTCTAAATCCCTCAGGATAAGGAGTCAGTAAAAAGTGACTCTGGCTCAAAAAAAAAAAAAAAAGAACAGGCAGAAGAGCATTCTCTCTGGACACCTTTGGCTACCTCACTGCCTGCCAATCATACCAGTATATAGGAGGGTGACACCCCACACCATACCACACACTCAAACAAGCAAAAAGATGGCAAAAGACAAAGTTATTAATTACTTTATATCAAAATTTAAACAAGGGACTGGAGAGATGGCTCAACAGTTAAGGTGCTTGCTTGCAAAGCCTATGTGCCTGGGTTCAATTTCCCATTATCCATGTAGAGCCAGAGGCACAAAATTGCACATGCTTCTGGAGTTTGTTTGAAGTGGTTCGGTGTGCTGGTGCACCCATTCTCTCTTTCTCTCTTCTTTCGATCTCTCTGCTTGAAAATAAATTAAAAATATTTTTAAAAAATTAAATGTTATATTTGAAACTCAAAAATCATACCATACAAAACACAACTATTGATAATGTAGTTTTCATGTATATTTTTCCAATCACATTATTATAAACCATTACTCCATCATTGTTATTCCAAACCTAGGATGTGTGTTAATTGTGTATGTGTGCATCTGAGTGTTTCAAACTAAATGTTAATGTAGCAAAAAGGAGACTTCCAAGTTCTGCTCCCACAGAGCTTACTTGGAATTGTTTTGAAAGGGAAAAAATTGACATGTTATGAAATTTTATAATGGAAGCTTGTAATATATATGTATATTTAGCAATGGTGAGGAACTCAAAGTCAAAAACTTATACATAAAATATAAATTGAGCAGAAACACTGCCACAAAAGCACCTTATTCTGTTACAGAACATGGTGACTTTGACACAGTAGGGAGACATAGACACACAACATTATAGGTAGGACTTAGTGAAAAACATACACATAAACAGCAAGCATACTAAGCAGAGCAAGGAAAGCTGACAACATTTGTGAACCATGAGAAATTCAAGGATTTTAAAAAGTAGTAATTAAAAGAATATTCTTTGTCAAAAAATTTGCAAAATCTAAGAATTTTGATTGCACTAGTTAGAGAAAAGTGTAAATTATAAGAAAATACAATAGGGAAAAAATGCTGTTAGTTACATGGGAGTCATACAACAGAGAAGAAGAGAAGGACTTCTAAGCTAGAATGACAACATCCAGTCATACATTAAAGAACAACGATCACTTGAGTCTTGGGGTTAGTTATCAGGGTAATTGAGCATACAGCAATATTGAATTAGGTCAATATTGAATCGGGTCACTACAAGTGACTTCAGGAGAAATGAAACTTTCCATAGTATTTTAAATTTTCATTTCCAGTGGACATTAGAGAATTCTAATTGTCCATGCAAAGATGCCAATGAATATATTATAGGTTATTCCTGGAAATGAATTATAGAACAATCTTTTGCAAGCAATGATAATATAGGGAAGGGAATTTTTTATGTTTTGATATTTCTGGCAATCCCTTTTAAAATGAGACTAAAATTTATAATAGATAGCACTATTGAGGGACATTAAAAAGATAAAGAATGCCATGCCCCAAAATAAGAGCAGAAAATATTCATAGGGTGACAAAATTACAAGAAAAGCTAAAATCAAACAGTACTAGCTTTCTTATGTTACATTATTTTTCTGTAAATATAACTTCAACATAACTTTACCAAAATCGCATAAAAAGCTGTTTCATAAAATCAAAGCTAAAATACCTTCACTCAATACACAATGAACTGCATTGTATTTATACAGGTATTTAGAAAGATGCCCAAAGTGAAAAATATAGCTATTAGTATTTGCCATTCCCTTTCCTTATGATAGATGTTCTTGTGATATGAGGTGTATTATGGAGATTTTATTTGTAAGTGACTTTGTCAGAGTATAACACTTCCATTATAATCCTTGAGTAATCTTAGGCCATACGATTGATTTCTTTCCACCTTCAACCTTTGTAGTTAAACCCAAATTGCCCATACAAAAACTATTCAATTTCCAGAACAATTCATCCCTTTTGGGGGAACTCTGTTTGACTAGCTAGTTTGGAAACACACTGATCTTTGGCTGACCTCTCTGGCTAAAGTTTTCCTTTCTTTGCCACAATGGACAAATCTTGACGAGATATCATCAGGCATGGCAATCTGGATGAAAGCTTATGTCTGCAGCTGTTCTAGAAGGGGTACTACCACAAGTATTGGTGTGACCATAGAAGATGTGACTAACTGTTTACATCTATACGAGGATCTGTTCATCACTGCTATAGTACATAGGTTGCAAGCAGTTCTTGTCACACTTTAATAGATCCTATTTTTCACTAGTATTTTACTTCCTTGTTCTTAGTGACATCTAACCCTATTGTTCTGTAATTTTTTTTTTTTCACAAGCCATTTGACTTACACATTTCACTAGTCATGACACATGGATCACGGGATCATGTTAACTATCCCTGGTTTGGGGTCTTCATGTTAGCTTGAACCATCAACATTGCCATTGGACCGCTCAGTATTCTTCCTTTAGCTACGTTGTGATACCATTCCATTCTCATGGGACATACTGAAAATATTTATCATCTCAGTGGTCACACTGACCCACCTTAGAAGTAAATAAAGAAATTTACCTGTGATGCATTTTATAACTAAAAGTTCAAAGAATATGACTTTTCCATGGAAAGGATAATTCTCTTCTGATATTAAAAAAAAAAAGTCTTTAAAAGAAAAAAAGTAAATTTCAGAATTGACTTCTTGAGGAATCATTTCAAAAAGTAATGAAGAATCTTATCTTTTTATAAAATATTTTTCATTATTTATTTATTTATTGAGAGAGAGAGAGAAAGAGGGAAGGAGGGAGGGAAAGAGACAAAGGGCAAATGGGAGCACCAGGGCCTCTAGCCACTGCAAACAAACTCCAGATGCATGCACACCCTTGTGCATCTGGCCTATGTGGGTCCTTGGGGAATTGAACCCAGGTCCTTAGGCTTTGCAGTCAAATTCTTTAACCACTAAGCCATTTCTCCAACCAAGAATCTTATCTTTTAATCCCACATGAGGATAATACGTCCAGTAGATTTTGAAACACCTTAAACTGAACAAATACCCTATAGTCATGGGAAATCTTGGTTACATGGCAGAAGAGATGGCTCAGCTTTTAAACATGCTTGCTTGCAAAGCCTGACTGTCTGGATTTGATTATCTAGTACCCACATAAAATTAGATGCATTAAGTGGTGCATGTATCTAGATTTCATTTGCAATGGAAGGAGGTCCCTGTGAACCCATTCTCCCTCCACCCTCTTGCAATTAAATAAATAAAGCTTTTTAAAAAGTCTTACAAAAATGCATTGTTAACAAAAATTCCATCAAATATATATGTAAACATTCCATAGATAAAATAAAATAAAATAAAATAAAATAAAATAAAATAAAATAAAATAAACCTACTCAGACTCTTTCTGGGAGAACTTCAGTTCCAGAAATAGATAGGCAAATATTGTTTGGTGTCATTTATATAAAGATTTTAAAACAGTCAATCTCATAGCAATAAGAAGCAGAAGAACAATTAATAGTAGCTAGGAAATTTGGCACAAAAAGATGGGGGATGGGCTGGAGAGATGGCTTAGTGGTTAAGGCGCCTGCCTGCTAAGCCTAAGAACCCGGTTCCAATCTCCAGGTCCCACTTTTAGCCAGATGCAAAGTGACACTAGGACACAATGCCACACTTGACCACAAGGGGGCGCACACATCTGGGTTTCGTTCACAGCAGCTGAGAGACTGCTGGCACACCCATTCTCTATCTGTCTCCCTCTCCCCGCTCTCTGCTGTCTCTCTCTCTCTCTGTGTCTCTCTCCAAAAAAAAATAAATAAATAAAAATGGGGGATGAGAATAATTGTCCAACTGATAAGGTAAGAGTAAGGAGGAACACAGTTGCACAGTGGGATAACTACTGGGACCCTTGCTGTATGGACTATTTCAAAATTATTATAAAAGAATATTTGATTTTTTTCAACACAAAGAAATAATAACTATAGGAGGCAATGAAATAGTAAATTCCCTAATTTAATTGTTGCACAACATAAACATCATCAATACACTGTAATATACTCTAACATATTTAGGCCTCTATCAGAGGTATAGGTGACAATGATATTTTCTAATTCTGTGGGTTGCCTTTCTGTTGGCTCCGTTAATGATATGGTTGCCTGTAAAATAGACTTTTTGTTTCATGTTTAGTTTCCTGGGCTACTGTGTCTTATTCAGGAAGTCTTTAACACTTTTATTTCTTGGAGAACTATCCTTATTTTTTTCTTTCATTTTTTTTAGAGTTTCAGGTCTTACATTGAGATCATTAATCCATTTGTAGTTCGTTTTTGTGCATGGTTTAAAAAGTGCATATTGATTTATTTTCTCCATATTTTTATGTATTTTCTCCTGAAAAATTTGTTTAGAATTTTGTCTTTTATCTCATGTGCATTGTTGCCTCCCTTGTCAAAGATCAGGTAGCTGCAGTTGCTTGAACTAAGGCCTATATTATTTTTGAGGGTTCTTTAATAACATTTTCCTTCTCAGTGGATATAATAAGTTTGTTTAGGTGATTTATCTGTAGTGAGTTTAGGTTTGGTAGGTTGTATGTGTCTAGGAATTCATCCCTTTTTTCAGGTTATCCATGTTTTTGGAATACAAGTTTTGGAAATATCTCATGATGATTCTTCCAATTTCATCCATGTTAGTTGTGACCTCTACATTTTTGTTTCTAATCTTGTTAATTTGAGACTTCTCTTTCTTTGGATAAAATTGGCCATTGGTATATTAATTTTATTTTTTCAGAGAACAAGAACAAGCTCCTTTTTTCATTGATTTTTTTAAATTGTTTTCTTAATTTCCAATCCATTATTTTTTGCTATGATCTTAATTAATTCTTTCCTTCTGGAAGAGTTAGGATTGGATTGTTCCTGTTTTTCCAATGCTTTTAACATGGATTGTTATGTTGTTAAATTAAGATATTTCTGTCTATGTCATGAGACATTTTGTGTTATAAATTGTGCATTTAAGGCTGCCTTCATTATATCCCACAGGCTCTGTGTGTTGGGCTTTCATTATTATTCAGTTAAAGACATTTTGTTTTTTGATTCCTTGTATGCCCAGGAGCTGGTATTTATTCTGTTGTTTCTTTTGTGAATTTCTCACTTTTATGCATTATGTTCAGATATAATGTCCTAATATACGATTGATTTTAGAAAAGATTCCATGAGCTGCTGAGAAAAAAAGTGTATTCTGTAGAATTAGGAAGTAATGTTCTCTAAATGTCTCTTTGTTATAACTGTTCTATGGTATTTATAAGTTCCATTATTTTCCTTTTAATTTTCTGCTTGCTTGATCTATCTATTGTTGATAGTGGCATATTGAAGTTCCCTATTAAGATAATATTTGGATTTATTGTCATGTATATATTGCTTTATAAGGTGCTTAGTGCATATAACTTTATGATTTTGATATCTCTTGTTGGGATCATACCCTTGATGATAACAAGTGTCCTTCTTAGTCTCTTTTTATCACTTTTGTTTTGAAGTCTATTTTGTCAGATATTAGTATAGCCAAACTCACTTGTTTCTAACTTCTGCTTGTTTGGAAAAATATTTTTTATAACTTTCACCCTGAGAAATTTCTATTTTTCATGGTAAGGTGGTTTTCTTGAAGATAGCAGATGGATGGATCCATTTTTTTTTTTTTTTCTGATCCAACCACTTAACTTCTGTGTTTTGACTGGGGAGTTGAGTACATTGATGTTTAGAGTTATAACTGAGGTTAAACTTATTCCTGTCATGCTAAATGCTCTGTGGGGTTTGGTGCTTTCTTTTGTTCATTTTCATGTTTGTTCTTGTTTTAGTTATATTTTTTCCCTCTTATAGCCTCTTGAGGTGGGTTCCTTGATTCTTCTGTGTAGAGTATACCCTGAAGTATTCTCTGTAGGAGTGGCTTTGTGTTCATATATACATAGATCTGGTTCTTATCATAGAAATTTGCCTTTCACCTTTTATTATGAGGAATACTTTTGAAGGGTAGAGTAGTTTGGGTTGGTATCCATAGTCATTATTGCTTTGGAATACCTCACTTCAAGCCTTTCTGGCTGCTATTATCCACCTCATATTGCCCAGAAGATCATACCCACCCTCTACTCATGCCATCATTTTACCTGCCATCATGGAGCTTCACCTCATGTCTGTAAGCCAAAATAAACTATTTTCTCTCACAGGCTGCTACTGATAAGGTGCTTTGTGCCAGTTCTTGGTCTGGTATTTTCTGCCAGCAATACAAAGCAAACTGCAACAGTGCCCTTGGGTCTGTAGTAGGTCTTCCTTGACTGTGATGTTTCTATGAGGTTCTTGGTGAGACCCTGGGAAGGCTGGCCAAGTTTGTGATCAAGCAGGGTCTTGATCTCCCCATGCTGTTTGCTTGCTGGACCTTGGTGGTGATTGCAACTGTTGGTTGCAGGCTCAGTGAGGGGCCAAGGAGTGTAATCTAACTATTGTTGCTCACCCTTAATCAGAGAATATATGGCTGTCTGGCTCACACAGCTAAATGGATGGTCTGGGTCTCTGAAACCCTGCTCTGATCTGGCCAAATGTGCAGAAACACTGTTGCTTTGCTGAAGAGAAGTTTGCATGTGGGGGTCAGGCAGAGTCCCTGTTCTTACACACTTCTATGGTGTACTAGATCAGGCATACCACCTGCCTGCCCATGGGCCCAAGCTGTGCTGTGTATGATATTCAGGCAGATTGACTACACCCCAAAAGGATAGTCCATGGTGGTCAGGTGGAATACCAGCCTTAGTATGGCCAAGCTGTGCTTGGGGAGATCAGGGATACTGTCAGGACACATGTGTCCCCAGCATTGCTATGCATTGAGATCAAGTCGAGAGCCCACCAGTGCACATGTGCAGATCAGGCTACTCACCCATGTGAGTGCAGGCCCCAACCCCCATGCCACTTGTAGAGGTCAGTTACATCCTACATGTGTGAGTGTGCTAACCCTTTGTGAGCTGACTGCTCTTCCTAGAATATGAGCATGTAGAGGACAATAGATTGCCTAATGGTCCATCCCACATGCCTGAATGTGCCCCAATAAGTCCCATGTGGGCATCATATGGACACCAGTTCACCCTAGATGTGCCAATATGAGAAACTCATAGGATGTTTTCTTTTACATCCCATCTGGGCAACTCAATATGTGGTGATCTTGGAGATTTCCTTTATGTGCACCCCTGTGCTCACTCATTGTTGTGGGGGCCCAATAGATCCCCTCTAGTATGGAAACCCCCAAATCTTGCCTGCTTTCTGCTCTGATATTTGAGCATGGATCCTAATCTGCCACCTTGATCACTATTGTTTAGTCTTGAGTTTTGACTCAATTTAATTCTTTTTCCTTGTCTCTAAAGTTCATTTAAATTAATCTAAATCATTATTTTTTTAGTTAACCTACAACATTCAGTATTACCTGGGGGGTGGGGTCGGGAGAGAGTCTCCCACTTAACCAGGCCCATACCTGGTTAGCTTCTGAGATCAGACAAGAGAGATTGTGAAAACTAAGTTTGGCATGTCTATAGACTATTTTCATTTTCTAAATTAGGATTGAAAATGTTAGGTATCATCACGAGCATGCCATTTTCAAACACAGAGTTTCACTTGATTCTCTTCCACTGGTCCCTTTTCTGCCCCATCACAAGCACCTGCTTCTCCTGCTGTAAAAGAATGTCTTGGGGCTGGAGAAGATGGCTTAGTGATTAAGGTGTTTGCCTGCAAAACCAAAGGACCCTGGTTCGATTCCCCAGGACCCACGTAAGCCAGATGAACAAGGGGGCACATGCATCTGGAGTTCGTTTGCAGTGGCTGGAGGCCCTTTTGCACCCATTCTCTCTCTCTCTCAAGTAAATAAATTATATATATATATATATATATATATATATATATATATATATATATATAATGCCTTGTTTGTTTTACCCAGGTGAATCTTCAAGACAACTTCATGGTTTGCCATCAAGTGTCAACTAGGTGTGTTAGCCTATATATGATGGCCTTTCTTATCATGGTGAAACTTTTAAGAACCTTAGCATTGAACCCAGTTAGAAAAATATCAATTAAATTAAAAAGTACTGGGGTAATTATTTTTCTAGTCTGACCATCCTACGAATACTGTACAAAGTGCATATAAACAAGCAGTAAAACACAAAGACTTTATGAATTCTTGCAATGCATTTATTCAAATACAATTCTCTTTCCTATATGTATAAGTTTAGTTTTTTTCTGTATGGAGAAAGCCATTTTTTTTTTTGCCATAAAGTAACATTTCTCACATTAGAAAAATCATTAGACTTAATACTTTATATCTGGCAAATATTTATGAATTGGTCTATTAAAAAAGGAACGCTAATTATTCTCAAATTATAATATCTTTACTTTACTTATATAACTTTTACTGTTCTCTCTTGTCAATTCAATTTCTCAAAGTAACTAGAGGGAATTTTATCATAAGGAAGATGTAGTCTATTAAAAAAATCAGAGAACTGCAGTTTCCCTCAAGTTTTGATAATCTTATGGCTGGCTACAATAGAAAAGTCAAAGATTGTTTCCAAGTGAGCTGAACCTATGGTTGGTGTCTTGAGAATCTGTAGCTACCTATGATTTATAGTGTCCGATAGAACAAAATTTTAGAAGTTCAATTTAATATCTACAAACACAGCATTATGTCGCTGTAGCTTCCTTGGAGTACAAATGTTATGAACCCTCCCATGATCATTAGGCCAGAGATCTTATTTATTTGAAAGAACCATCAATACAAAGATAATATTGCACCGTACTTCTTCTGTACTGTTAACCAGAAGTCAACCTGTGGATTCTTTTCCAGGGAGAAAGATATCATATATCCACCTATTAAATTGCCAGATTGAAAAGAGATTCAAGGTTGAGAATGTATGAAGGCTGTCCAGAAGTTCTCAGCCTCAGAGACAGATTCATTAACAGCACAGACTAAGCAGATACATCTTGGTATTTGTGTTAAGATTTCACATTGTCAGGAATCAATGATTTTATCATCAGTGTCAATTTTATTCTGCTTTCAGAAATTATCATTAAATAATTCATTGCTTTATTAATTGGTATGGCTAAAATGAAAGGTTTCATGTTCTCCTCTTAATCATCATCCTTTGAGAAAGTTAAAAGTATCAAGAACATTTTTGCATATCGGCATCTATTGAACTTTTAAAAAATAATGACTCAGCATCAAGACAAGAGATATTATCTCCACTTTTTACCAGTAGTAGCAATAGAGTCTTGACTTTGAGGTATTAGCCAAATTCATCTCATTATTTTCATTAAAATTTGTTTTCTTGACTGCTGGTTTTTCTTCAGAGTCAATGATTCTCATTAACACAAGACTAAAATAAAATTACAGTGATGTTTATTTCTCACTGCCAGTTGGTCTTTAGAATCAAGTAGGAAATTGATGAGAGCACTCGCCACGAGTGTGTCTACGAAGCCATTTATAGATAGGATTAACTAAGGGAGGAAGACCCATCTTAAACATGGTTGCCCAGGCTCCTGATATGATACCATAGGGAAAGAAAAGATGGAAATGGAGGTAAGGGCCTCAACCTCTCTGTAAATTCTGTCTGCCAGCAAATGAAGAGCAACCTCATCACCCCATTATACCACCTTTATATGCTGCTCAAGCACATAGAGACAAGAAACCATGCACTGAACCCTCTGAAACCATGAGTCAAAAAAAAAAAATTTAAAAACACTTTAATTTGCTCTGCTCTGGTATTTGTCACAGTGATGACCTACCTTACTTTAACAGTCTTGATATTTGCTATGTGAAGACATCCCAAGGTGAAGGCAGTATGACATTGACAAGCAAAAATTTTACAAAGCAGCCCCCTTACACACCCACTAAAAGTGGTACACTTGCCACTTCTGATGGGACTACCTACCATCCCTACCTCACAGTGTTAGACTTTTTGACCTTTGAGATGGGCTCAAATCCTTATGTCACTAATGTTTATAAATTTTTGTACCAAGTCAAAAAAACCTACACACCAAAGGCAGTGGTAGGTCTGCTTGATAGGTTTCTCTCTGGGGCTTTCATATAGTAACCCCTGTGGGAGAAACACTAACTGTCATATTTCCATGATACCATTTCACAGGAAGTAGTTCAAAAATTGACATTATCTTCCCTTTCCCTCTAATAGCAGTTACAGTCTCTTCTCATGAAAGGAGGGAATGAGAGGGGCTAGGCTAGTCAGATAGCTTTTGGTCCAGGGAGGCAGGGAACCGGCTCTCAAAGGAGGAAACTTACTCTCACCATGCCTACCTTAGCCTAGCAGGTCTATCTCCTTCGCCCCACTAGCCTCAGCTGGAGGACTCAACATTTGTATCTCACCCAATCAAATCTCTGTCCCTCTCCTTCTCTCTCTCTCTCTCTCTCTCTCTCTCTCTCTCTCTCTCTCATGCACAGCCTACCCAGGTATAGGTGGACCACTTTTCTGAGCCTACTTTGATTGGATGACATACCTGATGCAGGTGTGCCAATCTCTTCAGGAGCACTGATTCTGAATATCTTGCTTGGGCTCACTGAAAGGAACTTCTTCCTCTGGCATTTTTGGCCACTTGGGTCCTCCATACAAGTAAGACTATGTCTCTCCCATACTTGCAGCCTGGTGGAAAAGTTATTTATTTATTTATTTATTTATTTATTTATTTTTTATTTTTATTTATTTTTTTTTTTTTGGTTACTGTTCTTATGGCCTTTTAATCTCTTTGGAAACACACACCTTTTCAGAAAAATCTCTTTTCACATATTTTAAAGATATATTTTATTTATTTATTATTAGAGAGAGAGAGAGAGAAAGAGAGAGAGGGAGGGAGAGAATGGGTAC
Organism: Orientallactaga sibirica; assembly: GCA_036365145.1. Lineage (NCBI taxonomy): Eukaryota > Metazoa > Chordata > Mammalia > Rodentia > Dipodidae > Orientallactaga > Orientallactaga sibirica. The sequence continues at coordinate 81,655,522 of JAEOAD010000003.1, read as the reverse complement.
ACCAGGGTTTCCAGCCACTGCAAGCTAACTCCAGATGCATGTGCCCCCTTGTGCATCTGGCTTACGTGGTTCCTGGAGAGTCGAACCCGGATCCTTTGGCTTTGCAGGCAAATGCCTTAACTGCTAAGCCATCTCTCCAGCCCCCTTTTCAATATTTTTTTTTTTACCCTATGGCCCTGGATTGTTCTCTCACATGGGATCATGGACCACATCGTGTCCCCAGCCACTTTCTTTACTTTCACTTTACCTCTTATCCTTGATATTTTTGAATAAAACGTGGTGTTTAAAAATAAAATAAAAAATGTCACTGAGGAAAAGTCTTTAATCTCTATTTTAAATGAGTTAAACTTTCAAGTAACTCTTTCTTTTATCCACTACTATGTGTAACAGACATTTAATAAATTACTGAAGTGTAAGAAATAAAATGTGAATACTCCATAAATATATGAAATAGGAGGAATAATGACCTATAACGTTTTGGAGAACTTGTTAATAGCAATAAAATCTCTCTTCAGAAAAATGCACATGATTATTACATTAATCTAAAGATTACATATGATTTTAAAGAATTTCCTAAACTTACTGAGATCATTTCAAACATGCATGGCTTTACACAAAATCTATTATTATCTACCGAATAGTTGCAGCCTGTTGTGTGCTTCTCTTTTGTAGGTTTCTAATAAATTCATTTTCCTCTAGAAGGAAAATAAATAAATAGTTTAAGCAAGTGACACCTAAGAAATGTCCTGTGTGTTCTCTTCAAATGATTCAATTAGTACTGTGATGAATATTTATGGGTAATCCCCAGAAATCAGGGCACTATCACATAAAGCTATTTGTCTTAGTGCTCTCCTGTGTACACTTGGGCAGAGATTGATGAAAGACTGTAAACAGAGAGATTCTTTTTTTTTAATAAACGCATCCTGTGAAATAATCAATGTGTACATTTGGAAGTCCACGTTAACTAATTAAATCATATCACAAATTTTCAATACTTGTGTGGGTAAAATTCCCAATTTCACCTTGTAGATAAGGAAATATCCGAGTGAAAAGAGAAATTTACATTCAGCCCCCTGCACATATCTTTGCCCCTTTTTAATTATTTTCATCCTGTTGCTCTACAGTGATGAATGACTAATAAAGTCTAGTACAAGCAAATGAGTCTGGAATGGGTATAACGAAGAATGACACTTTGGCCGCTGCCATTCTATATATATGAAATGCATTTGGCTTATAAATTTTTACTTGAACTATTTACTGCTACATTTCCAAAATGTCCAGTGACATGGAGAGTAAGCCATTATCTAAATAACAAAGTCCTGCAAGGTCATCTAAGAAAAAAATCTTTATATAGTAGAGAAGATATGTATGTAAGAATAATTTACCCCATATTCTGTATCAGTTATGATCAGCACCAAAGGAGGAGGGCAAATCCCATCACAGTTTGGGCATTGAGGGTAAGAAACTCTATGTGCACAACAATCATCTTATGGCATGTGAGGACAACAACCACTGGGGTACATGAGATTTTGTTAGTAGAAAATATCTTAGTTTATAAAACAAAAAAGACATTAATTACAAGAGAAAGAATGGGTACATGATATATTTAAATACTATGGTACTATATTCTGTCAGGCTGTGGCCTCCATATAATAACAGTATTGCATTCATTCATGGTATATATACTACAGTTTCCCAGGTATAAATACATCTAAAGGGTTAGATAGACTTTCATCTGTTGTGTGTGAATAGAGAGGCAATGAAAGTTCATATAGGTATAGCATATGAATAGATGGTACAAAATCTCTGATTTAATGTTAAATGTTCAGCTCAATGTTCAGAACAACACATATTAGATACATAAAACTATTACTTAATATATATGCATATATATCCATCCTGTGAAATAATTAATGTTTATATTTAAAAGTCCACATTAACTAATTAGATCACATAACTAATTTGCAATATTTATGTGGGTAAGATTCTCAATTTCATCTTGTAGATAAGATATATTTGAGTAAGAAGAGAAATTATATATATTACTTGAACTATAGATTTTTTCTTTCTTTTTAAAAAATATTTTAGTTATTTACTTATTTGAGTGAGAGGGAGATAGACAGAGAGAGAGAGAAAAGGAGAGAGAGAGAGAGGCAGATAAAGAGATTGGGCATGCCAGGGCCTCCAATACAAATATGTCAGGAAAAAAAAAATCACTCATTCATTTTTGCCTTTAGATTGTTTGGAGAAAACATGCTGCTGTATTTATAAGAAGCAGCTGTGATGGTACTGAAGAGACTTGAGGTTTGTTGTGGTCGCCCCTAAGGCCAGCCCAGGAGGGACGGTAGGGTCTCTGATGAGTTGGGGTGAGCAGCACAGAATCATGACACAGACTCCGGGAGTTGGGTGAAAGCAGGAAGTGAGTTGCCACAAACTTGTTTATTGAGGAAGTGCAAGTGGGTTTTAAGGGGCTTGGCTGGCTAATCATTGTATGAGGTGGTCCCCTTTTTGTGACCAATGACAGCCTGTCTCTGGACAGGTCATCTCGTAGCAGGTTTCTCTCGAGCATGGGACTGTAGCTGTTGTCACGCCAAGCCTGCGCAGAATGCCATGTTCACAGAAGCCACTTCCTGGTTTCTTTTACCATGTGGTCTGGTAGGTCCAGGCTTATATTGTGCCATACATATCCTCCTTTTTTTTTTTTTTTTTTTATTATTGGCAACCCTGAGAGGTATGGTTTTTTGCCAAGACATTGTTGAACGCAGGCCCCAAGGGATCATCATACGTGACAGTGTCTGTCTTAAGTTGCCCCATCTCATGGAATCTTACCTGTCATGGGCTATCCACCTTCCTGGTGAGAAAACCCAAGGGGTATGGGCTGGTATGGCTTTTAGGTGCAAGGCCCAGTGGAACTCCCTGAGCCTGACTAGAGTTTGGCGACCTGTCTTTGGCCTATTACTCCCGTTTAGGAGTGACTCAGCAAGACCTAAGCCAAAACTGCCTCCACCCAGCTACTGCTTACGTGGTGAAACACTGTTGGCCCCTACACCTTTTTCCCATCCTGAGACCCACCCTCTTTCTCAAAGCTATATAAACATCTTCCTACTACAATAAAACGAGTTCCTGCTTCGACAAGACTCCCGACCCAGTGTGTTTTTCTCTCTGGTGCTTTGGAGGAGGGGGTTCTGGGTCTCTGACATTCACCATCCTGCTCATCTGGCCCTAGCCAGACCTACATTGTGCCATACATATGAGGCTGTTGCCTAGGAAGCATGGGAGGGCCAAGTGGTCGTGGCTCTGTGGCGTGTGAACAGTCCCAGCAAGCGAGAATTAACTATAGAGCCTGAAAAAGACTGGGGTAGGACAGATTGCTGGATGACTGTCTTGAGCTCACCCTAGCATCATAGTTGGTAGCATTGAGTGCCAGTTCCTCTGGCAGGTAGGGCTGAAGAAGGAGCTGGTCCAGCCAGCCCCTTTTTTGGGGGCTGAGCAGGATGGTGAATGTCAGAGACCCAGAACCCCTCCTCCAAAGCACCAAAGAGAAAAACACACTGGGTCGGGAGTCTTGTCGAAGCAGGAACTCGTTTTACTGTAGTAGGAAGATGTTTATATAGCTTTGAGAAAGAGGGTGGGTCTCAGGATGGGAAAAAGGTGTAGGGGCCAACAGTGTTTCACCACGTAAGCAGTAGCTGGGTGGAGGCAGTTTTGGCTTAGGTCTTGCTGAGTCACTCCTAAGCAGGAGTAATAGGTCAAAGACAGGTCGCCAAACTCTAGTCAGGCTCAGGAAGTTCCACTGGGCCTCACACCTGGGCCTCTTAAGGCCCAACAATTGAGTGTCCTTAATGGTAGCAGATCAATGTAATCAAAGGAGTTGCAAAGGAATTTATGGCTAGTTGGAGGATAGCATTACCATAAGAGGCATTAATAAGCAAAAATCACAAAGGTGTGGCTAAGAAGAAGTACGTGCTTGAAGGGGGAGGAATACAGAGAAATAGAGTGGCTAAAATAAAGCCTAGGAAAAACGTGGGAATATAGGCCCACTGTACCTAACAAGTATGGCCTAAGAAGAGTTGTCCAAAATGGTTTAGGGAAGTGGTAGTAGGGAGAAAAGGAGATAAAAGGAGAAGAAAAAAAAAAAAAAAAAAGGGCATGGGGGCTGATGTTTAAAGTCCCGTATGCAGCCTGAGGGTTTTGGCATCATCCTCTTCATCAAGGCCGGTCGCTGAGTCAGTGGCTGGACAGATGTTTCTGGCAGGAATCCAAAGTGGGATCTGTGAAGTTTCTGGAAAGAAACAAGCATACCCTCGGCCCTGTGTTAAAAGAGGGTGGGGTCCCTTCCAAATATTAGTAAGAGGATCTTTCCAGTGGACTAAGGGTAAGGGCATTGTGGTTGGTTGGAATCTCCAATGTTTGTAGGCTGGGGAGAGTGTTGCCTCATCAAAAGAGAGAAAATTGAGGGTGAAAAGAGCTTCCACTAGGGCCAAGTGGGGGTCCTTGGGTGACAAAGTGGACTTTTGTTTTATAAGTAGTTCCTTTAGGGTCTGGTTAGGTCTCTCCATGATGGTTTGTCCTTGTTGGTTGTAGGGGATGCCAAGGGAGTGTTTCTTTCCCCAAGATTCCATGAAGGATGTGTATGCAGGGCCATTGTCAGTTTTAATTGACCAGGGTATGCCCATGACCAAAATAGCAGCTTTTGTTGCCTTAATGACATGGGACACCTTCTCCCCTGAGAGAGCAATAGCAAAAGTAAGCTTAGAGTAAGTGTCCACAATAGCATGGACATATTTGAGGTTACCAAAGGAAGGTATGTGGGTAACATCCATCTGCCAGATAGAATTTGGTGTAAGTCCTCTAGGATTTACTCATCGAGGTTGTAGGGGGTCCAAGGGGGTTAGGGGGTGTACATGCCTTACAGGTACGGGTTAAATGTTTGCATTGGCTAAGCGAGAACTCAGGGAATAGGGTTTTTAGATTAGTGGGGGATAGATGGAACCTTTGGTGTAAACGTCCAGCTTTTTCTAAAGGTGGCAAGGAGGATACAGCAATAAATTTGTCTACCTGTGAGTTCCCATCAGAAATAAAGCCAGGCAGACCAGTGTGTGAGCGAACATGCTCAATAAACCAAGGGTAGGATCTGTTTTCCATCTGCAATTGTAAAGTGGAGATGGCAATGTCTATGGGATGATAAGAGGGCCTGGGATTGGCTAAGGGCAGTACCTTTGTCATTTGAACAGCGTAACTGCTGTTAGAGAAAATGTTGACAGGCTCTTGTTGACACAGCTCTAAGACTCTGATGATGGCATATAGTTCCCCTAGCTGGACTGAATGGGGGTTAGGGAACTTAAGGGCCTCATCTGGTCAATTGGCTCTCTTAAGAATTGGTCCATAAGTATGTTTATTGGCATCTGTAAAGGCCAAGGCTTTTGATCCATGGTCAGGGTTTGTATTGAGGCAGCCAGGGCCTCGAAGGGAGCAGACATGGGATTGATATCTTTGGTAGCTACAATCCATTTATGGAGAGCCTCATTGTGCATGACAGCAATAGCATTACATGCTGCCGTGGATGATCCTTCCCATGCCAGTTGCTTAACTAAAGCATCCCTGGCAGGGCCAGGGGAAGTGCATGGGTCCACAGACTCCATCTGGACCAGGTTATGAAAATAGGTATCCAGCCTCTGTGGGAGGCAGGTCTTAAGCCCTTGGAAGGATAAAGATTTTACTTGGTCAAAGTAGGCATGTATGTGGCTTGTGATACAGGGTCTGTATAAGGTCCTGTGGCAAGCAGAATGTCCAGGGTAATTGGAATTCCACTCCTAAGATTTTGGCAGGCCTGGGATTCAGCCAGGTTACTATAGGCGGCTTTCCATTGGAGGAATTCAGGGGGGAGAAGGACTGCCTTGAGTTGTGAATACCCATCATAGTAAGTCTGAAGTTGGATGGTCCACTGTAAAAGGACTTGTTCAAAGTAAAAGGAGTCAACGCCAGATTCCTGGGCCACCTTATGGATGAGAGCCAGATCAGAGATAGGGGTGGGCTACCATGGTCTGGCTGTTGCATCCGGCCCTACATTAACCAGGAAGGTGGCAAAGGGGCATGTCAGGGAACTGGCAGTCACCTGGGTATGTCCAGGAATGAGCAGGGGGAGGTCCTTGCAAGGGTAAAGAAGGGGAGGGGTGGTTGTGTGTGTGGCTGTAGAAGGAGGGGTTTGGGGTGTCAGTCTATTATCATTTAAAGGTTTGAATTCCTCCTCATCTGAGTTATCATAAGAGGGGCCTGGGAGGGACGAGCTTTGAAGAGCCAGTTTAGGTTCCTCCTTATAGCATTCATTATGGACAGAAATGACTTCCTCCACAGTGGAGCCTTTAAGGCCAGCAATTATGACAAGAAAGATAGGAAAGAATGGGGCAGGGGGTGTGTGCCCTTCGTAAAGCTCATGTTTCTTCATGAGTAAGAGAAGCCTGGAACAAATGGAAGTGTCCCAGATGTTCTTTGGAGTAATCCATGGGGCTAAAATAAGAGTTTCCTCCCAAAAGCTATGGAGGTCTTTTTGTTTTACTTTTAAGCCACTTTGCAAGAAGAAGGTCTTAAGTGACTGCAATTGTGGCGTCCTCTGATAGGGAGGGAGGTTGCCCATTATGGCAGGGTGTTGTCTGGGGGGGGGAGGGGCTAGGCTGGGACATTCCTGAACCAAAGAGACTGAGAAAACAATAACCCAGATCAAAAATGATAACCCAAAGGATGATCATGCAAAATACAACTCCTAATGCCGGGGCCAGCTGAGACATTTGGATAGAATGTTTAGAACCCACGTGTCTCATGCTTAGTGGGGGACTTCCATGGGTCATTACTCCACAGCCATATGCTCACACGGTGTCTCTGGGGAGGCTCAGCCGAAGGCCTCACCTTGGTTCCAAAACCGGGTGGGTCAGGCCCTTACAAGATTTTGCCTGGATGAACCTGATAATGGAGTGGCCGACACAGGCTTCGGGCTGTGCAGCGGTGTGTGCCTTACTATGGGGGGGGAGAAGGACAAAAAAAGAAAAAGGGGGTGGAGGGGCTGCCCGCTCACTCCCGGGCAACTGTCAGCACACTGAATAGCAAGGGGCTTTTCTCACCAACGATGAAGAACGGGGCATCTTACCAAATGTTGAGGGGGCTGCTCACCTACAATCAAGAAGGGGGCATCTTGCCAAACCCTGAGAGGGCTATTCGCTGAAGATCAAGGAGGAGGCATCTTGCCAATGCCGATGGGGGAGAGGGTCCCGATGATCACGGATGGGGTGTCTCGCCAAAGCCAATGGGGCAGAGGGTTCCTGTTCAAGGTGCCAGATGTTGAGGTCCCCCTAAGGCCAGCCCAGGAGGGATTGGTCGGGTCTCTGCCAAATTGGGTTGAGCAGCACGGAATCATGACACAGACTCCGGGAGTTTGGTGAAAGCGGAAAGCGAGTTGCTAACCCGTTTATTGAGGAAGTGCATGTGGGTTTTAAGGGGCTTGGCTGGCTAATCATTGTATGTGGTGTCCCCTTTTTGTGACCAATGACAGCCTGTCTCTGGACAGGTCATCTCGTAGCAGGCTTCTTCGAGCATGGGACTGTAGCTGTTGTCATGCCAGGCCTGTGCAGAATGCCATGTTCATAGAAACCACTTCCTGGTTTCTTCTGCCATGTGGTCTGGCTAGGGCCCGACCTGTATTGTGCCATCTTGGAGATAGGGGTGGGTAGGGTCATGAGGATTTCAACTGAGAACTCAGGGGCTCTCTGTGTCATCTGAATGCAATGAGGAATGAGGTCTCATGGTCTCAGGGAGAGATAGAGCATCTGTGAAGCTAGGAAGAGATCATCATCCAGGCTAAAATGAGATCTTTGGATGCCTCAGTTTCTTTGGGGTCTCCATGCTCATCCAAGTTCTCCCTTGCCCATGCTGTGTAAGGAAAACCAATAAACTCATTGGTTGGGCATGATGAATTCTGGTGGATTTTTCCTTTAGCCTGTTGGGGGTGCCTTAAATAGGAAAGACTAGTTCTTGCTGGCTTCTCCCCAGCAAAGAATTCACACCTTGACACCACAGAGGGGTGATCAATTGAGACTGTATATATATATATATATATATATATATATATATATATATATATATGTGTGTGTGTGTGTGTGTGTGTGTGTGTGTGTATATATCTTAAATGAATTATTGTGTTTAGAGAACAAATCCCTGTGATATATGTGTAAGCATACATACAATTTATATCTAAGCAACCTAAGTCACTCACATGTTTATATTGCACCTGTTATGCATGAGGTGCTGTACTGGGTTCAGGATAAGCATTGCTTTTTTTTGTTGTTGTTGGTTTATTTCTTCCTGTTTTCAAGATACAAAGTTGTACTTTCAGTGAGACTAAAGATGAAGTACCAAAATAGAACTAATCAAGTAAAAGAAAAAATACATCATTGGGCCTAGAGAGATGGCTTATGATGCTTTCCTGTGAAGCCTAAGGTCCCATGTTCCATTTCTCTCCAGATCCTACTTAAGCTAGAAGCACAATATGTGAGGCAAGCACAAGTTGCACATGCCCAGTAGGTGGTGCAAGCATCTGGAGTTCAATTACAGTGGCTGAGGCCCTGACCTGTCAATTCTGTGTGTATGTGTGTGTGTGTGTGTGTGTGTGTGTGTGTGTGTGTGTGTGTCTCACTATCTCTATTTTTTTAATATATCATCAACTGGAAACTGCAATAATGTTTCAGTTCCCAGCCTTGATATACTACTTACTCATGGGCAATGAATGTTCTTGCCCCTTGCAGATAGCTAGAAAACTCTTTAAACCCCACAGGATTTTTGTTGCAGAGAGAAAAGAACCACATTCCTATTCTTCTCCCAGGTTAATAAGAGATAAATAAAAGGAAAATGGCCAGAACACAGCATGCTCAGTAACATTCTCACTGAAGAGAGGATTCAGAAACCAAATTTGTGGTGTTAACCCCTGGTAAAACGTGACCTTTAATAAATGACTAAATTGACAACTTAACTGTGAGGTTTACTTTTTAGTAAAAAGAAAATGAAAATGAACTCTTGCTGTTTAAACAAAGTAGTATTTGTATAAGCACAAAATGAGAGTTGGAAATTTCAAGGGAATGTTGGCAACCTACAAATCTTTCACATAGGATATATTTTGGAGCTGTTTTAATTTTCTTGTTATTTTCCCCTGAAGATCTTTTACTTTAATATATTTCTCTGGAAACTTGGTGTTTTGGCACCAAATAGTGATTTAGCTTGTTTAATTAGAATATGACACAGTAATTTCACAGTAGTTCCAAGCTGAATGTTTGTCTGGTTTTAAAGGTTAAATACTCTCATATTGAATTACAGAATTTTCCATGAATCACCCAAATAGATCTTTCCCTTAAATACTTTAAAATTGAAACCATGCAATATAATCCATTTTGAAACATAACTGGTAAAGTATATAAAATTAATATTATGCAGTTTGATACTAATTCAAACCAGTTGCCAAAGGACGTACAAGAGTAAAGAGAAAATAGTGGTTTCTGATGTCACTGTCTTCTAGTAATGCCGTTGATAAATGAATAATTATTCTAATATTTGTATATAATTCCTGAGAGTCTTGTTAGGAAATAAAAGGTATATATTTTAAAGGATAAGTAACTGGAGAGCAATACTTTTAGTTGATATATACCATGCATGTGGTAAACAGATTATAAATAGCATTTCAAACACATTAACAGCACCCAGCCACTGCCTTCAAGCTACTTTCCAATAACTTAATGACTCAAGGAAATATTTCACTTTTTTAAAACTTTATATAAGAGGATATACTATTTTATTTCTGATTATTTTTGGTCAACATTTTGGCTGTACATTTGTGCTATTTCATATTGATATAGATCATTTACAATTACTATTTCACATTCCAACCACTAAATATATCAATATGTACTTAAGCAACTCAGCTTTAGATAAACACTTGTATTATTTCCAAACATAGTCTATAATAGCCTATGAATAATAAGTAGACTATGAAATTTATGATTGATACAATTTAATAATGGGATAATTTTAATAAACTGAGTGGGAAGTCTTTGTTTAGGAAGTGTTATTTTGAGATGAGATTTATATAATTTGCCACTACTTTTCTGCATAAAAAATTATCACAGAATGTGATTGCTTGAAAATAAACTTATTTGGGGGCTGGAGGGATGCCTTAGCAGTTAAGGTGGGTGCCTATGAAGCCTAAAACCCCAGTTCGATTCTCCAGGTCCCACCTAAGCCAGATGCTCATGGTGGCACATGCATCTGGAGTTTTCAGTGGCTAGAGGCACTGGAGCACACATTCTCACTCTCTCTTTCTCTCTCTATCACTGCCTTTCTCTATCTCTAAAAAATAAATAAAAATAAAAATAAATCTCAAAAAAATCTTTAAAAATAACTGATTTTCTATGTTTTATTGTTGATTTGTTTTTATATATGTGCATCATCTGTATGAACATATTCCAACCTGTGAGAGGAGGAGCTAGGACATACCTGGGGTATTTTCCCTCTCATTTTTGGAACAATCCATCTTGGTATTGCTGCTTGTGAGCTTCAAGATTCTCCTGGTTCCACCTCTCATTCCATTATACATGTGCTGATAATAAACACATGCACTATTGTTGCATCCAATTTTACATAGGCACTGAAGAGAAAAAAACTCATTGTGAAGGCTTATAAACAAGCACCTTTAACTACTGAGCCATCTTCTAACACTAGCACCTAATTTTTATACATACAGGTTCTGTTGTTGGAAAATTCATACAAAGCACAGTTTTATGATTTCGATCTGCAACACATCTGGGACAACAACATGAAAGACATGAAAAAGACTTCCTATAATGGACCTGTACATAAACTGTCTCCTGGAGAGCTTTAGCTACCATGCTCTGATAGCCTATTCAGCTTGAAGAAGTTAGAAAATTCATTGCTTCATTCTTCTAAAAGCAATTATAATCTCCTCTCAGAGGTGGGGAATGATGTGAATGAGGAGTGAGGTATCCTTTTTCCTGATAAGTAGTTAGCTAGAAACTGTCCCAGAGAAACATGGATGCCACTATACCTGTCTTGTAGGACTAAAGCTTGTGTCTGATTCAGTCTCATAGAAGATGGCTGAAAACTGCAACCTCTAATGCCTTCCCTGCAATAGCAAACCTTCCTGGATTTTCTCACAGTTGAAAGTTTATCCTCAGTGGGGCTAGAGGTTCTTCAGAACTGTGCCATGGGATGGCTAAGGAACTTCATGGCAACTTTGGCAGTTTTTATACTCAACTATCCACAAGAACATTGTACACAAAATTGCAGTACTCCAAGACCTGAATTTCTGATTCTAGTGTCTAATTTAACCTCCCAATGAATCTTAGAGTGTTCAAAGGAGCATGAGTGTTGCAGTCAGTTTCAAGTTGCTGACAGAAAACACCTGACCAAAAATAGCTTGTGGGAGGAAAGTGTTTGTTTTGGGTAACTGACTCAAAGGGAAGCTCTGTGATGGCGGGGGAAAATAATGGCATGAGCAGAGGGTGGACATCATTTCCTGGCCAACATTAGGTGGACAAAAGCAGAAGAGTGTGTCAAACACTGGCAAGAGGAAGCTGACTACGACACCAATGTGTCTTCCTCCAATAATACATCACCTCCAAGAGGATCCAGTTCCCAAATTGCTACCAGCTGGGGACCTAACACAGATTAATGGCAAACATTTGAATCAAACCAACAAATTCTGTCCCAGGTCCCCATAAACTGATAACCATCCATGGTGTAAAATGCAATGCATTAAATCCAACTTTAAGTGTTCCTATGTTTTTATCAATCCCAATGATGTTCAAATATCCCCATAATCCAAGGTGTCTTGAATGAGCCAAAATACCACCCCAAGATAAATAATGTCTCAGAATAAACATTCACTGTGCAAAAGATGAAAAGATGGCAATGGGTGTAACAAAGAAATATTAAAATAATTCAAGATTTAAAGCAAGCGTCAAACTCTGTAGCTCCAAGGCCTACAAATCTAATCAATGATAAGTCCTCAAGTCCAATAATTCTAAGCAGTGACTAGTCTGTGGAGTTCCAATTCTGCCCCTCAAGCTAGGCTACTCACAGTTGTGGAACACTTCATCTGGTGTTGTCAATTTCCTTGGCAACCATCCCATAGTCCTGGCATCTCCATTGGGTCTCCATTGTAACCCATGGTTCATCTTCATGGCTTCATCGGGTCTCCATGCAAGTAATCCAACAAACCTTCTTCACACTGCCCATTGCCAATACAAAACCAAATACAAATTCAACAGCCCTCTATTTCCTGCATTTTTAATACTTTATAGTACCCAGTAAGCTACCAACTTGTTAATCCAAGGGAAATAAATCCAACTTTGAAGAGCAGGATATTGCTTCAGTATTCCAAGATCTTACTTCCAAAGATTTTGCATTCTTTTTGCTGTCCTAAACCCAATCAGCTGACCTGATCTCAATGTTTGTAATCTCTCAAACAATTGCACCTGAATGGGAAGCAGTTTCATCCCAAAGATTTCATTTTCTTCTGTGCCATATCCCTTTGCTCACACCAGTCCATTCCTATGTAATGTAACCCTTCACAAGTACTCAGAACATGGGCATAACAGCAAACCTCTCATACAAACTGCTTCTGGCCCAGTTCAGGCAAAGCTCTTTCTCACCCTCTCAAGCCAAACTTCACAGTCCTTAGTTCTTAGAACATTCAGGTCTTTCAACTCTGACCAAAATAGTCCATTAAGCTGTACTTCCATCACTCCAAGGCATCTCTTAGGTCAATGTTTCAAATCCTTTAATATTCCACCCTCAAATCAGTTCCAATTGACCAAAGCCATACAATCATGTTTCTCACAATAACCACCCTGCTTCTGGTGCCAATTTTATTGTTTTAGTCAATTTCACATTGCTGGCAGAAAAGACCCAACCAGGAACAGCTTGTGAAAGGAAAAGTTTATTTTGGCTTATGGACTCAAGGGGAAGCCCCATGATGGCAGGGTAAAATAATAGCATTAGCAGAGGGTGGACTTAACCTCCTGGACAACATCCGGTGTACAACAGTAGCTGGAGAGTGTGCCAAATACTTGCAAGGGGAAGCTGGCTATAATACCCATAAGTCAATCCCCATCAATAAACTTCCTTCAGGAGGCTCCAATTCCCAAATTGCCACCAGCTGAGGACTAAGCAAACAGAACATGAAAGTTTTGGGGGGACACTTGAATGTAACCACCTCACTTACCGTGATGGAGAGTCCTTCCTACCAGTTCAGAAAGTAAGCATAACTAACCAGCTCCATGTGTGGAAGCCTCCTGTAAAGATGTGATGTATCATCTCTAAGCATCTTTTCTGCCATATTATTAGTTGACTCAGTACTTTAATTGAAAAGGTGAATAAAGTAAAGCCATATGGAGACTAATGAAAAAACAAAAACTGGGACCATGTTTTAGAACATCTAAAGTCAACTATCTGCAAAATGCATGAATTAAGGAAGAACTAACAAAAAAACCACCAAATTGGAGAACCTGATTTTGAAAGTACTTTGAGCAAGAAAGAACAACAGCCCAAGGCTTTATATTGGAGGATACTTCAGCTATAGTATGGACCAAACTCTTTTGTATTCTATTGTATCTTTTAAAGTGATTAGAAAACATATAGGGCCACAGCATAATCATACTGAATTAAAATATATGTTGAGTTTTGGCAGCTATAAACATAATACTGTATAGGGAGGCATGAACCTGCAAAATTGGTTCATTTTCTTTTCTTTTCTTTTTTTTTTTTTTTTTTTTTTTGAAACAGAGTCACACTTACGTAGCTTTACCTGGTCTTGAATTCGCTATGTAGACCAGTGGCTTCCCACTATGGCTCTCCTCCTTTCTCTGTCTCCCAGCTCTTGGGATTACAAGCATGTGCCACATGATGTGGGCTACAATTAAAGCAGTAAATAGGGCAATATGGAAAGAGATTAGCTTGGTCTTTATTTGGATAACCCTATCCACTCAAAATTCAAGTCTTGCTTATCATCTTTAATAAAAAATAATGTGATTTTTTTCTTCTACAAATAGAAATAAATATGACTTATCTAATATATTTTTACAATAAATTACACATAACTTACTTATAATGCTATAGTAAACATTAGAACATTAGCTATGTAAAAGTATTGAAAATATTTATATCTTTGGTGTCCTTTATCTAGTACTTAAAAGTAAGTGATAATCTATTAGCCAGAGATAATTAGAAACATTCTAAGATACTTACATATCTTAGCAAACATAATGATAGCAGCAAATTGTATTAAATGCATTTATTATAAATTTATCACAAATAATTTATTTTAATGTAAAAATTATATACCATTTAAAATATCCATTACATATATGTGTGTGTGTGCGTGCGCGCGTGCGCGCATGTGTGTTATGCTATCACAGACATAATCAGATAATAGATAAGTGACAAAGACATTTATTTCATTATATACTCCTAAAACCACTGTCAAAATGTACTTTTCAGAATTTACTGGCTCATAGGAATTATAGATAGAGAGTTCAGAAGAAATTGTTGCTTAAAATGAATGATGCCAACTGGGAACAAACTTTATAATAAATTAACACATTGGAACGTTGTGATGTTTTTTAGGAGAAATGTAATTTGAGTCAGATGTTGGTAGAATTCAATTTATATCTCTGCAAGATGGAGTATTAAATGATTTCTTGAAACTTGGCCACAAGAAAATGTCTAAAGCCAGACAAAAAAATGACATTGTATTGAGCAATTGTTTGGACTACTGAACATATGTAATCAAGTGAAATGACTTTAAATGGCACTAAGACCTATCAAAAAATGAAGTAAAAGTATAAAGTATGCTATTGGGGGAGTAAAGTAAATAAGTTATTCCACAAAATGTAGAATTGTCCACATTTTCCTTAGTCTATTTAGTCTCAGTGCTGCTTTGAAACAAAGCTGTGCAAACAAAACACCCCAGAGCTCAAGTCTTATCAGAAAACAGTGCAATAAATTACTGATAGTGGTGCTATAAGCATAAAAAGTTTTAAATTAAAAAAAAATGAACAAAATGATGGATTAAGAGGGTGCAGACTAAATTAAAATGTGGCAAGTAGGGACCAGGTGACACCACAGAGGAACTTGTGAAAGGAACAAGAGTGCTGCTTCCATGGTGACCCTGATAAATTGGGCCGGGGTGGTGCAGACAGACACCGATGATACTCAAAATGTACCAAAGCAGAAATCCAGAAGCTGTTGAGAACTCACAACTAAAGTAGAATAAAGTATACCCACCAAGGCTCAGGGAAGTTTGCAGAAACGTTGGCAGAATGTACGTAAGAGCCAACCGGGTGGGAGAGAGTATCCAGAGACATTGCCCTCCCCACCATAACAGACTGCAGCTTTCCCAGTTCATAATCTACAACTACATAGTGAATACCAGCAATCCCACTAAAGAGGGCCCTCAGTGGAGTGGGGGCAAGGAGGAGGGAAATGATGGTACCAACATAAGATGTTGTGGAATGTTATGGAACATTCTGGTTTAGTGGAAATATAAGGATTCTACTGCTTAATAGAAAGGACTCAGATTCTTATGATTTAAAACCATGAGCTTCAAACAAAACTGTGAAAGAAAAAAAAAAAAGCCAAGATATAATAAAGGGAGATGGCTCAGTGCTTCTTATGTAACTCTTAAGTACCTGAGTTCAGATTCTTAGGGCCCACCTTAAAGCTGAAAGATGTGATAGGCTCTGTAATCCCAGTGCTTCTTATGGTAAGGAGGGAGTAAGAAACAGGGGAATTTCCCAGAGGCTTACAAAGTGGGAGGTTGAGGAGAGACACTGCCTAAAAATGAGTAGAAGATGAGGATACTCCTGAAAGGGGTCCTCTGACCTCCACATACACACATCTCTGGTCTCTGTGTCATTCATGCTCAGGCACACATAAATACACACAGAGAAACACACAAACGCAGGGAGACAGAGAGAGTCCAAGTAAATATCAATTAGTTTAAAAAGGTCAAAAAATAGCTGGGCATGGTGGCACATACCTTTAATCCCAGCACTTGGGAGACAGAGGTTGGAGATTTTCAATAAGTTTGAGGCCATCCTGGGACTACAGAGTGAGTTCCAGGTTAGTCTAGGCTAGAATCTACCTCAAAAAAAAAGTCAAAATATGTATGCACTTCTTTGACATTACTCTCTGCTGATCGTTATTTAAGACCTCAATCTGCTTTATGTTCCACAATCCATATGAAAATTCTAACATTGGATCAGGCAGATTTTCTTGTGAGCCACCAACTCAAGATCAGTTTGCTTTAGATGGCACTGTTTTATCTATCAGTTCTTCAAACAGGCTTGAGCCAGCATCTAAGACTGTAGGCAACGTCCCATGTAGGGATTTTATAAATGGATGAGGGGGGAATCACAAAAATTTGGCAAAGAAAAAGTTTGCTAAATAGACAACAACTAAATATTGCTTTCCAATATCAAACTCCCACTAGTCTTAGGCTATAAGAGGGTCTACACCCATTAAATTCTCTCTAAATTGCCGGGAGTGGTGGCGCACACCTTTAATCCTAGAACTCAGGAAGCAGAGGTAGGAGGATCTCTGTGAGTTCCAGGCCACCCTGAGATTACATAGTGAATTCAGGTCTGCCCCAGCTAGAATGAAACCCTACCTCGAAAAACAAAAAATAAAAATAAATAAAAATAAAAATAAATTCTCTCTAAATTAATAATGCTGATCCCATTTAACCTGTGCTGACTTCACACTCCATCAGACAATCTGCTTCTCTTTTTCAGTTGGGAGTGGGACCTGAGGAGATAAGTGACCTAGTGGACTTCAGCCTGGCCCAGGCTGAAACCACAAAAGAATTGTGGAAATGAGCAAGAGTGCTACTTTCTCTGTGAAACTGATATCAGCACAAGGAGACAGACACTGAGGGCACTCACCAGCTACCAAAGAGGAGATCCAGAGGCTCCTTAGAGCCCATCACTGAAATAGACTTAAAACGTACCCAACATGGCTTAGGGAATTTTGCAGAAGAGGGGGCAGAAAGATTGTTAGTTGGGAAGTTGGGACAATATGCACAGAGACATTGCCCCTCCCCCATAACGGACTGCTGCACTCACAATGCAGACCCACAATCCCCATGGGGATGATCCCCAATGAGGAGATTCCCTTTGGAAGGGGGGCAAGTATGAGGAAAAGGATGGTACCAACACGTGTTGTTTACATACTAAGTATGTCCATAACTAATAAAAATAAATTCAAAATATTAATTCAAAATAAGAAACACTCTGACAATGAGGTGCTTCTGCTAGGACTCACCAGGTTGCATCACGTGACTTCACTCTGGCCTTGGTTATGAACACACAAGATACACCCATTGCACCATGAGTGTTACCAAACTGCTCAATACTAGGAAACAGTGCAACAAATGATAACTATTGTATGTAATAAACTGGAGTGTTTTACTGTATTTACAAAGTTTTGTGCTATTATAGAAATAAAATAGTTTATTTAGAGAAGACAGAGACTTTAATATGTTCCTACCTTTGTTAATTTTCATGTAAGCATAACATGAG
The DNA here is from genome assembly GCA_036365145.1 of Orientallactaga sibirica. Taxonomy (NCBI): domain Eukaryota; kingdom Metazoa; phylum Chordata; class Mammalia; order Rodentia; family Dipodidae; genus Orientallactaga; species Orientallactaga sibirica. The sequence goes on along the minus strand of JAEOAD010000003.1, from coordinate 81,637,889 downwards.
CATACCTTGGAATTGTTTTAGAATGTTTAACATTTTATAAATTGTTGTTTTAAATATTCAATTAAGATTCATAACATATTGTTCAGAAAAATTTGGCTTTGCTAGGCGTGGTGGCACACACCTTTAATCCCAGCACTCAGGAGGCAGAGGTAGGAGGGCTGCAGTGAGTTCAAGGCCACCCTGAGAATACAGAGTGAATTCCAGGTCAGCCTGGGATAGAGTGAGACCCTAACTTGAAAAACCAAAAAAAAAAAAAAGTTAAAATTTGCTTTGGTTTGGATTATAAGTTTTAAAAAGAAATATGAAATGGACTTAAATGTACTTCCATGTTGTACTATGTGTTTTGAAAAGCAGCATTGTCTTCATGCACTACTATGAAATTAAAATAGCAGTCTACTCTGAAAAACACTGAGACATTCAGCTAAGAATTAATATTTTAAGCAAGATAAATAACTATATCTATCTCATTACTATATACATTTGTTTTGTGATTAATAAATGTTGATACTATCTGAATAATAATATTTTTTATGAACTGTGATGAATAAATATTTGATTTTATAACTATCTCATACCCAGGGCAATATAAATATTTAGTCAAAATGGGCTCATGAATGGGAACAATTTTTAAAAACCCTGATTTAGGATATCTGAATGAAAAACCCCTTTTTCCATATATGAGCCATTATTTTTACAATATACCCAATATGTACAAGTTTTCTGCATATATTCATTCAAATGTTCCACTGTCTTTCTGACACACATGTACAGCTTCTCATTACATACTAATAGAATAGTAAGTTTATTATTTATTATAACTTAAATATTAAGTGTTTGGAATTAAAATTAAATCTTAGAACATTTATTAGAACTGTTAATCTCATTAATACTGTTTCCATTCACTTGACCCCTTTTCTCCTTTAATTGTGTGTATCTCCTTTATAGTAGAACCCCTTACATAAATGATATATTAAGTGCTTAAAATATATAGATTTCCCAAAATATGGTTCTTCCTAGAGCTTTTTACACTATAAAAAAAAATTCAACTAACAGAACATTAAGCCTACTCTCCAGAGGTGTAGAGTCAGGGATTGTAATATTCTAGACAGCAGTCAGGTTGGAACTGAATCAATAGGGAAATCAGTGATTAGTTTCAAAAAAAAAAAACCTCTGCAGCCTAAGGCAGGAGGACCATGAGTGCAGCCTTCCTCACATTGGAAAGCTTACATTAATGTTTTAACTGCTATTTTTCCTATACCCAACATTTTAGCTAACTCATATACTCTGCCTTCTGAGTATAATGTTCAAAGCCAGGTCTGCAATGTTTGAAATGCAGCCTATTCTCACCAATAACTAATCCTTGTTATACATAGCCTAGTAAAGTTAAAAATTCCTTGCCAAACATTATCATCATGAATCAATAACCAAATTTCATAGTAAAGTGCTTATTTTGATTTCACAAATTACTAAGTCCTTCCCTCATGATATTTCTACATTCATAACTACTCAAACCACTGAAACAAGTTGCATACAGCTAATGCTAGATTCTCAAATGATGATCCCATTATAACAACAACAAAAATACCAGGGAACTTAACATGGAAAGTTAAATTCAGTTAAAATGCCACTAAGTCCTACCTGAGTCAGACCCTCTGGCCCTGAAGTCTGAGAATATGTTTCAACACTGATGTATTCTAAAATTTGAGGTTATTAAAAAAATCATCCAAGAATTCCAAGCATACTCTAAACCAACTGAGTGTTGAGAAAGTTCTCCTATGAAAAATACCTTTAAAAGTAATCTGAAAAAAATTAGCAAAAAATATGTGTTGTGAAAGCTATTCATTGGAATATTTCTTCAAAGTAGAATTTATGGACATACAAATATATTACATATACAGGAAAATGATTGATTGAATTAAATTTAATTTAAAACATTAATGTTGCCACTGTTTGAAATTTTCAATTCAAAATAATTTTACATATGTGTGTATACATAATCTCAGTAATAAGCTAATTACTAAATTGTTATTTGTAACTTTTCTTTTAATCCTATAAGCTTAGGGTCAAATAATATCATTTTTATACCCTTAATAAGGGAAAAAATATAAAATAGTATGGTAGTTTGAATGTGAAATTTGGAAGTATGTCTCCATAGATTCAGCTGTTTTATTCAAATTAAGCTTGCAACTTCTGAGGTCATATCATGGGTGGAGAATCTTGGAATTCAGCCCTAAGGTGTCCTTAGGGGGTGGATCTGAGTTAGTACAACAATATGGAGATGCCTGTAAAGGATGAACATAGAGCTAACAAGAGTTCCAGTTATTCTCGTACTGGGCATTTATCCTAAATGTTCCATGCATCACTACAGAGATATTTGTTCAACCATGTTCATAGCTGCTCAATTCATTTTAGCTAATAACTGGAATCAACCCAGATGCCCATCATTGGATGAATGGATAAGGAAGTTATGGTATAATTACACAATGGAATTCTACTCAGCAGTAAGAAAAACAATGCAATGAAATTTGTAGAAAATGGACAGACTTGGAACAGATCATACTCAGTGAACACACACAGTCACATATAGACAAACCCTGTCACTTATCTGTGATCCCTAACCTGGACCTGCTGGAGTTGCTGACATACCTGATAGGCAACTCAAGGCCCAGACAGTAGAGATGGTAGGGTTTGGAGAGAGGGGAAAAGGAGGTGGATAAATAAACACAAAATTAAATTCAAAATGAGCTATACCATAGAAATCTCTATCCTTGGAGATAGCCTAAAAGATATAACATTCAAAAGGAATAAAGGGGGTGCACCTTACAAGTAGGGCCCTGTCGAGGGTGGAACGAAGCCTAAGCATAAAAGAATGTTTTTTTCTCTCTGGCCTGTAACTTCCAGTACCAGAAATTGGTTGCTACCCACATTGAGCTGTTCATCCGAAAGGCCTATGAGGTCCCCAAATCAAGACAGCTTTCTATGAAAGCACTTGATTACCTGCCTGAGGCAAAAGCTAAGACCCTGCTGCTGAAGACGCCATATGCTTCTGACACAGAGAATGGCTCGAATTAGAAGAAAACCATCCTCAGACAGTTAGCTTGTCTAGTGCTGGAAAGCACTACATGAGCAACTGAGGAAATGTGGCCAACAATGGTCTGAGCAACCAGAGGTCTAAACTACTCAGAAGCAAACATCCTGACTGGGTGTACATGCCAGTGCAATAGTGGCACACAGCCAGTGGGTAACCAATAGCTTTCTGACTGGCTAAGAGATCCGCTCAGGTAAAGGAACCCATATCTGGACTTGGAAACCAGATCAGAATCCTATGGAGACAAAGATTTTGTTCTCCAGTGTCAAGCTCTCACTAGTCTTTGGCTAAAAGAGGGGTTACATACATCAAATTCTCCCTACGCTAATAATGCTTATCCCATTTAAACTATGCTGATTCCACTCTCTGTTGTAGAATCTGTTGTTTTTCAGAAGGTAGTGAGACCTGAGGAGATAACCTACCCCTTGCACTTCATCCAAGCCACACCTGAAAACACAGAAGAACTGGGGAGACACATATGAGTGTGCACCCATGGTGAATCTGATAATCAGTGCCAGGGTGTAGAAGACAGACCCTGAGGATACTCAACACCTACCAAAGTAGAGATCCAGAGGCTCCTAAGAGCTCACCACTAAAGTAGACTTAAAACTCACCCACCAGGCTCAGGCAATTTTGTGGAAGAGGGACAGAAAGATAACAGTTACAGGTTGAGATATCATGCCCAGAAGCATTCCCTCTTCATCTCAAATAACTGACTGCTGTTCCCACAATGCATAAACCACACCCCATGGGGAATACCTGCAACCCCATTAAGAAGTGTCCTCAACAGTATGGGGGCACAGACGAGGGAAGAGAGGGTACCAACACATGATGCATCCATACAAAATATGCTGTTAACAATAATAACAATACTACTAATAAAAAAACATAAAAATATTAATTACAACTTTGAGTAATAAGCAAGTAGATAATCATTTAAACACCTCTCTCTCTCTCTCCATATATATATGATATTTGTTTGAAATACAAAAACCAAAAAAATTACAAAATGTTTATTTCTGTTATTTTAAAATATAGTAAAGTGAAATAAAATAATAACACTCAAAGAAAATGAGTGTGTTTCATAAAGACAGTATTTTAATTAAAACAATTCTCTGCACCTGAAATACAAACTAGAGAATTTTAAAAGCATCATGAAAGTTTTGTACATTAAACTCTTAGTGATTTTTTTAGCAAATTATGTTCTAACAATATGACTTGATTATACAATACACTGATGGAAATCTTTGATAAAAAATTAGGGAAAAACTGATTGCTCAAATTGTTCTCTTTAAAATTAGCTCTGAATGCCTAGTTGTGTTTGAAAACATCTGTGGCAAGAGTGCATTAGAAATATGAAACAGTGCACCTTTCTTAAGAGAATAAACTGAGAGCATCACTTCAAAACCTTACTTGTTATTACTAAGTTTCAGTCATATACTTTGAAGTATTACTTATGGTACTACTATTAGATCAAGTGGAATCATCACCTCTAATACAATTTAGCAAACCATTCTCATGATTTGAAATTTATTAACACTTGTCTCATTTACATAAATATATACACACTGGTCCTTCTGGTATATGTTTTAAAATTAGTTCCTCAGTCTAATTTTTATTTTGTTTTGATAGGTACTCATCTGACACTTATCAAATACCACCTTGTATTGTTTGCATATAATGAGTTTGTAAAAGAGCAGTGGAAAAAGGCCTGAATAAACATGATGCCTGGAAGATTTTGTCCCTTTTTATTTTACCCTTGAGTCAGGTGATAACAATGTATTTTTTTCTGGTTATAAAGTTTTTCTAATAGTGTATTTAAAAGGGTATATTAGGTAAGACTGAGAAGTGACCTAGTAGAGCAGTCCTTAATACTCTGGAGTCTTGTGTACTCTGATTAAAATGCAGGCACTCTTTGATATTGGGTGTTTGCCTTTATGGTACTATTTTATCATGCTGTGTTCTGTTATTAATAATTAATGCAGTCATAATCATATCCACCTCTTATGATCATTGAATGATCAATGTATGCACAACTAAATATTTGTATTAATATACAAATAACAGTATTTGTAATTTTATCAAAATATAGCTCCCATCATGAGTTTACATATGGAAGAATGATTAAATTCTGTGTTACTTTCATAATAGTGACAGTTTGTTTAAATTGTCTTTATAGATTCTGATAGGAGGTAACATTAGGCTTGCCAGCATCACAGTTCCTAACCATGGCTATCTAATAACTTTAAAGTTTCAATAATATAGTGATGTTCTAAAAATTGAAAGTAATATAATATGTACTATCCATGTATTTTAATATTCTCCTTTCCATATCAGGACTAACACAAACTTCAAAGATTACAATTTATGATGGCAAATGCTGTCAGTCTTACAGGACATGTAGTCTTCTAGGAGAAATACTTTTGCAACTATCTCTTCAGGAATGGCTAGTTTGAGTTAATTGATGGGGGAGATCTACCCTAATATTGTGGGCAGCACCATTGTATGTGTTGGGGTTTGGGGATAAGTAAAAAGTAGAAAGTGAATTTAGCATAAACATGCATCTCTCTCTGCTTCCTGACTAAGAAAGTAATGTAACCAGCTGTTTCACGCTCCTGCCACCATGATCCCCGACCACAATGGACACAGCCCTCAAGCTGTGAGCACAAATAAACTCTTCCTTCTCTTAGATGCTTTAATAAGGTATTTTGTAGCAGTGATGACAAAACTAACTGATGCATTGAGCATGAGCAGATGGCAAATGAGGGGGTTTTGCCATTTTCCTTCTATTTGCTGAGCTGTTTTTTTGTTCCATCAATTTGACAATGAGTGGAGAGGTATGAAAGAAGATAAAAGTCATATAACCAAACAAAATTTAGTTCTGAGAGTGACAGCCTTTGAAGCCAATAATAGCCATGCTTTATTCAGCAGAACCCTACTAAAACATAAATAAAAATAAATAAATAAATAAATAAATAAAAATAAATAAATAAATAAATAGCTGGGCATGGCCAGGCACTTCTGTATCCCCAGCAGTGGCAGTAGGCAGACTAGAGAATCACTGACTCGTGCTAACCAATGACAGCTCTGGGTTGGGAGAGATACTGTATTGCATAGACATATTCAGGTGATCCCAATAAGAGGACAACCAATGTTCTATGACATTCAGGCTCCTCTGTACAGACAACAAACCATACATCTCACTGTACAAAGCACATACTCTACATACATATGTGCAAAAAATATAGTACAGTGGTTATCTTAAAAAATATCTTTAGATATATGTGTTTTCCAAGCAAAGTGTTTTTTAATTTTTATTTTTATTATGTTTTTGGAGAGAGACACAGAGAGAGACAGAGAGAGAGAGAGGGAGAAGAAGACAGAGATGGGAGCGCCCCAGTGTCTCAGCTGCTGCGAATGAAATCCAGATGTTTCTGCCCCCTTGTGTTCAAGTGCAGCATTGCACCCTTGCTTCACTTTGCATCTGGCTAAACGTGGGACCTGGGGCACCTGGAGATTGGAACCAGTGTTCTTATGCTTAGGAGGCAGGCGCCTTAACCCCTAAGCCATCTCTCCAGCCCCCAAGCAAAGTTTTGATCCATACACAAGTGACAATTCTCTTCATGCAGTCCTTGTCCTGAGCCCTATCATTATTCTTTGTCCTGGTCCCTATCTGGCCAGTGGGAACCAGCATAGTTAACATGTCATTGTCAGTCACTCTCTCCTTTGTAACTCTCCCCTTCTCTCTTAAATTAGGCATATCTCAAACCAATTCTTGGTCTTTAAATTTTTTGCCATGCATGAATACAAACCAGCTCAAAATTAAATTTGAAAATTCAAGGAAAAGGTTTTAAATTCATGAAGGCTAATGCTAAAGACTAGAATTTTGCTTGCAATCCTCCCTATTCATCTGAAAAAAAGGAAAATATACTTCTTTGCCCCAAAAGATAGGCATTACTCATGGACTACATGACATGGACTCTCCAAGGAATCTTAGAACTCTTATTGCTTAATCAATATCATGAATTTTACTAGGAAACACTATAACTTGGTGATGATATAAGTCCCACAGTCAGTTTTATAATTATAGAGGTTCTTCTTTGCAAATGGTTGTTGTTGCATATTTTTCATCAAAATCCTAGAAAAGGAAAATTCAAATTAAACATCCTATTTGAAACATCTTCAAGAAGTCTTAAAGGATTTGGTAAAATCATTCTATTAGTGAGTAGAAAAATCACAACCTGAGTAAAGGTCTTGACATGGAATTTTTGATTTTTTAAGTTACAGAGTGGGGGAGAAAGGGGAAGAGAAAGAGAGAGAGAAAGAGAGAAAGAGAGAAAAATCTTCCACACAATGATTTCCCTTGCAGATGTGACAATGGTAACTGTGACAATCCGCCATGGGATTCTGTAATCCTGCCACACCTACTGTGAGATGGGAGGCATTGACAAGGGAATATCCTGGGAACTCTTATCCCAACTAGCCTAGAAAATGCTGAGTTGAGCCATGAGGATGGGAGATGCTGTTCTAAAAGGCATGGACTGACCTACGCATAGACATCTCGGTTTGCACGTACCCACACTCACACACAAACATAAAACACACCCAATAAATGAAAAAAATTATATATAAAAGAATGTACATTTAATAAAGAATATGAACAAAATTACTGACTCCTCAATATTGACAATATGTAAATTATTTTTAGTCATATATTTCTCCCCTTTAAGGGAATAATCTTATATTCCTTGTCATTAAATTTTGTTGTATTAAATATCACAGAATCCTCATACTTCCTAAATATTCTTTAAATTTTACCATGAGTTAGGATGCAAAACAACCAAACATAAAGAGAAATTAGCTATTTCTAAATTCCACAATGTCATTTAATCAGAAAAAATAAGCAATAATATTTAAAGCAATTAGAAAATAAAATATACTTTCTTCCCCTGTTCTATTTCTCTAAAGTCAGAATGCCTTTTAAAATAGTTTTCTGCATCCTAATAGCCATTAAAAGTCAAGTTTTTCTAACCATGTACTCTGCATGCTGTTATTAATGAATCAGTGACGGTTGGTTGCTTCAGTTAGATGAATTAATGGAAAATTGAAACAAGACAGATTTAATCCATATCAGATGTATTTGGGTCCCTGCTATTCACCCCAGTTTACTTTCCAGGCACATGTACCTCTTCACTTGTATTCTGGAAAAATAGAACATATTTACTGCTATTTATGTGTATTTATCACATTGTATATTACTATCTCTCATTGACTGAATTGAATCTGTAGGTATTTTGTTTCTAAATTTAAGATCTTGATTTTTACATAACTTGTATCCACCTGGTAGGCAAAATTCATTGTACAAGTGGGCTATTTTCGAGCTATATTAATCATGACCAACATATCACAGATTCATTTCTAAATCCTAAAATTGAAGGCATGATTCTATCATGCTATGCAAGTTTGCTTAATACATGCTGTATGATTCTATCTCTGTTTTGCAATTTAAGGGAGAGTAGATTATTGAGACTTGTGGTTCAGAGCTTCTTGCCCCTCCTTTGATAGGTTAGTGTTTCTGGGTTTATTGATAAGCAGAGACTCATGGTGGAAGGTTATGATGGAACAGAGCTACTCATTTTATAGTGGCCAGGAAACACATAGAAGATATGGCCCACAAGTGAAGGTTTAGGGATGCACTTACTCCAACCAACCCCCACATGTTAAATTTTCTACCACCTTCCAATATTACCATCAAATCTATTGGCTAATGTAGACCCCCTCATGATTAAGTCTCTCAAAACACAGTAGCTGTCAATTTTGCCTTTAAAATAAGCCTATTTTGGTGATACCTCTAAACAAAACTATAACAACTAGTTACAAATTGTGATTTAAAATTCCTAGAGAGCTCATAGGGGATTGTTTCCTGATAAAAACAATGAAAAGTTTATTAATTAATTTGGTTTCTTTCAGAAAGATTTTTTTTCAGGTGGACCAGTATCTTTTTCTTTTCCTTCTCGATCCTTCGTGTTTGCTTGTTTCCTGCTTTCATGCTGAAAATATAGATGCTTTCAAGCTTCACATCAACACACACACACACACACACAAAAAAAAAAAAAAAAACACACACATATATACACACAATAATATATTCAGAAGAAAAATATTATGTTAGGACTAGTCTAGAAATTACATCAATTTAAACTAAGATTGCCAATTGGATAAAACTGATCAAGTTGTATTCCTAGAACTGGGGTCATGGGACATAACCAGAAGGAAGGGAGGGAGGCCTTAACAACCAAGTCAATATCTCCAGCAACCCAGAAGGAATGGAAACCAAGGAGATCATTTGGATACTTTTACATATGTGTGATAAGAAAAACTAAATACCAGATAACTCAGGACATTATCACCATAAAAAATTATAAAATAAATCTTGAAATCCATTTTTTTTGCCAAGTAGTTTTGTATGTCCCAAGTAACTATTCCAAATAGTTTTCTCTCCAGAATATTTATGATTGAAAAATTTTGAATTAGTGTCTAAATAAGTTACTTGATAAAGGTAAGTGGTATGTTTCTTTTTCTGTTAATACCATGTTTTATTTGTGTATTAAAAAAAAATAAACAGTTGGTAGGCATCTTTATTTGAACATTTAGTGATGAAACATTTTAAAGTTTTGCCCATAAAACTTAACTTTCACCAATTTATAATTCATTTTATGTTTTATTTATAATATACAGGAAGCTGTTATATTTAAGTTAAACAATCATTCAGTGAAAATATAATTCTAAAAATGTTGAAATACACCCCCCTTGTTTTTGTTTGATTAATTAATATAACTGGCATAGTAAACTACATAGCAATCATTATCCATTTTCAGTATACAAAAATATTGTTAAATGCATTATATTAGGAAGTTGATAACATTTCTTGTGCACAAGAAATCCATTTTACAGCCCAACTACTTTAGAACAATTTTTCGAATATATTTTCTTCATAATCACATCATAAAGTTAAACATTGTTAGTGTTTTATTGATGCAGTCATTTCTGTATCAATTACCTCTTTTCTCAAAAGGCTTGAAATGACTATTAGTGGCACTTTTATTGATTGATATGACTTAATTTAACATGAATTCAAACCAATAAAAAGAATGAGTCATTGTTATTCATAGATGGAGGCTAAATAAACTCATTTGATCACTACTGCATTTTTTAAGAAGAAAAGAACATTTTTCATCAAAACTTTAAAAATTTGATGACATGAATGAAATATCTAAATGAATAAAAGTATCTAAACTGACATGTAGATAAAATACAAATATTCATATCAATATGCAAACAAAATAGCTGTGGTTTAGACATTTGTGTCTTGATGATGAAGAGAATCGATATTGGAGAGGACGATTGGTAATGAAGTCCCATTTCAGCATAGTTTGTGAGACATGCTTCAGCGGGTTCCATTTTAATTCAAACATAATAAATCAGATGCAGTTTCTCACACTGATTATGTTCCCTGGGTCATCTTGTCGTCTTTGATTTGGTCTCTCAGCCTGGAACGCACTAATCCCCTCTTCTGCTTCAAGAACTTCTCTACTTACATGCTGTGGGTGACCTTGGATAAGCAACTTAATAATGCTGTACTCCTGTCACTCCTTTGGACATGAGGTGAACACTATGACAGCTGTATACTGTTTCAGTTATGAAATGATATTTTTTCAAGTTAATGACTTTATTTATATACTCATATATGTGTCACTCATATAAGCTCAATATAACGACATACTTTTTTTTATTATGCAGGGACTGTTTGTCTTATTTTGGCACTGGGGAACTAAGAAGTCTACTCTATCTGAATGATACGCAGCTAAAGAATAATAGTAAAAGACGAAAGTCATATTTCATGTAGAAATTTTCCCCACAGGCTGTAATATTGCAACATTTTACAGTTGTCCTTCTGTCAAAAGGACATATGTTCCAAGAAGTTCGTTGATATACAAATAAAAAACAAATTTTAAAAACTGATTCTTTTCACCACATGAAGCAGTATAGTACCCATGGAGCAATGAAGTTTATTTTATTTATTTATTTTTAACTATATTTTATATATTTATTTATTTGAGAGAGAGGAGAGAGAGAGAGAGAGAGAGTATGGACATGCCAGGGCCTCCAGCCACTATAAATGAACTCCAGATGCATGTGCCCCCTTGTGCATCTGGCTTCCATGGGTCCTGGAGAGCTGAACCGGGATCCTTTGGCTTTGCAGGCAAACGCCTTAACCACTAAGCCATCTCTCGAGACCTGAAGTTTATTTTTATCCTTTATTTCTTCTTGTTTTTCTTTTTCCTTTTCTTGTACTTTTTTGGTAGTACTGGAGAGCAAAGCAATCTCTATGGTTGAACTGATTTCTCTCCATTCATACTATTTTTGAATAACTAAATAATTATTAAAACTATTTATCATTTTAATGAAACTATCTATTTTTTTAAATAACATAAAATCTTTTGGTAGTTCAGAACCTCCGTGATTACTAAAAATGTCTATTCAAAAATATAAAATCAAAATATCTCTTTTAAATATATTGTAAGCAAGATTTTCCCTCTGCTTAAAAAAAAAAAAAAAAACAAACAAACAAACAAAAAAAAACCTTTCTAGCACTTGGCAATGTTCAGTAACCTATAAAATGTCCATTATGCATATACTAGCATACAAGAACCATATTTTAGTTAATAATCATATTTCCTACAGTAATTAAAAAATAGATGAATTACTCCTAGAATCTGAGTTTATGTTGAATGTACACCTTACAGTCATAGTAAAAATATTGGACAGTATGAAAGCCTTCTGAAAGGTTGCTTATTTTATTATAATCCTAAACATAAAGTAGTAGGACATCTTAGCCTAACTGGCCATGTATCAGAGTTGAGGAGTATTTGCTAAAAATTAAAATCAGCAAATACAAATGGATTTCAATAAAATCAATGCCATTATACAATAATGAAGCAATTTAGCAAATGACTGAATTGATGCAATTATTTGGACAGAATTGGAATAGATGGCTAAGAATGTTTGCATTCTTTATCTATTTCTCGGAATAATAAAATTGTTCTAGTGCTAATCAAATTTCATTTGTTTTTGGAAATAGCATGTATTCTTTTTTTCTTACTGACCCAGACTGCATAGAATTATTTCATTACGGCTTCATGTTAATTACTTACACATTTGGGAATTCTAATTATTTAAAATTTGGACAAAAATGAAATTACTAAAAAGGCTTTTGAGAGCACCTAACTCCATATGGGATGTGATTATTCATCCCCACACTTGAGAATATACAGGAATTATTTCAATATATTGATTAACCCATTTTCTTAGTCCTTGCAAAGGTTGTGTTAATTAGACAGTAAGAAATTCTTCCTTCTAGCTACTGTTCTTCCCGGTGCAACCTGAGTTTGGTTTAATTCCTTATATACGCAATGGGAATAGAAAGAAAGCTGATCATTTTTATCAGCTCAATTTTAACTACATAAACTCAAATTGCTAAAAAGTGAAAATTCAATGAAATGATTTTTACTTGCTTTTTGATGTGTAATTGCCTGTTTGCCTTTTTCACAACTTAAAAAGAAGTTATATGACTATAAATGGTGCCATTACTTGTACTTCGTCATTCAAAGTCACCTTTGGCCTTCTTAATTCTAGTTTAAATACTTTAAATACAATTACCTTTTCTTCAATGGCAATGTCTTTTCAGATTTTTGAGACATCTCTATGAATAGTCTCTAAAATTAAAAAAAACACATTATTTGTTAGTTATTCATACACACAATAAATATTTAGTGACTATCATGAATTAGCACTCAGTTTATAAAATGATATTCTGAAGCAAAATTAAATATATTTTCTGTTTTTTTAATATTTGTTCTTTATTGAGGTAATAATGATAAAATAATAGTTACAGTGACTGTGGAATTTCTATACAACTTGTAGTTTTAATATGGAATTTATATTGACATCAATGAAGACCATTTTTATTTTTATGTGGAAGTTGAAGGTAGACTATAAAGAAATGCATGTTGATCTGGGCGTGGTGGTCCAAGCCTTTTATCCCCAGCACTCATGAGGCAGAGTTAGGAGGATTGCCATGAGTTTGAGGCCACCCTGAGACTACAAAGTGAAGTCCAGGTCAGCTTGGGCTAGAGTGAAACTCTACCTCGGAAAAAAAAAAAAAAGAAAGAAAGAAAGAAAGAGAGAGAGAGAGAGAGAGAGAGAGAGAGAGAGAGAGAAAAGAAAAAGGAAAAGAAAAGGAAAAGGAAAAAGAAAACAAAAGAAAGGAAATGCATGCTATAATTTCCAATTGTAGGAGGTTTGGGTTGAAGGATCTCCTAGACTATCTGATCAAGGAATCTCTCACTTTTGAGGTGATTGTTCATTGAAGCATGAATGGATGAAGTTATTACCAAGATTGTGGGGGAAAGCATAGCAACATTGCAGAACAGCGTTTCTGTTAAGTAGGAGTGGAGGAAGTCTTCCATGGGTATATGTGGAAACAAAGATGGGTAACAAGCTACAAGATACAGGTAAGGTTACAGAACAGAGGAGTTTGTTCTGATGTGGTTTAGAGTTAGCCAGGAGATGCATCTCTGGGCTTGTCTGTGAGGGTGCTTCCTGAGAGGTTTTACATAAGATGGAAGACACACTCTAAATGTGAGTGGCACCATCCACGGGCTGGTGAACTGAACAGAAAACCACAAGAGAGCACAAGAATCACCCAGACTCATTTCTGTCAGCTTCCTGACTGTGGATGGAATGTGACCAGCCACTTCAGGCTCCTGCTGCCATGCCTTCAGAGCCCGGATGGAGTGTATCTCCCCAAGCTGTGAGCCATATTAAAGACTTTTTGCCCTAATTTGTGCTTGTAGTATACAATGCCTTTTGGTAAGTCATATTATCACAGCAAAAAGGGATGTAACTAATACACGGTGGGTGCATTTTCTGAATCTATTTCCAGTTATAAGCCACTGAACTGAGTGACATCAGCAAGAGATCACATTTGCCTTTCCCTAGAAAGCTTCACATTGGGAAGCTATCCTTCAATGAAAGTTACACAAGAGTGTAAGAAATGCCCAGGAATCACCACAAAGGAGAGAAGGTAAGTTTTACCTTAGGAAAAGAGAAGGAGAGGAAAAGGGAGGGACTGAGATAGATCATGGTTTTGGAATTTGTAAACAAATATTTTTATTGATTTATTTCCAAGTAGCGAGAGAGAGAGAGAGAGAGAGAGAGAGAGAGAGAGAAGAGAAGAAAGTGAGAGAGAATGGGCACACCAGGGCCTCCAGCTGCTGTAAATGAACTCAACAGGCATGTACCACTTTGTGCATCTGGATTTACATGGGTACTGGGGACTAAAACTCCAGTCATTAGCCTTTGCAAAGAAGTCTTTAACTGTACCTTAGCCCTCTCTCCAACCCCATTTGATTCTTTTTTCCAAACTGTTTCCTAGGGGACACTCCCCTGAATGAGCTGATCAGTTGAATGAATTATAGGCTACAGGCTTTTTTTTTTTAATCTCTGGATTTTTCAAAATGGAACACAATATACAGTATTTTATAAGATGTAACTAAAGATTTAATAAAATAATATGAGTTTGATAATTAATTAGAAGCAAAAACAAAAGAAAAACACATTTCCATCGCTACATTGACTATGATTTTGGAATTGCAAAACATTGATGCTCTTGCATTATCTATTCATCATATATTGGTTGGTATGTACTAAAGTGTATCATGTTCACTATTAATTTATTGCGAATGAAATTGTAATTGTAATCAACATACTTTTTCACTATAGTTTAGATTTCCTTTCTTTCTGATGAATTAATGTAAAGAAACTGAATGTTGTTTGTGAATATATTGACCCCCCAAAATAACCACTGAAAGTATACAAGAGGCCTTGGAATGTAATTAGTAAAAGCCCCTCCAAACATGAGATGATGACATCATAACTGTTACATGTACAAACAGTCTAAGTAAGTGATCTAACTGCAAATGAATTCAGACCAAAAATATCCAATGTGAAACCTGAAAGAAATACTTCTTTTCCTCATTCATTTTCTGACATCTTAAAGGTGGTCTTGTTTTTTCATGATGAACATTTGTATAATATTTTGCTTATTTTCATGTTCCCTAAGGAATTGAGTTATGTAGTCTATAAGCTTACTTGCCCAAATATGTTCAGATAAATGCAAAAGGGAAAAGGTAAGAATGTGCTATTTTTCCTTCTCATTATAAAAATTTCTTTCATATGGTTTTTGCATTGCTTTGGCCAGAAGAAAAGAAAGTGTCCTTTTTCAGATATGAGAAGCTAAATTAGCACAATTAAGATTTTAGCTCTAACCAGGCAGCTGCATGTTTTGATAACATTTGCTTTAAAGCCTATATCTGCTTTCCAGTGGTTAAGAGGCTGTTTTCAGGTCAGAATGTACAAAAATGTTGGGAGAAAACTTGTGAAATTATTTTAAGTTCAGAGATTGTACCAATGTGACATGATTGCCTGGATCGAGCTTGGCATGGCAAGGACTGGAACACCATGGGATTAATACTCTGCTAAATGAAGAGTTGCTTCCCTTTCATGTCTCATTTTCTTTATCCCTGTGGCTATGATTGCAGGAAGAAAAAAAAAACTGAGTCTTGGTTAGTTTCTTGAGAGTGGGCATATGTTAAGAAAGAGTAGATCACATAGTTACCATCATCCTAACGTACAAAGGATTAAGTAGCATCATTATCATCCTCCTCATTCTCGGAAGCTTATTAAATAGGCAGATGGATGGAAACATATTCCCTTTATTCACTCAATTCTCTTAGTATTCACTGAAATAGAAAATTGCCACCTAACTCATAAATATTAATGTGAACAAATTTACATTAACAAGTCTCAAACACATGTAAGCTGGGCTATTTTATTATATTATAATTCTGAAATAATCTATAGTATATTGAAATCTCACATACTTTATGGAAAGGAACATTTTATAGACTTTACAATATTTCTTATGTAGGGTTCTTTGTAAGTCTTCTTGGTATTTTAAGGTTTTGATTTTGCTTATTGATGGAATTTGTCTTTCTGATATTTGTTCTTGGAAAGTTTTCACTATTTTCAATAAAATTATGAAACATTTCCATAAAATATTATTTTACATATATTATTGTTTTTAATATTCCATGAGCTGTACTTCCTTCACACAATTATATTTCTGTAATTGAATCATATATCTGCACTTATTTTATGTACAGTTACATTTATCTAAGCAATAGTGAATGCTGTTAAGTTATTCATATTGTTTTGTTTTCCCATGATCTGTTGGTATTTTCATTCTCAGTTTTTACTTACAGGTAATGAATTTTGAGATGTTTATTTTGGGACCTGTAAGAAAAAGTATTATTCACTATTATTTCATAACAATCTCACCGGATACATTATGATTTAATAAGTATAGTGCTTTTCCCACAGGTGCTTTTCTAAGTCATCAAGGCTGTCTTCAGCTTCACTTTCAATCTCTTTCCTGGGATCTGGCACTGCCTTGGGCCCTTCCTGTGCTGATATAGTTGTGGCTATGGCTGCAGGGGTCACAGGCACTTTAGAGACCCCAGCCTTTTCTTCCTTGTCAGCCTGAGCTAGAGCAAGACCTTAGATCAAAAAACAAATCAAAACCAAAACAAACAAACAAACAAAAAAGAATAGTAGAGCCAGTTTCTGCAATGTGAAACTGAAATGTAACAAGACTAAGCAATTTACCCAGAGAAAGATAATAAAAGCATATTTTAGCAAATCTGAGACAAATATAGATGAATGACTAATGCCAATTTTTGTGTTTATGTAAGTTAGGAAATAGGCTTATCAAATGACACTTTCACATGAAAGTGCAGGCTTTTAAAACATTTTACTGCTTTAGCAATGACATGCAATAGTATTTAATTAAAACATGAGATATGACAATATTTTCTCTTGGGACATTTTTGGTGTGTGTGTGTGTGCATGTGTGTGCAAACTCTACATACAGGTCACATGTAGAGCCATAGTACAGGCACATGAGGGTGAAGATACAGTAAATGATTTTGTTCTTTACCCTCTTTAACGTTTTTGAGAAACCTCAATGGACGCTTTTAAATATTTTATTTATTAGTGACTGAGTGTGTGTGTGTGTGTGTGTGTGTGTGTGTGTGTGTGTGTGCTTGTGTAATAGGGTCTCCTGCCACAGCAAACAAATTCAGATGAGTGTATCACTTTGTTCATCTAGCTTTCCATGGATACTGGGGATTCAAACTCTGGCTGTCAGGGTTTACAAGAAAGCACCTTTTTTCACTGAAGCATCTCTTCCAGACACATCAATGTATTTATTGGCATTCTCATTATACCTCTCTATATTTATTATCTTAGAAAAAATAGTAAATAAATATTGGTGGACCAGAGTCAGGGGACGAACCAACTAGAGCAACATGGAAATAAAGAGAGAGAATGTAAGACCTCAACAGCAGGCTGTTCTATATTGGAGAGCAAGTGAACAGTGAAGACTGCCAGCCCTATTCCATGGGGTTGAGGCTGCCATGCCCAGAAGTATCTGAGCTGGATATTTAAAGAGAGAGGGACAAGCAGCACAGATAATGGGGGAGGAGAGAAGGAAAAGGGATGTGACTGGGCCATTTCCTTTGTTGACTTCTATTCCCAGGAAGGACTCTTAAGTTTTGACTTGTTTTTCCTTACTAGTGTGTTTGTATGACTCCTGTGACCCACAGGTGGCCTCATCAGGTTATGATTTGGGACGTTATTTACAACCCCCAAAATTTCCTCTGTGTTAAAGCCTGTTCCAGCTACAGCATGTCTCAGGAATTTCTGGGACTGTAATGATTACTAGAACCCCAGATTTATTAACTCTTATAAATATTTACTTTTGTCAAAATAATTATCTGCTAAAACAAAAAAAAAAAGTGGATGTGATGGTTAATTATATAAACTTGACAGAATCAATAGTCACAGATCTCTGAGCATGACTGTGAACAAGTTTGTCAAGGGTAGTGTCATTCCATTGGCTGAAGTCCTGGAATGAATAAAAAGGAGAAAAGGAGCTGAACATCAGCATTCATCTCTCCTCAAATGCAGAAAGCGAGAGTGTCCAGTTGTTTCATGTTCCTACTGCTACTCCTTATGTTATAATAGCTGCACCCTTAAAAAAAAAAACTGTAAGCTGATATAACTCTTTCCTCCCTTATGTTGCTCTATAAAGTGACTACTACACAAATTTGATAATGAGATGTGATACCATTGCTGTGCTAATCCCAGCCACGTGGCTCATAGGCCTTTGCAACTGGCTTGTCGCAGTAGTGTGCAAAGTTGGGAACTTTGATCTAGAGAAATCCTGCAATGGGGAAAGAAGAACCTCATGGGCCATTCTGGTGGGAATTGGAAAACCAGACTGCTGTGGAAAGTGCACACTTCAAGGTCTATAGGGAACTGAGTTAGAACCAGTTCATGATAGTCTGGCAAAAAAAAAAAAAGTCTGTTTGCAATTTGTTGATGTCCTAAAAACTTGAGTGAGGATTAACTTACAAATAATAAATAAGTATGTTTACAGGAGAAATTTCAAGACAGTTTATCATTCAAACTGTTTCATGGCTATTACTCACTATTGTATTTAGACTGAGAAACAGATAGACGGGAAGACTGGGGTCAAAAGATGTGAAATATGTGAAGGAAATGTAAGGAAAAATGTCTGATCAAGATTAATGTTCTGGGCAAGAAAAAGAAAGACTACAAAGTATCTGTAATTGCTAAAGGCCTTGAGGCTATTAAAAAGAAACCTCATTTTCTTCACTTGGAAAATAGGAAGGGTGCCCTGAGGCCAAGACCCCATTTCCTAAAGGCTCTAATCTGTGAAAACACAGTCCTTTAAATGGAGAGAGGCAAAATGGCACTGAAAAGATTCTGTGCTAGAAAATAATTGCGAAGAGAAGTTTTTGCCCTGGGTCACCAAGTAAGACTACTGTCATCCAAGGGGTCAGGCTCTCTCCAAGCTATTAAGGGAACTTTAAACTTTCATCTAGATGTTACAGGTTTTGAAAGCATTAGAGATTTAAGATGGTGAGATCATGGAGCCTATAGAGCCACTGAGGCTAGGCAATGTTTGGCAGGATGGAAGTCCCTGCAGGGAAGACCTGAGAGCCCACTGCATGAGTCTGTGAATGTGATCCCTACGCTTTAATGGAGAACACAGGCTATTGAAAGGCAAGAAACATGAATGACAGCAGAGGAAAGATTCATGAATGGAAGGAACAAGCACAAGAGAGATGGTGTGGGCGTGAGGCACTAAGGATGGATGGGTGAGGTTAACCAATCCCTGTAGAGCCAAGATGATTCCACCATGAGTAAGAGGAGGAACATCAAGCTGCTGGCTTTCAGCTTTGCTTTGACCTGACCTTTCTATTCTGCGTCATTTTGTTAACAACTGTATAACTTGTTTCTCTCTCTCATTTTGTCTCAACTCTCTCTCTGTGTGTGTGTGTGTGTGTGTGTGTGTGTGTGTGTGTGTGTGTGTGTGTTATTGAAGCTCATAGTCAAGGCACTACTCAAAATTCTGAGTTCTGCTGGAATGGGAAAACCAACTATGAAGACTCTTGATGTTGGATAAATGTATTTTGCATGATGAGATGACCATGAGCCTGTGGGAACAAGGGGTGGTAGATTATAACTTAAAATTGTATATTTGGATATAAGTTTATAAGTGAATGTGTTATGGTTATTGTCTATTTGACAGAATCTAGAACCACTTAGGAGACAAATCCCTCAGCATACCCTTGAGGAAGAAGTTTCTAGATTAGGATAATATGGATGAAGAGACCTACTCCAAGTGTCAGTGCTGTACCATTCCATAGCTGAGGCCCCCGACTGAATAAAGAAAAAGCAGGATATGTACCAGCACTCAACTCTCTCCGCTTCTGCTCTGTGGGTTAAGTGCATCCAGGGGCCGCATGTCCTTGCTCCCAACTGTCCCCACCTTGAAGGACTATATCTTCATTAACAAGCTAAACTATAATGCTCTTCATATAAAGGGCTTGTTTTCAACATATTTTATTGTCAACTTCCATAATTATAGACAATAAACTATGATAATTTCTTCCCTTCCCCCACTGTCTTCCTCACAAATCCACTACCCATCATATCCCCTCTCCTTCTTAATTAGTCTCTCTTTTATTTTGATGTCATCATATTTTCCTCCTATTATAAAGGTCCTGTGTAGATAGTACCACACTTGTGAGATCATGAATATCCAGTCTGGAATACTGCACTGTAAGCAGTCCTGCCCATACTTTGGCTCTTACATTCTTTCCATCACCTCTTCTGCAATGGACCCCAAGCACTGGAGGGTGTGATAGAGATGTTTCAGTGCTGAACCCTCCTCTGTCACTTCTTCTCAGCAGTATGGTACCTTTTGAATCATCCCAGAGGTCACCACCATCTGCAAAGAGAAGCTTCTTTAATCCAAAAGTGAGAGTAGTGTTAACATATTAGTATGAACAGTAAGAGGAGTGCTAACAGGATAATTTGGTGAGCATAATATATGCATTTAACCAGACACCAGCAGACATTATATCCATAGGGCTCATGAAATCCAGGTCACAGGCTTTTAGTACCAGACATGTATTTCCTCCCATGCACCAGGCCTCCAGTCCAGTTAGTGAGTGGTTGGTTTCCTCCATTACATACATGTTACTATTGTACCTATTGGCTCATTTGGCCTGTCTTAAGTTGTTTTTACTGGTATTTTGTGACAGTAAAAAGAAAGTAACTACTATGTTAGTAGACAGGAACATGTTAACAATTTTGCAAATTATATAGTTGTCTTAGCAAAACAGAGTTTCTCACACCTCTCTGCATTTTAACATATAATATTGTGACATTATGTTAAAATGATATACACTCAAGAAGTTAATGTATATTAATATTATATTTTAAGAAAATTATCAGAAGTGCTCTACAACACTTCGCAGGAAAAATTTAAAGTATATTTGCAATGTAGAAACCAAACCTACATTATGGAAAATTGTGTATCCACTTCATGCACACTGAGTAGATTTTTTTTTTTTTCACTAATGCATCAATCAGCTTGTAGTTTATTCTTTAAAATCTCATATGGTGAAGTAGACTTAAAATGAATCCAACATGGCTCAGGGAAATTCAAGGAAGAGGAAGTGAAAAGATTGTTAGAGCCACAAGTTGGGACATTATAAACAGAGACATTACATTTTCCCTATAACTGATGTCTGCCCCCACAATGCATGACCCACATTCCCACAATCCCTTATGATGGGGGAGGACAGGAAGGAGGCTAATGATGGTACCATATGACTGTATACACACTATCTACATAACTAATAAAAGTAAATAGACAGTATGATGATATGGTACAGCCAGTAAACATCTTATTACAGTGAAGCAAGTTAACATAGTCATATATCTCATTTTTTTCTTGTGGAAAAAATAGCTGAAATTAGCTCTTTTGGCTTTATTTCCAAGTACAGAATAATTGAGTTAACTTCAATTTTCACTTTGCAAATCACATGTACTACAAAGTAGTTAATCTTGTTTATTCACTGTTTTGTATTCTTGAACCTAAATCAATCCATTTCTTCCTGCTGCTGATATATAACCCTGAGTAACAACTGTTTGATCTCAGTCTCTGCATTGCTTTTGAGATTCCAAACATAAGGGAGAATGTGTATGTTTTTTTTTTTTTTCTTTTTGGGCACATTTCTTAGAGCTTTATATCAATTATTCATGCATGATTTTGTAACATTGTACATTTCCTTTAATATTTAACTTCAATAAATATCATGAGATGGCAATTTAGTAAAATTTAGTTTCATTGATTTCTGTGGTCTTTCCATTTCCTAGTGGAGTACATTATCAAAAGATCATAATTATTGATATCACTACTGATCTCACACAAAGATTCCCTGTGGAAGTACTAAATCTCATGCATAAATGAGTTTATATGAAATGTAATTTTCTCTTGAATACATGAATTTTATCATTGACAGTAAACATTGTCACTTTTTCCTTAATGGATTCACTTATTTAATTTTTAACTCTTGAGGCACCTCTCCTGCTCTACTTTATTTACTTTTTAATAGCAAATTGTCTGTTAAGTACCGAGATATAAATAAGTTTGTCTGCAAGTTGTCACAAATAAAAATGGTGTTCTAGTAAAAAGAAATAGCCAGTTCAACTCAAAACACCACAGTCATTTACAAAGTTTTTCTCTAAGTAGCCCCAGTTTTACAGACACATCAGATTAATTTTGTGCTCTTGGTCTTCCACATACAGTACTATATACTAGCCAAAACTACTTAAGTGGTTGGTTTAATTATTTTTACATTACTTTAGGTTATTCCTAATTAACTTTGTTTCTATTTGTTTGTTTGTCTTAATTGTAAATACTAAACCTCCTGATAGTGGATGACATGATAATGATACCAGTGCAGTTTGAAGCCATTACCTTGACTTTGTCCCAATCACTGATAGCTTCATCCATCTTTGATTTGTAACACTGGTGAAAGTATCAACAGAACAGGAAGGATAAATAACCAAAATAATTTAAATCATTTATTGTGTTTCTAGGAGCATCAGCTATGGGTATATACTAGGTTTTGAGAACCTATTTATTTGTATCAGTGACTTAATTAGTACAATGGCAGTCATATGGATATGATATTATCATGCTTAATAATACAGGGCAAATTTTAAGAGGACAGGCAAAAGAAAAAAACTGAGTTGCATAAAGCCCTTGCAAACACTTTCTTTTATTTTTTCTTTTTTTTTTTTTTTTTTTTTTTTTTTTTTTTTTTCAAGGTAGGGTCTTGCTCTAGGCCAGTCTGACCTGGAATTCACTAGGTAATCCCATGCTGGACTTGAACTCACAGTGATCCTACATCTGTCCCCTGAGTGCTGGATTATAGCATATGCCACCACTCCTAGCCAAACACTTTTCATAAACATATAGACATTACATGAATCTAGTTATCATTATTAATATCTTTTACTCACAAAACTAGCATAGCATCTCCTAATTGTGTTAATTTTATGATTAGTATATTAATTATGTGATAAAGAAAACCAGTAGACTGTTCCTATTTTATTTTTACTGCTGCACTTGAATTTCAGCTACTAAACTATGAGAATTAAAATAAGTCTTTACACCTATTTCATGACAGTGAACATGGAAAATTCTAAGCATCAAGAGTTCTCAGTGCTTAGAAATGATAAGATACATTCTGAACACAGATGGAAAGAGATGGGGCAATGTCTACTTCATCTCTTGCCTCACAAATTTTCCTTAGCATGACATTGTTTTTATTTAATACTATCTTGGGAGGGTAGATAGGTAATGCACTTGTTTGTTTTGTATATGTTTGGCTTAGTGGAAACATTGGTACTAACCAAGATATAAAATTTGATGGAAAATAAGCACTGCTCTTTTTGTCCTCCACAACTCAAAAATGAATAGCTTGCTTAAGGATATTTCTCCATTAACTTTAAGACATTGGAGTTTGTAGTCATAATTAAATTTTTACAATATCCTTAAAGTCCTTGCACATTGATGTAACAAGTGACTCAACAATGAGTTATAAGATTCTGTGGGGGAAAATTTTCCCACAAATCCTTTTGATTGGACCATTAATCCCTTAAGGTAAGGAACTATAGTTAAAGGTACCTTCCATTATGTGATGAACAATTCTAACATATCCACTCTGTTGAGTCCAGATTTAAACTCGCATTTCTTATCCATATTGAAATATGGGTTCAAAGAGGTTAATTAATTCAGACCTATTGTAATTCATACTTATTTAAACAAGAGAACTTCCTGAGGGTAAGAGAACATTCACTCTGCCACTTGTTAAGATTTAATAATAAATGACCATGAGGTGAGCAGACTTAAAATAAAACACTTAAAGATACAGTGATTTCTAATATTTCTTTATCACCATTCATTTTATAATAGAGTTTATTCTTTCTTGGGAAGTCTTCATTATAGGTATTACTTTTACTCAGCATGCATTTCTTGAAAAATAGATGTGTATGATTGTGTTCTTTAACATGGAGTTTTAAAATGATTTTTTTCACTTTGCCAATAATTGATTTGCTACAGATTGCATCTCCTACACTCTTGCTACACTCTTGATCTATAAAGAAGATTTGAAAAGATATTTTAATGGTAGGGTATAAAAAAATGGAGGGAATCTGAATATATTTCCCAGCACTATCAAACATATTTCAGAATATTTGTAAAACATATATCCATGCATAGTATTTTACTGTACATTCACTGATTAATAACGTTAGTGTAAATATGTTAATTTTGGTACTTCCTTTCTGAGAAAATGTAGTTTCTTGTTTTTCTTTCTTTCCTTTTTTTTTTCTTTTTTCTTGAGGCAAGCCCAAAAAACTGGCTGTTTTCTTTTTTATGAGCAAGAGACACAGAATTGGCACACCAGGGCCTCCAGCCACTATAATTGAATTCCAGACGTGTGTACCACCTTGTGCCCATGTGTAGCCTGGCACATGCATCATCTTATGTGTCCAGCTTAAATGAAATCAGGAGAATCAAACATAGGTCTTTAGGCTTCACAAAGAAGCATCTTAAGTGCTAAGCCATCTCTCCAGCCCAAAAATGTAGTTTCTAACAATTGAAAACATAAAGAGGCTCATGTAAACAAAGTTAAGCATTCCTATTAATTATTTAAACAAGAAAAAAGAGAAACTGTTTTGCAGCACAAAGAAGGAGTTGGATGCTATATAAATATCACTAAGTCTATACTTGTTTAAATAGCTACTGTGTGAAAAGAGAAGCTCATCTAGAGCAGGGAAGACAGCTTAGGTGTAAAATGCTTTTCAGACAAGGATTAGGACATGAGTTTGAATCCCTACCATCAATTTAAACCTGTAATCTCAGAGCCAGAGAAACAGATAGCATATCATAGGGGGCGTGCTGGTCAGTGAGTCAATCCACATTGTGCTCTTGCTGAAGTCTAAGAGCTCTCTACCCATTCCCCCTTTCACTCTGCCCTACTACCTGGCCATGTACACCATGAGACCCAGGAACTGTCTCCTAGAATGCCACTGCACTGTGAGGAAGGAAGGAAGATCACCTTCCCCCAGTCCATACCTCTGCACATCCCCAGTGATCATCTCTCACAGAGTCGTCTCCCCTCTCCCCATAAAACCCACTACCTGGCCTGTTCTTGCTTTCTTTCAGGATGTCCTGCCTCTTGGGTGCTGCGACCTCTCTTTCTCTCTCTCTTTTCTCCTTGTCTTCCATTACAATAAAGTCTTAGATTCAAGAAGCTGTCTGTCTTGGTACTCCATTGAGAATTCTGGTAGAGACCTTGCTGTAGTCAGCTCCACCTTGTTGGAATGAATATCCAACCAGACACAGTTTAGGGGAGGATGGGATTTATTTCAAGCTTTCAAATCCAGAGGAAGTCCCATCAATGGTGGAAGAAGCTGGCTATCATTCATAAATCCACACAGAGAGATGAACCACAATATCAGGTGAGTTTGGCCACCACATGAATGCATACACCTTGCATATGCACCTGCAGAAACACATATGTCCATAAGAAGACACATATACAAATGCACACACAACACACACATACACTTTCAAAAATAAGTAAATAAATAAAACTGTCTTCATTAATTTCACAAAATAAGTTTATTTTATTTTAGAGTATATTTAATATATACTATTTAACCCATTAGGGTATGAAACATTAATCATCAGAATAAATACTATACCTACATAACTCTCTTGTCTACACTCATTCACAAAATTTTGTAAAGATATTGGATCTGGCAAGAGTGATGAAGTAATTACAAATCTAAAGGCTGAGTTGAAATTTATTTTATCATTATATCTACATGTCAGTACTGTTTATTGTATGAAATGGAAGAGTGTCAAACTATAATACTAGTAGATAATAGGTTGGGTACTCTTGATCCTTCTAACTTTGTCATTAAAGTCCAACAAAAGCAAGTGGGGCTTTGGATAATTAGTCTTCTACACAATCACAAAAGGATGGATGGTTGGAGCACTTACTAATTCTCCATGAATGTCTGGAGATCCCATCCAACTGTATGCTTTCCTTGGTGGAACTTGCTATTCCAGCATTAAATAAATAAATAAATAAATAAATAAATAAATAATAAATAAATAAACTCCTATTCTTTATCTCACACTTAACATTTTAACCAAACTATGTTTTTGGAATAGGAGAGCTTATATAATTTTCATTCTACTGTGGCAATGTTGGGAATTATTTAACGATATTTTGACGCACAATTTCTTATAGATATCATCTATTAAATATATTGAGCAGGTATTTTTAATCTTTGGTATGCTAGGAACTATATATATCTAAGACAAGAAATGGTAAGGGTCTTGTCATGTCATCTGATTTAATAAAAAAGTAATCTACAACAATTTTTATTTGTAGCTATCTTTTTCAATGATTCAGCTTGTAGGATAGCTTTGATCTGAAACAAATACTGGATCATACTGAGTATGGTATTAGTAGCATGTCACAAATGTATCCTCTGTTCACATTTGAACCACACAACTAATATCAGGTTTTCTGTTTGTTTGTTTGTTTGTTTGTTTGTTTGTTTGTTTGTTTGTTTTTGAAAGAATGATGTGCTGTCTCCTTTAAAGGTTTTCTTCTGTTTAATACCACATGCCATTTATCTCAGAGAAAGTTCTTGCTGTATTAGGCATGGTAATAGCAACATATTTTTGGTCTCAATTTCATTACTGAGATAAGTTTCTGTATTTGACAGATTTGGTCAGTTTTATTGAAAAAGTTAAATAGAGGACAATGCCATGTGCTCATGGACCTCTACAACATTTTTTTTTCTTGGAACTCATCTTTAGGAGTGCATATATCATTTTAAATCCAGAGGCATGCCAACTATTGAATAGTACTGGAAGGAAGAAGTACACTCTAATATACATTCTATGCCAGGCTTTGGTATAGTCTGATAGAGCCAAGAGATTTAAAATTGTAAAGAGATTCCTGATGAATCTTCCTAACAATATTTCCACTGCTGAGTGCAATAAGGGATTCACAGATCAGAAAACATATTGTCACAAGTTTGTGGTTTATTTCTGTGAGAGAACCATCTTAATATACTTCAGCTGTTTTCTTTTTTTTGGAGAAAAGAGATGAGCATCTGCCCTTTGACTGTGCCTGTTGATCTTCCAACACCAAGCATCCATCATCACCCAACATCATCCTCACTGCTGTGAAGATCGTCTGCAATACTCATTACTTTTATGAGTATCATCTTCCTTCCTTCTGAATTTAAACCAATAGAAACAAATGTGTAACAAGATGTTTGATTTATAACCCTCTGTCTTAACATGCTAAAGCCTTAAGGAACCAATTCATTTTGGCTTAAAATCACATTTTTATTTTTTAGATTTAAAAGAAAAAGTATATCATGAAATTTTGCTTCCAGTCCTCCTTATTTTAGTGAGAAAAAGTTCAAACAATTTATTTATCTTCAATTGATCTTCCATTGTTAAGCGTTCTGAAATATAGATTACATGCTGAATTTTTTATGTTAGCTGTTGTGAAACTATCTGGGAAAAATGGTTCAGTAGTTAAAATCACATGCTGTGCCAGCAAGGCGATATGAGATCAATGCCCAACACACACATAAAAAGCCAAGCATGACCACATATGCCTGTAACTCCAGCACTGATAGGTCATAGATAGCTAGCTCACTTGGGTTACATGTTTAGCCAGTCCAACTGAAAAAGACAGAGAGCTCTAGATTCACTGTGTTAGGACAGTAAGGTAGAAGAGCAATAGACAAGGACATCAATGCCCCTCTCTAGCCTCTACCCTTGTGTGCAGGGGGTGAATGCATACATGCCCTTATACACAGAAATTTATGAAAATCCATATGAAATGGCTGTACTTTAGTTTTTACAAGGAAGGGTATAATTTAAACACAAGAAGAAATGATATGCCATCAGATTTTGTCATAATACACCCTGAAATTTAAGGTTCGTCATTGGTATTCTAGATTGCACCCAAAATTATAAATATACCATCAAAATAATGCTATTTGAAATGTATCATTTGTCTTTAAAACTTTTTAGTCTTCAAGTTTTCACTGAAGTCTTTTTCATATTCCCTGTTTGTTTTATCATTCTTTTACAAAGGGTTTTTGCTTAGACTTTGGATTCTAATATGATATAGAGGGGCAAAAGTAGAATCTGTGTGATTTGAAACCATGCCATTATTCCTCCATCAAGGGTGAAAAAGACAGGATGGTCTTCCTATAGTATGTTTTCCTAAACCAAGTAATGTAAAACATACTTTCCCTAGCAGTGATCTTTGTTTCATGAATGATTTGTAAAATTTACTTTTTGAATAGTACAAGTTATCTAAATCTAGGAAATAAACAGTATTTCAAAACTGATTTGTAGAAAGTCCAGTAATTATTCTAAGACCCATTTGAAGAATAAACTAGGATGGCCCTTAATTTTGGAATTGTACCAGTTTCCCAGTAATTATTTATGTATATATGGGATCATTACAACTTAGGTGTATAATGGGAAAAAGGCATCCAGCCAGAACTTTTAGACCATTTTGAAATATCTTATGTGGATACAAAGGAAAATGACTCAGCCATCCTAACACAATAGAAATCTTTATCATAATTAAGTGGTATCATAACCAGCTCAGTGGGTATTGTGGAGCCATTGTTAAATGAAAATTCTCTCAACTGACAGCACTGTAAGATTTCCTTCTGTGCAGAGCTAAGTCCATGTTGCTGAATTCCTACATGGTTTGGGTTTAGCAACTAGTTTCTTCTGTCTGTACCATGCCGCATCTAACTTATACCTGTTTACCAATCATGTAATAGTGTAGTCCCATTGCTACTAGTCCCTTACATAGTATTTGTTTGGCTTCATAAGTTTAGTTAAGCTTTCTCATGACAGCAAATCAGATTTAAATGCTTTTGATATATATGGAGAGAGAGGTATATATGATATTTATATCAGTTAATCAAAACCCCACTGTTATTATATATATCCAAAGGATATAAATGTTTCCAAAATTTTAAGAAAAATTCTTACAATCAAATTCTTCTACAAGTCTTTTAGAACATGTCAGTGTATCAGTTATTTTCCTAATACATTGCAAGAATTAACATTTTCAGGTTTAATACCAATTTGGATTTAACATTCTAGAGTTAAGAATGCATGCTATTGGACACTTTGCACTAAAAACAGGCTTCAGAAATAGAGGACACTGCATATGGAGTATATAATTAAATTGGAGAAGTGAAAGAGGGAGTGTGATGTATTCCTCCAAGTGTAGACTGAGGCTAAAGTATCAAAATCTTTGGATTCTGTACTAATTGTTATGTCTTTATTAGATATCCAATCTTAAAGAACTTAAATAACTATGAGTATAGGGATATTATGATCAGAATCATGCTTAAGAAAAATTAACCTGGCAAGGCAGATAATATGGAAAAATTTACGAAAATCCAGGCAACAGGAACTCAAGACAAATCATAAGGAAGAGAATAAATGACACTCAATGAAGTAAAGAGATGTCTACTGGATAATGCAAATTGATTTCTTAAATGTAGCAAAATAAAAACAAAAAATTAAAAAACGAGAGCCGGGCATAGTGGTGTCATGCATTTGAGGGGTTATTCACGATGATGTGCGCAGCTAGCCTGGTCTACATTGCAAGTACCCGGTCATTTAGGTCTACCTACCAAGATACTGTGTAAAACAATGCTTTAAAAGTATAATATATGAACAACAGAAAACGTATTTCATGGGCCACATGCCCATTGTTTGTCTTTGTGTGCCTCACCTATAGGATGGTTTGATATCTTCTGCAAATCCAAATAACATGCTCAATTAGCTACTAAACTTCACTAAGCTCTTCTCCAGGATCTTCTTATGAAACCTTTCCTGGCCATATGTTTATCATGTAGATCAGGCTGACCTCAAACTTGGAGCAATCATCCTGCCTCAACTTCCTAGACTGAGATTATAGCCATGAGTCACCTCACCTGGTTCTAACATCTTGATTAAAGCATACCCTACAATAATTATAAGAATAGTTTTACTTATAATAAAAAAATTATCTTTAGTGCAAGGCAAAATATTGGGTCAAAATTTATTGAAATTCCTACTTCAGTTTAAAGTCCCAGGCCTCCTTAGCTATCAATGAAAAAAATATTACTTATCTTGTACCCTTAAATTAAGAGTCCCCTAAACCTCAAAGCAGTACCTATTCCACAATTAATGATTACATTGAAATCATTGTTTAAAATGTATGATGATAGCAAAATCACACATTAGTCATTACCGAATTTATCTCATGAATTAATAACTTTCTCCTGTCTTTCAAGGTAGTTTGACATTTTTGTCTTGTGCAAGAAAGTTTTCAGAAAATTCAATATTATGCTTTAAATCTTGGTTAGCATTTTGTTAAACCTTGTGGATGACATTCCCCCATCTCTGTGATGTTAGTTCATGAAAGGAAAAGCTAGAGCAGAATGCTTCATCAGCTACGCCTCACATTTTACTTGCACACCCATGGGAGACATTCTCATTTCAGCTGACACCTGTAAATTTTTATAATCACCATGTGATATCTAGTGCTTGTGGTTTGTAGGCCACTTTGTCAGCTGCATTGATATGTGGCAGTCAGATTATACCCACAAGGATTTTCCAGGGACATTGGTTCTTTTTCCTATTGACTTGAAGCAACCCTCTGGTAAGACACTCATGTTCTGCAGAGAAAGAAAATGGAGTCCTGTCAAGAATAGTTGCTTTGCTATTGATTATAATTGTCAACTGGGATGTTAGACTATGACCTATTCGTGGTATGCATGGTACATGATTTTCACATACTTTCTTTTTAATATTAAATACCAAATCTGCCTGTCTCATTGCATTCATTAATATTGTACCAACCTGGGAAATGAAGGAAAAAAAAGTCTCCATAAGTGAGCTCTCTGTTTTTCTCCTAGTTAGTATTCTCAAATTTATTGTGTGCAGTCTATATTTAGGAGTATTTTGTTGGTCAAGGTTGAGGAACAGACATTCAAATACTTCTCAATTTAATATACTGGAATACTTACAAATTTCCTACTCAAGTCCCTTATTGGTTTTTAATCTGTCAAACAAGGCTTTTCAGATGATTTAGCAATTTTTCAAAGTCCAATATCAACTTTTATTTACATAGTTTATTCTTTTAGAGAAAATCTAAGGGTCGTTTTTGTCTTCTCAAATGTTCTAAAGATTTTCTCCTGTTGTTTTTATTAATTCTAAAGTTGTTGTACTTATATATTTACATATAAGTTCCTGAATATTTTCAATTAATTTCTACTAAAATTGTGTGATTTATATCAAAATTTCCTTTTGTGTTTGTTTAAACTATAGACCTCAAATTGACTCAGCACAATTTGTTGGTTATATCTCCTAATTAAATT
Organism: Orientallactaga sibirica; assembly: GCA_036365145.1. Taxonomy (NCBI): domain Eukaryota; kingdom Metazoa; phylum Chordata; class Mammalia; order Rodentia; family Dipodidae; genus Orientallactaga; species Orientallactaga sibirica. The sequence continues at coordinate 81,606,223 of JAEOAD010000003.1, read as the reverse complement.
TCATTTGCATCTTTGACTTTGTAGTATATATGTGGATTTGAGTTCTATGTTCTGTTACATTCATCTCTGCATCAATTATCCTGCAAGTACACTTTTTTTACTTTATTCAGAGTATTTGAAGAATTCATAAATTATAATTTATACAATAATTGAGCGAGAAAATGAGAAAAAGTATAAAAATGCATTTTACTGAAAAGATTCACATATGACAAGTATATGAAAAACCTATCAAACAGCAGTGATCATCTTATCATATAAATACTAAGCTAAAATTCAATATAGATGAAGACCACATATTATTAAAATGCTCATTTGAAAATATGAGAAACTCAAATAATTTATAAATATATGGAAAAAATATTCATATATCTCTATCAGGTAGATGAAATAGAAAATCTGTGCAAAAATTTAGTTTCTTAAAAATTAAAAAACAAAAAACTGACCTTACACTATTACCCAGCAGTTGAATTCTTGGGCATTTCTAACATCCATTTTAGAATTTATGCTTACATGGATAATGTAACAATGAACTCTTAAAGTAGATTTATGTATCATATCCAGAAACATAAACTTGAAAAATGTCATTCAGTGATAAATAAACTGAACTACTCAAGCCGTGGGGTTCTTTTCAGCAGAAACAAGATCAAACCAATGACATAATAACACCTTGGGTGTTATTCAGTCAAGAGGATTGTGTCACATATAAAATAACAACTTAAAAAGAATATGGACTATCTAATCCCTCATATAGCCTATTCTTTAATTAGTGAAATTAAGGGAATGATGAATATATTATTATCTGTACATGTTTGGGGTTTAAAGTGGATGGATATGGCTATAATTGGAATAGCACCTAGTAAAATGGTGGTCTACATCTTACTGTATTCTCAACACTATCATATACATATGCCATTTACACACACACACACACACACACACACACACACACACACACGTGTGTGTATATGTATAAATGTCACATGAAACTTTTTTCCCGGGGAAGATGCGAACACATCAGATAAGGCACAGATCAGAGACCAAAGCATGACTATGCTACAAAAATGGATGGCTCACAAATAAGGCACCAGAGGTACAGCAGAAAATCAGGAGAAGATGTATTTGTTGTATAGACATAGGCCTAGAGGAATAACTTCAAAGCCTGGACCTTGAGTTACACTTGTTCCTGGCTAATGTAGGCATTTTGACATCACCTTGAATTCTCTGTATTACTGGTGAGTTTTTAACCTCTAGGCTATGTCACTAGAGGTCATGGGTAGGGCAGTCTTCAATGATAAGCAAACTTACAGCTGCAACTTGAGATAAGGGGACTCTCTGGATTTATAGAACAGGATAAAGCCCAGGGAGGGGGCTTTTCAGGAATGTGGCTTTATTACATTTGTGTACAAACTTTATAGTTTCAATTATTCTGTACCTTCTCCCCTTTAATGCCCACAACTCACTTGGAGGGCATTATATTTACCTAAGTCAGTGGATGTTAACCTTTGGTTGTTGCTACTAGTGAATGCCACCTGGCGTTTGATGGTCTGTAATCAGGAGGTGATAAACTGCTTAACAGGTTGAAAACACAGGAACCAATGAGTAAGGATAGTAAAAGCATTAATATGGGGCCTGGCAGGGGTGGTAGTAGACAGGAGGCCCAGCTCCAAATCCCATTCCAGAAGGCCCATGAGTTGGCTGTCATTTGTCTTCTTCTCAAGGTTCTGTCCTGTAGTTGCTGGGCCATATCTCTGACTATCCCTGACAGCTTTGCCTTTTTCATTTAGAAAAAGGCATATGTCCCTTTTTCTCTTCACTGAACAGGCTTATCCCCAGCAGTTTTGTAGGACCATAGCAGCTACTGAATTTAATTGATCTTATAATCTCATTAATGCAGAGACCACCTGTTGAGCAACCTCAGAAAAGTCTTTGCAAGAGTTGATGGAGAATGCAATCTCTCCAACTCCTGTGGCAAACCCAGCCGTGATTCTTAGGTCAATTAGCAAGGGCTCACCTGATCAACCCTTTTGGCTCTAACAAGGACACCCAGTGAAACTGTCAGAGTCTCACTGCCAGAGACTATGGTCAGTTTGGGTTTAGAAGTTTCAGAGTAGAAATGCCAGACCATTTGGCTCTTAAGCATCTCTATGCCACGTTTTTTCTAAGAAAGTCTTAGGCTCCTGGTAAACCCCCGTGGTGTAGAGGATATAAATGTTCTGGCCACATGGCAGGTTCTGGTTATATTGTTATGCTGACAAGTTTCCCAGTGTCAGGCCCCCTGTGTAATTTGAGACTCATCATCTAGAGTGTCAGACATCTCTGCTCGAGTGGTGATGAATAGCCTTGGTGCCATACTTAGATTCCTTTTGCTCAGGTTAGGGATTTGGGTCACCATAAGGATGGCTAAGGCTCTAAGAGGCTCCTGGGAAAAGCAGAAACAGCAGTCTCAGCCAGACTTGGCTTGGAATAGTTCAGAAGTTAATGTTTGGATGTAGGTGTAAGGGTGCTGGTTAACTAGGCATTGGGGGACACCATCTGCCATCTGAGCAGGTAATTTATGTCTTTGTATTACTTATCCTTTGGCAGTGTGTGACGTTGAGTTGAGTTCTAATGCGCTCTTGGGTATTAGAACTCAGGTTGTCTGCTCATCCAGCAAATTGTCTCTCCTCTTCTACATTACATCCAAACCCTTGGTTGTGCTGTAAGGATGAGTTTGTGTGTATGGTGTTGGGGTGGGGGGAGGGGATTAGAGAAAGTGCATGGCTAGGGGCCTTGAAAGCAGGTCAATAGACTTCCAATAGATATGTTTCACCTTTGTGTTAGATAATGCGCCCTGGCTGGTGCATGGAGTGACAGGGTGTTTAGAGGAACATGGGAGACTCAAAGTCAGTTGCATCACCAAAAAGCCCATCCCAGCATAAGTGACAAGTCAGGAAAGATGCATCTCAGGAGCTCACTTCAGGACCTGCAGGCAGACAGATCAGCTGGTTTGGGAGCACTGCCCCATCCCAGACACCAATTGTTTACAGATTACCCTTTATATAACATTAGGGAGTGTCTTTTAAATTTCAGCTTTCCCTTATTGTTTACCTCCTGAGCCTCTTTCTAGAAGGGCATGCTTCAATTTAATGCTTCAGATCAGTTCATAGGAAATTGTTGTAAAACAATAACTGACTGATAAGATATGTAGGGACCAATTCAAAATTTCTGGTTTCAATATTGTACAATAGTTATGAAATAAGGATACTCCATGTATATTTCCCTGTAATTTCCTGTGAATATAGAATTATTTTAAAGGCAAAAGTTAAAATGAAGTTATAACACTAAGAAATCATGCATTTCTGCATGAAAAAAGAATATATAATCTGCTAATATAATTCAAAAGTGGGCACTATTGGGATACATAAAAAGGGGGCTATATCAAATATAAAAATGTATGAATAACCTATACTGTACTAAAATGTTTGATATGTGTGGTACTTTTATTGATGTAGGCCAGGAAAATAAATTATGTTCTTCCAATTAGTGTACTTCATTTACTTTCATATGTATGTTATCCAAAGTAACTGCTAAAAGTCATATTATTGACACCAGACATAGCCACCATGGAAACAAAAGGAAGAGGTGGTGATAACATTGGTCTATAGTAACTAGTTCATTAAAAGAAGATTTCAAGGAAACATATAGGTAATTTTCAGGGAAATGACTAGATTGGGCCTATGCTTGAAAATAAATTGTAACACTTCATAGAAATATGAAAAAAAAGTGAGAGTAAATATGGTGCAGCTAAAAGTGAGAACCTTGATCTCCAAGCTCAATTACAGATGATGACATCAATCACCATGATGACAGTATACAAACAGTAACGATAGTGACACAATGACCATGCTAGTCTTATTAAAATGAGCATTTGATAAATATTTATACATTTCCTTATTCCAGTTCTTCATGTGATGATCTCAATTACCATAGGAAGCTATGACACCAAACACTGTATTTTGGAGTAGCCTGTTTCCTACTAAAAGAGATCTGAGTATGATGAAAAAGCTCTCAGCAGGCTGAGATGGCTCAGATGGCTTAGCGGTTAAGGTGCTTGTGTGAAAAGCCAAAGGACCTCAGTTCAATTCCCTAGTACATACGTGAGGCAGATGCACAAGGTGGTGCATGCATCTGGGGTCCATTTGCAATGGCTAGAAGCCCTGGCACACCCATTCTCTTTCTCTCTCTTTCTCTCACTATGCCTCTTTCCCTCTCTCAAATAAATAAATAATAAATAAAATATTTAAAAAACAAAAAAAAGCTCTCAGCTAGCTTTCTGTGAAAAAGATTTTGTTGTCAATTTTCAAAACAAAAGTTTGATTCTAAACTTGGAGGAGTAAGAGAATGCCAATGAATGGTTTAGTAATAGAAAGAAATTACAAAATGTACTATCCCCACACATTCTGGAAAAGGTTGTCAATAAAATATCATGGAAAAAGTTAAGTCCACAACCATTTTCAGTGTCCACCTGAAATGGATGATTCAGTACACTAGTTAGTGGTTGGCAATCTATTGTTTAGAGAAGTAGCTTCTGTCACCCTCACTTTTATGTGTTCTTTTATGGAACACATAAAAAATGTAGCACCAAGAACAACTATTCTTAAATCATAATTTAATTATTTTAAAGTGTGATCACACAGGAAATGATTCATTCATTCACCAGTACATTTATTATGAAGATAATATCATTAAGTAATAAAGTCTCTAAAACTTTTATGTGAATAATACACAGCCACAATGCAAAAGGATATAAACATCAAGGAAAAGATAATTGCAGGACCAGTATTGCAGCAATGGGTCACACATGAGTAGAAAATTCTAGGTTAAATATTTAAAAGAAAAATATAGCTGAAATCTAAAAGCCAACTATTATTGCCATTATATATACCTGAAATTTTTATCTCTATGAAAGGGATTAACAAAAAAAGAAGGACTCATATGACACTATAATGGTTTGTTAAAGGCAAATTCTTCAAAAGGGTCAACCACTGATACAGTCTACTTGGAAAACCCTGTCATCTTCCCAGACCAAAGATGATATGCTTTCTGTCACTTTTGAGCAACAGAAAGCAGATAAGACAGCTCCTATTTATTTACTCCCAACTTACTTATATACACATAGAAACCTGGATAATTTAAGACTCTGGCTGTGCTTTTAAGCCTACAGATGTGTGTGTATATTTGTGTATAGGTGAGTAGGTGGGTGTCCTGAGATCTGTTTGGATATGGAAAATCAGGAACATGGTAAATTTTGTATTTTCTTTTAAAATTAATTGCTCATCTATCAATTTCTTCTTCTTCTTCTTCTTCTTCTTTTTTTTTTTTTTTTTTTTTTTTCTTCTTCTTCTTTCTCACTCTTTTTTTTTTTTTTTGAGTCTGACCTGGAATTAACTATGTAGTCTCAGGGTGGCCTCGAACTCATGGCGATCCTCCTATCTCTGCCTCCCGAGTGCTGGGATTAAAGGCGTGCGCCACCACTCCCATCATCTATCAATTTCTTATGCATTGGGTAAAGAAACTCAAAGTAAGATATTATGGAAATATTAACGTAAAGTGAATGTCAAATATTTGGGTCAAATCTAGGACCTGGTGTATGCTAGGCATGAACTCTGTCACTAGATTTTATCCTCAGATATTCCCATGAATTCCTGAGGGACTGAATCTGCTATGTGTATTAAACCTCCCTTCTTTCTTATGAAAAATACTGGAGGTACATTTAACATAAATGCTGTTCTGAAAAGAAAACCAGGAAGAATTTGTGGTATTTTAACTATTGATGATGATGGTATATCAATAACTTATTTTAATAATTTTATTTACTTATTTATTTATTAATTTATTTGACAGAGAGATAGAGGGAGGGAGAGAGAGAGGGAGAGACTGAGAGAATGGGCTCCCCAGGGCCTCCAGCCACTGTAAATGAACTCCAGATGTACGCACCACCTTGTGCAACTGGTTCCTGAGGAATCAAACCTGGGTTCTTTGGCTTTGCAAGGAAACTCCTCAACCTCTAAGCCATCCCTCCAGCCCTCAATAACTTATTTAGGCTGATATTCATGTCATTGGCACATGGTCGTTAGACTAAGTATTCAAATATTGACCATTACATTTGCTTGCATAAATTTTGAGGAAAATAACTAATCTTTATAAATTGTGTGTTCATAAACATGTAGAAGTCCAAAATAGCAAAGGAAAAATGCAGAAGAATGAAACTTACAATACTCCATTAATAGAATATGTTCTCATAATTGAAATGATAGTAAACTACAGAAAGAAGATGGATTGGGAAAAGAGAGTAAATTATGTCCTGAAAACATTGATATCTCCCTCTCTCTCTGTCTGTTTTATACTTCTAGAAACAAGGTAGAAATGTGTTTAATATCAATGTTATTGGTATATAATTTTTGTGGTATAAAACAAAACATGTATGGTACCAAAAACTTAGAAAAACATCTATTAAATGTTTAGGGAATAAACTGATCCTTTAGAGTATTAGTCTTGAATATTACCCCGTAAGCTGCAAAATGAGTGATTATTAGTCTTTTAATTGAAAATGCGTTAATATGTCGGAACACATGGATATCCACACAAGGTTTATTGAACTGAATCTCTAAGTTGTTATGTTTCAAATAGCTATAGCAATAGAAATCCAATGAGCACTTTAAATACTCCCCAAATTCTGTTTACTGCAGGGCTCAAGCAATATGCAACCTTCTTGGAGTAATGATGGAGGAGTTAGTTACTCTATTTAGAAAAAGGGAATGTAAACTTCAGTAGGCTATATATGGGTTATAAGGACATTTCCCAATTTTATAGCCTCATGATAAATATAGAATATCCCCACTACCTGTGGACATTGCACTAAAACACATTTAAATTCACAGCTTTAAGGAGAACTCAACACTCTATCATCATGGGGAAAGCATGGCACCAAAAGTATGAGGTGGCTGTTCAAATTGAATCCATAATCAGGAAGCAGAGATAGATAAACACTGATGCTCACTCACTGTCTACTTTTTATTCAGTTTGGAAGTCCAACCCCCAGGAAGGTGCTGACCACAGTCAGGCTTTAAACCTGTCTGGAGATGTTCTCACAGACATATCCAGAGGGATTTCACATTGTTATTATTTTTGTTCTGTTTTATTTTGATATGGCAAAAGACCGAGAATAAAAGATCTTTATTTATTTGGATCGAGAAGTTAAGCTACTTTTCTCACAAGCAAATTATGAACTGTAGTGTCTAGTTTAATAATAGAGCTGTATAAATTAAATTAAATAATAAGTTTTTAGTTCACTATAGACTTACATTTATATATTTTCCATGACAGTTACCAGTACTAGTAGTTTTAGAGCAAAGCTGTATAGATTCCTGTAATTCTTATGGGGAATCCTTGGTCAAATCCTCCATCTTAGGCCAAGATCTCTCTCTCCCTCATTCATTTAATTCAAACTGCTCTTAAATTTTAAAATTTCCATATAATTACATCAAGAATCCTTGTGCATTTGTTTTAAAAAAATAAACTTCACATTTCATTATTTTTATTTTTTGAGACTTTCATATAGGTATAGAGTGATTTTTTTAATCCTAATTAACTCTCTTATCCCCTTCACACTAAAATCCTTTTTTCTTCCCCATTAATCCCAAAATACTCGTCTTATTTTCATGACAGTTTTGGGGATTTTAGTGATCTACTCAGTTAAATTAGGGTTGCTTACATGAAGATGGTGGGGTTTTATTTACTGAAGAATGTATAATTTATGAGTAGTGTCACCATTGATTAACATTTTCCTCCTTTCCCAACAAGTATTAGCTGCCACTAGCTACTTTGGGAAGTGAGGGTCTTATGCAGCCATCCCTCAACCATGATGAAGCATTGACAGGCTCAGTCTTGTACAGGAAACCATGGTTGCTGTGTTTATGTTCACACTATGTAGGAAATGGAATCAGCCTAAATGTCTGGCTGATGAATGTATTATGCAGCACTTATACACAATGGAATTTTATTATATAAATAAATAAAATTATAAAATTTTCTGAAAAAAATGGATGGAACTTGGAAAGGTCAAACTGAGTAAGATAACTCAGGCTCAGAGAGGTGGACACCACAAGTTCTCTCATGTAAGGATCCTAGCTTCAAACTTCCTGGTTAGTGTATATGGAGAGTGAGTGCTTGAGAGGCCAGGTAGCTAGAAAATGGACATTGTTGGGGTGGAGGGAGTTTTATGAGGGGATCATAGATCAAGCTTCAGATTTTTATAAGAACTATAGCATGTAAAACTTTGTATGTTAAGTTTATATGGCAGGCTTCTTTTATCCCATAAATAGAAAAGGCCATGCCTTATGAAAATGACATGATGTGAAATGAAATTGTGACTGCACCTTAATGCTTTTGTTTTTGCCTTGGCAGACTTCCTAGGAAATGTGAAACCCTATTTCCTTCTCAAAAAAGGGGCCAAAATATTCGGAAGATGCTGTCTGTCATTTCAATATATGAGCAATTTTGACCCATCAAACATGCATAGAGGGATTACAGTAAGACATTTGAAAGCTCTAATGTAAAATACAAATTGTGTGCAATATTTTTGGTGTAACACAAAAGAGGACAGTAAAATTACTCTTTAGTGGGTTTTTCAAACTTTTTGTGTTCTGAAAAATGTCTCATTTCTTACCTGAGAATTCCAAATTATGCTCACTACTTATTACACCTATGCACTAATGTACACTGATTATCATGTGTTAGAATCTTGAATGCATACTTCACATTAAACAGTAATGCATTGTGCTTGTATGATGTAAAATAGTAATGAAGTCGGCACATGATAAAAATGATCAAATGCCAGGCTGGAGAGATGGCTTAGAGGTTAAGGTGCCTGCCTCCTAAGCCTAAGAACACTGGTTCCAATCTCCAGCGATTCCAATCTCCAGGTCCCACATTTAGCCAGATATAAAGTGACGCAAGGGCGCAATGCCACACTTGATCGCGAGGGAGAGCACAAATCTGGATTTCGTTCGCAGCAGCTGAGAGGTTGCTGGCACACCCATCTCTATCTGTCTTCCTCTCCCTCTCTCTCTCTCTCTCTCTCTGTGTCTCTCTGAAAAAAAAAAAAAAAAATCAATGTCTTTCACAAATGTGTAAGATGACTTAAAATTTTTAAACAAAATGATTCTTTATTCTAAATACCTGTTCTTTTATGGTATGATTCATTAATATGATGAGTAAGCTTATAAAAATAAAATGTAATTATCATGAAATTCTATATTTCCAACCTGTTTTACTATTATAGGCTGATTTTATAATAAATCTTTTATTTGATCTCAAATTTCTAGTTTGAAGAATTAGAGTGAAACTTGAGTAGATGCCCAGTTCCCCTAATTCATTTGAGGGGAAAAAGCTGAAACTAAGCAGAGGAAAGAGGGGGATTTGCTGCCTGTCCTTCCGTGTCTCTCACACTCGGAATGACAGAAATAATTGAAGTCCTCCCTTGAACCATTTCCCTTATTTGCTCTCCAAATTTTCCAATTTGTCCCTCTTTCTTTATTGTTACTATTTTTGTCCCCCTTTGCATTTTAGCAAGGCTTTAACTAAGTTAAAATGAGTGGATAAGTATGTTCATGGTCTTTGAGGAATGAGTTGACAATATGGAGATTCATCAACATGTAAATTAAAATTCAACAAAGGACAAATATGAAAATATTAATGAGATTTCTGTTTTAGTTTCTTTTTCCACAACTTCTCTGGGCATATACCCACTTCACTCACTCTACTAATGCAAATTACACTTAATATTTGGTTTAGAAAATGGCTATTGCTGGGACAGCAACTGCAGGAATCATCCACACTGTAATTTGATTCATTGTAAAGGAATCAGTGCAATCACATTATTGGAGTTCACTCAGTATTGGCCATCTGCCCATAGAAGAAATAACTCAGTTAAAGAGAACATTTCTTTGTAATGATGTTTGCTAAAATCAGTCTGAGGGAGGGAAGTTCACTCTTAATTGTTCATGTGCTCTTTCAGTACTGATTCTTACTTTATGTCCTCTAAAACAAAAACCATGCGGACGAAGTTATGGTGAGCTGAGTGAAGGGCTGAAACCGCTTGATATTTATTTATAGGGCTATTGAAGGTGATGGCCATGGACACAATGGACTTGATAACAATTATGATGATATTAACAAAGGAAAATAAATGGAAAGTTCAAACACTGGAGGGAGGCTTGCCTTCCTCAATGCCAGTGTTTGAAGTCGGAGAAAACATGACACTATATGATTCTGTCTAGATTTTAAAGCCTAAATCCTGATGTGCACAATGCTTACTAATTAGACCATACATCCTTTTGTCAATTACTAGAGCTAATTTTCAAAATGCCAGATGTTACTTTTTCTGTTTATATATTGCTTCCTTCAGCTTCTTGAGCTAAGTACCATGGACAGAACAGTCTACAAATAACCCAAATTTTACTCTCACACACTTCAGGAGGCAGTCTTAGCTCAAGGTACTCCAAACATACACTAACCTGGGTATTTTATTTATTTATTTATTTATTTATTTATTTATTTATTTATTTTTTTTTTTCGAGGTAGGGTTTCACTCTGGTCCAGGCTGACTTGGAATTAACTATGTAGTCTCAGGGTGGCCTTGAACTCACGGCGATCCTCCTACCTCCTGAGTGCTGGGATTAAAGGCGTGCGCCACCAAACCTGGCTAACCTGGGTATTTTATTAACAGCAGAAGCTTGTTTCTCACAGTAATTTGAAATAGTGCCACAATTTTTGAAAGTTTCAATCCCAAAATCAAGTCCTGGACATAGAAAAACTCCTTGGTGCATAATAAGGGATGCCAGTGATGTTTAAGTTTGCCATAGAATTTCAAGTCACTGCTCCGACTTAACAATCAAAACATATGTGTAGATGTGTTATTTGTAATAATACCTACATCGTATGCAGAATAACTATTATGGCGCCCTTGCATTTTATAATAGTCCTCTATTTCAACTCCTACTAATGTAAGATATGTTTTTTCCATTATCTTCAAACATCATCTATCTTGAAGTACTTGAAAGTATTTTCTAAAAATTAACATCAGTGTTTATAGAACTGAATGCTTTTACACGATATAGAGTTGGTCATTTAGTATTTGGTTCACTATAGGAAGGAGGCCACTCAATACTCCATCAGAATAGCCCATTGTATTTTAGAAGAAGCTCCATTGTTAGTATCTTTCTGATAGACTCCTCTTGGAGAACATAAACTATTTCCTTCAGTATGAGAGAGGCAGCAAAAACCAGGCTAGGGGGGATGGACACAGGTCAGAGTGACCTTGTCTATGTGGCAGGGTCAAAGAAGCATTTTGAGGGTCTAAGAAGTTTTTAGATTGTTCTAGGTGTTATTGGGCATGAAATGGTTTACAGTGTATTTCAGTACATGTTCGATTAACATGTGGATCCTCCTCTGCACTGCAAGGTCTCCTTTGGTCCTGGAGTTGGAGGCAGGAGATACTCTAAAAGGCAGAGGGATAGATATTGTTGGATATCAGAATAGTTTCATATTCAGACAATGAAGAATGCAGAGCTGAGACCCGAGAGGCCTGAAGAAACCTCACCTTCATTGACACCTGGTGCTCTGGGGCTCCATTGATCCCTGTTGATGCCTTGTTTCTGATGTTTAATATAAAATATATTTAAGATGCTCGTGACAATAAAAGTCTTCATCTCTGGACATTGTGTGTGTGTTGTCCACTATAGATGGGGCTTCTTGTGCACAGAGAGAAGGGTCTGTATTATTGAATGCACGTCTATCCAAAGCCTGTGGATCCCTCAGTGTGGTAGTTTGAATATATGTCCCCCAAGATATTCAGTATTTTATTAGTTATAGTTTGCATCTGCAATCACCTTGCTAGAGGCAATGTCACTGGGGGCCAGTCTTCAGGTGTTGGTGGTGGGTTTGAGATTCCATTGTAAAGATATGCAAATGTGCCTAGCAGGAGTTCCTGAAGTGTGCTGTGTGACCTTTTGGCTGTATTTTTGCTCTGTGTGCTGTGGTGGCTGGTTGGTTTTCTCTCTCTGCTTGGCCCTGTTGAGAGCAGGCTGCTTCTCTTGCCATTATGGAACTTCCCCTGGATCTGTAAGCTTCAATAAATAATATCCCTTCCTCCATAACTGTGCCTGGTCTGGAAGTTCATCTCAGCGAACCTGAAGCTGTCTGCTACACTCAGGGACAGTGAAGCTTTAGCTGCAATTTCTTAGACATATTACACAGCTCAGCAGCATGGTAGATAATTGACAAGAGCTGAAAAGGTAAGGCTTACTGACACAGTGCAGCTTACCAATGTAGCCAACTATCGTTTCATGGGTGCATGAAAAGGACCCGGGAAGCCTGGATCATAGACAACACTCTTCATCATTCAGGTAAGACAGGGGTTCACATATCAGCAAATGATGCAGAACAATGCAAGAGGAGCTCAATACAATCTGGCCAAGAAGTCACGTGATGCTGACTAAAGGAGAGGAACAGGAAACTTATGGACTATTTTTTTTTTCCATTTTCAAAGTTGTTTGTTTATTCTAGCTCCTTTGTGTTTCCTGATACACTTTTTTTTATTAGTTATGCACATATTGTGAATACATTCATGCAGTGCCATAGATAGCCTCCTCCCTGCCCTCCCCCCTACGAAGGGACCCTCCTTGTTGGGGAATGTGGGTCATGCATTGCGGAGGATTCTATTTTTAACTAAGCGGTAATGCCTGCCTTCCAAAGGAAATATTACCTAAGTTCCAGGACTATTTGCTATACAGACATAGTACAAATGATAAATCAAAAGAAAGGAATTCTATTTAGAAGATCTACAAAAATTCAAAGTATGCTGGAAAAATAGCTTGGTGTTTAAAAGATAGCCTGTTGGTCTGAGTTCAATTCATGGAAAGCCAGGTACATACAGTGGAATATTCATTTGCAGTTTACTTAGAGTGGCAAAAGGCCTTGGCATGCCAATTCACTTTCATTCGCTTTCTCTCTCTCTCTCTCTCTCAAATAAAATAAATACAAATAATCCCAGTATTTGGTCAGCAGAGGTAGGAGAACTGCTATGAGTTCAAGGCTAGCCTGAGACTATCGAGTGAATGCCAGGTCAGCCTGGGTTAGAGTGAGACCCTACCTCCATTTTTTTTTTAAAGGATCCATATAGAATTTTCTCCTTATGGGCTGGAGAAATGGCTTAGTGGTTAAGGCTTTTGCCTGCAAAGCCAAAGGATCGCAGTTCAATTATCCAGGTCCTATGTAAGCCAGATGCATGAGGGGCACATGCATCTGGAGTTTGTTTGCAGTGGCTGGAGGCCCTGATGTGCCCATTCTCTCTCTGTCTGCCTCTCTTCTCTCTCTCTCTCTCTCTCTGCTTGCAAATAAAACAAATAAAAAAGGTAAGAAAAAAGAATTTTCTCCTCATATATATGAGTATTCTGAATTTGGAATAAATATATATATTTTTTGGTTTTTCATTTTTCGGTTTTTCAAGGTAGGCTCTCACTCTAGCCCAGGATGACTTGGAATTCACCATGTGATCTCAGGGTGGCCTCGACTCATGGCGATCTTCCTACCTTTGCCTCCCGAATGCTGGGATTAAAGGCATGAACCACCACGCCCAGCTTGGAATAAATAATTTTGTTCAGTATCCGTTACTTGATTTCTTTGTGCAACTTGTTCATCTTTGGAATATTTTACATAAACTCTTTTGATAATTTTTGCTGACACTAGTATCCACTATAACATTATTCAAAATAAACACAGGTCATTTTTTTTTTTCTAGAAATGGTCATATTTTAGGTCATATTTAGTTACACATGCCATAATCAAGATTAAGTGATCAATAAAGATTAAATCCTTGGATTTTATATCTTTTTTTCAGATGATGTCTGTTTGATTAAAGGGAATCAAAAGAGAAACAAGTATTTAAGTTTTGGGTACCTCATAGCCTTCATCATTTCTTTGCATTTCATGATTTAAATCCTAGTTAGCACACTGATGATTCTCATTTTATATTTCCTGCTTGAGTTTCTCTCTTCCACCCGCTTATATGATATCTCTGCTTCCTTCCCACTTGCTAGTAAGCACCGCATGGTGAGTCTGGCCTGGGTAAACACCACTTTCTGACCATCTTCTTAGATTCTATTTATGGAAAACCTGACCTGAAGGCTACTTCTGCTTGTGTCGCACATCAATCGTAAGCAGAAACATACATTCATATTTCATTCAGATGCTGAACACTTATCACCATGTCTGTGGTTTCTGTACAGGATGTGTTTCTTCCTGCTATTCTTGCCACAGCATCTGAGTTATTCCTTCTGATTTTGATGCTGAGAACTTACAGTCAAATTCATTGTAGAAGCAGAGTAGTGCTGTGCTTAAACTATGAAGTTAGGTAATGTAATTCTTTTGCTTTAAATTCTCCAACATCTCACACTGTCCCTGGAATGAAATCTGAATCTTTACAATGTTCCGCGTGCATTTGTGAGATCTCCTGGCCCCTAGTATCTCTCTGAGTTTTTATTTTACAATGACTCCTTTTTGTTGGCAGCACAAAAAACCCAGGTCCTTGAATGGTCAAGGTTTGTGGTGACAGGTCTGTTGTAGCTCTCTGAGAGCCTGCAATCCATTCTTACTTATATCAATGAGAACATGAATTTAAGAATTTTGTTTCCGTGTTACCTCTCCTCATGATCATGGAAACATCATAAAAATCACTTCTCCCTTGGATTCACTTCTCTCCTTTTGGTTTATACACTGGATTTAGTTGGATTTGTTTGGATTTTTGGCTTCTTTCCTTGGCAGTATATATGAACACCTGATTTTCTAGATACTGTAGAATATATTCATGGTCACCCATTTGATGTCATTTATAGGAAAATAGAGCTAGTAATTAAAAACTCCCTCATTCAGTCCTTCTAAGCATCCAACTCCAATAGATATAACAGATGCTTTGATAATGAAGACTCAGCAGAGACCATGGAAACCTCATTGCCCAGCACAGCACGGGTGTCTCGGGAGATACACTTATCCCAGCATTTCCTCCTTCCCTGTCTCGCTGACATCACTGCCTCATTCTAAGTTTCTGGAGTTACATTATACAAAACTAACCAAAACCAAGTTCTTCTTTGAGATTCTGCCTTTGTGGTGAGCAAATACTAGATATTATGATTCTTAATTATCTGTCAGGTTCTTTATTGTTTTCTAACTGGGCACTTAAAAGAGACAGAGTTTTGTATATTCCAACCGAGACAGGGCAATGTGGTCACATTGGCTAATGAAATATGAATGAAAGTTTCCAAGGTTAGTATATGATTTGCTGAATTCTCATTTGCCTCAGTTAAAAAGAACGAAATTGTTGCAAATAGAGCCTATGGAATCAACTGGAAGCTCTAGGGAAGGTGATGTGTAGCGTGCCTGCTACACCATGACGGATGGAGAGGACAGGAAGAAGAAAAAGACTTCCCTGTTCTTCACAGCCAAGATTGGGGATGGATATTATTTGAAACTTAAGGAACAAAGTTGAGTTCATTAACAAAGGAACTTTTTTGTTTGTCTGTGTATGTTTCTGGTGAGTGTAAGTCTATCTGTGTTTGTATGTATGTGGTTGCATGTGTGTGTATGCCCATACCTTGTGTATATGTAGCTCTGAGGTCAATGTTGGTTTGTTCATTTTTATTTTTTTTTTTTTGGAAAATTTTTAATGTGTGTGTGTGAGAGAGAGAGAGAAAAGAGAGAGAGAGAGAGAGAGAGAGAAAGAGAAAATTCACACAGCAGGAACTCCAGCCACTGCAGGCAAACTCTAGATGAGTGCACTATCTTGAGCACATGTGCGACCTTGAGCACTTGCATCACCTTGTGTGTCTGGCTTACTTGGGACCAGAAGATTTGGACCTGGGTCCTTAGGCTTCACAGGCACATGCCATGACCAGTAGACCATTTCTCCAGATCTAATGTTGGTTTCTCAATTGATCTCCAGGTTTTCTTTTTACCAGACAGGATCTTCACTGCAACTGGAAATCAGTAAGTTATCTATACCAGGTATCCACAAGCCTCTGGAATCCCCTGTCTGGAATCCTCCCTAGCACTGGGATTATAGGTGCAGGCCACAATAGCCATTATTTTTATGTGTGCTGGAATCCAAACTCAGCTTCTGTGCTCAGCTACTTGCTGACTAATCTATCTCCTCAGTCCTATAAAACAATAAATATTATCATTTACTCTGCTATACATTTACTATCTGTGTCCAAGTCACTATTACATAAGCTCTCTAAGGTATAAAAGTTTTCATTTTCAGTATCTAAGTCAGTGCCTTTACTTAGAGCAATCATGGACATGTAAGAGGTGTACACCTGTTTAAAAATATTTTGCTAGCTAGGCTTGATGGCACACCCCTTTAATCCCATCATGCCAGAGGCAGAGGTAGGAAGATTACTGTAAATTTGAGGCCATCCTGAGACTACATGGTCAATCTGGACAAGAGGGAGACATCCACAACAAAGAACCATTTGTTGGCAACTTCAGTCCTGATTTTCTGTACATCCGATTTCTATATTATGTTCTTGTCACTTTAACCTACACATTACTGATTCTAATAGTCTCATTTTCCTTTTAGATTTTTTATGGCTACATTTTCAATATACTTTATGTTAATCTTAAGTTTCTTCCCATGTATATTTCTAAATGGCACATCAAGATCCCTAATTTATTTAAAGGCAGAAAATACTCTGCAATTTTCCTTACAACTGCAGTAGCCATCTGAAGCTACGTAATGTAAACACAGATATTTAATGCATACTGAGAGTCAAAGGGAGAAAATAAGGACAAATATAAATAGAAGTATTAATTTCTTTGCCTAAGGCATGCATTGATCCCATACTCAGCTCTCATCATGTATATGGCTGGCCATCCTTCATATCCTCAAAGCTGCTTTATGTATAGTCTCCCCCAGATGTAATTAAGTGTTTAGAATCCCTCTCTGTATTTCTTCCAAACTTTTATATTAGAAAAAAAAAACTACAATAAAGAGAAAAATATGTTTTCTTTCAAAACACTTGTCAATTTTAATTTACACCTTTACAAAGTCCCTTTTAGGATCTGGGGCCAGGGGTGTTGGCTCAATAAACAAAGGGCTTGCCAAGCAATGATGAGGACCCACGTTTACATCTTTTAGTGACCAGATAAATGGCAAGTCAGCTTGTTGTCCGCCTGTGATCCTAGCAGGAAGCAGACAAGGAAGAATTCCCAGGGGAAGCTAGCTAGCTTGAATATCCAAATAGATGAATTCTGGGTTTAGGGGTGAGATCTGACTCAATAAAATATAGAGTGATCAAGGAGGAGGACACCCAATATCAACTTCTGGCCTATGTAGACACTGACACGCATACTCACACTGCATACACACATACACATGTAAAGAAAAACCCTTGTGGGCTGGAGAGATAGTTTAATGGTTAAGGTACTTGCCTGAAAAGCCTAAGAACCAGGTTTGATTCTCTAGTACCCACATAAGCCAGATGACAAGGAGACACATGTGTCTGGTGTTCATTTGCAGTGGCTAGAGGCCCTGGAGAATCCATTCTCTCTCTCTCTCTTTTTATTTCTCTCTCTGCTCTCATATAAATAATAAAAGAAGAAAAAAACCTTATATTCAAAATTTATTTAGAAATCCTTATCAAACTAGAAACTTATTTTCTCGAATATCTTAAATGTTATCTTTATTTCCAGTACTATGCCCATGGGAGGATTATTTTTCTTGGGGTTCAGTCTTTTGCTTTTTAAATATAATTTATATATATATATATATATATATATATATATATATATATATATATATATCAATGAAGGCAAGAAGAGAGCAGAGTCCCATAAGAGAATTAAAAAAAAATTTTGTATATTTATTTATTTATTTATTTATTTGAGAAAAAGAGGGGGGGAGGGAAGGAAAGAGAGAAAATGGGCACTCCAGGGCCTCCAGCCACAGCAAAAGAACTTCAGATGTATGCATCCCCTTGCGCATCTGGCTTATGTGGGTCCTGAGGAATAGGACCTGGGTCCTTTGGCTTTGCAGGCAAGTGCCTTAATTTCTAAGCCATCCCTCCAGCCCCCATAAGAGAACGTTGATCATTCTCTCCTAAAACTGTCTCCATGGACTAAAGAACAGCCCAATGGATAAACACATTCATCCAAGCATGAAATTAATCCTTCCAAGACTGTATGTTTAAGAAAGAAAGAAAAGGCAGGGAGGGAGGGAGGGAGCGAGCGAGGGAGGGAGGGAGCGAGCGAGGGAGGGAGCGAGCGAGGGAGGGAGGGAGGGAGCCAGCGAGGGAGGGAGGAGGAAGGAAGCCTGAAGCTATGACAAGCTTCTGCAATCTGAGCAATGAGACGGGAGGTGAGGACAGGAGAATTTCCCCAAAGGTTACATGGAGCTTGCAGCAAAGATCAGCAGCAAAGTAAAGTCACAGCAATTTTCTCAGCAGAATAAGACCCAGACAGAGAAACCATGCCCCAAATGAGCTGAAATTAGCTTGAATGTTGTCTTCTGACCTCCACATAGATATAATGGCATGCAGGTTCCTACAATCTAACACACCAACACATGCACACATAGACCTACAATCATGCAATGCACACACACACGAACACACATACACACAAAATATTGTTTTAAGTGCCCTTTGGTGGGGGCACAACCCTGAATTTAGAGAAGACTAACCTTTGCAACTTTCCTATCCAAAAGTGGGAAAGCTGTTTCTAGGAGCAAAGCCTGAGAGTCATGAGAGCTAACTGCCTCTAGCTGCACCCTTAGGAGAAAAGAAGCTGAAGAGACATTTAGTTTAAGCTGTTAGTAAACATGTTGCATGTGCTGTCACCACTATCCTAATTTCACTGTGGCTTCAGCTTCTTTCCTTGCATAAGGGAACTTACTGGAATAAAAAAAAAAAAAAAAAAAAAAAAGCAATTCATGAAAATGTTGTATGTATGAGCACAGAGCACAGGGTAAGGAACTTTTTGACTCTTGATCATCCTTAAACATTTGTTTAAGAAAGGACTCTATTAATCAAGAACATATGTACACTCTGATCACACAAGCAATCACAAAAAGCCCACCTGTTGTCTTCAATAGATTCGTTTGACATTACATTACTGAATTTACAGAACACAAGAAACTTAGGTTTAATTTATAATTGGTCAGTTTTGATACCATATGTGACTATGTCAACTGTAGGCTCATTTTCCTTTCCTCAGGACTTTAAGCAAAATTCAATGAGATGGATATTTATTCAATTATAAAAGAAAAAGATTAAATTGTGAGCAATCAACTGGATAACAGTAGAAGGGAATTCTGACTGTGAGAATGGTTTTCCCTCATAGAACTGGTCGTTGCTAATGAGTTATCAACACCACGGAGAGGAATCAGGGTTTCCCCCAGGAAGCATGCAAGTGTGGTCCAGTTTCAAAAAGTATACAGAGGAAGAAAGATGTCTTCTGATAACTGGACCTTTCCCAGACTCCTTATGGCCCTAGAAGAAAATATCAAAAACTGTTTTTTTCTTTTCAGAAAAAAAAAAAAAAATAGAAATCTCTTTCTACTACCCTGGAAGCCAGGTCGAGGCAGCTGCAGGTTTGGTGTGTGGTACAACCTTTAGTTTCCATACAATGCCTGGAGTGCTGTGTTTTTTCACAGATTCGTAAGGAACAGAAAAAGCCTACCTAGTTCCTGAAAATCCTTTGATGTGATGCCAACCCCATCCTTTCCTAGCCAGGTTAATTCATCATGTTCTCAGAAGAGAGTTGCAGGCAAGGACTCAGTCCTCCTGGGCCACTTGTGGTTTTCCCATATTTGCTCTCCTACTTCAGCAGAATTCATTCAGGTTCCCTTTGATCTGCAACAGCGCATCACTGAGGCCTTCTTCTGGAGTCTCTATGGAAAGCTCCTTCCCGGAAGAAGAGACTCTTGAAGAAACTTTCCTCCATTCTGACACACAGACTCAGCCCTCACTCTACTCATTATTGACCGTTGATTTCACTTCATATTGTTGGAACAGGGAGATGGAATGGGGAGGAAGCAGAATCAGTACATTATTTGGTTTTGTCCTCATTCTAACCCCAACACCTGGCAGCTCAGCTCTGCCCCTCAGCTCAGCCCCTAATGAGAATGCTTCACTTTATCCCAGTCAGGGCAAATTCTTCCATAGTTTAGCATAAATGTTAAATGTCTGGGTTTTACTGTTTGAAATTGATTTAAAATATATTTTAATCCTCTAGATCCAACATAGGTTATATTTTATTACTTGACTTATTGCTATAATAAATAAGACATTTTCTACCTCCACCATTATGATTTTAAAATATACCACTCTTATTATTTCTAATATATAGTGGAACCTTTTAGAATATTGGCTTTGGAATGAATAGGCATCAAGTTTTAATAAGATTTATATGAAAACCTCATCTAGAAAACCATAAAAAAGGATGAATATCATTTTTATATATTAATACCAATTTCCTTCTGTGGATGACTGCCCAACTGTTAGAAATTTGTTTAAGCAAATCTCAAGTGTATTGCACTTCTTATGTTAGACTCCTTGGCATGTTATTAAATGACATCAGGTATTGCATTGTATATACACATGATTTTATATCATAAAGTTGTTAGAGAATTACACATACAATTAAATCAAATATATGCCATACTATTTGTTCTATATACTGATTTATCTAATTATGTGTAGGTTGGTCTTCATTACCATAAACAGAAAGTATTTATCTTTTAATTATAACTAATGCTGCTGAACTAATAGTAGTGATTAATATTAGATCCTACAATAGGAGTCCTATTACCTAGCATTTTAGATGGTACTTGTCATAATGTAGGTAGTTAATAAGTATGGATGGGGTAAATTATTTTTAAGTATATCCAGGTAATTATAAATTTATTATAGGTCATTTGAGACTCAAAGAAAACAGGGAGGTAGGCAGCACTCTTGTTCCCAGCAGGGTCTCTCCTTGCTTTGCTTGGATTGCTAGAAAAATCATAAAACTTTCATTTTTGAATTTGAATTTATAATTCCTCTGTAACTTGTGATTCTCTGTGTTTCTATCACTATAATTAGACAATTACTGTTTCCTGCTTAAAGCACCATGCCTGGCAAAAGAACAGAAGTAGGACAAACTACGAAGGGACCAAGACACACAAATTCCATTGCTTCAGGGAGAGTCTAATTGGTTTTATTTAGAAAGTATCACCAGCATACTCTACAATAGTACTTACCCTGAAAGGTTACTAACAAACACCATTTGATACATAATGTGTTTGTCATGTAAATACCCTCCAGGCATGTGATCAAAAACTTGCTCCCCAGCTAAGGTGCATTTTGAGAAGGCTGAGGCACCTTAAAGAGGTGAAGGCTTACTAAAAGGAGTGGGTCATTGTGGGTGGGCATTTAGATTTTATAGACCAGCCTCACTAACCGTTCTCTTTCTCTTCCTGACTGAGGGTGAAATGTGATCAGCTAGTTTATTTCTCCTGCTGCCATTCTTTCCCTACTAGGATCGACTATACACTCTAGAAGTGGAAACTGAAATAAACCCTTCCTTCCTTCCTTAAGCTGATTTTTGTCAGATATTTGGTCACAACAAGAAGAAAGCAACAATTACATTGAACATTATAATCTTTAGACTATTAATATTTTTCATATCATGATATAACCAAAAATATGAATTCTAATGTTATGCTTGTGACTGATAGCTGCATGATGTGGATGATGTAACATTACATCATTATAACTGATCTCATGATAAGAAAATGATAGGAAAGATAAAATATTGAAATATAAAAATACTTGGCATCTCCAAAAGGCAGCATTTACATTTATATATTAATACATGTATGTATATAAGCTTAGCAGTATAACATGAGAATATTATCATGCCCATTAAAATATTAGAATACATTTCTATAGATTATATTTTCTAAAAATAAGTTATATATACTATATATCTCATAATTCCTTATAATATTTCATAAATATTAACTGGGAAAATACATTATAGTCATTTATTTTATTAAACAAATTTTATTAGTTACAATTATTTTTTAAACTAGATTCAAACTCTCCCAACATTTCTACTAGTTAGAATATTTGTAAGAATTTATGAGTTTTCATTGATCTTTCATCCCATGAACAGGTTATCATATCTCAGAATAGGTAATATGAATAGACACATATAACCTAATTACAATATTGGGGACAAATGCTTGGACATAAGGAACAAAGCATATTTCAGGGTTTTCTTTATGCTCCTTGTAACCAATGTTACCATTTAGACATCACCATGATATGGATATTTATAAAGTACAAAAAGTATTAAAATGCATTTTATATAACTATAAGAGCAATCAAAATCATACAAAAACATGCTGAATTATATACAGTAGATTGTCATGACAATAAATTGTAGAACTATCACTTACCTTTATTTTAGTCAGAGATGTCTTCAAACATTTTTGGAATGAGAGAAAACTCAGAGAATAAATAGGTATGTAGCTTTATAAATAGAGCTATAACTAAATTGGTAAGTTCTGAAGAGCCCTTATATTCTGATTCTGAGTTAGTAAGCTACCTTCAAGTTGAGCATGTTAATTTCTAACCCGTGGGGTATTGAACCTTGTTAGCTATTATTAAGAAATCATATTTTTAATAATGTTCCAGTGTTGTGTTGCCAGAGTTGCCCATGTCTGATAGCACTGGGTCCAGTGTTTTAAATTTGGAAGTATAGTTACTCTGAGCCTGAAGCATGATTATCACAAGAATATCTTGGAGAGACTAGATAAATGCCTACTTTGTGAAGTGCTCCCAAGTTTTTCAACAACCTTTGTTTATATATGTATGTCACATAAAATCTATTTTAAGTCACATCCTGCAAAGAAGGCCTCATAAATCATTTCAGCACTGTGGGGTAACTTCTGGTGATGTTTCCCCATGTGGAATTTCTTATTCAACAGATATTTAGCTGCATATAAAAGGAAAACAACCGGAAGAAAACCAGCTCATCTGGACAGAACAGCTATCTTTAAAAATGATATAGATCATAAACCTCAATATTAAAAAAATATGAGAAACATAATGAAAATTCACATTATGATTGGCTAAATTTTGAATATGGATACAATCTAAATAAAATAAACACACTTTAATTTTTAAAAAAAGTTTGTCACTAAGCTCAAGAAAAGTTACCCAGACCTGAAAAAGAAATTAAAAAAAAAAAAAAAAAAACAAACATGATTTTTCTTCCTTTGTATCCAGTAAACTTGTTCTATTACTTCTATTACCTATATTTTTTTCTCTTTATCCACCAGTTAGGGTTATCTCAACTGGCCTATTCTTAGTGTGACAAAAAGCAAAGTTAACTGGCTGTCTCCCAGTTCTCAGAGTGAATTCTACTCAGAATGACAGAGAGGTAGAATCAGAGAAACAGGAGGGAACAGAAGGATGTAGAGAAGGAATAAGGTAGTTAAAGAGAGGGAGAAAATAAAAGAGATAGAGAGAAAAAAAAGAACCAGCCACCACAGCAAAAAGGTCAGATGGGAGAAGAGAGACCTTAAGACCGCACAGTGACCTTGCCTCTAGCAGGTGATTGAGATTGCAGATGTAAACTATAAATAAAACATTGAATATATTGGGGACATTTTCTGTTTTTGGCCCCATCATGTTGAGGATTTACCTTTCACACATTGTGTTGCTGCCCAAAACTTAAGATAGTGAGTCCTGACCAAAAGCAGTTTATGGGAGGAAAGATTTTATTTTGGCAAGGAGAGACTAAACAATGAAAACTCAGACTTGAGTTCAAGTTCAAGAGACTTCATGATGACAGGGAAAATGATGGCATGAGTTCAGAGTGTGGTAGTGCTTTTGCACAGTCCTGGTATATCACCTCCTGGTCAACATCAGGTGGACAGTAGCAGCAGGAGACTGTGCCAAACACTGTCAAGGGAAAGCTGGCTATAAAACCTGTAAGTCTGCCCTAAACAATACACTGCCTCCAGTAAGAGCCAATTCCCAAATTATCACCAGCTGGAGACCCAGTATTCAGAACCCATAAGTTTATGGTGGACAGGTGAATCAAGCCATCACAGATGGATGCATACTTTCAGCTTAACTATCCATGGCAAGGGAAGAGATCAACATTTTTGATGGCAGTTGGTGGAAAAGCCAAAGCTGATTTCAAAAGGGAAAAAAACCATCACCACACCTTAAGACCGGCCCCATGATCTATTGCAGATGCAAAATAAAAACATTGAGAAAAAAAAAAAAAATAAAATAAAATAAATAAATAAATAAATAAAACATTATCAATCACTGAGAACAAGCAAAAGAACCAATACTATGGAGAGGACTCATGAGTCCACCCACAGACACCCAGAGCCTATAGAGAAACTGAAAGTGGAAACTAAATCACCAAAGAGATCTTGATAGAATAAGTAGAGTGCTCAGAAAACCACTGAGGTGACAGTTTTTGGAGGCCAGAGTTGATAATCATGATATAAAACTACAATGAAATTAGAAACATGCAATTAGGAAGAATAAGACAGAGTGATTTATTTCCCTGGATTGTGTTGGGAAATCACTTGAATGATTCTCTTAGGCAGTGTCAGTAACAAAGGTAGAAGCACTCACTAACTATAGGACACTGTTTCAAGAGCATCTGGCAGAGTGAGACCCTACCTCAAAAAAAAAAAAAAAAAGTCAGTACAATGGAAGTTTACCAATTCCCACATTTTTCACAACTGTAATCTTTTATGGAGGTGAGAGCAGGAAAATAGTACTCTTATGAAAAACAAGTAGCTGGAAAAGAGAATGTTATATGCTTTTTATTTGTGTGTGTATATCTATTAAATTGTTTTCTTAGTTCTTTCAAACTATTATTGATAGATAGTCAAATAAAGCTGGGTGGAGTGGTACATGCCTTTAATCCTAGTACTTGGAAGACAGAGGTAGGAAGATTGACATGAGTTGAGGCCACCCTGAAACTACATAGTGAATTTCAGGCCACCCTGAGACATCGTAGTGAATTCCAATTTAGCATGGGCTAGAGTGAGACCCTACCTTGGAAACCCCCCCAAAAAAAAAAGCCACATAAATACAAATACTTTCTTTTAAATTTAAATTACAAATTAGTTTACTCGTTGCTTCATAAAAACGTAGAGGATCATACACATTATGCATTACTCATGGAATTTTATACACAGTATTACACTGTACCATCAAAAATTATTATGTACTTATAATTGATTATTTACACATATCTGAGATAAGGAAGGCTAAGTAATTTATTTAGGATGTAGTAAAAACTGTCTCTTTAATCATTTTCCAATTTTCATTCTTTAGCACACAAAGTAAAAATAATTCTAGGCAATAGAAATACTAATGGATTTGCAATGAGTGTCCTCTTCAAGAATGTCTGTAAATGGAGATAAAGCATTCTCTCCCCACCATCAGATTTAGCTCTAATGGAAGGAACATTGAAATGGAACTCAAACAGAATGAAGCTTTACCACATTTGGACTCAATCAAGAGCATTTTCCGCCTGTCAACTTCAGTTTATCCCTTTGTAAAGCAGAATGAGGCTCTGCATCTCCCAAGGAAATATATACTTGGTAGTATACTATGCACACTAAGCATGTGTTGTTGAATAGATGGACCAGTCATCCAAGCAGAATGATTTCTTGGAAGCATTCCCCTCAAATGTCATTGATGTTAGAGAAAATGATTTATGATAGAAAATAGAAATGTGAAGATATGAAGACAATGTACAGATAAATTCACACATCTCTTTAATCAGTTTAATTTATACTACTCCACAGGTTACTTTCTCAACAAGATGCAGGTGTTGGCTTTAATACAGACAAATAAAACAAGAGTTAATTGTCTATCCCTGTGTGTGTGCTGAATGTAATCTAAAAGCAATGCAGGGTTTACCAAGTTTTACACAAGTGTTTAAAGAAGGAGAACAGGAGTAACATTGTGCCCTGGAGACTCACTACCACATACAAAATCATCAAGATAGCAGTACAAATATGGGATTAAAATGTAATCTGGAATTTGCATAATTTATCAAGTCACAGCTGTGAAGCCTCATTGTTATTTAATGATAATATATATATATATATATATATATATATATATATATATATATATATATATCTCCTTTCACCTGTGAAAAGATTTTGCTCTCATTTCTTAGGGGGGCTTTTAGAAACCTCTGTCTGCAAAAAATGCTTTGAAAATTGATTATAATGATGAAGAATGATGAAGATCTCATAGCAATATCACAAATAAATGATAAAATCAAAATATTGTGTGACTGGAATAATGAAAATGATTAGAAAATGTTTAAGGTATCTGATGGAGGTTATAAATAATAGTGTATTGTAATAGTAAATTCACCATTAAGATACCAAAATAACTTACAAGTGCTTTGGGTTTGAATAGTGTCTTGCTTTTATAGAGGTTCCCAAGGCCTCATTAACATTTCATTCACCACGTGATTGAATCATTATTATTCTTTTTTTTTTTCTTTTGGAGAGAGTCAGAGAGAGAAAGAGAGAGAGAGAGAGAGAGAGAGAGAATGGGAGCACCAGCAGCCTCTCAGCTGCTGTGAACAAACTCCAGATGCCTCCATCCCCTTGTGGGCAAGTGCAGCATTGTGCCCTTGTGTCACTTTGCACCTGGCTAAACGTAGGACTTGGAGAATGGAATGGGCATTCTTAGGCTTAGCAGACAGGAGCCTTAACCACAAAGCTATCTCTCCAGCCCTTGGATCATTCATTTTCTATAATGTGATGATGGAAAAGAGATAGCAGTTTGGCACACCTCTGCATTCTCTGCTTATGGCATACCTATGACTCATTTATAGGTCTTCCTTCCAGGAAAATGACAGAGTGGTCAAAAGGCCATACAAGATGAGATTTCCTGGAAAAATGGCACAATAGGAGCCTCACCAAAGAAACTAGGTTAAAAAAAATACAAGTAAAACAATACATAATAACTATTGTGTGGCAAGAGACAAGATGTGTAAAGAACTTGAAATCTTTTTCTCTCTTACTCTGGTGCCCTAGCCCATTCTACCCACATGTCATGACATTTGTGACACTATGAAGAAGTTAAATATAAGAATTCCTGGCATTGAACAATGAGATAAATGAAAGCCTGGATGTATGATAAGTTATTTTTAAAGTTTTTAACCTAACAACTTCCATATTTATAGACAATAAACCATGGTAATTCCCTCCCATTCCCCCACTTTCCCATTTACAACTCTACCCTCCATCATATGTTTTCCCCTCTCAATCAGTCTCTGTTTATTTTTATGTCATGATCTTTTCCTCCTATTATGATTGTCTTGTGTAGGTAGTGTCTGGCACTGCCAGGTCATGGATGTCCAGGACATTTTGTGTCAGGAGGAGCATGTTGTAAGGAGTCATACCCTTCCTTTGGCTCTTACATTCTTTCTGCCACCTCTTCCACAAGGGACCCTGAGCCTTGGAAGATGTGATAGAGATATTTCAGTGCTGAACACTCCTGTCACTTCTTTTCAGAACCATGATGCCTTCTGAGTCATCCCAAAGTCACTGTCATCTGAAAAGAGAAGCGTCTCCAACTCAAATTGAGAATAGCATTAATATATGGGTATGAACATTATGAGAAGCACTTACTGGGCAGTTTGGTGAGCATAGTATATACATTTAGCCAGACATCAACAGATGTTACACACCCAGGGCTCGTGACTTCTCCATCATATGTTTTTAGTATCAGTCATGTATTCCCTCCTGTAGAGTGGGCCTCCAGTCCAATAAGAGAGCAGTTGGTTTTCCCATAACAGACATGCCACTATTGCAACATTGGCTCATTTGGACTGGCTGGCCAAATTTAAGGCTTGCAGTGTCCACTGTTGTTTATCTCCACTGGTGATTTATCTCTCTCCCATAAAACTGCATGGAGTGTAGCTTTTTCCAGCATTCTATCACCTGGTCTACATGGAGGACATTTCAGCTCAGCTCCAGCAGGATTTCTGCGTGACCTTGCAGCCCAAGTATGTGGAATATTCAGCAATAGATTCTTACCATCTATTCCTCATGGGAAACCAAGAGGATCAGCAATAATAAGTATTTTTAACAAATTCTTAGAAGAAAAGTCCCTCAAAGTAGGGAAAGAGTTACTAAAAATACTGGTACAGGAGGCATTTATAACAACAAATATACAAGTCAGAAAATAATCTGCCGTTCCCTAAATGCCTTCATAACAAAGAAAGAGAGATCCCAAATCAATAACCTAACAATGTACCTAAAGGCATTGGAAAAACAAAAGGATCCAACCCAAAAAGCTCCAGACAGAAAGAAATAATTAAGATAAGAGCAGAAATTAATGAATTGGAAACTAAGCAAACAATTAATAAAATTGATCAAACAAAGAGCTTTCTCTTTGAAAAAAATAAACAAGATTGATAAACTCCTGACCAATTTGATCAAGCAGAAAAAAGAGACAAATTAACAAAATTAGAAATGAAAAAGGAGAGATCACAACAGACATAAACAAAATTGGGAGAATCACCAGGACCTACTTCTAAAACCTCTACTCCACACAACTGGATAATTTAGTGGAAATGGACAAATTCCTGGACATATATTTTCTACCAAAGCTAAACTCAGAGCAGATTAATCTCCTGAACAAACCTATCAAAACCATTGAGATTGAAAGGGTAATCAAAACCTACCTGAAAAGAAAACTCCAGGACCAGATGGCTTCTCAGCAGAATTCTATCAAACCTTCATGGAAGAACTGAAGCCAATTATTCTCAAATTGTGCCACACAATTGGAGAACAGGGAAAGCTCCCCAACTCCTTCTATCACTCTATATCACTCTAATACCAAAACCAGGCAGAGATGCCACAAGAAAAGAAAACTACAGGCCTATTTCCTTGATGAACTTAGATGTAAAGATCCTGAACAAAATCCTGGCAAACTGAATTCAACAGCACATCAAAAGCATTATCCACCTTGATCTAGTGGCCTTCATCCCAGCAAATCAGGGATGGTTCAACATAAGGAAATTTGTCAATGTAATAACCACATAAATAAGCTTAAACAAAAAACCCACATGATCATTTTGATAGATGCAGAAAATGCCTTTGACAAAATACAACATCATTTCATGATCAAAACATTGGAGAGACTAGGCATGGATGGTTTATATCTGAACATAAAAAAGGCTATATATAAAGCTCCTAAAGCCGAAATAATACTTAATGGGGAGAGGCTGAAGGAATTCCCATTGATATCAGGAATAAGACTGGGGTGTCCACTCTCACCTCTGCTCTTCAACATAGTACTGGAAGTACTAGCTCAAGCAATATGATAGGTGAAATAAATACAAGGGATACAAATTGGAAAGGAAGAAGCTAAGCTAGCCCTATTTGTAGATGACATGATTCTATACATAAGTGACCCAAGAACCTGCATCTCAAAACTGTCAAAAATGATTAACTCAGGCTGGAGGGATGGTTTAGTGGTTAAGGAACTTGCCTGCAAAGCCAAAGGACTCAGGTTTGACTCCTCAGGACCTAAGTAAGCCAGATGCACAAGGGGGTGCATGCATCTGGAGTTAGTTTGCAATGGCTGGAGGCCTTGGCATGCCCATTCTTCCTCTCTCTACCTGCCTATTTATGTATATCTCTGTCTCTCAAATAAGTAAATAAAAATGAAAAAAAGTGATTAACTCTTTTAGTAAAGTAGCAGGATAAAAAGCCAATTCACAAATTCAGTAGCCTTTCCATATGCAAATGACAAAAATAGAGAGAAAGAAATAAGCAACATTGTCCCATTTTCAATAGCATTAAAAAATACATTTGAATAACATTAACCAAGGAGGTGAAAGATCTATACAATTAAAACATAAAAACACTCAAGAAAGAAATTGAGGAGGACTGGAGAAAATGGAAAGACCTTGCATGCTCCTGGGTAGGTAGAATTAACATTGTGAAAATGACAATCTTACCAAAGAAGTATACAGATTTAATGCAATTCTAATAAAAATCCCAACATCTTTCCTCACAGAGATAGGAAAAAATTATCTCAAAATTCATAGGGAATACCATAAGGCCTCTGATATCCAAGCATATCCTCAGCAAAAGAAATACCCCTGGAGGCATCACTATACCTGATCTTAAGCTATACTACAAAGCCATAGTAATAAAAACAACATTGTTCTGGCATAAAAAAAAAAAAAAAAAAAGATTATAGACCAATGGAACAAAATTGAGGACCTGGACTTTGGGACTTTGGGTCAAGTAACTATAGCTACTTTATATTTAACAAAGGCACTAACAATGTAGACTGTTTAAAAAAAAAAAAAAAAAAAAAGACAGCATCTTCAACTTCAAATGGTGCCGGAAAACTGGATAGCCATATGCAGGGAAATGAAACTCAATCCACATTTCACCATTTATAAAAATCATGTCCAAATGGATCAAAGACTTCAATATAAGACTGGAAACACTGCAACTATTGGAAGAAAAAGTAGTATAGGAGTGGGACAAACCACAGTAGCTCAGGAAATTGAACAATCACTCAACCATTAGGATCTCATGAAGCTGAAAAGCTTTTTCACTGACAAATACATAATAAGCAAAGCCAATAGATTAGCCACAAAATGTGTGAAAATTTTTTGCTGGAGACATATTGGAGAGAGGCCTAATTTCTAAAATCTACAAAGAACTCAAAAACCTAAACAATAAAAAGTCAAACAACCCACTCACAAAATGGGACATAGAACTGTACAGGGAGTTCTCAGATGAAGAAATACAAATGGTAAACACACACTTAAGAAAACATCTCTAATCATCAGGGAAATGCAAATTAAAACAACTATGAGATTCCACCTTACCCCAGTAAGGATAGCAAACATTAAAAAAAATCTAATGCTAACAAATGCTGGCGAGGGTGTGGAGAAATAGGAACCCTTATTCTCTGTTGGTGGGAATGTAAGCTGGTACAACCACTATGGAAAGCAATATGGAGACTCCTAAAAAGGATGACTATAGAGTTACCACCAGACCTGGTTATTCCCTTACTGGCCATTTACCCTAAAAGCTCCAAGCCTCAGCTCAGGGTATTTGATCAATCATGTTTATAGCTGCTCAGTTCATAATAGCTAAGAACTGGAATCAACCCAGATGTCCATCGTTAGATGAATGGATAACTAAGATGTGGTATATGTACACAATGTAATTCTACACAGCAATAAGGTAAAATGACACAATGCAATTTGAAGAAAAATGATAAAACTTGGAAGAGATCATGCTCAGCGAACTCACCCAGTCACAAAATGATGGTATCACTCATCTGTGGCTCTTAACCTGAATTTTCCCAAGATGCTGACAAACCTAATAAACATTTCTAGGATTGGACAATAGGGATGGTGGGGAGGGTAAGGTTTGGGAGGACATAAAACTTGACCCAATTGGAAATGGCACCAAAAAAGTCCTATATCTTGAAGGACATACTAAAAGGCTGAATCTTCATCTTGTGCTTACAGAGAACACCTGAATCACAGGGGCCTGGAGAAGGGATGATGAAGACTAATATCAACCTTCTCCTGCTCCTCTCTCACACTCCCTCTTCTTTCTCTTCTCTCCCCTCTTTCTCTTTCATACTACCTATACTTTTCTTCTTTCATTTCCCTGGGCACTGACCTGTAACTCCAAGTACCAGCATGTGCTTAACATCCACAATGAGCTGTTGATCAGTGAAACCTACAGGGTTTTCCAAAAGAAGACAGATTTCTGTCAGAATACTTCATGACTCACCAAAGTTTAATGATAAGACCCTACTGCCAAAGACACCATGTGCTGTTGGTATGGAACATGGAGTGACCTGGCTGGAATCTGGAAGAGAGTTAGTCCCCAGACAGTTAGCTTTTCTAGTGCCAGAAGAAGTTACATGAGTGATTGGGGAAAACTGACTAACATCTGTCTAAGCAACTTGTGGTCTAAACTACTCAGCAGCAATCAACCAGACATGATGCTCACACAAGTGCAATAGTGGCACACAGCCATGGTGGGTTACCAACTGCTCTAATGGATGTGCTCAGTGGAATGGAATCAATACCTGGAACTAGTAAACAAGTCAGAATCATCCAAAAAATGAGTTTGCTCTTCAATATCAAGGTCCCACCAAGAGTGGGATACAAGAGGGCCTACACCTACTGAATACTAAAACAATGATGGTTGTCTGTGTATCTTGCACTGACCTCAGTCTCTGTTGGAGAACTTGCTTCTCTTTTTCAGATGGATGCAGAACCTGAGTTGAAAATCAGCCCATTGCACCTCAACAGGGCACCAGCTGAAGCCATAGTACAATTGGGGTATTGAGAAAGAGTGCTGCTTTCTCAGTGAACCTGGTATCAGCACAAGGTGAAGGAAATAGACACAGAGAACACTAAACTCCTGCCAAATCAAATATCCAGAGACCCAGAGACTCCCTAAAATGAACTCAACATGACTTAAGGAAATTTGCAGAAGAGGGGACTGAAAGATTTTTAGAGCCATAAGTTGGGTCATAATTCACAGAGACATTGCCTTACCCCCACAACTGATGGCAAGACCCACAATACAAGACCCATAATCCTGAGGCGGGGGGTGGGGGGAGCAGGAAGAAGGCTAATGATGGTACCATCATGGCTGTATACACATTATATAGATAACTAATAAAAAATAAAATGAAAGAATCTGCCCTAGTCATATATTAACTACTAAATATACAGACACAAAGCAATATATTGAAAACAGAAAGAAAAACAACCACGTAATTTTTAAAGCAGATCAATCACAGTAACAGATTTTGCAAAAATAAAATAAAATAAAATAAAATAAAATAAAATAAAATAAAATAAAATAAAATAAAATAAACCCAGTAGAACTGGAAAAGTATTTCAAGCTCTGAAAGACAACTTCCAGTCCAAGACTACCATATCCAGCAATGTGTCTTTCATAACTGAAGGAAAAATATTATCTATGACAACAACAGGCTAAGGAAGTAATGACTAGTGTGCCAGCTCTACAAAAATACTTGAAGGAAACACTTGGACTGAATAGAAGGAAAAGTACACATATGAGACCACAATAAACAATAAATCATGTTTGAAATACTGTAATCTTGTACCAAAACTAAAAAAAAAAAAAAAAAAAAAAATAGTAAGCACCAGAAAATCAACAAGAACAACAGGAAATAATAAATGTTCTTCAGCAATAACTGAGTACAAGTGAACTCAATTTCTAAATCCAAAGATACTGATTAACAAAAATATTTTTTTAACAACAAAAAAAGGTTTCTTTTGTTGTTTACTTCTAAGAAATGTACCTGTCCATATGTGACAGACACTGACTTAGGCTGAAAGGGTAGAAAATGGTATTTCAAGTAAATGAGCCCAGGAAATAAATAGGTGTCACTGTTCTAATAGCTGACAGGAAAGACTTCAAAGCAGCATTAGTCAGAAGCATTAGTCACCCTGTAATTATTAAGGAAAGAATACAGCAAGAGAACATTACAATTCTAAACACAAGTGTCCCAAACATGGGTCCACCCAAAATCCTTTAACAAACACTCCTAGATTTTTGTCACAGATTAACCCTAATGTAATAGTAGTGGAGATTTCAACACTCTCCTCTTACAAAATGATGGGTCATCCTAGTAAAATATATGCATAAATAAATAAGCAAATAAGCATCTGGGTGAAATGAACCCTTAGAAAACAAATAAACTTAACAGACATCTACAAAATATTTTATATTAATGAGCAGAATATAGATTCTTTTCAGAAATATATGAAAGTTTCTTTAAAATATATCATGTATTAGGACACAAAGCATATCTTTATAATGATAGCAAAACTGAAATAATTTAGGTCGTGGGGAACTGAACTTGGCTTTGCAGGCAACACCTTAACCACTAAGCCATCTCTCCAGGCCCCTCTCTGCTGTTTTATATTTTGTGCTTTAGCTCTTTTTGAAGGGTTAATAGCCTTCCCTGAAAACTAAAGGGAACCGAAGAGTTAATAACTATCCCTAAAGCTTGAGGGCAATAAAGAAGCAACAGAGGCAATCACTCTCATTAAATTTCACACTTTCCCTGATTGATGTACTCCCCTTACCCTAGATGGCCTGGAAGGACCAGAGACCATCTGAGTATCCTCCCTTAGACAACCCTGGCTGAAGAAGCCTATTTTTGAGCAAGGGCACAAATAACTCCAGTTCCTTATCTACTGTACCTAGTCCAATCTGTTTTTCTTAGGATCCCCCTTATATGCTTGCACCCCAGCCTGGCCTAGTTCTTCAGGGTTCATCCCACAGGAAGGTTGCTCCCCCTTGCTGTTTCTCTCAATAAACAGTTTGTCTGTAGAGCTCAAGTCTGATGTTCTCTTTTGCTTTTCTCTTACACTTTCCTTTTCTACTAATCCTGCTACAATTTCATCTTGGGAATCTAGAAAGAGTTGGCACTTCAGTTCTGCATCTTTGATATTAAAATGTCTTCACACATAAAGCATGTGAGTATTTTACAGACTTCAAGTAAAGAGCAAAAAATGTAGCAGTTAAGTTGTACCAGAGAATAAATTTCTAGATTACTTTTTATGCACTACCACACATTACCATAGAGATATATATTTAGATAGGGGATTATGACCATGGTATAAAACAATGACAAATATGAGAGAGATATTTGACAATTGTGAGAGTTTTCTTTATTGCTGAAACACTGCCATGTCTTAGAACTATTCCCAAGATTAGCTGGTGTCACCTCCAATAAAATATCATCTAGTAAATTCAATAGCATTATTACCATAATTGATAAATGATTAAATAATCAGAGTTAAAATGATTGATGTTGTAAGATTATGCTGTCAAGATTACTTGAGAGTTAAAGATGTGTATACTAAATTATTTTTACCAAAACTGATATAAATGTGATGTGACTTTTTTCATTCCTTCATTGTTTTCATCAGCATTGGCTGATGTGTTTATACAAGAACTTTCAATTATAATTATGTTTTCTTTAAGTTTTGAGCTTCAGTGTGTTTTTTTCAAAACATTGTCATTATTTATGCCTCTAAAGTTTTCAATTATTATACAACCACAGTAATTGTTTGACATCATAACACAACTTGTAACCTCAAATCTATAGCAGCTGTAAGATTAACCCACCAGAGGAGCATTTCAGAAGGTACTGAGCAGGGTCAGGGGAGCAGCAGTATTCTTCACATGCTTAGAGGTCCTTAATTCTGATCACTACCATGGCCCTAGCAGTGTTCTAGACCAAAAGAAAGAAAGTACATTCAGAGGCATGAAGGGGTATAGCATGAGACAAACTCTGAAACTTCTAATTCCTAAAAGGTGTCTTTGTTTATATAAGATCAAGATATCACATATATTAGTGCAATACACACACACACATATATACATATACATATACATATGCATATACATATACACATTTCAGGAGGTGATAGCTTTATTGAAACTTTTGGTATAGGACCTTTCAAATGATGTAAAGTTTAAATTTTTATTTTTATTGAGGCAAATTTTATCTAAATTGAAATACACAGATCTTAAATGTACACAATGATGAGTTTTATCAGATGTTAAAAGCACACAGAGAGATCATGTAAATTATGGAAAAATGTTTAGCGACCCATCACCCTGGGAAGTTATCATTTGCTCTTTGTAGTTAGATTGCATGGAGAAAACAGCCTGTTTCTACCATCTTCCACCAACACAGATTTCCTTGGAGACTAATACAATGATAATCATGTACTATATTCTATTTTTATCTGATTTAATTTGTTGTTACATAATATTTTGAATATTCTTCCACATTTTAATGTATTATCTGTAGGTGGTATACTAAGAAGATATTTTTAACAGTTTAATTAATATACCATGATTAAACCACTCTCCTATTAGGACCGTTGTTTATAGATTGGGGCATTATGTAGCCAGCAACAGTTTTGAACAAGAATATTTAAGTTTTCATTTTTCTAGGATTTAGAGATGAAAATGGCATTCTTATTTATGTGTATAACTTTATATTAAACATCCCTGTGATTATTTCTCTAGCATTTGCTCTGATTTGGATTTTAAATGTTCCCAAAGCATTAGGTAATGAAAGTTTGGTCCACAAACGTGGCAGTGTTCAGGGGTGAGGTAATGGGAAATGAGTGCTTGTTATTGTTCTTGACTCATGATTTATTTGTCCATTTACAGATTTAAATTTTAAGAAGTTATGTGGAAGTGGTGAAAATTTTAGGTACTGGAACTTAGTGGAGGATGTATGGCATTGGAACCATGTCCTTGAAGGAAGGGTTTATTTGTCCTGAGTCTCTCTCTCTCTCTCTCTCTCTCTCTCTCTCTCTCTCTCTCTCTCTCCCCAGTGTGACTGCCACAAGTTAAACAGCTCTGCTTCAATGAGTGGTTCTCTCACAAGGTTATCCTGCCTTACCTTAAGCCCCCAAACAAGAAAACCAAGTAAATTTAGATTTTTGAAACCACAGGACAAAATAAATACAGCATCCTTCACAATGACTTTCTGTTATTCTGTAATAGTGACAGAAAGCAACATTAAACAGCAACATGTGACATTGCTAGTCTTAAACATGGCTATTCAATTGCATGTACAGGGGCATTTCTTTGTGACTTTTATTTATAATGGTCTGTTAACTTTTAATGAGCACTGTACTTTGTGATGGAGGATGTGTATTTGTTCTAATAATTTACAAATGTGTTCAAATATTATGGAAAGTATTACTGATTATTTCTTCTTTACTTTGTATTTCCATAAAATATTTATTTTGGACAGTATGTTATATGTAATATATATGTATATATACGCATGTAATTATTTTTCATTGAATAGAAAGCCTTTTTAATGTTTTTGTCCTGAAATTTATTAGCTTTCTTTATACAATATATGTTGTGTGGAAATTGAGGAGAAGAAAAACAAATACATGTAAGCAACAAATGACAGTATGATTATGACATCTATTTGACTTGAGGAGATCTTAGGAAAGGACCAAGCTAGATATAAAAGATGAATTAAATGGAATGATGTTCAAACACAAATATTAACCATCATTAATTTTCACAAATCATCAGAAATATCCATATTATGCTAGTATTTGAATTTTGTAGAAGAGAAAGACTGTAAGAGTCACAGGTTGAGACATTATGCACAGATGCATTCACTCCCCACTAAAAATTGACTGCTGCTCCCACAACACAAAACCCACAATCCCATGGGGAATACCTACATCCCCACTGAGGAGGGTCCCCAAGGGTTACCAAGACATGATGATTCATTCAAAATATGTTGTTAATAACAATACATAAAAAGAAAGATGTTTTAATATGAAAAATTATATTTTATTAGAGAAAATATTTTCTGGATCTTAATTAACATTTGCATACATATTTTGCTCCTGTATTTTTTACTAGAAGCTTTATAGTTTTGGTGTTGACATCTATGTTCCTAACTCACCTCAGATTATTTCTAGCTCATGGAGTGGGGTACAGAAATTTGCTGTTACATGCTTACCTATATTTACATTTTTTATTGAAACTTCTATACTTACATACAAAAAAGCATGAGCTTTCCCTTCCCTCCCCCCCCATTTCCCTTTAGAACTCCAATCTCCATCATATCCCTTCCTTCTCTCCATTAGTCTCTCTTTTACTTTGATGTCATCATCTTTTTTATGAAGGTCTTGAGAAGGTATTGCTAGGCACTGCAAGGTCATGGATAGCAAGGCCAATTTCTGTTTGGACAGTTGCATTGTAAGGAGTCATACCCTTCATTTGGCTCTTACATTCTTTCTGCCCCGTCTTCCGCAATGGGCCCTGACACTTGGAGGGTGTGACAGAGATGTTTCAGTGCTGGGCACTTCTCCATCCTGTCTTCTCAGCATTATGTTGTCTTTGGGGTCATCCCAGTGGTCATCACCATCTGTAAAAAAGAAGCATCTCTAAACAGAAGTGAGAGTAGCATTAATATGTGAATATGAACATTGAGTGTAGTGCTTTCAGGACAGATAAGAGCAGGCTTTATACCTCTAAGGCTCATGACCATAGCCTTTTGCTTAGTTTTTTCAGTACTAGGCATGTATTCACTCCCATAGAGAGGGTGTTCATTCCAATTATGGAGCAGTTGGTTACCCCAAGAGCAGACCTGCCACTATTGCACCCGTTCAGTCATTGGGCATGTATGGCCAAACAAGAATTTTCAGTGTCCATATTTTTCACTGCTGATGACTTCTGTCTCTCATATGGCTGCATGCAGTGCAGCTTTTTCCAGCCTTCAGTTGGCTCTTCTACAAGGAGAATGTTTTCTGCTCACCACCTGCTTGCTTTCTCAGTGACCTTGCCTCTCGGGCAAGAGGTGTCTTCAGCAATGGGGTCTTAACATCTGTTTCTCAAGGGAAACTAAGGGTCTTGGCAAAAGCTTTTTATGTTTTGGAGGCTACTGTGACCTCCTTGGCCAACAACTCACTGGAAGGTATCCCACCCCAGGCACTGAAAATTTTCTAGTAACAGTCTATGGCTTCTGGATGTGACATTATTAAAAAAAAAAAAAAAAAAGAGTATGTTTACATATGTCTTATTCACACTATTTTGAATTTTGATTGACCCTCCCCCTGCCCTTCTTTTACAAATTCTCTTCCCGTGCCCTCACTTAGGCCATTCTCCTCCCTGTAATCTGTTCTTCTACTTACATATGTGCAATACCATATGCTTAAGTCCTTCCCTCTCCTCCCTCCCTTATAGCCTTTTACCAGCTTACTGGTTTCTAGTACCTATTTTTGGTTCGAGTTCACACACAAGTTTATACATTTGTACCTAGGATCCACATATGAGAGAGAACATATGATATTTGGCTTTCTGAGCCTGGGTTACCTCACATAGTATAGATCCATCCATTTCCCTGCAAACTGCATAATTTCATTTTTCTTTACAGCTGGATAGAACTCCATTGTGTAAATGTATCACACCTTTATTATCCATTCACCTGTGGAGGGATATCTAGGCTGATTCCATTTCCTAGCTATTGTGAATAGAGCAGCAATAAACATGGTTTTGCAAGTATCTCTAATGTAGTGAGAAGAGTACTTCAGATATATGCCTAGGAGTGCTATAGCTGAATCATATGGTAAATCTATTTTTAGCTGTCCCAAGAACATTCACACTGATTTCCACAATGGCTGGACCATATTACATTCCCACCAGCAGTGTAGAAGTGTTCCTATTTTTCTGCATCCTCACCAACACTTATTGTCATTTGTTTTCTTGATAGTAGCCATTCTGACAAGAGTAAAATGGAATCTCAAAGTGGTTTTAATTTGCATTTCCCTGATGGCTAAGGATGTGGAACACTTTTTTAGATGTTTATATTCCATCTGTATTTCTTCTTCTGAGAACTCTCTATTTAGTTCCATAGCTCATTTGTTAACTGGGTTATTTGATTTCTTATTATTCTGTTTTTTAAGTTCTTTGTATATTCTGGATATTAATCCTTTGTCAGATGTATAGCTGGCAAAGATTTTCTCCCATTCTGTAGGCTGTCTCTTTGTTCTATTCACAGTGTCCTTTGCTGTACAAAAGCTTTGTAATTTCATGAGATCCCAGTGGTTGATTAGTGGTTTTATTCCCTGAGCAATTGGGGTTGTATTCAGAAAGTCCTTGCCTATGCCAATATGTTGAAGGGTTTCCCCTACCTTTTCCTCTAGCAGTTTCAGAGTTTCTGGTCTGCTATTAAGGTCCCTGATCCATTTGGACTTGACTCTTCTGCATGGGGAGACAAGGAGCTAAAAGTATTAAAGGCAGCAATATTCAAAAACCCATGTTCAGCTTATTTGATAATTGCAAAGCCAACCACAAATATGTAACCCATAACCTGCCCTGACCTGGAAAGAGAGATTAGCACTTCCAATGCAGGCCTATGTCCTTTTTTTTTTTTTTTTTTTTTTTTTTTTTTTTTTTTTTTTTTGGTCACTTGGCCTTGTTACCTTTTGGTGTGGCTTCCAAACTCACCAATGCTGAGTGCCCACCTGGTTCCCTGAGGTGTGGAGCTTGAGCTTGGCTCAGCTGTGCTGGATGCACTGCTGGGGTTATGCTGTGGAGATTGAGCTCTGCTTAGATGTGCTGGATGCGCTGGGCTCAGTTTTGCTGGAGGTGCTGCTGGTGGTGTAGTGTGGAGCTTGAGCTTGGTTCCACTGTGCTGGATGCTTTGCCTCTGGGAGTTGAATGCCTGCTGTTCACGGTTTTGATT
Source organism: Orientallactaga sibirica (assembly GCA_036365145.1). Classification (NCBI taxonomy): domain Eukaryota; kingdom Metazoa; phylum Chordata; class Mammalia; order Rodentia; family Dipodidae; genus Orientallactaga; species Orientallactaga sibirica. The sequence goes on along the minus strand of JAEOAD010000003.1, from coordinate 81,565,796 downwards.
GTTGGGGGATGGGTGATTTCGGGGAGCCTGTAGTTCCTCACTCTGTTCCCCTGTATCTCTTTCAGTAGCTCAGCAGCCTTTTTCTTAGATTTCTGGGCTCTGAGAGGAGACTGATGAGGTTGGAAAGTCCCCTTGTTTGGTCTCTATTGCTGCTGCTAGGCACACCTGGTGGCTCAGAGCCACTGTGGCTGGGGTGATGGCAGCTCAGGGCTGCTGTGGACCAGGCTGCAGTGATCGGGCTGCAAGCTCCACAGTGGGATTCTGGCTGTCTCCTGCTTTTCCGCTATTTCCTGGAACAAATATTCTGCACTTTTCAGAAGAAGAAGAGCGTAGTTTTGCTTAAATCCCTCCCTGATCTGGTTTGGCATGGCTCCTATGCTGCCATCTTACCCAGAAGTCTCCTCCCTATATTTACTTAACTTTCCAGTTTACTTGACGAAGAGACAAGTTTTTATCTTAGATGATTTTACCAGTGGCTCAACAAAGATTATACTACTTGAATTAAACTCATTTGATTATGTTATTTATACATTATTGGGTTCATTTTGCAGATGTTAAGTATTTTGTCTATATTCATGAATACTCTTTTGTAAAATCCATCTCTATAATAATTTGACAGAGATTTTATGTCAGAAAGAATTTGGATATGCAGATTTCAGTTTTAACAATTCTCTCTGTAAACTCACTATTCCCTTAGGAGACCCAAGGATTTTTACTGGGAAAAAAATGAATAACGTAAACAAAGGAAGAAAACTTCATGTATGTGTAATTTTGATTACACATAGTTTAGCAGACTCCACTAGATCACCTTACCATTATCTAATGATCTATGATCTAATGGACAATTATTCACCTCTATGCATATGGGACATACACACACACACACACACACACACACGTGTGTGTGTGTAGCATGTTTCAATTGAGAACTTTAATCCATGAACATAATGTAATTCCATCATCTTTCCATCCCATTATCCTCTTTGGTCTCCCTTCTCTATCCACACTCTCCACACTCCAATGAGGTCTCTGCTCTTTCTTTGTAGTCTTTCCTATGTTTTGACGTCTCATTCCTTTTGACTTCCTCTACTTGTCAAAATTTTCATGGGATCAGAACTTTGCAGGTCTTGTGAAGGTACCTAAAAATACTACAGTGTCATGAATACATCAACCAGATTATATCCAGAGGACAGCACCCCAAAGTACTCCATTTTATCCTATGGGAACTATATAGCTAAAGGAAAATCCAGGTTTGGAAGCATATGGTGGGGGCGTCAACATTTTACTACCTGAAAATCATTTTTTTTTTTTTTTGAGAGAGAAACAGAGAGAGACAGACAGAGAGGGAGAGAGAGACAGATAGAGAATGGGTGTACCAGCAGTCTCTCAGCTGCTGTGAACAAAATCCAGATGTGTTCACCCCCATGTGGGAAAGTGCAGCATTGCGCCCTTGTGTCACTTTGCATTTGGCTAAACGTGGGACCTGGAGATTGGAACCGGTTTCTTAGTCTTAGCAGGCAGGCACCTTAACCACTAAACCATCTCTCCAGCCCTGAAAATCTTTTTTTTTTTTTTTATCTTTCTTCCTTATTCCTCCTTTTCTTCATTCTTCCTTTTACTTGCTTCATTTTTTATCCCCTGGGCATTTTTTTTGTTTCCTTCTTGCCTCTCCTCTCACTTCCTTTCTTCCTTCTTGCTTCTGAAATTTCTAGAATGTATTCTCCAGAAATTAGCCAAAAAAAAAAAAAAAAAAAAAAAAAGAATTCAAAATGGGTACTCAGCTGCAGACATTGTCAAAAGGAAAGAACAGAGCTATTTCATCCAAGCTAGGGTAACTTGGTTTATCAGAAATAATAATAATAATAATAATAATAATAATAATAATAATAAAAAAATGAGGAGAAAAAGGAGTTGGAAGAGCAACAGGATGAAAAGGCAAGAACAAAGGTAGAAAGAGTATTCACAAAATATCTCTTTAGATACTGGAACTATGTCAAGCATGTGATAATAGGAACACAAAAGTCAGTGTGATAAATTAATCATTACATTAAAGGCGTCTCATAATTTTGTTCATGTAATTTTAATGTATTCATATTTACAAATTATCTAATGACATAAGAAAAAATAATGTTTGTCTATCTAAAATGTGTGTGAGAGACCGTGGTTCAATTTCCAGCAAGGCAAATAAGATAGTTACAGAAACAGAGAGAAATGTGTTTTAGTAATATTGGAACATACACATAGAAAGAGGGCATGATGAAGTAATAATTACAGAAGACATGCTGTAAACTTGAAGGGTAAAATATACAATGTCTCCTAATTGCATACTTTCAATGAACAGTTGTATGTGAGAGCATATATTTCATGGTTTTATCTCTGTTGACAAATGTCAATCAAAAAATATTTTGTTATCCTTATTTCATTTGCATCTAATAATTCATGTAGTTTACAATCAAATTACATCACCTTTTTGGGTCCCACATTAAACTCTGATTGCTGACTGTATTTTTGAATGTGTATATATTACAATTATTTGTTCATGGAAAGTGTTCCTAATGTTTATCTGATAAGATGTTCTTCTGACATAAATCTTCATTAATATTTATTGTAGAGTTCTGCATGGTAGCATTTCTCCTTACTGCATATAAGTAATTCTACTAGTTTCTACTCTCCGTTGATATCAGTTATGTGGTTTTGTGATGTTCATTCAATCATTCTTCATTATATATGAGCAAACGTTTGGTGTATCTAGCTGTTAATTTATGTACATTTTTCTTACTATAATTTGCACTCCATCTGTGACATGTTAAACATAATTAAGCAATATCATTGTCTTCATGTCTTAAATAGCTTTAACTATATAACTATATATAGTGATGATATAGTATGAATCAAAGTTAATATAACTCCAGAAATTAGCCAAATGACATTACATAATGTGACAATTAATTTCAATTATCATATATATGACTATAAACCATGTTGATTTGTCCTTGTATTTATATTCATTTTTTAGACGTCCCACAGCAAATTGTTTTCTTTTTTGTTCTACCTGAACTAGATTTACACAGGAACCAATATTTTTTTCCCTATTGATCCACTGTCACAATTGCCTCACTCAAGAACAGCCACTATCTATACATTTTTAATACTTTTATTATTACTATTGCCAGTATGAATCTTCTGACACTAAGTGTCTAGAACTGTAAATTACACAATAGTAAAATTCACTATCATTATTGTTTCTTATTGCAGTTTCTTTAGTTTTTTATGGTTTGTACACATTTAAAATGTGTTATTGACTTTCTTAAGGTGCATGAATGTAATGGATTTCAAAAGTGTATTTAATAGATTTAATGGGATCATTAGTGAAATACTAATAGGAAAGGGCAGAAATAGAATTTGAAGTTTCATCTTTTTGGTGACTACAGAAAAGATATTTTTGATAGAAAAATTAATTTACAGTTTTGAAAAAGAAAAATAGCATAGAATACTACAATTCATTACAATTAACAATACACAGACCTATAAACTCAAATACATACAGACAAGTCTATATAGAGAGAAATTTAATATGTGAGCCAAATCAAATGACTTGAAATTATAATGTTCTATGCATCTGTCATATAATATCTTGACAAATGTTTAGCTTAATTTCCAAGAAATTAATGCTATTGTAAGCTAAAACATCCTAAATGAATTAATTAAGGTTTTAGTAGTACTTTATTAATAACTCCAAAATTTGTGTTAATAATTATTATAAATAGGGATCATATTATCAATAGTAGAATTTTCTTTGATTTTTGTAAAATATTTTATTTTTATTTATTTATTTGAGAGAGAGAGAGATACAGAAATAAACAGTTAGAGAGAGAGGGAGAGAGAAAGAGAGGGTACACCAGGGCCTCCAGCCACTGCAAACGAACTCCAGATGCATGTGCCCCCTTGTGAGTCTGCCTTACGTGGGTCCTGGGGAGTTGAACCTGGGTCCTTTGGCTTTACAGGCAAGCACCTTAACTGCTAAGCCATCTCTCCAGCCCAATAGTAGAATTTGTATAAACAGAGAGAGTTGAAGTTAATACCTGCAGTTTATGCTCTAGTTTGTAGGCCCTTTGTATTAGTTTGATCTTTTTCTTATATATACCCATATGATTATATATACATATATGAGTGTTTGTATATGTGTGTGCATATAGATGTGTGTATATGCATGTTTCTAATTAATATGTAAAAAAGTTAAATAAATAAATGAAAACACATGAACTAAATTATTAGACACATAGGTGAAGGTCAGATCTGTAGATTCAAAATGCTCATGTGTTTGGACACCTGGTCCTTAGCTGGTAATAATAGTTGGGATGGTTGTGGAACCTATAGGAAATGGAACCTTGATGGAGAAAGTGTGTCATTAGGGATGGTCCTTGAGGCTTTATATGCTGGCCCACCTTCCTTTTCTCTCCCTTCTGCCTTTCAGAAAAAATGATCATGTGATTAGCTGGCTCCGACTCCTCCCAACATCACTTCCCTGACATGGAGCCTAAAAATAATCTCTTGATTTCCTTAAATTGCCTTTGGTTAGGTATTTGTTCAGAGCAATGAGAAGTATATGATACAGTATCAGGTTTTTTTTCCAAGTTTGATTCTTAAAAGTACTTATTCCTCCTGAAAAAAAAAAAAAAATTCCAGAATGTGAGAACCAAAATGTGCTTCAATAAAATCCTTTTGTTTCTTATGCCTGTAATATTTCACAAGCTTGACTTTTGACTTCAGCTCTTCCCTGCAGCATTGCCTCCAGGTTGGTGCCTCAGTTCCAGTTGTCTGCATGCCAGTATTTCAACACCAGTACAAAATTGCTAAGGATGAAGAAAATCACTTAGCTATCTGTTATAAATGTAGTAGATTCTTTTTCATCATTTTTGCTTTTTTTTTTTTTTTTTTTTTTTTTTGAGGTAGGGTCTCACTCTAACCCAGACTCACACAAAATTCAGTATGTAGTCTCAGGGTGGCCTTGAACTCTCGGCGATCCTCCTACCTCTGCCTCCCGTGTGCTAGGATTAAAGGCGTGAACCACCACGCCTGGCTCATTTTTGCATTTTTAAGAATGAGAGAACATTAGGACTCTGAAATATAAACCTAGAAAGAACTTCTCCAGTTTCTTACATTTAGCCATAAAACCAGAACAATACTGTCTCCTATAGTTGTTTTTACACTCATCCATGCCATTAAAATTTAGAAGCCACTCTCCCTGTATCAACATTGAATACAAAGCACAATACAAGCCACATTGTGGCTATTCCACCAAAGCCCAGAGTTATAAGTGACACAGTAGGAGATAAACTTTTTAATGAGTCAGAATTTCCTAGAATTTAAAACCAGAGGGGGCATTGGTGAAATTTCTTCCATTTCTGAGATAATTAAAGCCTCTAGATTTTAAAGAAGGAAACTAATCTTTAAAGACCCATAACTGCAGTAGCTTTGGGGGGAAAACTAGCCTTTGAATGGGAGGACAGCTGCATTTAGCAATTACAAATGTCATACTGCAAAAAGAATTGCATTTTTCTTGGGAGTACAAATTATAGGTCGTTGTAGTTAGCAAAATGATTATCTGTCTTGACTTCTTTAACACCTACAGCTTTATGGGCATGGGCATGTGCATGTTCAATTCTATCTTGTTTACATTGCCTGTATTATTTTAGAACACTGTCCTTTGCTGGTACTATATGATACTCATTACCTATTTAATGATTGCACTTTAATATACTAATTCTCCATCTTTAGTCACTATCTAACACTTGGCTCCATGTTTATTTGCAGGATCACAAAGGTGATGCAAGCACAAGGTCACACATGCCCACTAGGTGGCACGAGTGTCTACAGCTTGATTGTAGTGGCAGAGGCCCTGGCATACCAATTCTCTCTCTCTCTCTAAGTTCCAGAAAAAAAAAACAAGTTCTCCGATTAAATTAAAAAATGGGCAATACATCTTCCAGTATTATAAAAACAAATAAATAAGACCGAAGTTTACTTGCAAGATCAACTACCTAGTAATACAATGTGCATTTATAACAATTCCAGTTCTCTCATGCATCATTGACTAATTTTAGTTATGGTACAAAAATTTGGTAAGGGATTTTCCTAAGTAATATATATTAGGCTCTATTCTCCTCATGGAGGACTTAGATGGTCAGTTTATTTGACCCAGAGTCTTATTTAATGCAAGGGCAGACTGGTGTGATTTGAAAAGGGGGTAGGAAGCATTGGAACTGGGGAATAACATACAATTCCCTGGATTTATGACTTTAGTGTAACATGGGAGGGGAGAGAAAGGGAGGGAGAGGGAAAGAAAGATGGAGAAAAAGAAAGTATTCAAGAGGGAAAGAGCTAAGAAAAGAAGGGATGCTCACACCTAAAGTAAGAGAGCCTGAAGAAAGTGTGCAAAGACTAGGGAGATTATTTTATGGGAAAAGTAGAGAAACTGCTCTGTGAGGGAGGGGACTTGGGTAGAGACCCAATGTTGAGGTGTGGAGGGGTGGCCTTCCCTCCTCTTAGCCCATTGGTGTCCTCTATTTTCATACCAGGAGGTGGTGTCAGAACCAGACCAAGCAGGCTATGTGGTAGGGTAGTGAGAGGGAAAAGGGTGGCGAGCTTTGAAAACAGTGACAACTAAAAGTTAATCTTCTTCCTGCTCAGTTAGCCTAGAATTCAGTGATTACACATGGGTTAATGCCCCACATCCCGCCTCCAAAAAAAAAAACATCAGGTTACAAAAATACACATCATCAAAAATCAAACCTCTACTCTTATCTGTGACTTGTTTTTTTTTCTAAAGGCTTGCTTCCGGTGGACCTATCTGCATTCACCACGTGCTTACCCAGGGTTGGCTGTTCAGTGAGCTTGTCCTGGGGCAGTCAAGCAGTGAGTCTATGGGGGAGTGAGTGAGGGAGTGAGGCAGTCAGTGAGTCAGTGAGTGAGTGAGGCAGTCAGTCAGTGAGTGAGTGAGGCAGAGTCAGTGAGTGAGTGAAGAGTGAGTGTGGTGGAGTGAGGCAGTCAGTTCCTGAGAGGAGGTAAGTGAGTCTAAATGAGGTCATTATAAAACATGACAAGGGGGAAAGAGCTAAGAAAAGAAGGGATGCTCACACCCAAAGTAAGAGCCTGAAGGTCTGTTCAAACATTTTTGTTAATTGATTGATTAATACATTTTCACTTCTGTTTCTAATATAAGTTTTTGAGGTTTAAATGCATTTTGGATTTATTTCAAACATTAAAAAAGATTCAATTACTAACTTAGGTTTTAAAATTTTAGTTATTGAATGTTTTCACATATGGAATAATATATGTTTATATGAAGTAAAGCATTAACAATAATTGAATGAAATAGAAGAGTTTTTGTTGTTGTCGTTGGTACTTTTCCCCTTTTCCTGTCAGATATTTGAAACTAACAATGGCCTTGTAGAAATAACCAGAAGCACTTGTCCCTGGAACCCTATATTCATGTGACACCTATGACTTAGGGGAAAGAAACAATAAGAAATACATTCCTAAACTGTCTCTGTGTGCTGGGATTACAAGACTTGAACCACCACACCCATTTAAAAACTTTTAAATTTGCCTCCACACCTTTAATCCCAGCACTTGGGAGGCGGAGGTAGGAGGATTGCCATGAGTTGGAGGCCACCCTAAGACTACATTGTGAATTCCAGATCAGCCTAGGCTAGAGCGAGACCCTACCTTGAAAAACCAAAATAAATAAATTTTTAAAATGACAGTTTTAGCCAGGCATGGTGGCACATGCCTTTAATCCCAGCACTCGGGAGGCAGAGGTAGGAGGATCGCCGTGAGTGCAAGGCCACCCTGAGACTACATAGTTAATTCCAGGTCAGCCTGGGCCAGAGTGAGACCCTACCTCAAAAAAAAAAAAAAAGACAGTTTTAAAAATCAAAGTAAAATTTGTTTCAGTTATTTGAATGTATTCAAATCATGGTTCTATCAACTTTACCACTAGTTGTAGTATTAAGACTTCTTTCTCTGAAACAAATGCTATATAGAAATTAGACATTTTATCATTTATGGAACCCCTAAAATATCCTATAAACTGCTAATTACCAATTAAAAAGAAGATCTCTAGCTGGAGAGACGGCTTAGTGGTTAAGACACTTACTTGCAAAGCCAAAGGACCCAGTTTCAACTCCCCAGGACCCACGTAAGCCAGATGCACAAGGGGGCACATGCATTTGGAGTTCATTTGCAGTGGCTGGAGGCCCTGGAATGCTCTCTCTCTCTCTCTCTCTCTCTCTCTGCCTATTTCTGTATCTATATCTCTCAAATATATATATATATATATATATATATATATATATATATATATATATATTTAATTTCTTTTTTTTTTACAAAAGAAGATCTCATTTTCAAGAAGGGTTAACCAAGAGTATAAAATCCCTCATGGGGCTTTTATGAGGAATGGCTCACAATTATTAATTAAAGTGCCTGCCTTTCAACCTTTGCTGAAGATACTTGAAGTTCTATGTTAATGATCCAGCTGTCTGCATCCATCAAAACCTACTGCTTATTTCTCAGAATATACTGTGTACACTGCTCAATTTCCTTAATGAATGTGTTCATAGTTTCTCCCTGTCCAAACTATCAGAAATTCCTACTGACTATTCTTCATCCTACACTTCCTTATACTTTTTCCTTATTCTTTTTGGTAAACATGATTTTGTGGTATAGTCTTATACATTAATAATCACACACTCTCCTAGTAGAGTGTGAGGCCCAAGGACTTGTTGATTCATTGCTACATCCTCCGTGCTTTGAACTAGTCTGCCATGTGACCAGTGACTAACTTTTAATGAACTATCAATGATCCACATAGCTGAATTAGGTTTAGGTTTTCTTGATGGGGAGTGCCATTACCGTCAAAAGCTCCTCTGCTTATTTCACTCTTGCTCTGTCATGGTCCCCAGCTCTTTCTTGTCATGAAAATTCTCCCTGTGTACTTCTGATTATTCTCCTCAGAGCAAAGTACATGCAGTGCCTGAGAGATCGTCATCCAAAGAATACACAGATTTTAGCTCCCACCATCGGTACTAATCCTTGAAAGCTCTTCTCTGGATCACAGACCACCTCTGGGATAAGGTGGAATAACCACTGAACAAAGAATCCTCAACAGGAAAAGAAGTCCAGAAGAAAAGTAGGCAAGATCTATCATATCAGAGATCCCATACCTGGCTAGGATATTAAAATAACTGTCACATTGATATATATATAATTTCTTTCCAGTGAATAAGAATGGCCAAATACACTGTCTAAATGGAATATAGCATCCAGAATAAAGACCTTTAATGCAAAACATTTAACATATTTGGATAGGAGCAACATTGCCATTACAGATATTCCAAAGGCTTCATGATACAACAGAATACAAAAAATAAAGCCATTGAATCAGCATTCAGAGGAAGACATTCATTATTTGGGGAACCTATTTTCTTCTATTTGAGAGTTGAGACTAGACTGAGGGGGATGCAAAGCCATTTACTAACATTTGTTCTAAATGTGGCATTAAATAGCTTGATGCTTCTGGAAATATAACCACAATATAAGGAGTTATTTTTTTAAAGATATTTTACTTATTTACTTATTTGAGATAGAGAGGAAGAGAAAGAAAGAGAGAGGATGGGTGAGCCAGAGCCTCTAGCCACTGCAAAAAACTCTAGACATATGTGCCACCTTGAGCAACTGGCTTACATGGATGCTGGCAAATTTAACCAGGGTCCTTGAGCTTCTCAGGAAAGCATTTTAACTGCTAAGCCATTTTAGTATATTTGAAAATGTATGGTTATATCTGAACACATAAACTATCAATCCCTTGGTTCCATTTTTAGTTGGGTACACCCACAAATAAAAATAGGATGAACTTTGAGAGATCTTAAACTCAAACAATTTTACTGCTATAGGCAGTATATTTATATATTTTCAGATCTAAAAATGTAAGAGACAGGCTAGCAAAATGTATGTACAAAATATTTGTGAAAGATGTTCCTTTGTGAAAGATCTGATTTTGATGGGTCACTTATTGTGATTAACCTGCTCTGAGAAATGACTTGCCAGGACAAACACATGCTGTTCAGCCAAATTTGTATTATCTAATTATTTCATCAATTACTCTTAAGCCCATAGGGCAGCAGGTTTTCCTTGTACTGGATTTCACCTTGCACACTTCACTTCATTACGGAGTTCCCCATTGCACTCATGGGCTTTTGTTTTTCGTCCTGTTAACCCACAACAAATGAACTTTCTGAACAGCTCCTGTAAATTCTCAACTCTTAAACCACAAACATCTTATTGATTTTCTAACACTTTTGAGGGTCCCATTCTTCAAGCTGCATTTAGGTCTGGGGTCTCTTGAAATCAACTCAATTTGCTTTACTCCTGACTTTTAGGATTTTATTTCATGACAGAAAATGGTATGTATTATGCAAGAAGATTTTCCCCACTTTCTTGTTGTATTATTTCTGTAGTATAAGAAGTCCCTAAGCATTGGTTGTATAATGAGGAAAAAGTTACATCAAAAAATAAACAAACAGCAAAGCACATAAATTATGGATTTTGTAACTTTATACATCTGTACAGAAATGTCTGATGTGATTACATTCCTCAATGGAAACTGAAAAGAAATTAAAATTCTGAGAAACACAGTAATAATTCAAGAAGACAAATGAGAGCAAATATTGTCAATAAGCATAAATATTATATGGCTGCATGCACATTACATATGTACACAGACACATAATTTACTATTAATAGGTAATATGCAATCAGGTATGTTTTGGTACCTGCTGTTTTGGAAAGGAAACTATGTTAAATGTTGATCACCAGAACCTGGAATACAGGGTATATGTATGAAATCTAAATAGGATCATTTGTGGTTTAAATAATACCAATAGATACTTTTTGTCTGAGCATGTGCATATTGGTAATATACATAGTTAGGTATGTATATGTATAGTTTACGTGTGTGTGTACTGAACTTTTTTTAGGAATTAAATATTTGATTTTATTAATTATTAAAACAATGTCAATGGCTTAATAATACTTTAATTAAAAAGATCATGAAATTGCTATATGATCTTGTTTTTTAAAATATTTTAATTATTTATTTACAAGCAGGGAGAGATAGAGAAGCGACAGATAAGATTGTACTCTTAGACCCCCCTGGCCCCCTGTCCCAATTCTGCTGAGAGTCTTCTTTGTTGGGATTGGTATTCATTGTGGGGTCCAAGAGGCATGCACCCTTGTGTCACCTTGCTTCTGTCTAAACGTGGGACCTGGAGAATCGAACGGGTATTCTTTGCAGGCAGGAGCCTTAAGCCCTAAGCCATCTCTCCAACCCTTTTAAAAATATTTTATTTTTATTTATTTATTTGAGAGAGAGAATGAGTCAGAGGAAGAAAGAGAGAGAGAGAAAGAATGGGCACACCAGGTCCTCCAGCCACTGCAAATGGACTCCAGATGCATGTGCCACTTGTACATCTGGCTTACATGAGTCCTGGGGAATTGAAGTGAGGTCCGTTCGCTTGGCAGGCAAGTGCCTTAACCACTAAGCCATCTCTCCAGCCCTATAGCTTTGTGATTTTGAGAATGTCTCAGTATTTTCATGAGAAAAGGAATGAGAATATTCCCCTTTTCTTCTCTTTCTGATAAACTGTATAGTCAATATACATGTGAAACAATGTTTCAACTAAAACTTTTTAAGTTTTATTATGGCTCTACACATGGTGGCAACCAGCTTCTAACAGTAAAGTTAATTACAAATTTCCTCTTTTCAGGGATATTGATATGCACCCATACAGGTACTTCATTATGCACATGGCTAATGGCAGCCAGTGGCAGCTCGGTTATGCCCATGATCACAGGGTAGATGATTACACGGTATGGTGATCCGTGTTGTTAAAGTATAATGTTCTGTAAGTTAGGGTTATTAATTTTTTTTTTTTGATTTGCAGTACTTTTGGTTCAGGAAGAATTTGGCTTGACATGACCCTTAGTTTGGTGTGTTGACTATAGTAAAAATAATTAGTCATTGCAATACAATAAATATTGCATATTTTTATAAATGTTTCTCCACCCTAGTATACTGCTTTTGGATTGTACATTTTTATGCTTCCTACAGATGCCAGGGCAAACTAAAGTTGCTTTTAAACTCCACACATATACATATAGTTCAAAATTTAGTTTTTCATATAATGAGGAACATTTTTCTATGTTTCAAGCAAGCTTTTCACCCAGGAATGTTATTTTTCAAACTAACTTCTAAGTGAAACATACATAGCCTTCTGATGTTAGTCCTGAAATGAACTTGTTTACAGAACTATCTTGCTTCTTTTAGCTAATTTAGGTCATAACAGAATGTCCCAATTAGTAAACTTAAAACAAATTTTATTTTATATAGTTAAAAACAGTTAAAATATGTGCATATAGAAATAGTAGCAAAGAGAGTGAACATAAGGTATTTTTGCTAGTTAATATTAAAATAATTAGTTAAAAAACTACTTAAGTTTAATTAGGTAGCTTATAATATTTTATAAATTCTTTAATATAAATAAATTTCATGATTTGAGATATTTTACCAAATTAAGATGCATTTGTAATAATATTGTTCATAAACACAAAATAGTATTCTGGTTATATTGCATACCACTATTTAATTGCTTAAATACAAATAATATATAGAATTTACTACAAATTAGATCAATTATATCATTTTGAAATGATTTTAAATTTTAAAATCAGGGCTCCTTTTCTCTATAGGAGAACATAAAAAGGAAGTACTAGGTTATCAATATCATGAGATTTCATTAAGAAATTTTATAAAATGAAATTATTTTGTCAGATTTATTTTTCTATTTTCAGAGTTTAGATCTAATAGAAGTTAAGAGAAATATCCCTGCTATTACTACATAATGCAATGTAAGTTTATGAGTTCCCTTTTCAGGCAGTGTACTGAAATAGCAAATAAAAGTTCATTATTGAAATAGAAATGCATGAACATTATCCTTCTTCTCTTTATAAGGCACTAATTCATGATTTTAAAGCACTGTTTTCCTAACTTCTAAGGAAGCAATCTCCAGATGCTTAAGCATGCCTCACTCTCATTTTTCCCTGCTTCCACTATCCAGGACAAGATTACTTGTAGGCAGTTGTACATAGTGTCTTTAAACTGGATAGAAAATCAAGCAGTGGAACAGTATCTAAATACAATAGAAATTGTGCATGTAATAGGCCAATCCTTTCCGTCTAGAATCTAATAACCTAGCTACATTAGCAAAAATTACTTCCTTAAAAGGTTCTGGTACTTAGAAGTTTACACCATAGTCAATAGAAAATATTATAAGTCAAAAACTTTGCCTCCAGATATAAAGGTAAGAAACAACTTATCTTAGTGTTAAAGAAGTAATGAAAACAATCTTAAAATGTTATGCATTTTGCATATTAGTACCATTTGAGATATTAGTTTTATATTTCAAGTTTCAATTCCTTTCTTCAAAATGAAGTGTGTGGAAATATTTACTGATAGGGGAATTGGCTTTGTTTGGGCTTTAATCTAGGGTATAGAATGCTGGACTGTCACAGTCACAAAAAATTCCAGTGAGTTGATGACCTCCAGGATCTTGTCTTATGGATTCAAAGAATGGAAACCATAGACCATAGAACCATAGATGGTAAAAAAAGCTTCAAGTTCATGGTCTTTGGCAGAAGAGAAGGAAAGGAGGACAGAACTCCAGCACAGAAGAGGCAGGGGCAGGGGTCCTAGAAATGGAAAACCCCATCTCATAATCAACACTGAGGTCTTTCAGAGTTGAAGAGAAAGAAAAAGGCCAAGCTTCTGTAAAACAGGATGGGTTAACAGAGAGCATGGCAGCTCTAATTCAGGTCTTCTAAAGACTGAAGTAATCAGCCCAATGTCAGGTCTTCAGTAGTGGATCAGGTTTTAATCCTCCAAGATTCTTATCTCTTCAAGGAAAGGGGAACTCCTTAAGGGAAGGAGAGATTTGGGGAGGAACTCAATCAAGGAAAAGGAAATCCTGGGAGGGAATTCCACTGTAGAAAGAGGTCAAGAGGTCAGGAAAGGCAGAGCCAGATAACTTTTCTGATCTTTAATAAGATGGAGGCTTCAAGCATTTTCTTCACTTATAATTTTTGGGGATCCCTGTTATCTCTAAACTGCCATAGTCTTAATTTCTCATTACTTAAGTTCATTGTTATTTTTACTTATTAATACTTAACCAAAGTTCATCAGAGAAATGAAAATACATATGATATGAAAAAGGATCTATGTTTATGGATTTTATTTATATGAGTGTGTGTGTGTTTTGTAGGCACACACATATTTATATATATGTCCATATGTAATGTTGGGTAGATAAATTAATTTATGTATGAAAAATGAATAATTATTGAATATTAACATCATATGTGAAGCCTTGCTTTTTAAGATCTTAAAAATGTATAATTATTCCTTTGAAAAAATTTTGAGGAAATTTTGGTTATGAATATGGGTGCAGATATTGCATAAAGAACATTAAGTTTTTAGTATATTTTCTCTATTTTAACATTTTGTAAAATGTTTTCAACATCTTTTACTTTTCAAAATATTTATTTATTTATTTATTTATTTATTTATTTATGTGTATTCATGAGAGGGGGGAGGGTGGAATGAAATTCCAGGGCCTTTTTCCTCTACAAAAAAAAAAAAAATCATGCATGTGCCATTTTGTGCATCTGTCTTCCCACAGGTCCTAGAGAATTGACTACGGGCAGCCAACTTTGCAAGCAAGTGCCTTTAACTGCTAAGCCATCATCTCAGCTCTTTGTTTTAACATTTTTATTGATGATATTCTTATACTATACTTTAAAAAATTTAGTGGTGTTTACTATTTTTGTAGGGTGGGTGGGAAATGAGTGCTTTTTATGCCATATATATATATATATATATACAAGTTATACTCCTTGGTCCCTTCCCCTGACTCCCATTACCCTGGGCGTCCTCCCCAGTGCAGTTATGGTATTCACTGTGAGGTCACAAAGGCCTCAGTCAGTCCCTTTGGGCAACATGGGGACTGTGCCTCAAGGTATTCCTACCTGCTCTGTGGATTTCACAATCTTTCTGCTTCCTCTTCCGCAATGTTCCCTGATCCATGGCAGTTATTTTGACAGTCTGATTTAGTGTAGAGTTCTTTGTAGCCTCTGGATTTCTGCTTTGTTATGTTTACATTAATCATTATGTCTGTCACCATCACCCTGGGGCTGGTTGTCAGGCTAGCAATAAGAACAGTATTCATGATGTTGCCTCTTCTACAATTTCTCCTGGGTCCTGGCAGATGTGATAGAGGTGGAAAGTCTCATGGTGGACAGTTGTCTATCTTCCTGTCTTATTGATGGGTCTAGGCTCTCCTCCATTTTCTCTGCCACCTGTAACATAAACAGGTTCTCCAAACAAGCAAGAGAACAGCTTCTGTTAAAGGGGGTATGTGAAATTGTTTGAGAGATTGTTGATGCATAAACCCACCCTTGTTCTCAAGACAGCAGTGGGGACTTCTCTCTGAAGTTTAGGTTTCCTGACTTGGTTTCCTATACCAGATATGAGTTTTCTCCCACTGAGAAGGCCTTGTGTCCAATCAGAGAACAGTAGTTTACTTGTAGAGGCTGAATGCTACTATTTTACAAGTGTATACCTCTTGTCCAGCTGGTTGATTTTGTGCTCTGCAAGGGCCCCTAATTTTTCATGCTATTGGTGACCATTGTCCTCTGCAAGTTCCAATAGGGTTCTCCAACACTCTAAGGGCTAGCCTGGAAGGAGCTAGTTTCCCTGTTGGTTCCAGTATGATATTCAGATGTCATGTGACTGTGGCCTGTGATATCTTCAGACATATGGACTTACTTTTTTAGCTGTGTCAGGCAATCAATTGTTTGAAAATTTTCTCCAATTCTGTGGGATGTCTATTGACTCTGTTGATGGTTTGCTTGGGTGTACAGTAGCTTTTTAGTTTTAATATTTAGGAAAAATGTTATTTTTTAATGCAGTTTTGGTATCATAGTAGAAATGGAGTCAGCTGGGTGTGGTGGCGCACACCTTTAATACCAGCACTTGGGAAGCAGAGGTAGGAGGATCACCCTGAGACAACACTGTGAATTGCAGATCAGCCTCAGCCTGGGCTAGAGCGAGACCCTACATTAAGAAAAAAAAAAAAAAAAAGCAAGAAGAAAAAAGAAGAAAGAAAGAAAGAAAGAAAGAAAGAAAGAAAGAAAGAAAGAAAGAAAGAAAGAAAGAAGAAAGAAATGGGGTCATACAAAGAATTTGTTAGTATTCCTTTACTTTCTATTTTGTGGAACTATTTGAGTAATGTTGCTATTAAATCTTCCTTAAAAAATTGTCAGAATTTGGGCTGGAGAGATGGCTTAGGGGTTAAGGCGCCTGCTTCCTAAGCCTAAGAACTCTGGTTCAATCTCCAGTGGTTCCAATCTCCAGGTCCCACATTTAGCCAGATGCAAAGTGACCACAAGGGGGCGCAGGCATCTGGATTTCGTTCTCAGCAGCTGAGACACTGCTGCCGTGCCCCCAACTCTGTCTTTCTCTCTCTCTCTCTCTCTCTCTCTCTCTCTCTCTCTGTGTGTGTGTGTGTGTCTCCAAAAAAATAATAAAAAATAAATAAAAAATTGTCAGAATTTAAATCAAATTTTTCCAGTCCTAAGCTTTTGTTCGAAGTGAAATTAGAGGTCAAACTCAGTGGGAAACAAACAAATCACTGGCGTAAACCAGCAAAGGGCAATAGGAATCTGATGTCAAGATTTTTCCAATGGTTAACATCCTTCTTGCACTGCCACTGCAAATGGAGGAGCACATCACAGGATTGCAGGAAGAGATCACTGGGCCTGGACCCAGTGTGCTTGAATCTTCCATTAAAAGGTAGCAGTAGAAATATTCCTGAACACAGCTCCAGACAAGGTGATTGTACCCTAAATGTCAGAAAACCTATGCTAACTATTATCTCCCCACTCCCGCTATTGACCTTTAGACAAGTGATCGAGCCAGATCCCAGGAAGAGTTCAGTGGAAGCTTCTATTCAGATGACAATTAGGGACTCTGAGCTGTGCAGACTGGAGAGCAAAAGTCTGATGAAGGAGTCTGATGCTGTGTGATGCACAACACGCTCACCATTCCAGACATGGCAGGTTGTGGTAGTTGGAATTTATGTCTCCAATTAGGCTCAGATGTTTTATTAAGGCTTGTAACTTGGATTTCTAGATGTCTGGCCGGAGGATGTGTCACTGTTGGTTGATCCTAGGGTTCAGCCCTAAGGTGCTATGGGGGTGGATCTGAATTCCAGCCAAACAGTATGCAGAGTGAGGGAGTGCTCCCGGGGTTCCTTGTGGTTTGGCTCTTCCTTGTGGTGCTGCTGGTGGATTTTCTTTCTATGTGGATCTGTGTCAAGGGGGCACAGCTTCTTCTGCCATTATGAAATTTCCCCTGGATCTGTAAGCCTGAAATAAATTCCATTCCTCCCATAAACTGTGCCTAGTTTGAAGGTTCATCCCAGCAGTGTGGAGCTATGACAACAGGGAAGAGTTATATGGATCACAGGGAATTTGTAGTGGAACTTGTTACAATACTCTGAACAGGCAACACTAAGGTAAAAACAGGATGGAGAAGGGCTCCAACCAGAAAGAAGCACTGGCTGAGAACCTAGGACCTTTGGTTTCATCCTCTTCTTCATTTTGTTTGTATTTTTGTGTTTTCAATTTTTACCTTTTTAGTTTTGTTTTCTATTTTTATAATCCTTTTAAATGTTTTAATATGTATGTTTTTGTATTCTAAGTGTTGAGTCATATTTCAACTTATATCTCATTGTAAAAGTATTTTTCTTTTACATCTGCCATTTTCTAGAAACCTAGTGTGCACCATTTTAAGTACTGTTCTCATAATTCTCACTCATTTACTTTGCTTTAATTTGACTTTACCCGCCTTGGCCCTCTTTCTAATCCCTTTCTCTGTACTACCTATAATACCAATATCCTTAGCCTTAAAAATTAAAAAAAAAAAAAGAAAAGAAAAGAAAAAAGCTATAAAGTACATTGTTTCCGAAAATGCATTAGTTCTGATGTTTTCAACTTTTTTTTTTTTTTTTCGATGTACGGTCTCACTCATTCTAGCCCAGACTGACCTGGAATTCACTATGCAATCTCAGGATGACTTCAAACTCACAGCAATCCTCCTACCTCTGCCTCCCAAGTGCTGGGTTTAAAAGCATGTGCCACCACACTCAGCTAATGTGCTGTTGTTTTCAAACCTTATGGGGACACACAAAAAGTGAGCAAGTGTGATCTCCTGGAGCTAAAAATACTGGATTTAAGAAATTATATATATATATATATATATATATATATATATATATATATATAATTTATTTACTTATTAGAGAGAAAGAAAGAAAGAAAGAAAGAAAGAAAGAAAGAAAGAAAGAAAGAAAGAAAGAAAGAAAGAGAGAGAGAGATAGGCAAATATAGAATGGGCATGCCAGGGCCTCAAGGACTGCAAATGAATTCCAGATATATGTGCTGTCTTGTGCATCTGGCTTATATGGATGGTAGGGAATTGTACCTGGGTTTAAGGCTATTTGGTATGGGATACTTAGCCAGATGAACTCATTTTAGAAGCTGTTTCTTAACCCTTGATGTATATTTGTTTAGAGTAAATGAGCTAATTAATAAGACTGAAGAGAACATATGTTTTACACAAATACTTGCTGTAATTGAATATCACAATCATGATAAATATCTGTTATTTGCTATGTAATTTCCTTTGCATAAATAAAGATAGTTATACATTGTTGGGGTTTCCCCTAGGGCCAGCTCAGGAGGGACCACAGGGTCTCTGCTGAGTAGGGGAGAGAAGCGCAGAGTCATGATACAGACTCCAGGAGTTGGGTGGAAGCAGGCAGGTGGCGAGCTGCTGCAAACTCATTTATTCAAGGAAGGGTAGGGGGTTTTAAGGGGTTTGGCTGGCCAATGATTGTATGGGTTGTCCCCTTTTTGTAACCAATGACAGCCTGTCTCTGGACAGATCATCTCGTAGCAGGTTTCTCGCAAGCATGGGACTGTAGCTATTGTCATGCCAGGCCTGTGCAGGACACCATGTTCACAGAAGCCACTTCCTGATTTCTTCTGGCATCCAGTCTGGCTAGGGCCCCAAGTGATCATTACATCTGATGGTGCCTGTCTTAGGTTGCTCCATCTCATGGAGTCTTACCCATCATTGACTACCCACCATCCTGGTGAGAAAACCCAAGGGGTGTGGCCTGGTTTCTTTTAGCATGCAGTCTGGCTAGGGCCAAACCTGCATTGTGCCATACATAATACATTAACTCAGAAATATCTATCTTACTTCACACAAATTTTGTACAATAATCAATCACCATCAACTAATAGCACTTGTAGAACCATATGGTATATAATGTGGGCTGGAGGGATGGCTTAGCAGTTAAGGAATTTGCCTGCAAAGCAAAGGACCCAGGTTTGATTCCACAGGACCCATGATAGCCAGATGCACTAGGAGGCACATGCATCTGCAGTTGGTTTGCAGTGGCTGGAGGCACTGGAGGGCTCATTCTCTCTTTCTCTCTGCCAATAAATAAATAAATAAATAAATAAACAAACAAACAATAAAAAATTAAAAACTGGTAAAAGGGGGCCTTAGAGAACATAAGCCATGTATGCTTCTTGTGAATATAATATATACTACAAGAATTAATTCTATAACTCTTGAATAAGTCTTCACAGTGTAAGAATGTATTCAAAACATTTTCAGAACAGGGATAAGGGAAATTATGGTACCAACATGTGATGTGTACTTACAAAGTTTCTACTTATTAAAAAAAAAAATACAGAACAGCTGGGACTGGTGGCACACACCTTTAATCCCAGCACTCAGGAGGGAGAGGTTGCAGTGAGTTCACTGTGAGTTCGAGGCCACCCTGAGACTACATAGTGAATTCCAGGTAAGCCTGGGCTAGAGTGAGACACTATCTTGAAAAACAAACAAAAAACAAAATTACAGAAGAAATAATCATTTTGGTGCAAATTTCTATCATCAAATGTAAAAGTAGAAAATATTCACTAGCAAAAAGAGAACACCATTAAAAAGACAATTCATATGGCTGGGTTGTAACTCAGTAGTCGAGAACTTGCCCATCATGCAAAAGGCTTTGGCTTCAACTCCAAGTACTGCTAAAGAATCTAAATAGATAATTTACTATAATAGGCTGAATGAATAAGTATTTTAACGCATTGTTCATTCTCTCTTTAAGTAAAACACAATGCATATTCTCTTGTGTTAATTTTAGCAATCTCATAAAAACTAGTCACAGTTTTTACTCTAAATTTTGACATGGGGAAAATGGTCAGATCCACATAACTAAAACCTTTTCCTAAACCTAAATATTTTCAAAACATATGTCTTTACAGTTTTAGAAACACCATAAGCCATACAATATTAGTAATGCAATGACAATGCTGTGTTGATTCAAACTCAGGTAAAGTGTATTAAGCAACCTTACTGCCTATGTCTACCATGTGAAGTTAAACAAGCACTTTCCTGAGGTGGGGGAGAAAAGCTTACTATGCTCCTGTGTAGGTGATTTCCTTTTGCAGATATGCAGGAACAGAGAGAATATAAAAACACAGTGTTTCAGACTGTAAAGTATTCATGGGCTAAATATAATGTTAAAGTAAATTTTCCTACTGCAAGATGGGAAACAACCTCCCATAGGTCTGATGAGAATAGGAATACTGAGATTAGGTTATGGTTTGAAAACTTGGTGATTGTCAATTCCAGTAATACTGTTTATAAAATCAAAATATTATTGTGACATTATAGGGAAAATATTAAATTCTCTGGAAGAAAACTGCATGCATATGTTCAACCAGCCAACTTATTTTAGTGAGCAGCTACGTGTTCAGTCTTCAACATGTTATCAAGAAATTACTTTTTTGAATAATGGCACATCTAGAAGCTGTAGACTGTTACTAGAAAAATTTTCAGTACCTGGGATGGGATACCTTCCAGTGAGTTGTTGGCCAAGGAGGTCCCGGTAGCCTCCAAAACATTAAAGGCTTTTGCCAAAGCCCTTGGTTTCCCTTGAGAAACAGATAGTAAGACCCTATTGCTGAAGACATCTCTTGCCTGAGAGGCAAGGTCACTGAGAAAGCAAGGTGGTACTGAGCAGAAAACCTTCTCCCTGTAGACCAGCCAACTGAAAGCTAGAAAAAGCTGCACTGCATGCAGCGTATGGGAGACAGAAGTCATCAGCAGTGAAAACAGTGGATGCTGAATATTCAAGTTTGGCCAGACAGGCCCAATGACTGAATGGGTACAATAGTGGCATGTCTACTCTTGGGGTAACCAACTGCTCCATAATTGGACTGAAGGCCCTCTCTATGGAGGGAATACATACCTGGTACTGAAAAACCTAAGCAAAAGTCTATGGTAGGTGAGGTCATGAGCCTTAGGGGTATAAAGCCTGCTCTTGTCTAAATGTATATATTATTCCCACCAAGCTGCCCTGAAAATACTACACTTAATGTTCATATTCACATATTAACACTACTCTCACGTCTGGTTAGAGAAGCTTCTCTTTTCAGATGGTGATGACCACTGGGATGACCCAAAAGGCAACATAGTGCTGAGAAGAAGGGATGGAGGAGTGCACAGCACTGAAACACCTCTGTCACACCCTTCTAGGCTCAGGGACCATTGCGGAAGAGGGGGCGGATAGAATGGAAGAGCCAAAGGAAGGGTATGACTTCTTACAATGCAACTGCCCAGACAGAAATTGTCCTCAATATCCATGACCTTGCAGTGCCTAGCAATACCTCCGCAAGACCCTCAAAATAGAAAAAAAAGATGATGACATCAAATTAAAAGAGAGACTAATGGAGAGGGGGAGGGGATATGATGGAGATTGGAGTTCTAAAGTGGAATGGGAGGGAGGGGAAGGAAATATCAGGGTTTTTTTTTTTTTTACGTAAGTATAGAAATTGTCAATAAAAAATAATAATTAAAAAAGAAAGAAATGAATTTGGCAACATACAAAACTGTGTGGGCAATAAATAAAAAGAAAATCACCACAGAAAACAGTTGATGATATCACAGAAACAGAAGAAAGATGATAATGATTTGGTTTTCCTTTAATTCCCATTTCCTTAAAAGTACATAAAACAGATTCAAATAATAACAAGAGTCAAAAGGGTGGCATGCATCTTTGAATTTACCAACAATCCAGCAGTGAGAAAGATTGATACATTCAATGTAGCATATGGAAACATCAACTTTATCTCTACAAGAACTCAGTTAATTACCCTTGAAATGGAATTGTAAGCCTGAGTCAGGCAAGATTAATTTAGGTGTATGGAATTAGCAGGAATACCAAAGAAAGTAACAACTCTGTAATTTGGTAAAATTTACAAACGTGCTTCTCCATTTTCTTCCTCATGTGTTCTCCCCAATTCAAACTCTCAAATTTTCGAGTTGTTCAAACATACTATATAAAATTTGCATCACCTGGACTACAATAGACTAACTGTATAGAGTCTGGCTTTAGCTTGCTTGATAGCATCTCAAGTGACATACAAACAAATAATTTCCCCATCACTTGAAGAGTATATATTTAATCAATAATTAAAACCATGTTTACTATATGATCAAAATGACATTTATTAAGGTAATTTGTAACAAACTATAAATGACATGGGTTACTCTTGAAGGTCTTTGTGAGGTAAGAAGGTTTCATTTGGCAATACAGAAAAGTTATACTGAATATAGGTATCTGAATTTATAATTCCTGAAGCATTCAGGACAGACACTTTGAATCATAGTAATTTCTCTATTTCCTTCCCATTATTCACTTTCTGCTCAATTTATCATACCATAATAACCAGAATCAAATATTTTGTGTATATTCACATGACAATATTAAAATTAGTGATGAAAATGAGGCAACATTTGTGTGTGTGTGTGTGTGTGTGTGTGTGTGTGTGTGTGTGTGTGTGTTTTCCACTGGACCTGGAGGGTATGGTAAAATAGGGTACAGTCTTGAGAACACGCGCTTGGCTTAGCAATCCAAAATATCTCCAGTTGGAAATATGGGTCCTGCTTGTTGAATGTTCCAGGTTTTCAAGAAAATCTGGCATTAGGCTTCTGTGAAAAATATGCTAATGCTTAGACATTGCCAATGAATTTGCTTAAAAAATAAAAACTGCATCAGAGAAAGAGGAAACTTCAGCCTACACTTTGTGAGAAACACAACACAGCAGTGAAGAGGTCCAGAGTTCTGCCCTCTGCTCTTTTGTGCTGGGGGAATGTCCATAAATTTCTCTCTTTTTCCCACAGGTACAAAGAACTATTATAGACCAAATTGTTTTGTGAACACATTTTATACAAAATATTTTAATCTCTTTTTTAATTTTCTCCTGTTAAATTCCCCATTGACTTAGAGAAATATTGGGTAATTGGGTTTTCCATGTTTTATTCAATGACTGGAAAAAGCACTGTTTCAAACACTAAAAATTGGTTGAGGTCAACATATATACTTCCCATAGACTTTACCTAAGCACAAAAAAGACACCTAGATTAATAGAGAGGCAACCTCGTGGTTATATTTCAATAAAGTTCAGAATGAAGGAGAGTTAATAGTGCTGAGAAAAATATTTGATGTGCTGAGTTTGAGGGTCAGAGGATGCCTCAATGAGAATCTTAGACTTGGACAAAGACCTAAGGTTGATGAGTCAAGCACGTATCTAGAGGGAATTTGTTCCAGACAGGCAAAATGGAACACCAGTTTCCTGAAACAGAAATGTGACAGATATGTTTGTTGTTTAGCAAAACCAACAGGTACCCTGTGTGTTTAGAAAAAGGGAGATGATGTAATGTACGACTTGGGGATACCTCACACAGTTTAGGAAGGATTTGAGAGATGGACTTTCTTATTACATAGGGGCTTTCATAAAGTAATTCTTGGGCTTGGTATTCGACAAATCACAGAAATAATTTACTTACACTTCTTAAGCTTGGAATGTCCAAGATCAAGGCATTAGCAGATTCGGTACCAGTGAAGGTTCATTTCTCATAGATAGTGAAGCCTTGTCACATCCTCGTGTGGAAGAAGCTGCAAGGATATCCCTTCAGGCTATGATGAAGGGCCAGCAATCCCACTCAGAAATGTTTTGCTTATATATCTGTTTTTTTTTTTTTTTTTTAATCACCCAAAGCATTACCTTCTTAATATCAACTTTTGGGGATTCATGGATTCAGGTTAAATATATGAATTTTGAAAAGATACCAACACTCATGCTATAGCAGGGAGTTATTATTTTATGATTTTTTTAAGTAAAGGGGGAAAATAATTTCAACTTTTCTGTATCATTAAGAGATTGCCTAATCTCCCGTCACTTCTTTCAGTTTTTAATTTATGTATTTTTAAAACTGCTATGCTAATCGTTCAGACATATAGAATATCCTGTATTTCTGGCATTGTTTCTCATTTTGCAGTCTGCAGATTTCTATGATAATATTTTCATTTTTTATCTTTTAATACAAATTTATTATCACATATAGATAGAACAAACTTTTATCTTTTTTTTATTCAGGTGTGCAGTGATTTTTTAACTCATTTCAAATAAAACTGAAATTTAGTTTTCATTTTTAGTTCATCTTTACTTAGTATAAGTATTAATAGGTATAGTTTTATAGGTGTCACCTTGCTATTAATTTTTGATTTGACTGTATTTTTATTCATGAATCTCTCCATTTTAATTCATGTATTTTGATAATCTCTTTATAGAACTTTTCATGTATTTATCTCTCTGTGTATGCACACACACAAACACACACACACACACACACACACACACACACACACACATATATATTGATTTGAAATTGTGCTTCCATGAATAACCATTACTTGCTTGAATTAGCATTATGACATTAAATGTAACAATTGTACATATGCATACATATATTTTTACATAAGCAATGCTGAACAAGTGGCATCCTTACCATTCCTTGAAAATATATTTTTACACATCCTAGCTACCTAGATACCCTAGATTATACATACTATATATATAATATATGTGTGTGTGTGTAGATAAAATTTCAAATATTTTTTCATAGTGATTCTAAATGACATCAAGTTGACAAGACAAAAAATATGTAAAATTCTAAATATAATTTTGCAATCAACTGATTTTGGGAATTTAAGAACAACAGAAACATTTTATGTTTAATCAATTATTATTTCCTATTTCTGTATAGATATCTGAATTTCTACATCTTTCATTCCTTTTTTGTTTTAAGGTTATTTCTTTACTATTGCATTTTTCAGGCCCACCATAGGCTTTTTTTTTTTTTTTAAGTTTCCTTTAATGCAACTTGTTTCTTTCACTTTCAATTTTGCTGATATATTGACTAGATATCGAGTTCTAACCTAAAAGCATCCTCTTTCTGTAAATCTTCTTTCTGATTGCATGTCACTCAATTCTGACCTCCATTTTTTTTCTCTGGAGTACTCCATTTTTTCTTTGGCATGATAAGGCATTTTTGAGTGTATTTGTTTTGCAGATTTGTTAATTTTGGTGCTCAGTATTTGGAATGTGAAAGACAGTTACATTAATATTTTGTCTCCTCCCTCTGCAACTCTGTTTTTCTGATTTTCTTTTTCTCCCTTGTGATGGTTAGTCTTGTAAACTTGATGTGATTTAGAATCACTATGAAAAAAAAAATTGAAATGACTTTGATGAAGTTATTTAAGGTGGGAAAACCAATCAATTTGCGTGGAGCATGCTGGACAGGATTAAAAGGAGAGAGCTAACTGAGAATAAGCATCCATTGCTCTCTGCTCCTGATTATGAATGTAATGTGTCCAGTTGCTTCACAGTCCTGCCACCATACCTTCCATGGTGTGATGGACTGTAACATCAAACTGCAAGTCAAAATAATCTCCTGAGAAGCAATCCACCCAGCAGATCTAGCTGTTAATGTGAATCTTTGCACTATGCACTGTGATAATAGAAAAGGTGTCATGAGAATAAAACCCCACCCACAGAAGGCTCTAAATTGGAAGAATGCCAATTCATTTAAAAATAAGCAAACATAACTGAGAATGTTACAGAGGAGAGGGGCTTCCCTGCTTATAAAAAACTACCTATTCAGACAGAAGCAACTGGGACTGTGGTTGAAGGAGGTCAGGTTGCATCTCAGGCTGAGAGAAGTGCTGTGCAGTGTGGTCCAGGTGATACTGGTTTTGGAGGCATGAAAAGATGCTACATTGAGGGCATCATGGAAGTCTCATGCCAGGTTCAAGAGACCTCATGGGGTCAGGCATTGTGAGCAGACCAGAACCCCTACTAGACAAAAACCCAGAAGTCACTGTATGTAGCTATGAAGGTAAACTTTAAGATGTAGTGGAGATCCAAGAATGTTATAGAGGTTAGAAGATAGATGTTGGCTGCAAAAGCCAGAGGCCCTGAATCGAGCTGCACTGAGAGAAGCTATGAATGCTACGGACATATGAGCTTCAGGGATAGGGCTGGTCAATCCCTTTACAGCCCAGATGACTCTACCACAATCCTTAAATGCCAAACATAATGCTGAAAATATTTTGCCATGGCATGTTAGGTGAATGTAAAATGATTTTTGTTGGGCTGGAGAGATGGCTCAGTGATTAAGGAGACTGCCTGCAAAGCCTAATAATGCCTGTTTGGATCTCCAGGTCCCATGTTTAGCCAGACAATAAACGTGATGCAAGTGTGCAATGTTGCACATGAGCACAAGGGGCCACACACATCTGGAGTTCGTTCACAGAGGCTGAGAGGCCCTGGTGTGCCCATTCTCTCTCTGCCTCTGCCTCTTTGTCTTTGTCTCTCTGTCTCTCTGTCTCTCTCTCTCAAATTAAAAAAAAACATGATTTTTGCTGTAAAAGGGGTTTTTAATTTTTTAAATCGTTTCGTTATTTGGAGGGAGAGGTGAGAGAGAGAGAGAGAGTGAGAGAGAGAAAATATATGAAAGAATTGGCATTCCAGGGCCTCCATCCACTGCAAATGAATTTCAGATTCATGCTCCACTTTGTGTATATGGCTTTATGTGGGTACAGGGGAATTGAACCCAGGTCATTATGCTTTGTAGGCAAACATCTTAACTCCTGATCCATCTTTCCAGCCCTATAATAGGATTTTAATGTTATATTTAAAAGGTTTCCAAAGTGTTGGATAAGAAACTGTTAAGATAAGACCATGAGGACTTTTGAAAATGAATACATTTTGCATTTTGATATGGCCATGAGCCCATGAGGAAAACAGATGGAAGGTTATAGCTTAAAATTGATGTGTTTAAAATATGTATTTTCAGAAAAAGCAAGAATAACTTTTGAGATGTATGAATCTCAGAGTTAATCTCTTCTAGTATTGTAGCATAGTAAGTATCAGATAGCATCCTTTTTCTCTAAGTTGAAGGGCATCTTTGATATGACAAAATCTTTTCAATTGATGAATCCACCCAGATTTAGACTTGTTTCTATATGCTTTTCGTTCTCAAAACCTCCTTGTGGAATTGTTTTGTAACCAATTCTTAATTGTACTTATCATGAGTCAAAGTCCTTGATAACAGTATGTGTCTATCCTTGGGAGATAGAGCTTATAAAGTTTTGTTTTTCCCCTAATTTTAGATAATTCAGAACTTTTTTTAGAAGGACATAATAGATGTTTTCCAAAAGTGTTTTATAATAAGCTCTTATAAAACTAGAGGCAGTATTTAGGCTATCAAAGGTGAAAACTTCAGTCATTTTTGACAATATGTTTATTTATTTAATTTTGGTTTTTCAAGGTAGGGTCTTTCTCTAGATCAGGCTGACCAGGAACAAATTATGAAATCTCAGGCTGGCTTTGAACCCATAGCTATCCATCTACATCTGCCTTGTCATTGCTGTGAATAAAGATGCATTCCATCACATCAAGCTCAATGGGTTTATTATAACCATCACTCCTGATGATTGAAAATCACAGATAAAATGAAAGTGTTGCATAGTAGGGCAAAGTTTAAAATTGTTTTAAATATTTGTAATTTAGTAGGGATGACCTAGATAGGAACACATATTTGTCATAGAATTCTCCCTAATGCTATCATTTCCTGACAAGTAAGGCTCTAAGTCCAAGAAAAAAAAAAAAGTGTTTCTAAAAAATCTATTCACTGTCTGAAATGATTTCTTCAATTTAAGGATAAAGCATATCTCTCTTTGCTGTTTTTCTTCAATGTCAGATTGGGATTTTTAATTATTTTGTGGACTAGGTAAGGCCACCACAAATTTTGACTGTGTTAATGGTGGTCAATGTGATCAATATTTATCATTTCTTCATTAGTAATTGTGAACATTACTGTATGAACATATGGCGTATTGGTGATTTTTCGATTGCTTAGTCTTCATGTGGTCCTTCACCACATCTGCATCCACTGTGGGGTCATAAAGATTCTCGAGAACCTCGGCTGCACTTTTCAATCACACAGATATTCACTCGAAATTCATGGTCTTTGATTTCACCTGGAAGTTACAGATACTGTAATGTAGAGTGAGCCACAGTTTGGTTTCTATACCTTTCAGCCCCCTTTGTCTCACCTACATGGCAGCATACTACTGTGTTGCTTCATAAAAATTCCAAATTACTGGGCCCATGCCAGGCTAAGGTTACTACATCCATAATTGTCTTTCTTTTGTTCTGGCACAGATTTATTCACAATGTGTTTTCTGAAAAAGTGGGAATAACTTCTGAGATGTGTGAATTTGATATCTCTCTGTCTTTGTAGTGCAGGCATTTGGGGTTGTGAATATTCCCCTTATGACTGCTTTTATTGTGTCCCATAAGTTTTGGTGGGTTCTTTTTTCATTATAATTCAATTCTAGAAATTTTACATTTTCTCTTTTGATTTCCTCCATGACCCATTCATTGTTTAAAAGAGTGTTGTTTAGTCTACAAGAGCTGGTAGAGTTCTTGATGTGTTTCTTGTTAATTTCTAGCTTTAAAGCATTGTGCTCTGACGTGATACAGGAAGTTATTTCAATTTTCCTGACTTTATGAAGGCAAGCATGATGTCCTAATATATAGTCTATTTTAGAGAAGGTTCCGTGGGCTGCTGAAAATAGTGTGTATTCTTGTAGAGTTGGGGTGTAAAGTTGTGTAGATGTCCTTTCGGTTTAGGTGATCTATGGTGCTGTTGAGCTCTATTACTTCCCTGATGATTTTCTGCTTGGATGATCTGTACATTGATGATAGTGGAGTATTGAAGTTTCTGACTATGATGGTGTTGGTGTTCATTTCTGTTTTGTTGTCAAGTAGGTTTTATTTTATAAATTCAGGAAAATGCTGGAAAGAATAGGCATGGAGAGTTTATATCTCAACACAATAAAGTCTATTCATAAAGCTCCTAAAGTCCAAATAGTACTTAATGTTTAAAGAATCAAGGAGTGATAACATTTTTGCTTTATAAAGTCTATATTATATTTGTATTGTTATAATCATACATTTTAATAAAATACAAAATATATAACTGTGTGAAAACATTTTTATTATAAATAAAAATAAAAAATAAAGGGCTGGAGAGATTGCTTAGTGGTTAAACACTTGCCTGTGAAGCCTAAAGACCCCAGTCCAAGGCTCAATTCCCCAGTACCCACGTAAGCCAGATGCACATGGTGGCACATGCATTTGGACTTCATTTGCAGTGGCTAATGTCTAGGCCCTGGTGCATCCATTCTCTCTCTCTGTCTCTCTTCCTTTCCCTGTCTCTAATAAGTAAATAAATAAAATAAAATAAAACATTTTTATTTGCAAAGAAAAAACCATTGAATTTTTATTTACATTTTATTTCACTAGAATTTCTATCAACATGTTAAAAGAAACTGTTAATGTGAGATTAATTATTGCATTTAATAAGTATTCTACAAAGGGTAATTAAAAACTATTTATGGGCTGGAGAGATGGCTTAGCGGTTAAGGCGCCTGCCTGCTAAGCCTAAGAACACTGGTTCCAATGTCCAGCGGTTCCAATTTCCAGGTCCCACGTTTAGCCAGATGCAAAGTGAGGCAAGGGTGCAATGCCGCACTTGTCCACAAGGGGGCGCACGCATCTGGATTTCGTTCACAGCAGCTGAGAGACTGCTGGCGCGCCCATCTCTGTCTCTCTCTCCCTCTCTGTCTATCTCTCTCTGTCTCTCTCTCCAAAAATAAATAAAAAATAATTTAAAAAATTAAAAAAACTATTTATATACATTTTATATATCAAAGTAATTATAAATAGGATATTATTGAAAATAAATTATATATGTGGATTATTCTAGAAAGATGACAGAGAGATGCTTGACTGCCAGAATTATGAATGAATAGCATTTTTGTTTATATTTACCACAAATATTAATGTAGGTTTTGATTTACTGAATCAACTTTTTAAGTGGATCTTTTTCTTAAAATTTTATTATATTGGCAAAGTATGTGTACAGAAAACTTCTGTTTAATGTTCAATAAGCAGTGTTTCTTTCTTGTCTGTCAATGTTTTAACTGTATTATTATAGAAACTGCACTTCCTATCAAATGTTCCAGCTTTCCTGTGTGGGAAAATCAACTGGAACTATTGAATTATTTTCCAAAATTTAATTTTGATTCTGTCTTTCATTGATAAGAACAATAGGTGAATTATAGGGAGGCTGTGGGAATAGTAATCTCATTGTTGATCCTTTTACTTCTTTTTTCTATGATAGGTGTATAGTTTCTTCTGTATAGCAGTGATAATATAGCTGATGTAATTATGGTATGGGATGATTTTTATTTTTATTGAAGCTCACAGTTATACAGATTTCAGTATATAAACATTGGATAGGTTGATTCTGGCTCCATAATGAGAGGTTTCATCTCTTTCCTCCAAACTTTCCCAAAGAATCCTACCATCCACGAACCAAGAATTTAACACATGACCTTGGGTGAATCCTTTCCTGATCAAATAATAATACTTTATCTCAATTCCTCAAAAGCTCATGATCATCACATAATGTGAAATACATTAAGTGCAGATCCTATAATCTCGAAACAGTTTCAACATTGTTCAAAAGTAAAGTTTCCTTTGGGATTGTAAAGCCCTACTATTTAAGTTACATATTTGCAATATATAAAATACAAAGCAAGCATTCTCATTATCAAGGTGTGGAATGGGAGCATGGAGGGGTGGAATCAAATCAAGACCTAAAACAAGTAGGGAAAATATTAAAAGCAGTATCACTATGTCTGGTATTCAGGACAAAAGGTGACATTACATAAGTTTCAACAGGTTTGGATTGTTCATCCCTATAGTCTAACCATTTGTAGCCCACGTAGCCTCTCCCTTTGTCTAGGTACATTAAAACTTTCCTTGATAGGTAAACCAAATATCCTGGGGTCTGCATTGCAGGTTCCTTTATCACTTCTTACACTCTACATCAGTGGACACCTGAAATTACCCCAGTTTTGTCACACATTGCCTTGACTTTCTTTGAATTCTGGTAGACCCTGATGGATATCATTTGTTATTGGGCCTGGGCATTGTGATGTTATGGCTATCTCCCCTTTTCCAGAGCTAGACTCATTCTCTTTCTGCTTTCTGCAATGTATTGTTGAAAGGAGTCATGTGCAGCCTCCATTCTTGTTATGCTTTCCCCTGCCATCATCAACTCTCAGCCAAAATAAAGCCATTCCTCCTCTTGGCTACTTTTGGTCAGGTCTTTGTCTCAGCAAAGTGAAGGTACCTGTAACACATGAACAATGTCAGGTTTTACATCAGAATTAGCCCAGCACCCTTACTCAAGAATCATCTGCAAAGACTCAGACAACTGATAAAATTTGGACACATTCTTTCCTAGAATGTGACATATATGGTCCCTAGTGGAAATCTAAAGTTCTGTTACCATCTGGGCTGTCAGGAGCACAGTCTTCAGTTTACACATTCCACTCAGCATGCTGGTCTTCTGTGTTCCCATGAGATTCACCCACTAATCTCTAATAATAGAATTCTATGCTTTCTCTATTCTGTTTCTTCAAACTCTTCCAATTTAGTCTGACAAACATTGTACATACATAAGAACCATATGGTAAAACAGTCAGAACAAAATCCCATCTGTGGTACAAATGTTCCATATTAGTTACTTTACCATAACTGTGAAAACAATATCCAACATAAATAACTGAAAAGAATAATGGTTTCCTGTAGATGATTGTTCTAGAGATATCAGTGCACAGACCTTGGCTCCACTGATTCTGGGTGCATAGTGAAGCCGATCATCACAAAGGTTTGGGTATGTAAAAGAAGAGGCTGCTTACTTAATGCAGACAAGAAACAAGGAAATGGGGGCAGAGATTGGTAAGTGGAAAGATGATGTTCCCACGCCCTATTTATTTAAGATCCTTTCTTATAACTTTCCAGAGCTCCTTAAGATAGCATCATCAACAAGGGACCAAATATTCAATGCATGAGCATGTGGGAGACATCTTAACCACGTTCCACTTTTCATCCTTTCTACCACAGTCACTACAATTTTATTCTGGTAAATATTTGGTCATCTCTAAATTGTAGAAAGTAGCATTTAGTTTGTTCTTTCTAAGGATCTAACTTACTTTATTATTTGGTAAAGCAACAAACAATTCAAAATTTTATACTTTAATTAGTGATACAAATTTTTCTATTAATTGAATAAGCAATTTTATTTGAAATATTCATAAGCAAAAAGTCAAAGTAAATTCCTTTTAGGACAATTGTTGTACATTAACTGAACCACTTGATTAAACACAGTTAACTTGTTAGCACACAGATCTGTATGAACCTTGTAATTTAGACATACAGTTGCTAATGATATGTAAAGCCTCTTTTGTTATTTTCACTGATATTAAGGCCATTTCCATACTTTGCAGTTCATTGTCTACATAAAAGGAGACTGCACAACCAAGTGAGAAAATCATTCTAATTTGGTAGGTGGTGGCAGGTGCAAACCTCATGGGCTTCTTCTGGCAAAAATGTAGCCTGGTAACAGAGAGTTTAGAAAACCAGATTCAAACTACACAAAATACAAATAGAAAGAAATAATTTAAAGGCAAATATCTGGTAATTTCTATAGAATTCACTAAGTCCTACTTCAAGGCTATTGCTGACTCTTGACCCTAGGGAATGCCACCAAGAATCAAGAGAAGTACTGTGATGCAACACAGGAATTTTAGCACTGTCTTGATAAATTCATGAAATTAGCATGTATATTAGAGCTTGAATTCTCAAAAGAGACAAGAGAAAAGAGAGTCATTACTTTGTGACTGTGCATGTGTGTGTGTGTGTGTGTGTGTGTGTGTGTGCGCGCGCACGCTCACCCGCGCATGTGCATGCACATGTTTGTAGGAAGAACCCACAGGGTACACAAACACCTTTAAGAGCGCAATGACATTTAATATAGCTTCAAGGATCAAAGAAGGGGTTCTATTAATTAATTACAAAATCACTTTCGTGCTCATTTGTGAATGCCTGGTGATTTATTTCTCAAGGGAAGTTGTAAAACAAATGGAAATGCAGCCTTAACCAAATGTAAACCATCCATAAGTCTGTTCAAAATCTTATTAGCTCAAACTACCCTTTTCCTCTTTCTGATTGTACAGGTTACTTTCTCATTGCTGGAAAAAGATAGCACCCCATCCCCAAAGAAGCAATTTATGGCAGAAAGAAAGTCTTTAAATTGCTTATGGTTCCAGAGAGTAGAGATCATGATGGCAGGGAATAGAACAGGCCAGGTCTGGAGGCTGACATCTCATCTCATACCAGGAGATAAAAAGCAGAGGAAACAGCTTTAAAACCTAAAGGCCTGCCCCTACTGGCTCACTTTCTCCAGTAAGAAACTACATCCTAAAGTTTGTGCCACCTTCAGCAATAGAACCACCAGCTGGGGATTAAGTATTCAAACACATGAGGCTATGGGGAACATTTTAGATTTAAAGAACCACAGTGCTTATGAGAAAATGGGCTAATATTTCACAAGTAAGTTCCTTAGCTTTCTTGTGAATAAAAACATCTAGGAAACTGAAGGCTTTCATTTATGCAAACAAATGCACTTAAAATGATGCTAACCCCATAAATAAAGTTGATAAATAAATAAATACAAATAGAACCATAGATGATATATGAAATAATATACAATGATTACAAGCAGTATAATGATGAAAATGAATCAAGTTTGGAGAATTTTATCAAGTCACTGGAATCAAGAAAAAAAGACTCAAGTGAAAACATTTAATATTTATACTAAATAAAACTCATTGAAAATGCAGCAGGATATATGATATGTAGAAATATGCTTATTAAATCAGGTAATCATTTGCTAGGAAATAGAAAGGCAAAGAAATACTTAGTGAAAAGATAGGAAAAGCCACAATAAACTGTAAACAAAATATGAAACATGAAGGAAAGCTTATGTGAAATTAACATGGAACAAATATAGAGAGGAAGGAATAATGGTATAGAAGACAGGGTAATAATAGTTGATATTCATGTATATTCAATGAACAAAATGGCATGGTAAAAAGAATACTTAAAACCACTCACACTTATTGTGATCATTGAATATCAAAGTTTTCAATGACTTCAAAAAAGAACTTAAGGTTTGGGGGGACACCTCAATGGATATAAGTGCTTTCTAGGTAAGTGTGAGTACCTGAGTTTGGATCCAGAGACACATTCAAAGTCAGAGGCAGTCACAGGAGTATATCTGTAATTCCAACAGGGCTACAGTGAGATGGAAGGCAAAGAAGAAGAATGTAGCAGACAGCTTCAGGTTGGCTGAGATGAACTTCCAGACCAGGCACAGTTATGGAGGAAGGGATATTATTTATTGAAGCTTACAGATCCAGGGGAAGTTCCATAATGGCAGAAGAAGCTGGCCTGCCTTCACAGGGCCAAGCAAGAGAGAAAAAACAACCAGCCACACAGCACACAGAGCAAAACCACAGCCAAAAGAGTCACACAACACACTTCAGGAACTCCTATTAGGCACATTTGCATATCTTTACAATGGAATCTCAAACCCACCATTAACACCTTAAGACCGGCCCCCAGTGACATTGCCTCTAGCAAGGTGACTGCAGATGCAAACTATAAATTAATAAAACACTGAATATATTGGGACCATATATTCAAACTACCACAAAGAATTTCTAGAAACATTCAGGACAGCTAGTTGAGTAAGCTCTATACCATGCTGTCATGAACAACAATGAGAGTGCTGCCTTAAGCAAGGTGGAATGTGAGGACCCAATGACAGAGATTATTCTTTGACCTCCCATTTACACCATGACATGCATGCACCCACACTCACACAACACACACTCATCCACCTTCTCTCTCTCTCTCTCTCTCTCTCTCTCTCTCACACACACACACACACACACACACAAGAAGAAAGCAAAAAGAGGAGTAGAGGGTTGGGAGGGGGCAGAAGAGAAGGATGAAATAAATTGGTCTTTGTTGTCAGCTGGATAAAGAGATAGTAACACTCCCCTGTGTGTTCCAAGGGTGTTTCCAGAGAGGATTGACATGTGTGTCCTTGATGGGGAAACAAGTACTAAATGAGGGGTTATTATTAGGTCATTAGGAGAATTTTTTTTTTTTCCTTCTTAAAGGAAAGAAATCAGTTCAAAGATAATTTAAGAATTTTTTTTTAATCAAAGTAAAGCAAAGAATTTTGAGTGGGCTATGATAAAGAGGGCAGGGACATAGTAACCCAGTTGGGGCTTTGTAATAAACTTTAAACAAGATTGTTATGAATATGCATATGATAGGTAGTGAATCCATGGTGTAAGCTTACCTTTAGGCCCTTGCAAATCCTGGTGGATTATATCTCCCTTTAATGGTATTTTTTCTAGGAGATTCTAGAAGTGCCCCTGTGGTAGTTGGAATAGGTGTCCCCCAATATATTCAGTGTTTTATTAGTTTGTAGTTTGCATCTGCAGCCACCTTGCTGGAAGCAGTGTCTCTGGGTGGATCTTAAGATATGGTGGTGGGTTTAGGATTTCAATCTAAAGATATGCAAAGTGTGCCTAGTTGGAGTTCCTGAAGCGTGCTGTGCTATTTTTTTTTTTTTTTTTTTTTTTTTTTTGCTTGGGGTTTCTCCTTGTGTTTGATCCTGTGAAAGCACTGAATATATTGAGGACCATATATTCTTCTGCCATTATGGAACTTCCCCTGAATCTGTAAGCTTCAATAAATCCCTTCCCTTCCTCCATAATTGTGCCTGGTCTGGAAGTTCATCTCAGTGAACATGAAGCTGTCTGCTACAGCCCCCAAGAGGAGCATCCAAAGCACAAGATAAATGATAATGGAATGAACCAAAGTCTCCTGAGGATATAGACCCTTAGTTAGAGAATGAGTGTGGGGAGAATGGCCTGGCTCCTTACTTTGCTGATATCATAGGTACAACCTACCTGCTGGCAATAACAGTAAAGGGTTATTTTGCCATTCTGCCATGAGGAGACACAGCCACCTAGATGCAGATGCACTTTGTTTTTCGGTTTTCTGAGGTATGGTCTCACTCTAGTTCAGTCTGACCTGGAATTCACTGTTGTCTCAGGGTGGTCTCAAACTCACCATGGTCCTCTTACTTCTGCCTCTAAAGTGCTGGGATTAAAGGTATGGGCCACCATGCCCAGCAACTGTTTGTTGTTGTTGTTGTTGTTGTTGTTTAAATTATGCCATGTCTAACTCCTTTTGGAGGCCTTGAAATATCTTATGATTTATTTCATGATTGTTGTTTAAGAGATTTTATTTTAAAATTTTTAAGATTTATTTTTATTCATTTATTAGAGATAGAGGGAAGACAGAGAGAGAGAGAGAGAGAGAGAGAAGATAATGGGCCTGCCAGGGCCTCTAGCCTCTGCAAATGATCTCCAGATGCATGCACCACCATGTGCATCTGGCTAATGTGGGACCTGGAAATTTGAACCTGGATCCTTAGTTTACAAGCAAGCATATTAAAGGCTAAGCCATTTTTCCAGCCTAAGCATTTTTTTAAATTTTATAATTAGTTTTCATATTGACAGCTCCATCTAGGGTTCTATAGGAGACTAACACACTACACAAACAGAGAACAGAATTGAGGATCTCCCCAGTATTCCCAGCTCCCAACATTATTTTCTACGTAACAGAATTATCAAAAGGGGGCTGGCATCCCTGATGGAATGAGGTTGGAAGACAGCAGACTAACACATGATCAATATCTTGAAAATTTTCCATAAGTGAATGAGTTTCTGTGTGTTGGACTTGTCCACACATATCAGACTTCAACTTCCTTGGCTTTCAATGTAAACATAATAGGAACTTTTCAGGAAAAGTCCATGTTTTAGCATATTAAATAGGTATATAATGGGTCAATTAATACATTTTATAAAATCTGAAAATATGAATTACTTCCAAATATATACCATTTGTTCTTTTCCAGGTATACATTCTAAAATGTTTGCTTATAAATGTTATTATTTCCCATGGATCATGATAAGGTTGATAGGCGTCACCTTTATAGTGTTAGAAATCTCTACTAGCTATGGGAAGATAGGTAATTGAGGACAGTTGAATATCTGAAAATATGTAAAACCTGTTGATGAACTTTGTCTTTAGGAAATCAATTCATTTTAAGAAACCAGGTCTTATAGTGAGGACTTTGATCCATTTGGACTTGATTTTTGTGCATGGAAAAATGTGTGCATCAGTTTCATTTTCCTGCATATGGTTATGCAGTTTGTCAAGCACCATTTGTTAAAGATGCTGTCTTTTATCCAGTCTACATGTTGGGGCCTTTGTCAAATATCAAGTAGCTGTAGTTACTTGACCCAAAGTCCAGATCCTCAATTCTGTTCCTTTGGTCTAGCAGCCTGTCTTGATGCTAGTACCATGTTATTTTTATTACTATGGTTTTGTAGTATAACTTAATATCAGGTATGGTGATACCTCCAGAGATTTCTTTTGCCGAGGATATGCTTGGAAATCCAAGGCCTTCTGCCATTCCATCTGAATTTTGAGACCATTTTTTCTATCTCTGTGAAGAAATATGTTGGGATTTTTATTGGTATTGCATTAAATCTGTATATTGCTTTTGGTAAAATTGCCATTTTCACAATATTAATTCTCCCTATCCAGGAGTGTTGGGCACTAAGAGGCCCCGGTGTGAGGCCTAGTGGTTTTCAGCCTAGCTAAAGTTTAGGGACCTGTCCTTGGCCTACTCCCGCTTGTGAGGCCTAGTGAAACTTTCTGAGGCTGACTAGAGTTTAATGACCTGTTCTTCGCTTACTTCCACTTAAGAGTGACTGAGCAAGGCCTAAGCTGAAACTGCTTCTTCCCAGCTACTGCTGACGTGGTGAAATAATATTGGCCCTTACACCTTTCTCTCATCCTTTTCCCCAAACTCTTTCTTAAAATATATATACACTCTCATTACAATAAAAGTCGAGTCCCTGCTTCGACATGGCTCCCGGATCAGTGTGGTTTTTTCTCCCTGGTGTTTTGGGGGGGAGGGGTCTGAGCCGCCGACACCCGCCTTCCCGCTCAGCCATGAGAGGAGTGGCTGGCCCGGCTCTCTCTCTTCAGCTCTACCTGCAGGCGGAGAAGAACTGGTAGACTGGTGCCCATGTGAGGAAGGAAAAACACGGAAGTATGCTGACGGGCTAATCCGGACTGCGGACGGGTGTACCCTCATATGAAGTAGTCTTCATATCTAATAGTCTAACCTTTGCTTCTGTAACCTGTGCTTGCTTCAACATCTTTTCGTTCCTTTCTCTTTCCTTTCATTTCCGGGTGGCTGGCAAACCTCATCTGCGGCACCTGTATTTCTAAACGGGTCATACGTTCATGGTGGACACACCACGTGTTCAGACCTAGAGGAGACTCACCACGTGGGCAGACCTAGAGAAGACTCACCACGTGGGCAGACCTAAAAAGACTCACCACATGGGCAGAGCTGGAGGAGACTTTAAGCGTTTTGCCCCCTCATTTGAGTGGGGAATCTGTCCCAAAAGACAAAACAAACCTGATGGGGAGATCTGCTCAAGCTGTACTGTGTTTGGTATCATCGAGCCCATCCCCTAAGTACACAGGCTCATCTGGCCATCACGGATCTAAATCTAAACTTAATTCTACAGCATGTTTAGCTATTTTTTGGGCCTTTATGCTTGTGTTGTCCTCATGTGTATCACTATTGCCCTGATTTTCCAAAAACTCCTCCTACAATGTGGCTTAAAAGTAAAACAAAAACCTCTGTAGCTGACAGCTTCAGGTTCACTGAGATGAACTTCCAGACCAGGCACAGTTATGGAGGAAGGGATATTATTTATTGAAGTTTACAGATCCAGGGGAAGTTCCATAACAGCCCAAGAAGCTGGCCTTTCTTCACAGGACCAGGCAAGATAGAGAAAAACCAAGCTGCCAGCTACACAGCACACAGAGCAAAACTACAGCCAAAAGGTCACACAGCACACTTCAGGTACTCCTGCTAGGCATATTTGCATATCTTTACAATGGAATCTCAAACCCACACCTTAAGACCAGCCCCCAGTGACATTGCCTCTAGCAAGGTGATTGCAGATGCAAACTATAACTAATAAAACACTGAATATATTAGGGGACATATATTCAAACTACCACATTCCGCCCCTGGCCCCCAATAGATTTAGCTTCTGGCCCCCAATAGATTTATAACTATCACACATTGTAAATTGTACTCATTCCAATTTCAAAAGTTCTCATAGTCTTGATCAACTTAAGATAGTGAGTCCTGTAAATTCAAACAAGTTAAATACTTTCAACATGTAAAGGCACAGAGTAAAACATTTTTTAACTGGTATAAGGCATAACAAGGAGAAACTAAAACAATGCAAACTCAACCACCATCAACAGTCATCAAACTTCTGCAGTTCAAGTTCAATATAACCAGAGACTGACAGTCTCCAGGTTTTCCAATTCTGCCCCTCCAGCTGGGCAGAGTTGCCAGGGAAAACTTTCATCCCATGTCAACACTGCACTCCATGGTAGCCCTTTTGCACAGTCCTGGTATATCCAAAACATCTTCAGGTCTCCATGCAAACCATGGTCCATCTTCCAAAAGCTCTTCCAGCCTATTCCTGAGGGTCTTCATGCCCTGGCTCATGCCATATCTCAGCAGCAGCTCCTGGAACCGTGTGCAATTCATGACCACTCCATGCATTTTTCATATTTCCAAAACTAACACCAGGTGTGCAGGACACAGCCATATTCTTAATCCAGGGACAAAATAAATCATAGCCCTGAAAAGCAGGTTCCTTCTCCAGTCAGCTCTTTCCAAGAATTTGCATTTTTAACAGTCTTTCCTCAGGCATCCTCTCCATTGTTTTAATGTAAATCACGTCAGGCCACCTTCCTTCCACCTTCCTTAAGATTGCTAATGCGTGGAATGTCTTTCCATTTCCTTGTGTCTTCTGCAATTTGTCGCTCGAGTTTTTTATAGTTCTCATTGTAGAGATCCTTCACTTCCTTGGTTAAGTTTATTCCAAGGTATTTTATTTTTTTTGAGGCAATTGTGAATGGGAGAGATTCCCTGATTTCATCCTCTGCATGTTTGTTGTTAGTGTATAGAAAAGCTACTGATTTCTGTGTGTTTATTTTGTATCCTGCTACATTGCTAAAAGTGTTTATCAGCTCTAATAATTTGCTGGTAGAGTCCTTAGGATCTGTTATGTATAGAATCATATCATCTGCAAATAATGATAATTTGACCTCTTCCTTTCCGATTTGTATCCCCTTTATGAGTGCCTCTTGCCTTATTGCTATGGCTAAGACTTCCAATACTATATTAAATAATAGTGGAGAAAGTGGACACCCTTGTCTTGTTCCTGAATTTAGAGGAAAAGCTTCAAGTTTTTCCCCATTAAGTATTATGTTGGCTGTAGGTTTGTCATAAATAGCTTTTATTATGTTGAGATATGTACCTTCTATTCCAAGTTTCTGTAGTACTTTCACCATGAAGGGGTGTTGGATTTTGTCAAATGCCTTTTCTGCATCTATTGAGATGACCATGTGATTTTTGTCCTTCAGACCATTTATATGGTGTATTACATTTATGGATTTGCGTATGTTGAACCATCCCTGCATCTCTGGGATAAAGCCTACTTGGTCAGGGTGAATAATCTTTCTGATATATTCTTGTATTCAATACTAGTGAAAATGTCAATCTTACCAATGGGAATTCAAGCAATGGATACACCATTACATAAAGATGCAATCCCCATTAAATCCCCATTAAAATCCCAATAGCATTCTTCACAGAAATAGAAAAAACAATACTAAAATTCATCTGGAAACACAAAAAACCTCGAATAGCCAAAACAATTTTGCATAACAAAAATCAGGCAGGTGGTATAACCATACCCGATTTTAAGTTATACTACAAAGCCATAGTAACAAAAACAGCATGGTACTGGCACAAGGACAGACAGGTAGATCAATGGAACAGAATAGAAGACCCAAATATTAATCCAGACAGCTACAGCTACCTGATTTTTGACAAAAACGCCAAAAAATACTCATTGGAGAAAAGATAGCCTCTTTAACAAGTGGTGCTGGGAAAATTGGACATCTGTTTGTAAAAGGATAAACATAGATCCTTGTCTCTCTCCTTGCACAAGAATCAAGTCCAAATGGATCAGGGACCTTAATATCAGACCTGAAACTCTAAAAATGCTAGAGGAAAAAGTAGGGGAAACTCTTCAACATATTGGAATAGGCAAGGACTTTCTGAATATAACTCCAATTGCTCAGAGAATAAAAGCACTAATCAACCACTGGGACCTTATAAAATTACAAAGCTTTTGTACAGCAAAGGACACTGTGAATAGAGCAAAAGACAACCTACAGAATGGGAGAAAATCTTTGCCAGTTATTCATCTGACAGAGGATTAATATCCAGAATATACAAAGAACTCAAAAAACAGAATAACAAGAATTCAAACAACCCAGTTAAAAAATGGGCTACGGAACTAAATAGAGAATTCACGGAAGATGAAATACAGATGGCATATAAACATCTAAAAAAATGTTCTACATCCTTAGCCATCAGGGAAATGCAAATTAAAACCACTTTGAGATTCCATATCACTCCTGTCAGAATGGCTGCCATCAAGAAAACAAATGACAATAAGTGTTGGCGTGGATGCGGAAAAACAGGAACACTTCTACACTGTTGGTGGGAATGTAAGCTGGTCCAGCCACTGTGGAAATCAGTGTGGAGGTTCTTGAGACAGCTAGAAATAGATTTACCATATGATCCAGCTATAGCACTCCTAGGCATATATCCAGAGGACTCTTCTCACTTCCTTAGAGATACTTGCAAAACCATGTTTATTGCTGCTCTATTCACAATAGCTAAGAAATGGAAGCAGCCTAGATGTCCATCCACAGATGAGTGGATAATAAAGTTGTGGTACATTTACACAATGGAGTTCTATTCAGCAGTAAAGAAAAATGAAATTATGAAATTTGCAGGGAAATGGATGGATCTGGAAAGGATTATACTTAGTGAGGTAACCCAGGCTCAGAAAGCCAAACGTCACATGTTCTCTCTCATATGTGGATCCTAGCTACCAATGTATAGACTTGTGTATGAACTGGAACCAAAAATAGGTACCAGAAACCAGTAAGCGGGTAAAAGGCTATAAGGGAGG
Source organism: Orientallactaga sibirica (assembly GCA_036365145.1). Lineage (NCBI taxonomy): Eukaryota > Metazoa > Chordata > Mammalia > Rodentia > Dipodidae > Orientallactaga > Orientallactaga sibirica. The sequence continues at coordinate 81,522,963 of JAEOAD010000003.1, read as the reverse complement.
GAAGAAAGGGAAGGACTTAAGTGTATGGTAATACACATATGTAAGTAGAAGAACTGAGTACAGGGAGGGAATGGCCTAAGCGAGGCCATGGGAAGAGAATGCATACAAAAAGGGCAGGGGAGGGACAATCTAAACTCAAGATATTATCAATAAGACATATGTAAAACTACTTTTTGATTAAGGTCACGTCTAGAAGATGTAGACTGTTACTAGAAAATTTTCAGTACCTGGGATGGAACTCCTTCCAGTGAGATGTTGGCCAAGGAGGTCCCGTAGCCTCCAAAACATTAAGGCTTTTGCCAAAGCCCTTGGTTTCCCTAGAGAAATAGATAGTAAGACCCTATTGCTGAAGACATCTCATGCCTGAGAGGCAAGGACACTGAGAAAGCAAGCTGGTGCTGAGCAGAAAACCTTCTCCCTGTAGACCAGCCAACTGAAAGCTGGAAAAAGCTGCACTGCATGCAGCGTATGGGAGACAGAAGCCATCAACAGTGAAAATAGTGGATGCTGAATATTCAAGCTTGGCCAGACAGGCCCAATGACTGAACAGGTGCAATAGTGGCGTGTCTACTCTTGGGGTAACCAACTGCTCCATAATTGGACTGAAGGCCCTCTCTACGGGAGGGAATACATACCCGTACTGAAAAACCTAAGTAAAAGTCTATGGTAGGTGAGGTCATGAGCCTTGGGGGTATAAGCCTGCTCATGTCTGACTAAATGTATATATTATTCCCACCAAGCTGCCCTGGGGACACTACACTAAATGTTCATGTCCACATATTAATGCTATTCTCACTTCTGGCTAGAGAAGCTTCTCTTTTCAGATGGTGATGACCACTGGGACGACACAAAAGGCAACATAGTGCTGAGAAGAAGGGATGGAGGAGTGCCTAGCACTGAAACACCTCTGTCACATCCTCCAGTGGCTCAGGGACCATTGCGGAAGAGGGGGCGGATAGAATGGAAGAGCCAAAGGAAGGATATGACCTCTTACTATGCAGCTGCCCAGACAGAAATTGGCCTCGATATCCATGATCTTGCAGAGCCTAGCAATACCTTTGCAAGACCCTCAAAATAGAAGAGAAAGATGATGTCATCAAATTAGGAGAGAGACTAATGGAGAAAGGGAGGGGATATGATGGAGACTGGAGTTCTAAAGTGGAATGGGGAGGGGAGGGAAATATCAGGTGGGTTTTTTTGGTATGTAAGATTAAAAATCAATAAAAATTTAAAAAAAAAAAAAAAAAAAGATTGCTAATGCGTTGACAATAGAAGTTCCAGTAACCTAAAACCAGTCTCAGTGCCTCTGCTTTTAACTTGATTGAGGTTTTCCAACTTAAAATCTTAAAATCTCAGTCCGATATCTTTAGCCAAGCACATCAGTCCGTTACAAATTTAAGTTTGATCAAACTTTCTGGGCCTGGATAGCAGAACGTAGCCATCCCTTATGCCAGTAGCCCAGTTCCAACAAAGTCCTCAGCCATCTTTCCTTCCCCTTAGAAAGCTCATAAGCCAAGCCTTGAAGTTCAATACTGTCTGCACTTAGCATTCTCAAACTCTCATCAGAATCGTCCATAAAACTTGGCTTACCACTCCAGAAGGCATCTTCAGTTGCAAACACCAAGTCCATGCCCATTCCTCCAAAACAAAGGTTCCAAAAGACGAATATCCACACAGTCAGGTTCATCTCACCCACACTCCTCGGTACCACTTTACTGTAGCAGACAGCTTCAGGTTCGCTGAGATGAACTTCCAGACCAGGCACAGTTATGGAGGAAGGGATATTATTTATTGAAGCTTACAGATCCAGGGGAGTTCCCTTATTGGCAGAGGAAGCGGCCTGCTCTCCACAGGGCCAAGCAGAGAGAGAGAAAACCAACCAGCCACCACAGCACACAGAGCAAAAACTACAGCCAAAGGTCACACAGCACACTTTCAGGAACTCCTGCTAGGCACATTTGCATATCTTTACAATGGAATCTCAAACCCACCATTAACACCTAAGACCAGCCCCAGTGACATTGCCTCTAGCAAGGTGATTGCAGATGCAAACTATAACTAATAAAAACACTGAATATATTGGGACATATATGTTCATTTTTGCCCTTAACAAAAGCTATAAGGAAAAACTAAAACTGATTTTTAAAATCTTTTTCCTTCCAAGGCCGCCACCCAAGCCGCCACCGGCCGCCGCTGTCTTTTCAGCCCGTAAATGCCGCCTAAGGCAATTGTGCTCACAACCACTCCTCCCCCTCTTTAGCTTTGAAAAAAAAATATAGAGGACTTTATTAAAACTGGGTTACTGGCATACATTTTACTATCCAGTCCCAAAAAGTTTGATCAAGGTTAAATTTATAGTGGACTGATGTGCTTGACTAAAGATATTGGACTAAAATTTTAAAATTTTATGTCACCGCCCCTTGCCTCTCAGCGCCCCCTCAATGCTCTTAGCTGAGTGTCCCATGGGGCCTGAAGCGTTTACTTTAAAAAAAAAAAAATAGGCCTGAGCTGCCTAAATACCACAGTTAAAAATAATAAAATAAAACCACGGTTCTATTTTGTTAGTTTTCAAAACTGAGGCCATGATTAAGAGGGACAGCCGGGGCATTCGTATTACGCTGCTAGAGGTAAAAAACAAAAACAACAACAACAACAAAAAAAAACCCTGCTTTTCAAGTCTATATGGCTATATCCTACACACCATTGTCCCACCCTTCGCTGCCTTCCCATTAATGTAGGGCTGGAGGCAATCTGGCTTTTATCCATAAAGCAGCCCAGAAACAGGTCCTTTTACATATAATGGGCCATCCACCTCCAAACTCACTGTGAGCACATTCGCTCACACACTGGTCTACCTGACTTTATTGCTAATGGGGATTCACAGATAGACAAATTTATTGTTGTCCCCTCCTTGCCACCCTTAGAACAAACTAAACATTTACACAAATGCTCTATTTATCCCCCTTAATAATTCAAGCCCTGCTAGCTCAGACCAAAACATCTTCTGCTAAGCCCACTTCCTACTTAATGTCATTGGGGCTAATCTTAAGGTGTTAATGGTGGGTGGTTTAAGATTCCATTGTAAAGATATACAAAGTGTGCCTAACAGGAGTTCCTAAAGCTTACTGTGGCTTGGCTAAAATAATTTTGCTCTATGTACTGTGTGGCTAATTAATTTCTTTTTCTCTCTTTCTTGGCTCTATAAAGACAGGCCAACTATTCTGCAATTATGGAACTTCCCTAGATCTGTAAGCTTCAACATCATGGAAAAACTGCTAGCTGTCAGCCTGGATTGACCCTAACAATACATGTCTCATATCTTTTCTTCCTTGATTAATCATCCTAATGTTTTATTATTATTTTAGGTCATTCCAACCCATCTGATCTCCAAGACTTCACGGCCAAATGCCTTGCCATTTTACAGGCCAATGATTTTAAAGTGGCTCCAGAAAAGATTCAGACCACCATCCCCAGCAAGATTTTGGGCTCCATGTTATTCCTTAATACTGTCTCTCCTGTCAAACCCTAACTCCATATTGAAAAATTAACTTACAAATCTTGTCAGCCTTTCCTCCAGGTACCTCCTCTTAAAACTACAGATTTTATTTTAAAAGGACTAAGATTTATAATCCCTTTTACAGATTAATGTTACACACTATTCTCCTTTTAAAAAACTTAAATATATATTTCTCTCAGTTGATACTTTCTCCCATACTTGCTGGACATTGGCACATGCTGGGGAAAAAATTGAACATGCTATTTGCCAAGATGATTTAAATGCCATTTTCCAGCCTTAGAATTTTTTTAAATTTTATTTTTAAAACCAATAATGGTCCCTGCTTCATAAGCAGGACTTTTATAGGATCTCCCCAGTTTCCTCCTAACCTGGAAAATCTCACTTTCAACAGGCATCCCTGATAAATGAGGTTGGAAGACAGGCCATCATGGAAAAATATCTTCAAACTCTCAAGTCTCAATTTCAAAAACAAAAGGGGGAATCCCTACCCCCTATCCAACTTCAAAGTCATTATTAAATGTAAATATTATAAATTTTTCAAAGGAAAAGTCACTTTTACCCTTTTCAAAAACATTGGACCTCAGCTGTTACAATTAATCCATCTTATCAAATGGAGGGACCCAATAATACCATTTGTGGAGAGGACAGACCCCATTCTAAAAAGGTTTGAGGTTTAAATGTTATTTTTTCCAAGGAAAAAAACCCATTTAGGTACCAACAAGAGACTTAAAATATTTACCCCAACAAGGGGACAATAATAATCAACAGTTGAATATGTGACACCCCTGAAAACTGTTGATCTGTTTCTTCCCCAGGAACAATTGGATTTGTGGATGCTGGTACTTAAATGAGGCCAGAAAAGCTCCAGAAAGATTTGATTTTTGTGACTTCCAAAACAACCCCGTGTGGACCAGCTTACATGACATTTTCCTGCTACCTTCTCCAGTTTGTCAACCCCTTTGTTCCTTCTTCTTTTATCCAGTCTCTTGGGCCCTGTTTAAAAAGACTTTGGCAAATATTCACCAGCAGCTAGAGGCAATTAAACTTTATCAGATCCTCAATTAAACTTCATCAGGTCAAAATGTCTTGAGGTTAGTAACTCAAAAGCCTGGTTTTAACTCTTACTGGCTGTCAGGCATGGTGTACCTCCCCTGCCCTTTCATTTGCCAAAGATGGGTAAGATCTCAGACAGGCTGAGACAACCTAAGACAGGTCATGGAATGGATTTTCAATCTCTGAGAATGCTACTCAGTGACGGGAAGATTTCCAGAGGGGACAACTGTAAGACAGAGGCCATGACATCCACCATTCTTACAAAAACAAAGGGGAGATGTTGGGCCCTAAGAGGCCCCGTGTGAGGCCTAGTGGTTCTGAGCCAAGCTAGAGTTTAGGGACCTGTCCTTGGCCTACACCCGTTTGTGAGGCCTAGTGAAACTTTCTGAGCCTGACTAGAGTTTAATGACCTGTTCTTCGCCTACTTCCACTTAAGAGTGACTGAGCAAGGCCTAAGCTGAAACTGCTTCTTCCCAGCTACTGCTGACGTGGCGAAATAATATTGGCCCTTACACCTTTCTCTCCTTTTCCCCAACCTCTTTCTTAAAATATATATACACTCTCATTACAATAAAAGTCGAGTCCCTGCTTCAACATGGCTCCCAGATCAGTGTGGTTTTTTTCTCCCTGGTGTTTTGGGGGGGAGGGGTCTGAGCCACCGACACCCGCCTTCCCGCTCAGCCTTGAGAGGAGTGGCTGGCCCAGATCTCTCTCTTCAGCTCTACCTGCAGGCAGAGAAGAACCGGTAGACTGGTGCCCATGTGAGGAAGGAAAAACACTGAAGTATGCTGACGGGCTAATCCGGACTGCGGACGGGTGTACCCTCATAAATTATGAGGTAGTCTTCATATCTAATATTCTCACATTTGCTTCTGTAACCTGTGCTTGCTTCAACATCTTTTCGTTCCTTTCTCTTTCCTTTCATTTCCGGGTGGCCGGCAAACCTCATCTGCAGCACCTGTATTTCTAAACGGGTCATACGTTCATGGTGGACACACCACGTGTTCAGACCTAGAGGAGACTCACCACATGGGCAGACCTAGAAGAGACTCACCACGTAGGCAGACCTAAAAAGACTCACCACATGGGCAGACCTCGAGGAGACTTTAAGCGTTTTGCCCCCTCATTTGATTGGGGACTCCATCCCAAAAGACAAAACAAACCTGATGGGGAGATCTGCTCCCAGCTGTACTGTGTTTGGTATCATCCAGCCCGTCCCCTAAGGACACAGGCTTGTCTGGCCATCATGGATCTAAATATAAACTTAATTCTACAGCATGTTTAGCTATTTTTTGGGCCTTTATTCTTGTGTTGTACTCATGTGTATTACTATTGCCCTGATTTTACAAAAAACTCCTCCTACAATGTGGCTTAAAAGTAAAACAAAAACCTCTGTAGCTGACAGCTTCAGGTTCGCTGAGATGAACTTCCAGACCAGGCACAGTTATGGAGGAAGGGATATTATTTATTGAAGCTTACAGATCCAGGGGAAATTCCATAACAGCAGAAGAAGCTGGCCTTTCTTCACAGGACCAGGCAAGAGAGAGAAAAACCAAGCTGCCAGCTACATAGCACACAGAGCAAAACTACAGCCAAAAGGTCACACAGCACACTTCAGTAACTCCTGCTAGGCACATTTGCATATCTTTACAATGGAATCTCAAACCCACACCATTAACACCTTAAGACTGGCCCCCAGTGACATTGCCTCTAGCCAGGTGATTGCAGATGCAAACTATAACTAATAAAACACTGAATATATTGGGGGACATATATTCAATCTACCACAACCTCCATGGCTTTTGGTACAAAACATTTGTTTTAGCCCCATGGATTAGTTCAATCCTCCTTGCCATAATTGCCGGCCTTAAAGACTTCTCTGTGAAGGAGTACATTTTTGCCCTTAACAAAAGCTATAAGGAAAAACTAAAACTGATTTTTAAAATCTCGTTCCTTCTAAGGCCGCCACCCAAGCTGCCACCGGCCGCCGCTGTCTTTTCAGCCCGTAACTGCCGCCTAAGGCAATTGTGCTCACATCCACTCCTCCCCCTCTTTAGCTTTGAAAAAAAAATAGAGAGGACTTTATTAAAACTGGGTTACTGGCATACATTTTACTATCCAGGCCCAAAAAGTTTGATCAAGGTTAAATTTATAGTGGACTGATGTGCTTGACTAAAGATATTGGACTAAAATTTTAAAATTTTAAGTCACCGCCTCTTGCCTCTCAGCACCCCCTCAATGCTCTTAGCTGAGTGTCCCATGGTGCCTGAAGCATTTACTTAAAAAAAAAAAAAAATTAGGCCTGAGCTGCCTAAATACCACAGTTAAAAATAATAAAATAAAACCACGGTTCTATTTTGTTAGTTTTCAAAACTGAGGCCATGATTAAGAGGGACAGCCGGGGCATTCGTATTATGCTGCTAGAGGTAAAAAAAAAAAAAAAAAAAAAAAAAAAAAAAAACCCTGCTTTTCAAGTCTGTATGGCTATATCCTACACACCATTGTCCCACCCTTCGCTGCCTTCCCATTAATGTAGGGCTGGAGGCAATCTGGCTTTTATCCATAAGGCAGCCCAGTAACAGGTCCTTTTACATATAATGGGCCATCCACCTCCAAACTCACTGTGAGCACATTCGCTCACACACTGGTCTACCTGACTTTATTGCTAATGGGGATTCACAGATAGACAAATTTATTGTTGTCCCCTCCTTGCCACCCTTAGAACAAACTAAACATTTACACCAAATGCTCTATTTATCCCCCTTAATAATTCAAGCCTGGCTAGCTCAGTCGGTAAAACATGGGACTAAGCCCACTTCCTACTTAATGTCATTGGGGGCTAATCTTAAGGTGTTAATGGTGGGTTTAAGATTCCATTGCAAAGATATACAAAGTGTGCCTAACAGGAGTTCCTAAAGCTTAGTGTGGCTTGGCTACAATAATTTTGCTCTATGTACTGTGTGGCTAATTAATTTCTTTTTCTCTCTTTCTTGGCTCTATAAAGACAGGCCAACTTCTTCTGCAATTATAGAACTTCCCCTAGATCTGTAAGCTTCAACATCATGGAAAACTGCTAGCTGTCAGCCCTGGATTGACCCTAACAATACATGTCTCATATCTTTTCTTCCTTGATTAATCAACCTAATGTTTTATTATTATTTTAGGTCATTCCAACCCATCTGATCTCCAAGACTTCACGGCCAAATGCCTTGCCATTTTACAGGCCAATGATTTTAAAGTGGCTCCAGAAAAGATTCAGACCACTCCTCCCTTCAAGATTTTGGGCTCCATGTTATTCCTTGATACTGTCTCTCCTGTCAAACCCCAACTCCATATTGAAAAATTAACTTACAAATCCTGTCAGCCTTTCCTCCAGGTACCTCCTCTTAAAACTACAGGAGTCAATCCTAGAGGACTACACCCTAATCCCCTTTTACAGATTAATGTTACACACTATTCTCCTTTTAAAAAACTTAAATATATATTTCTCTCAGTTGATACTTTCTCCCATACTTGCTGGACATTGGCACATGCTGGGGAAAAAAGTAAACATGCTATTTGCCATATGCTTCAATGCTTTGCCACCCTTAGATTGCCAGATCAAATCAAAACCAATAATGGTCCCTGCTTCATAAGCAGGACTTTTATAGATTTCCTCCTAACCTGGAAAATCTCACTTTCCACAGGCATCCCATATAACCCGTGGGGCCAGGTCATCATGGAAAAATATCAAACTCTCAAGTCTCAATTACAAAAACAAAAGGGGGAATCCCTACCCCCACATGATCAACTAAAAAAGTCATTATTAACCCTAAATATTTTAAATTTTTCTAAAGAAGATAGACACTTGTACCCTTTTCAAAAACATTGGACCTCAGCTGTTACCTACAGCTCCATCTGGGTCAAATGGAGGGACCCATTAACTGGGGCCTGGAGAGGACCAGACCCCCTCCTCACAGCAGGGAGAGGGTTTGGATGTGTTTTTCCTCAAGAGGAAAAAAGACCCATTTGGGTACCAACAAGAGACTTAAAATATTTACCCCAACAAGGGGACAATAATAATCAACTCTCCAGGGAGTGTTCCACCCCTGAGAACTGTGCCTCTGTTTCTTCCCCAGGAACAATTGGAGGTGTGGATGCTGCTACACCCAAATGAAGCCAGAAAAGCTCCAGAAAGATTTACAGAAGAGGAGACGGGACTTCCAAGACAACCCCGTGTGGACCAGCTTACATGACTTTTTTCCCTACCTTCTCCCTCCCCTTGAACCCCTCCTTCTCCTTCTTATCCTCACTCATGGGCCCTGTGTAATTAAAAAGACTACACAATTCATTCACCAGCAGCTAGAGGCAATTAAACTTTATCAGGTCACAATTAAACTTCATCAGGTCAAAATACCACAGGTTCGCAACTCAAAAGCCTGGCTTTAACTCTTACTGGCTGTCCACCTAGCGTCCCTCCCCTGCCCTCCATCGAACCAAAGATGGGTAAGATCTCAGACAGGCTGAGACAACCTAAGACAGGTCATGGAATGGATTTTCAACAGGCTAGAGGCATGCTACTCAGTGACGGGTAAGATTTCCAGAGGGGGACAACCTAAGACAGAGGCCATGACATCCACCATTCTTACAAAAACAAAAGGGGGAGATGTTGGGCCCTAAGAGGCCCCGGTGTGCAGCTTAGTGGTTCTGAGCCAAGCTAGAGTTTAGCGACCTGTCCTTGGCCTACACCCGTTTGTGAGGCCTAGTGAAACTTTCTGAGCCTGACTAGAGTTTAGTGACCTGTGCTTCGCCTACTTCTGCTTAAGAGTGACTCAGCAAGGCCTAAGCCGAAACTGCCTCCACCCAGCTACTGCTGACGTGGTGAAATAATATTGGCCCTTACACCTTTCTCTCATCCTTTTCCCCACCCTCTTTCTCAAAATATATATACCCTCTCATTACAATAAAAGTGGAGTCCCTGCTTCGACACGGATCCCGGCTCAGTGTGGTTTTTTCTCTCCGGTGTTTTGGGGAAAGGTTTGAGCCCCCGACACCCACCTTCCCGCTCAGCCTTGAGAGGAGCTTCTGGCCCGGCTCTCTCTCTTCCGCTCTACCTGCCGGTGGAGAAGAACCAGCAGACTGGTGCCCTGTGTGAAGAAGGAAAAGCACAGAACTACCTGCCGGCAGAGGAAAACCAGCACAGGAGCATGGGAGATCTTTCCATATTCTCAAGTCCTCTTCAATTTCTTTCTTGAATGTTTTTATGTTTTCATTGTAAAGGTCTTTCACCTCCTTGGTTACTGTTATTCCAAGGTAGTTTGTTTATTTATTTATTTATTTATTTATTTATTTATTTATTATTTATTTATTTTGATGCTATTGAAAATGGGACAATGTTGCTTATTTCTTTCTCTGTATCTTTGTCTTTTGCATAGAGAAAGGCTACTGATTTTTGTGCATTGACTTTGTATCCTGCTACTTTACTGAAGGAGTTAATCACTTTTAAAAGTTTTGAGATGGAGATTCCCGGGTCACTTACATGTAGAATGATGTCATCTGCAACTTAACTTCTTCCTTTCCAATTTGTATCCCTTGTATTTCTCTCTCCTGTATTTTTGCTTGAGCTAGTATTTCTAGTACTATGTTGATGAGAAGAGGTGAGAGTAGACACCCCTATGTTGTTCCTGATTTCAGTGGGAATTCCTTCAGCCTCTCACCATTAAGTATTATTTGGGCTTTAGGATCTTTAATAAATATAGCCTTTATTATGTTTGAGATATAGATTGTCCATGCCTAGTCTCTCCAACGTTTTGATCATGAAATGATGTTGTATTTTGTCAAAGGCCTTTTCTGTATCTATGGAAATGATCATGTGGTTTTTATGTTTAAAATTATTTCTGTTTTTATTGCATTGACAGATTTCCTTATGTTGAACCATCCCTGTGTTCCTGGGATGAAGCCTAATTGATCCAGGTGGATAATGTTTTTGATGTGTTTTCTCAACCACGTCTGCTCAGTTCATAATAGCTAAAATCTGCAATCAACCCAGATGCCCATCATTAGATGAATGGATAACTAAGGTGTGGTATATCTATACAATGACATTCTACACATCAGTAAGGAAAAATAACACAAAGCAATTTGAAGAAAAATGGCCAAACTTGGAACATATCATTCTTAGTGAGCTCAGCCAATCACAGAAATTTAAGCATCACATGATCTCACTCATCTGTGGCTCCTAATTTGTATTTTCCCAAGATGCTGACATACCTACTAAACACCTCAAAGACTGGACAATAGGGATGTTTGAGTAGGAGGGCAGGGAAGGGTTGGAGGGGGGACAAAACCTGGACCCAAATGGAAATGGTACCATAAAATCCTATATCCTGAAGGACATACTAAAATGTCAAACCTGCATCAGATGCTTGGAGAGAACACCTGAAATCACAGGGGCCTGGAGAGGGTTTGATGAAAACTAACTTCAATCTTCTCTTGTTTCTCTCTCTATCACTCTCTCTTCTCTCTTTCTCTTTCATATTACCTATACTTTTTCTTCCTTCTTTTCCCTTGGCACTGACCTGTAATTCCCAATACCAGCATGTGGTTAACATCCACAATGAGCTGTTCATCAGCAAGACCTACAAGGCTTCCCAAAAGAAGACAGATTTCAGTCAGAGTACTTGATGGCCCACCAAAGGTTATTGGTAAGACTCTACTGCTGAAGACACCATATGCTGTTCAGACAGAACATGGAGAGACCTGGCTGGAATCTGGAAGAGAGTCAGTCCCTAGGTAGTTAGCTTGTCTAGTGCGAGAAGATGCTAGATAAGTGACTGGGGGAAAATGACCTACATCTGTCTAAATAACCAATGGTCTAAGCTACTCAGCAGCAAACAACCTGACATGATGCTTACACAAGTGCAATAGTTGCACACAGCCATGGTGGGTTACCAACTACTCTAGATTTGGCTAACAGATCTTCTCAGTGGAATGGAACCCATACCTGAAAATGGAAAACAAGACAGAACCATAACCAAAAATGAGCACTCTCTCCAGTACCAAGCTCCCACAATAGTGGGTTACAAGAGAGCCAACACCTATTTAATTCTCTCTAAAATAACAAAGGTTATCCATGTATCTTGCACTGACCTCATTCTCTGTTGGAGGATCTGTTTCCCTCTTTAGATGGATGCGTATCCTGAGGAGCAAATCAGCCCATTGCACCTCAACAATGCACCAGATGAAGCCATAGAGTTATATGACAAATGAGCAAGAGTGCTGCTTTATTGGTGAAACTGGTACCAGCACAAGGGCGAAGGAGATAGACACAAAGAACTCTCAACCCATATCAAATCAGATATACAGAGACATAGAAACTTACAAAACCTCATCACTGAAATAGACCTAAAATGAACCCAATATGGCTCAGGGAAACTCACGGAAGAGGGGGCAGAAAGATTGTTAGAGCCGTGAGTTGGGTCATTATACACATTGCCTCCCCTGCAAATCTGATGGCTACCCACATAAGGCAAGACCCACATTACCCATGGGGGGAGGACAAGGAGAAGGCTAACTATGATACCACCATGGCTGTATATATATATACATTATATATAACTAATAAAAACTATATATATATTAAAAAAAGAAAGAAACCAGTTATTTCCAAACTAGAAATGGCTATAGCAACAACAGCCAGTTTAATTGGATGCTTTAGAAAGTAGAGGTTGAATGTGTAGTCATATGTGGAACTTATATAAAATATGAATAAATATTTAAAAGCCAACACTGAAAATGAAATTTTGCAGATAAAATTTTAAAGAAAACTATAGACCTACACATTTAAGAGAGAGAGAGAGAGAGAGAGAGAGAGAGAGAGAGAAAGAATGAGTATGGGAGCTCCAGGGCCTCCTTTTACTGCAAACCAACTACAGACATGTTCTACTTTGTGCATCTGATTTTATGTAGGTACTACAGAATCGAACCTGGGCCATCAGGCTTTGCAAGAAAGTGTCTTTAATCACTGAGCCATCTCTTCATCCCTGTCTATTTCTTTCCCTCTGTCTCTCTCCCTCTCTCTTGCAAATAAATAATTAAAAAATTTTAATAAAAGTATGATCCATGATTCCACAAATTTTCATACTAGTATTTCTGAGGTAGTATCTTGCTCTAGCCTAGGCTGACTGGGAATTCACTATGCAGTCTTAGGTTGGCCTAGAACTCACAGTAATCCTTCTATCTCGAGTGATCCAGCCTCCCAAGTGCTGGAATTAAAGATGTTCACCCCCACACACAGCTAGATATTCTCTTTTTGATAAATTTATTCATTTTCTCTTCCTCCCTCCCTCCCTTTCTCTTTCTTTCTCTCTCTCTTTCTTTCTCTCTTTCAGTCTTTCTTTCTTTATTTATTTCTCTCTCTTTCTTTCTTTCTTTCTCTCTCTCTTTTCCTTCCTTCCTTCCTTCCTTCCTTCCTTCCTTCCTTCCTTCCTTCCTTCCTTCCTTCCTTCCTTTCTTCTTTCTTACAGAAGTTACAGTCTTACATGTCCTCTCCCCAGGTCCCACTTTCCTCCCTAAAGTTATTGCTATTGACTTTTGTGTAAATAAGGTCTCAGTCAGTCTTTGGGGATATTTCTATTTCTATCTGCTCTGTGTCTCTTAAAAGTTTTCTTAATGATCCCTGAGTTTGGTGGGTCTGTTAGCAGTCTGGTTTAGTTTTGAGATCTCTATAGCCTGTGGGTTTCTGATTTGATGTGTCTTGATTGACCACAGTGTCTCTTGCTCTTCCCTGGACCTGGATGTCAGGCTAGCAGTGGTAGCAATACTCCTGTTGCCAGTTCCTGTGCAATTTCTCTTGGGCCCCATCAGATACGGTAGAAGTGACACATCTTATGGTAAATTATCAGCTATGTTTTTGTCATGTTTATTGATCTTGAGTGTCCTGAGTTTTCTCTGTCATCTGTAAAATAAAGTAGATTCTCCAACCAAGAGTGAGAGAAACTTGGATTAAAGGGAAATGCAGAGTTTATTTGAAAGAATTTTCTGTGTGTGATCCCACTCTGTTATTCAGAGAGCCATGGGGGCTTTTCCGTGGAGTCTGAGTTTCTTGGCCATGGGATTCTGACTCAATTTCCAGTCAAAAACAACAGTTAATGGTAAAGCCTCTTGGGAAGAGAATACATTATAAACAAGTTAAGACTTATAGAAAGGTGGTGATTTCATAAAAGACCCATTGCTTGCGGTGATCCAGAAAAGCATGGCAAACTTATGTGCTTTTAATGAAAATGATAAGTAGCAAGATGAGAGGAGTCTTAATGTCCATCTTTTGAAAGCAACACAGGACTATCCAGTTACTAGGTAATGGTAGAAACACAGGAAAGTCTAAGGCACTTAAAACTTTGTAAATGATATGTAATAATATAAAAACAAAACAGAAACCTTCTGAGGTAATTATAGGCGATGTATATTGTTGATTTTCCTAAAAGAAAATGTATGAGTATTAATAATTTTTAATTATTATTTGTTGTGAAAATGATTTTTAAATTTGATGAATTAATTATTTTAAGGGATAGACATGAGAGAAGACAGATTTTAAGTGTATTGATTTATTCATAAAATTAATATTTTTAACTTCTTGGCTCAATAATAAAAATGTTTGCCTATATTTGATCAAGGATAATTTGAGAATTTGCTAACTTATATTGATTAGTGACTTATTAAAGTAAAATAGACATTATGCTGAATCATTTTAAATTTAAAAAATGTTAAGATGAAACATAATTTTATAATTACTAGGAAATTTGTAACTGAACTTCTCAGAGTGAAAGGATGAATTTTAGGAAGATAAATATTCCTAGAGAACCAAATGTAACAGTTACACTATTGTTAAAAACAAAAATTAATTGTTCTTACAGAAATATTGAATCGACAGAAAATTTGAATATATCTTAATAATGATTTATTGTTTTTTTAGAGAGTGAGAGCAAGAGAGAGAAAGAGAGAGGGGGGAGAGAAATGGCATGGCTGGGCCTCAGCCACTGTAATTGAACTCCAGATGCTTGCACCACTTAGTACACATGTGTGACCTTGTGCTTGCATCACCTTTGTGTGTCTAGCTTATGTGGGATCTGGACAGAGATCAAACATTGGTCCTTAGGCTTCACGGGCATGTGCCTTAACTGCTAAGCAATCTCTCCAGCCTCTGAATATATTTTATTGTAATTGTTCCAAGAGTCAATACATGGCCAGGCATGGTGACATATGCCTTTAATCCCAGCACTTGGGAGGCAGAGGGAGGAGGATTACTGTGAGTTCGAGACACCCTGAGAATACAGAGTGAATTGCAGGACAGCCTGGGCTAGAGTGAGACCATACCTTGAAACCCCCCCCCCAAAAAAAAAATCAATACATGCATTGTATAGTTATGGCCTCTGGTAGCATTCAATACATTTGCAAAATCTTTAAAAAGTTTCAGAATTTAATGACTTTAACAGCATTTTCAGCAGCATTCATCACCCATGACTTGTTTTTTTTTAATATAGTTTCATTCCCTATGGATTTATGTTATTAATTAAAATTATATATATATTTAATGTAACAATTTATTAGGTTTTATTAGTTAAATAGACAACAACCCTCATACCAAAATCATTTAACGTTTTCATGATATTAGGACTCATTTTGCTCTTCAATAAAATAAACAACAGCTAGCATATTTTTACAAATCAATAATTTTTGAGAGCTCTTGTCATATACTATAATATTATTCATAAAATATCATATGTAGTTTTTAAGCATCATATTCAATTGATACAACTTTCCATTGTGTAGTATAACAAATTCATGCCTATGGACACTGTAATGCACCCAAAATTGGTAGTTGCTATTCAGTGGATCTGAAGAAAAAACAATTAGTCTGATCAACTCCTAAGACTGGGCATTTGTAGTTTTATTACTTACTTATTTATTAGTTTGATTGTTTACACAATATAATGTTGAAAAATCAATGAAATAATAATCTTCTAGTGCTAGAAAGGTGGATTAGAAGTTAAGGAGTCTGCCTGTGCAGCCTAAGAACTCATGTTTGAATCGCCAAGTTCCACATAAGCTAGACACACAGTGACACAAGAGCACAATGTCACTCTTGGACAGAAGGGGGCA
Organism: Orientallactaga sibirica; assembly: GCA_036365145.1. Classification (NCBI taxonomy): domain Eukaryota; kingdom Metazoa; phylum Chordata; class Mammalia; order Rodentia; family Dipodidae; genus Orientallactaga; species Orientallactaga sibirica. Next base: position 81,507,257 of record JAEOAD010000003.1, on the reverse strand, counting down.
CACACATCTGGAGTTCTTTGCTGTGGCTGAAGGCCCTGACACACCCATTCTGTCTCTCTCTCTCAAATAAATAACAAAAAAAAAATAATGTTCTAAAATTATGAGGATAAAATAAGATAATGCATAACATTAACACAGGAAATATAAATCAGTAGAAATTAGTTCTTTTTGGTCAGGATCATTCTCTTTTCTGTATGCTGCTAGTTCTTACACTTTTAACACAGTAGCTATAACACTGAGGCAAGGTAACCATGTGCAGCAGATTCTGTCACCTATAAATTAATGATGCCATTGTTTTTTTCATACAATGCTAAACTTTTTATTACTTTTTATTATTATAAATCACTTTTGTACAAAGTGGCTCACTCTGATCTGAATATATGTCTGTATTGAAAAGCCTCAAATCTCATTCTCTTCCTTCATACATTAACTTATTTATCTAATAATGAACATATACCTGCTTTGAGACAATTATTTATACTTGAAAGTAGGTACATAAAAGAAATTGGTGCACACACAATTTAGTGGCCATTTTTAACCTAAGCTGAGCTATAAAATCTTTTGAGTATTCTACCCCAGTGTTCCAAATAGAAGTACCAAAGGCATGAAAACAGATGAGGATGTATGGAAACAGTATGCAAAGAAGAACACAAAAGGTACCTTGATAATTATTAGATCTAGTAGAATTCACATGTGACTTATCACTGAAAATTGTTGAGAGGGATCTGTTCCTTAAACACTATTAGAAACATCCTGGGTTATTTTAAATATTGGACACTATGGACAACTTCAGGCCGTCTAATAATATATAGCTTATTTACATGAAATCTTATGGCATCCTATGATTGCTTTCAAAAATATGCAAGCTTCACTCATTTCTTGAGCATCAGAAGTGATTGCATGCATCAGGTGCTATTTTTGTTCTCACTTTTTAGACAGTATAGAATATGACTCATTTAATGTAAACTTTTCTTTGAAAAGGGAAACAAGATAAATGTTTAAAAATTGACTACAAATTCTTATGGTACCTGTAGATACCTATATAGTACAGCCTGTGGTTAAATGAAATTCAAAATATAAATGGAAATTTTTACAGATAAATTATTTTCTGTTTCATAATTATTATGGTTATTTATAAAATTATAATGAAGATTAATATGTAAAGTGTTTAATTATAAAATAGCATATATATGGAAAAATACTCTGTTATTTGTAGGCCAGGACACTATATTTGGTTTCATGATCCTCTCTAGAATCTTAGAAATAAGGTTATTTTAATAAATCATAAAAATTGTCTCATGAATTATCTCTCATTATACGATTATAAAATTGAAGAGCTAGAGACTTAGAGAATCTGTCACCTGGCCAAAAAGTCTTTCTCAGGAACAAACAACAACAACAACAACAACAACAACAACAACAAAACAAATTTAATTGCCAGACTCTATCATAAATCCATGTTCATTTAATGACCTCCCATACCTTACTAGTTGTTCAAGGTCTAGTCACTACTGGAACATTACATTTCATGAAAGAGAAGACACAATCATTTCTTGTTCTACCAAAACATAATCCCTATATGCACTTTAATTTTCATTCTAAAGTATGGATAATTTGATGTCAACAACCTGAAGTTTAAAATATTATGCTTTTCCATTATTAAAAATAACTATCTTTAAAGTATTTTTCCCTCCTTTCGATTTTGCTATTCCTTGAGTGAACAACATTTCACTTTGATAATTTCCACATTAAAAGTCATTTCCTCGCAGATAATAAATCCATAGTTCAGGAGAATAATTCAATTTTCTCACTTATGCAACATCACGCTTCACACTGAGTCCTGGCTACTCTCTTGGTTCTGTAATGCTGCACACTGAATTCTAAGCTTAGTTTTCCTGAAAGTTAGATCTTTCATGTCAGATTTAGTAATTGACCCAAGAGCTATAAAAAGAATGCTTTTTAAGCACTGGAGTATTAGTTAAATGGAGGCTTCCAAACACCTCTTTTATGTGACCTTCATTCTTCACCAAAGCTCTCTGTCCTTGCATTAATAGGAGAGGTAAGGAGAAATACCAGTCATTATTTTGATGCTAGCTCTTTAACCTTGTGTGCAGATTCTACAGTGCCTGCCATTGACAAGCTTCCTGGAAAGTCAAATATTCTTTTGAATCAAGGGTTGACGTGTGAATATCATATTGTCCTTGCAAAACTGAGAAAAGAATGAGAAAATCTCTCCCTTGACTTTTAACCAAATGTTCCACATATTCTCAGATCACAGCGAGAAGAAAAGTGAATTGTACCATTGAAGAAAATCTCACGTTAGTGGTACATTTCATGAGACACATACCTGCTCCATGGGCATTATCCATGGTCATTAATCCTAATAATTTAATTCATCTTCATGAGCCTTCATGTTTTACTAAGGAACACTGAGTCAAGGCCAAATTAATCAAGCTTTGTAAGATGTATTTTGATGAAGCAAGAGCAACACTAGCAATTGTTTAGTAAGGCTAACCTAACAGATATTCTTCAACATTCTTTTATGCATAAATGTGAAAAACCTGAAAATTTTGTTTCTCTGACCTCTAGGCAAAGGGAAAACACTTTATTACTTTTAAATATACAATAGCATCTAAACAATTAAGTGTTAAAATAATGAAGTATGCAGTTTATTTAACTCTATCTTTCAAAAAAATATGTAAATGGGGCTGGAGAGATGGCTTAGCGGCTAAGGCGCCTGCCTCCTAAGCCTAAGAATGCTGGTTCCAATGTCCAGCGGTTCCAATCTCCAGGTCCCATGTTTAGCCAGATGCAAAGTGAGGCAAGGGCGAAATGCCACACTAGCTCACAAGGGGGTGCACGCATCTGGATTTCGTTCACAGAAGCTGAGAGACTGCTGGCACGCCCATTTCTGTCTCCCTCTCCCTCTCTGTCTATCTCTCTCCATAAATAAATAAAAAATACTAGAAAAATTAAAAAAAATATGTAAATGAATGGCAAGACCCATCTCCTCTGTGGTATATTTCCAGTAATGCTCCTCTGAGAAGAAGAGCCAGTCATATGCTTGAATGCAATTTACATGTTTATCCATATAGCTCTTTTCTAAGATAGAATTATAGGGTTTTGCAAAACTATATCAATTTAAATGAAATTATTCTGCATATAAATGACTGTGAATTACTAAACAGAGTCTAATGAGGCCCTGAATAAAATATGCAAAACAATTTCAAAGGGTGGATTTTTTTTTTCAGAATTCAGACAATAATGAGACCAAACAGTCAGGAATACACACATATACTCTTATTTTATGAACATAAGGAGCCCTGTGAAGCCAGAATTTTAAAGATTTAGTTTAGAAAAAAAGCTATAGTTAAAAGTTTGCAGAATATATTTAAAAATATTTATTAGAGAGAGAGATAGAGAAAGAGATAGAGAAAGAGAATGGGGATGGAAGAACTTTTGCCTCTACACACATACTCCAGAAGCATGCACCACTTTGTGCATCTGGCTTTACATGGGTACTGAGGAATTGAATGGGCCTGCAGGCTTTGTAAGCAAGCACCATTAACCATTGAGCAATCTCTCCAGATCCAGATTTGGGGAATATTTCAAAGATGAAATGCAGTCATTTGTTTTTGTAGTTCTAAGTGAAAGTGTATTTTTATGAGGACTTAACCTATCTATATTAAAATTATATACAAAAATAATTATACAAAGTTGTATTGAGGAGATCTTATACAAGATCTTGGTATATATGAGATATGTTTTCAAAGGACTTCATCCCTTTTAAAAATATGTATGATTGAGACTTGTAAATGTCTTTGTCTTTTGCTAGAACCACAAAATAAGATGAATATACTCTGAATCCCTCTTAATGACCCATCATAGCCTAGCATTTTTAATCATTTACAGAACTAAAACTTGCTATGGATCATACCATTAAAGTGGAATCATTTAATTTTATCAAGTATTTTTGATTGTACTAATTTTTGCTTGTCCTAGTATATAAAGGAAAACAACTACCCATCATTAGAACTGAAGCTTCTATTGATTTAGTAAAAATTATGTATTCATACTTGTCAATGAAATAACACTCAGGCACAATAATTATACATTTCTTATTCTATATAAAGTAAAAAAGAATCTACAAACTTGCAGATATTAAATTAAAAGATGATACATTAGAAACCAAGTTTATATTCAAACACAGAACAATTTGTACTAAATATGCAAACAAAATTTTTAATGAGTAAATTATACATGTGTGTATAGGTATGTAATATTTGTGGTCACTATAATCTCTCTGGTCAGTCAATGTTCAAAATAAAGTATCCAAGTAATGGCTCCAAACTAATATTATCTATCCTACTAAATTATTAATTTTAATTTTGTTTTATAAATGCTTTTCATTATATCTGTTACCATTTTTTAGAGTTTTTTTTTTTGTTTTTTTTTTTATTTGAGAGAGAGAAAGAGAGGAAAAGCCAGAGAGAGAATGGGTATGCCAGGGCTTCTCATCTTCTATGAATGAACTCCAAATGCATACGCCCCCTTGTGTGCATGTGCAATATTGCACACTTGTGTCACTTTTTGTGTCTGTCTAAGCGTGGGACCTGGAGATTCCAACAGGCATTCTTAGACTTCTCAGGCAGGTGCCTTAACCACTAAGCCATCTCTCCAGCCCCACTTTTTATATTTTTATCTGAGAATTAGATAAACATATATGCATTTAATTTTAATATTCTCACCTTGTTAGTATAAGTGATAATGGTAGATATATTTTCTTTCAAAAATAAGTTTTAGGGCTGTGTAGATATGGCTTAGTGATTAAAGCACTTGCGTGCAAAGCCAAAGGACCCAGGTTTGTTTCCCCAGAACCCATGTAAGCCAGATGCACATTATGGCATATATGATGGATTTCATTTGCAGTGGCTAGAAGCCCTGGCATACCCATTCTCTCTTTCTTTCTCTCTCTCTCTCTCTCTCTCTCTTTAATACATAAATAAATAAAAATAAAATAATTTTAAAAATCAATTTTAAAGCCGGGCATGGTGGTGCATGTCTTTAATCCCGGCACTTGGGAGGCAGAGGTAAGAAAATCACCATGAGTTCAAGGCCAGTCTGAGACTACATCGTGAATTCCAGGTCAGCCTGGGTTAAAGTGAGACCCTACCTCAAAAAAAAAAATTTTTTTTAATCAATTTTAGTGGTGTCTAGTGGCACATGCCTTTAATCTCAGCACTCAGGAGGCGGAGATTGTAGGACTGCTATAAGTCTGAGGCCAGCCTGAGACTACATAGTGAATTCCAGGTCAGCCTGGACTAAAGTGAAACTCTACCTCAAAAACAAAACAAAACAAAACAAAACAAAATCAATTTTAGAAAGCAATATTGAATTTTTCATTGTAAATATAACAAAACTATCATCATAATATTTCACTCTGAGTTATTGCATTCTATAAATGTCTACTGAAAATATGAACATACAATAAAGTATTACTTTTTATGCTAGAAAATATAAAAGGAAAATGTAAATTGATTTGAGCACTTTGATCTCAGGAATTATAAAATTTAATAAAATAATATTATAAATTGTTTTATTTTATAACATGCAACATAATTCCTTCATGAAATGTAAATATCAAAATAAAATATTGTCAGGGGTGGGAAGATGGCTCAGAAGTTAAAGGCATTTGCTTTGCAAAGCTTATGGGCTGGGTTCAATCCCTCAGTACTCATGTAAATTATTGCAGAATTTTGTTGTAAATGGGGTCTGTATTGTCTTGGTGATTAATAGGATTGTCCAATAATTAGTATGGCTTTTGTTACTCTGTTCTTTGTCTTTTTTGAAGCTGATTCTATATATTTTATGTTTTTCTTACTAATTATGGGGATATTTTAATATACTGGATAAAATCTAGTCTTTCTGATAAAATATATTACCTTTTATTTAATAGTTTATTGGATTGATATCATTTTAAATTTTTTTTCCAATTTTACCTTTATATGTCATAAGAAATATTTCCTGTTTCAATTTTTTTCTATTTTGTCTGTATATATTGTATTAAGCATTTCACACTTTACAAGAAAAGTATTTGTGGAAAGTGAAAACCAATTCAGTTTTCATTTCTTTTTTTTTTTTTTTATGTTGCATTGTCTTAAAACTGACCCAGAACCATGTTTTTGAAAGAGTTTATTTTGTTTTACAGAATGACTTTAGTCATAAATCTAGAAAGATTCTATTTTCTTTCTGTTTCTATAGTTTCCATTGTACTACACATAAATTTCTTCTTTTCACATGCCTCACAGTGTATATTATTACAGTTGATACTTCCTGTCTGAATTACAGGGTACAACAAAGGAAGGGTTCTTGGTATTTTCTTTTGGCTTAATCTATATTGCTTTCCCTTTTTCTCAAAAAGCATAAGGTGCACCAATTTGAGTTTGATCATACTAAAGTATTATATCTTTACTTTCTTATTTTTTATCACCTCATTTTCTCTTTCTCATTTTCCTCCTGGGAAATGTCTTTAAACAACCCAGCCAAATCATCACTTAAAAATAATTTTATGAGCCGGGCGTGGTGGCACACGCCTTTAATCCCAGCCCTCGGGAGGCAGAGGTAGGAGGATCGCCATGAGTTCGAGGCCACCCTGAGACTACATAGCTAATTCCAGGTCAGCCTGGACCAGAGTGAGACCCTACCTTGCAAAACCAAAAAAAAAAAAAAAAAAAAAAAAAAAAAAACAAAAACTATGCATTTAACTATTTTAAAATATATTCTTATTAAAAATGCTCTTTTTATATATGTTAATTATGTGTTGCAAAGTAGTTGAGGCAGTTATTTTTTTCTACAACTTCACAACTAAAATGCATATAATTGGAAACATTACTAGTATTCACTATTGAATATTGAATTCACCGAATTCAGGAAAATTGACTTTTCAAGACTAGAAAAACTGAGAACATTTTAGGTTAAGTTTTAGGACAAAAATAAATTCACCTGTAGTATGTGACCTCCAATATAGAATATTTTTTATAGACACAGGCCAAAATTTGATACACACAATATAAAAACTTTTCACAACTCTGGTACTCCCTGTGCAAAAACAGTGACTGATTCAAGTTTAATACCAATCCTAAAGAGGAAAAGCTGTAAACCACTCACAACCATGCAATAAATTAATGCTAAAAACAGAAACATTTATGTTACAATATGCATGACCTAATAATCCAAATGTGCCCTCTCACTTCTTCCTTTTGTACATTATAATTTTTTTAATTAATTCATTTCAAAACAAGTGTGAAATCAGAGAAACTAGAATAACAGGGAGAAAATTTATTGCTGGTGAGGCATCTGTCAGGTTGAGTGAAGGCTTATTTATTTATTTATTTCTATTTATTTATTTATTTATTTATTTATTTATTTATTTATTTATTTATTTTTGAGAGAGAGACAGAGCAAGAGAGAGAGACAGAGCGAGAGACAGAGAGACAGGGAGAGGAAGACAGATAGATATGGCCTCTCAGCTGCTGTGAATGAAATCCAGATGTTTACATCCCCTGCTGGTGAAGTGCAGCATTGCGCTCTTGCGTCACTTTGCATCTGGCTAAATGTGTGACCTGGACATTGGAACCACTGGAGATTGGAACCAGCTTTCTTAGGCTTAGGAGGCAGGCGCCTTAACCGCTAAGCCATCTCTCCAGCCCGGTTTATTTATTTTTAAAAATATTCTCTTAGACCTAAACTTTAGTTCCAATAGGCCATTAAATATATGGAGATGACATATCATATTGTACTCAAGACTCCACAGATCTTATACAGGAAAGTAGGAAAATAAGAGGTATTTACCATGGTAATTGTTACAATTCAGAGTAGAACTTAAGAGGGTTTTCCATCAAAACAATATTGTACCTTATGATTAGCTGGTATTCAAGAAGAGTGTAGAGCGCCCCAGGTACATCACGAGGATAAGTGTCAGTGATATTTTGAATCTCATCATTATACCTGAAAACTTTCTGAAGTATAATAGACTAAATCAATCTTGGCTTTGCATGTAGCTAGTTTAGATAAATGTACTTGCCCCCTAATAATCTCATTCAAAGTTTCACTTACTGGACAATAATAGAAATTACATAAAAGGTAATGTAAATTGATAATACTTGTATCTACATATGATTGTGCATATGGTGGAACCACATCATGATGACTGTGTATTTAAATGTCTGTCAGTGATTGATTTTTGTGCCTTGATTTAGCAGATTAGTCAATGGGAGCTAATGCCTTTTGTCTCTCAGTAATAAAATTACATGAAAACAGTTTATGAACTTAGATTGATAAAAGATATATCTGATCAACAAATATAAAGTTCATTAAATAAATTAATTAATAAATTAAGGTAGTATAATACATGTAAAGAAATGGGAACCAGAAGATGACTCAGCAGTTTAAGGCATTTACTTGCTGGCAAATCCCACTGACAGGGTCTAATTCCACAATCACCCACTTTTTTTTCTTATTTTTATTAGATATGGACATAATTTGAATGTAAACAACACATGTTGGTGCCATCCTTTGTCTCCTCCCTGACCCTTTTCTGAAGAGGCCTTCCTCTTCAGAATGCCTCTGTGCAAAATGTCCCAACTTGTAGCTCTAACAATTTTTTCCACCCCCTTCTTCCACAAAATTCCCTGAGTCATGCTGGGAGCATTTTAAGTCTACATCAGGATGGTCACTCACGAGCCTCTGGACCTCTACTTTGGTAGATGTTGAGTGTCCTCAATGCCCATCCCCTTCACCCTTGTGAAAAAGCACTGAAAAAGCAGCTCTCTAGCTCATTTCCTTAATTCCTCTGTGGTTTCAGTTGGAGTCAGGGTGGAATACACTGGTCGTTTATCTCCTCAGGTCCAGCTCCCATCTGAAAAAGAGAAGCAGATTCTCCAACAGAGAATGAAGTCAGCACTGGTTAAATGGGATAACCATTATTAATTTAGAAAGAATCGAAAGGGTGTAGACCCTCTTATAGTCTAAGCTTAGTGAGAGCTTGACAATGGAAAGCAGAATAATTATCTGGATTTGATTCTGACTTGTTTCCCAATTCCAGATATGGTTTTATTTATACTGAGTGTATCTGTTAACCAATCCAAGAGCAGCTGGTTACCCAACATGGCTGTATGTCACTATTGCACTTGTTTAGCATCACATCAAGTTGTTTACTTCTGAGTCATTTAGACTTTGAGTTGCTTGGACAGATGTTGGCCACTTTCCCCAGGAAGCTCATGTAGCACCATCAAAAACGAGATGGGCAAATTGTCTGGGACTGGCTCTCCTCCGGATTCCAATCAGGTCTGTCTCTGGTCCTTGCTAACAGAATTTGGTGTCTTCAGCAGTAGGGTTTTACCATTAACCTTTGGTGGGTGATCAAGTACTCTGACAGAATTCTGTCTTGTTTGTTTTGGGAAATCTAGTAGGTCTTTCTGATCAACAGCTCTTTGTGGATGTAGAACACATCCTGGTACAGGTATTTACAAGCCAGCACCAAGGGAAAAGAAAAAAGATTAAGACAGAGAAGAAAGAGAAACAGGAGCAATTTGAGATTAGGTTTAATCTTACCCTCTCCAGGGCCCTTTGATTCAGGTGCTCGCCCTAAGATCCTCTTAAGGGTTCCAACTTTTAGTCTGACTTCCAGGATAAAGGATTCTATGTTACCTGTTCAATTTTGGTACAGTTTTGTATACCCCACCCTTTCCCTTCCCCCAAGCCCTACACTCCCTTTTGACTAAGCCTCAAGATGCTATTCAGTTATGTCAGCAATCTGGGCTGATCCAGTTAGGAACTACAGATGAGTGAGGTCATGCAATGGTTGTCTATAGCTTTCTATTTTATGAATCAATATTTCCAAGAAAATTATACAAACTGAGGCTGTATCCTAGAACATGTACCTATATAATATTAAATATAATTATTATATTATTAAATTATTTCATATTATATAAAATTATTGATCATGTTATTATTAAATATAATTCTTATATATTATTACATATATTTTATATTATTATTAAATAAAATTATTTGTACAATAAGGCTCTAATATTGTGTAATTTTATAATGTCAGTTCCAGTGCTTAAGTGATAAATACATTAGTCACAGAACACTCCTTCAGCCATGTTTGCCTCTTTAATGGATCCAAGTAATTCCAGATACTTTTGTTGGCACTTGAATTTCTCTGACCTATAAAACATAGTGCATTAGTCCTACATAGTAAAAAGTCTTCAAATTTAAAGATTTTTTTAAAATGTTGTTAAAGATATTTTTATTAAAGATATTTTTCTAAAAATAAATTATGAAAGAGCAAAAACACACTATTTTGAAGACTTTTTTGTATACTCGACTTTTTCGTGTTCCTCCTCCTCTCAGCCACATACTTGATCCACATTTTCCAGTGGATTGATGTACAGTGCTTTTTTGTCCTGAGTCTTATCCACAGTCATTCAGTGGAGTCAAAACAGGAAATTAGGTAACCCAAAGCAAAATCTTTAGTGTTGTGATGTTCTTGAGAGATTTAACTACCCAGTTTTTAATCACTCAGTCTTCAGAACTAGAACTCTGGCCAGTGCTCCCAGAAAAAGTTTAAAGATCTATCCTGTTCTTCAGTCCATCATCTTCTCTTGATCCGAAGACTCTAACCTTCCATTTTCACATTTTGTCTAATTGACTTTCACCTGTATGCATTTTTACCCATATAATAGATCTTCACAACATATTTGATTCTCTTCTACACATCCAATCAATACTTTGTGGGATTACACTATACAAAACAAAATTTAGGGCTGGAGAGTTGGCTTAGCCATTAAGATGCTTGCCTACAAAGCCAAAGGAGCCAGGTTGCATTACTCAGGACCCACCTAAACCAGATGCACAAGGTCTTGCATGTGCATGGAATTTGTCTGCAATAGCTCAAGGCCCTGCTACACCCCTCCCTCCCTCAAAAAATATTAAAATATCTAGTAAATATTTACGTATTATTTTAATAACTTTAGCTTAATAAAATTAATTAAATTTCAACAATAGACATCTCTGTTTCTTAAGGTGAAAATCCATGGCTTAATTCTTATATACAACATATTCTATTCCATCAGATGTATACCCAGTAAATCTGAATATAAACATTGAATTTTTCTATAGCAATAATTTATCAATTAGCTAAAACACTTGAGGAAATAATAGCTCACTCAGAATTTGATGTATAATAATTATATTAGGCACTTTATTAACTGTAATTTCTGTGTTAAATTTTGAACATTGTTTCTTTTTAATATTTTAATAAACATGTGTAAAATGTTGAGACATTATTCTTCGAATGTTAATTATTCTACGTGAGAGTCAGGATATTTTCGTTTGGGATTGATTTGCTACTTTAAAGCTGCCGAGGAAAAGGGCAAAGCATCAATTAGCACAGGACTGCACAGCTTGTAAAATATTTTTTAAAAGCTTCTGGGAGCTCCAACCTCCATAAAGAAAACCAATTCAATGTTAATGAAGCCATTCCTAAGAAAGGCCTAGGGAATGTAAGTGAGCAAAAAGCACTGGGCATAAAAGTGGAGTATGACTTGCCAAATTAGTGACTTAATCACTCTGGTCCAACCAATATCTCCTTGTACCAGAAATACCACAGAGTGAGGAACAAGCTCAGGCACAGCATTCTTTCCATAACGTCTTTTCTTTCTCCTTAGGAAAAAAAAAAAAAAAAAAAAAAACAACCAAAGTAAAAATCCTAAGAAGAATTTACCTATGCAACTTTGTCATTGGATCTACTTATTAGGTTCAAAAAGAAAAAAAAGAAAAAAGAAAGAAAAACATTGTCTGTAAAAGCTGCTACCCCTTCAAGGCCTTGATCCCCAGAGGAAAATTTGGGATCTTTAAGCAAGCATTTAGATAACTCTGGATTGGTCTACAGCTTTTAAACAACATGTTGATTTTACAACCTCAAGTCATTTGGGTAGTTTTGTTTAAATCTAATTATGTGGTTTTGACTGGAGTGTAGCACCAGTGTTCAGAACATGGACCAAAAAAAAAAAAAAAAAAAAAAAAAGAACAAGCTAATAAGATGGTTAATACAGTTGTATCAGGTACAGTAGCCAACTTCAGCTTGGATACAGGGGCAGCCTGTGTCTTGTCCCCAGTCTTCATACTTTATGGAATAGCATTTAAACAATAACTATGTCACTGGTTATTTGCTTTGGAAAATGTTTAACAACATGTGTTACATAGTTTGCTATCGGTCACTGAAAATTAAAGGTGGCAATACGGTACAGGTTTCTTTCCTAACCCATGCCTGTTACACAAGAGGATCTACACTGGTCTCACCTGCCACACTTTTAGCTACATAACTTGAAAATAAGTTTTATAGATGTTTGAAATTTATCCAGAATATACAGATGTTATCATTAACTAAAATCTATTGAGAAAGCACTGTGTTTTGGGTTAATTATTTTCTAGTCATTATGTATTCTGAGTTTATTAATTCAATATTAATTATAATTTAAATACTAATCTCTGCATTTATCAAATTGGGACCATGGCATACAGGAAAATTAAATAGCACTGTGAAGGTCATAGGCTAACAAGTGGTGTAAAGAGATCTAGTTATGTTAATACAAAATGTTATCTCTTTGGTATGTAAAAATGCCTCACCACCTATCAGTAAGTTAGGATGGCTATAATAAGATATGATAAACAGAGTGAATTTAATACCACAGTTTTGAAGGCTGTGAACTTCAAGATCAAGATCTATAATATCCAGTAACTGGTTACAAAATACTGTTTCTAGATATCTGTCTCCTCATTTTATCATGCACCAGAGGAAAACAGAGAAGAACCAAATCTTTTTATTTAAGCAAGCACACTAACGCCATTCATGTGGGCCCAGCCCTTGTGAATCATTGGCTCTCAAAGGCTCTACCACCAAATACTATCACAATAGAGATTAGATTTGAATATATGAATTTGGAGTGGGAGGCATAAATATGCATTCTCGTTATCTGTATATCTGTTGTAGGTAGTATTTTATTGATTTAATGTGCTCTATTTTGGCAATACATGTTCACTAATGTTCTTGCTCTGAATGGCAAACACAGAAGTTATAGTCTTTGTTTTCTACCAGCTCTTTCTTCAGTTTATTTTACCACCTTTCATTACGTTTGTTAATGACTTGCAGACTTCTTTATGATTTCAGGTATATCACTTATCATCACAAAGGAATCTGTTATAAATAGCCCTGAAGGATGCAATATAATTATTTTTTAATATTATTTATTTATTTATTTGAGAGAAAAAAAGAGACAGAGAGGAGACCAAATGGGCATGCTAGGGCCTATAGCCACTGCAAATGAACTCCAGACATATGTGCCACCTTGTGTATCTCACTTTACATAATACTGAGGAATCGAACCTGGGTCCTTTGACTTTGCCAGCAAGACCCTTAACCACTAAGCAATATCTCCAGCCCTGACTTAATTATTTAATAAGAGGGTGTTAAAATTCATGACATATGACAAGTTGACTTTTAGTTTGGGTTCCACATTTGAAGGCACATTTTCCTTGTTTAAACTTTTGAATATGAACCATTTAAATTTATGGTGTTTCACTTCATTTTCAGATGAATTTCTACCTTCTTAAATATTTTATTTTTTCATTCATTAGTTTTATTGAAAGGTATATCCCTTAGTACCAACGAAAAAGTAGTTGGGTAGGTTACCTCTCCCAACTCAAAAATTAACACTGAAGTTTCCAAATGTTAAATTTATCAGGTTTTTGGGGAACTGAATAGTTATAAAATATGGTTTATAAAAGCTAAAGAAAGGTACTGATTCATTGGTTTATTTTTCACCAGTCATTTGCTTCATCTGGCCACACAAACTAGTACATATGCCACTCAACATAAAATAAAATGTAGGATTTTCTATACACATTAAATGTATGACTTCATCCATCTTCAAATTCAATGAATGTATACTGGATCTTACTCTTGTTTCAATCTATCAATTTCTTCCATTATGACTCAGGTTTAAAAGCTCATTTCATTAGATCAAGTCCATTGGTATAGTCAACTGTTCATAAATCCATTTAGCCACAAACAATGCTTATCACAGGAGTAAAGTACATCAAGGTAGGTTCCAATACATACAGAGGGCATGTGCACAAGGGAAGAGGAAACATGAGGGTCCTAGTTCATCTTTAATTCATCCCTACCATATTGCTTTGTGATTTCCTTTTAGATCTTCACAGTACTTACTTATGGTGGTTTGATTCAGGTGTCCCCCATGTGCTCTGAATGCCTGATCACAGATGATGGCAATTTGGAAATAGGTTCCGTTGTTGTAGGCGTGTTGTTGGGAGCAAGCTTATGGGTGTTATAGCTACATTCCCCTTGACAATGTTTGGCACACTCTCCGGCTGCTGCTGTCCATCTGATGTTGATCAGAAGGTGATGGGCACCCTCTGCTCATGCCCTCATGTAGCTTCCCCTTGAGTCAGTAAGCCAAAATAAACCACAAATGCTTTTAGTCAGGTGCTTTGTGCCAGCATCATAAGCTGACTGCAACAACACTATAATTTTATCTAAAAGAGATTCTTTTATTTTTTTTTTCCAGGATATATTCTGTAGTTTATTCTTTCCTTGTAGAATATTCAAAAGTTTAAACATAGATCCAAACTTTGGTAACATCTCAGCTAAAACAAAATACCAAAAGCTAAGCAGGGAGAAAGCAGTGTAATACACTTCACTTCTAAATCCATAAAGTAAATTAATACTGTAAAATTTTCCCGTTACAAATACAATGGATATCCAAGAACTTGTCTTCATGGCTATTTTTTTTTTTTTTTGAAAGAGAGACACAGAAAGAGACAGAGAGAGAGGGAGAGGGAGACACATAAAGATGGGTGCACCAGTAGCCTCTCAGCCACTGTGAATGAACTCCAGATTCATGTGCCCCCTTGTGGTCAAGTGCAGCATTACACTCTTGTGTCACTTTGCATCTGGCTAAAAGTGGGACCTGGAGATTGGAAATGGCGTTCTTAGGCTTCGGAGGCAGGCACCTTAACCGCTAAGCCATCTCTCCAGCCCTTTATGGCTATTTTAAATTATCATGAATGATTATACTATGATTTACTTAAAATTGAACAAAAACGTATACTGAATGACTCCTAAATTCAAACTATTGGTCTATAAAATATACTTTCCTCATTCAAACCTTTGCAATTTCTTTATTGAGATTAACATATACAAACCTGAGTAGTCACTTTCACAAAAACATGATCTGTACCAGAAACATGTATTGTGAGGCCTTATTGATAACAGACCTGATGGGCCAAAGACGTCACTTGATCTTCTAATAACTGACCAATCACACTAAAATCCATCCTTAACTAGTCTCTCACTAAAGAACCAATTAATTTACTTAATCAGAGAATATTAATTGATTTGAATTTTCTGTATCAATTTCAAATAAACAGAATCTGACCTTCAATGCAACTTTATCCTCAGAATTATCTAGTAATGGAATGTATTCAGTAATGCTCTGTGAAATAAACCCACATTAATCTAGAAAAACATCAGAGAGCGAGAGGGAGAGGAAGACAGGTTGAGATGGGTACACTAGCAGCCTCTCAGCTGCTGTGAGTGAAATCCAGATGTGTGTGCCCCCTTGTGGTCAAGTGCGGCATTGCGCCCTTGCATCACTTTGCATCTGGCTAAATGTGGGACTTGGAGATTGGAACCGCTGGAGACTGGAAATAGTGTTCTTAGGCTTAGGAAGCAGGTGCCTTAGCCACTAAACCATCTCTCCAGCCCTAGAAAAACATTTTTGACATAAAATATTTTCATGAACCTATGAGTCATTTTTTTCAAATTATGCCCATATAAAATTATTTATGTATTTTTCATTAACCTCATGTCTCATTTATCAAGTCATTTTATATAGCTGAAATATCTTTACACTACTAAAGTACTTCCACATTTACTATCCTCTATAGTCAAAGGCCTAGAGAACAATGATAAAAAGAGAAAAATAAGTAATAATTTAGAGCTGATAAAAAATGTATTCAATTACTTTTCACAAAACTTGTTTCCATAAAAGAAAACAAAACTTAATTTTCAGTGTGGTCAAGGGTGCAAATGGAGGAGAAGAGATATTGGGAGGAAGGGTGAGAAGGAGAGTCAATAACAATTAAAGATGTTATAAATAAGCCATATGGAAACCTACTTTTTCATAGCTATATATATATTTGCTAAATATGTACATATATAGATAGATAAAGATATAGATGTACATATATAAATAGATAAAGAGGAGAGAGTTTGAGCAGAAGGCCCTGATGGTGGTGGATAATGCTGTGCCTAGAAGCCAGAGATTGTTAGAAGACAATTTTTTTCTGCCAACATGGAATACATTATCAGTGAGGTCCCTGATTACATCAAAGCTTTATAGGCTACTGCCAAGTCTCCTGGTTGCTGGCCCAAACTATATGGTAACGCTCAATTGATGAAGAGACCACATGAATGGGCTACAGGGCAGTAAAAAATCAGACTGGAGCTAATCTTAAAGCCTCTTTCCTGATGACTAGCTGTCAGGATGCTGGAATGACCTTTGCAGCCTGTTGGGGAAGAAAAGCCATCAACAGTATTAACCAGCAGTGGGACTTCTGGGTGGCAAGCCAGGCCAAATAAACCAACTGGTATAATGATGGCATGTCTGCTATGGTGGAAATCAAATGCTCTCTGATTGGATTTGAGGCCCGCTCCACAGAAGGGAATTCATGACTAATACCAAAAAGCTTATGTTTGGGGAGGCCCAAATTATTTTCTATTTACTTATGTTTAATTCCATATATTAATGCTGCTCTTATTTTTGGTTAAAAAAGCTCCTCTTTTGGCAGTGACTACTGGGGTGACTCAAAACTCACCAAAGTGCTCAGAAGTGATAGTAGAGTGACCATCATAGAATGAGACATCTGCATCACGCCCTCCAAACCTCAGAGCCCATGTGGAAGAGGTGGAAGAAAGAGGTGGAAGTAAGAGCTAAAGGAAGGGGAGAAATGCTTTGCAGTATATATGGTATAATGCTAGAAATCTAGTGGAATAATAGATTATATAGAGTATGAGCAGATGAAACTAAGGTTGGAAGAAGGTTGAAAATAACTATTAACATATACATTTTTTCATTATTCATTACACTGCAAAAGCTTATAGATTCAAAATATTTCCTAAAATAATATGATAGAATATATGTTCTAATAAATACATCTAACTATTTTATGAGTTACTTTACTCATTGCTATAACCAAATACATGAAGAGAAACAGCTTAAGGAAGGAGGCTTTATTTCAATTTACATTTCCCTGGCACAGAAATGTACAGTCCATCAGAGCTTGACAAATGCTCAACAGCTGGTCCATATGTATGCATATTCAGGAAGTGAGATAATGACCAGGAAATTAACTGACTATAAAACATCAAAGGCCACAGGAATTGGTATACTACTTCTATCAAAGTTCCACCTCCTATGGTTTCTACATCCTTCCTAAATACCATCACCACCTGGAGAACACACACTAAAATACATGAGCCTATGGGGGACATTTCCTGTCCAAGCCCACAGTAACTCTATCTGTCTATAGTGAGATATAGATGCTCAATAATCATATGACAATCCTTTCTTTGTTAAGGGAAAAAATAATATATACTTAAATCTTAGGGGTTTCAACTCATAGTTTGTTAATCTTAAGTGTATGTCAAAATTGACAAAGTTAAATTTTCTATTTAAATGGATAATAAATCCAATCTGAAAACTATTAATTCGCTGGAATTCCACCACTAAATGCTTCATTTACCTCTTTCCTACCAGTTTTATGTTAATTTAACATGTTTCCTTGGACTTCAGCTGTTCGTATAAATTTTCAAATCATTCCTGCTGCAGACTCTGTTTAATTCCATAGTTTATTGAACATCATGGTTTCTGAATAACTTCAATAAAATAATGGAAAATAAAGGGCACAACACAATGGCTTGCACCTGAACACATGATTCAGCTTGAAGGTTTCAGCTTGAATATTACCTTCTATTTGATTATATTTGATTTTTTTCCTGCATAACCTGAAATGGTAATTTACCATTGTAATCTTCATATATAACCACACATCAGTAATTTTTTCTCTTCCAGGTTAAAAGCAGACTTTCACCTCTCTTATTTGTGGAAAAAGCATAGTAATCATTATTAATACTGTAATCTTAGAATTCTAGAATTATTTTTCATTTCACGGTCAGGGTACATCTCCTTTCTTTTGTGTAAACTTATTCTATTTATTATAAAGAAAGCCCATTCCACAAATTACAAGAGTTATATTACAAGAATAGCACCCAAACAGAACCATATGGTATGGCTTGATAAACAATTTCCTCAGTTGGTTTATTTTAAACTGCTGTACAAAGGTCTTTCTAACTTATTATTTATCTATTTATGAAGAAACACATTTAAACTATCAAAATCTGAATAGTGTTCATACTACAATATGCCTGCTTATACAGTTTGTTACAGAAGTTCCAATTCCAAACGGTTTCAGATGTACTTGGGATACTGAGACTGCCTCCCCATATATATATATATATATATATATCCATATATATATATATACATATATATATACATATCTTCTTCTTGGGTCAACTCTTAGGAGGAGACCAAATCTACTATTGCTAAAGTTCCACTGAGCTACACATCCACCTCTACCCCCACAATCAGATACCTGTGACATTCCCCATTTGCCCCTGTAACATTCCCATCCTGGCTTTCTATGTAGTGACAGAGTTGGGAATGGTAGAACCAGAATGTCTCCATTTTTGGACTCTGCCAAACTCTCTGTTTGTCAAGAGTGGCCCAGACCACCCATCCCAATTATAGCTTTCCTGTAATAACCCAAACCACCTGTCTGATTATCACTGCTCTGACAGGATTTGATGCCTATTCTCTTCTCTGCCATGCTTTCCCTGCCATTATGAACATGGTAAGCCAAAATAAAAGCTTTCCTTCCAATATGCTGCTTTAGGTTAGGTATTTTGCCTTCACAATGAGAAGGTAGCTATGAGGGATGAGATGGAAGAGACCACCGAAATCATCCCACCTACTGAAGAGAGCCATAGAAAAGACGGTATTTGTGCAGTGATGACGAGGGAGGTGTTTAGATGCACAATTGTTTCATGAGCTCTATCATGTGGTCAATTGCCACAAAAGTATACATTAGCCAATGATTCTATTTAACTAAAAGCTTAGTAAGGCCAATTCTCACAATTAAGGATGGGTGATGAATATATTAGAAGTCTAATACTGCAGATTGTTCCAATTTATTAAGGTCTAATGAATATCACCTCATTTTAGGTTAGATAATGTGAAGCTATCTAATAAAAGAATAAATGTTATCCAAGCCTATATTAAAATTCTGGTGACTATATTTTTATGTTTGCTGTCTTTGTTAACTTACTGTATCTTTTATATGTAGTTTTCCACTTGGAAAAAGGAGGATAATGTATTCATTAGTCATGGCAAATAAACACAGCCTGGATTTAGCTAAAGGGAGAGTTTATATCAAAATACAATTGTTTAATAAAGGTAATGAGATGAAATCTTTGGCCACAAAATCTGAAATTATTTCAAAAATTAAAGAAAAAACAATCTTTGTTTATTGTATTTATTTTGTTGTTTTGTTTGTTATTCCCTGCGAGTGATAAGCAATGCTACCAGAAACTACTGGAACTGAAAACAAACAATGGGTGTGATCAGAAAGAATATTTGATGTGTTTTAAAAGTTTTCTTGGTGGCCAAGAATTCTTGGAATGAGTTGTTAAGAATATATTCCGCATATTAGAGCTTATTTAAAATTCAAAGCAAGTCTATCCAAATAGAACACAACAGGTCTAAAGTAAATAATAAGTTATCATAAACATTACTTCAGGTATGTATAAGATTAAATGAGATTTTGACATATAATATTGCTTTACTGTTGTCATATGTTAACTCATGTTAACAGGCTTAAAAAAACTTAAAATGAAGGCTCATGAGGTTTTCATGTTTATTTTTAATATTTTCCTTTATTTTACTCAAAGCATCTTTCCATAGCACACAATTTTGATTCAGTTGAGCTGATTATTGAGTGCATAATGTAAACAAAAATGATTCAAAGCCTTTCAAAATATTCAGTTTAACCATAGTATAGATCTCAATTAAGAATGAGTTGTGTAAATCATTTTTGAAAGATGCGCCAACAAAGTGCTGCATGCATCTGGTGTTCATTTGCAGTGGCTGGAGGCACTAGTATGGCCATATTCTCTCTCTTTCTCTGTCCTCTGTATCTTTGTCTCTCTCTCCAATAAATAAATTAATGAAATAAATTTAAGAAAAGAAATATGTAACTTTACATCCATAAAATGCTTTCTTTTTAGGGCAATATATGAGATGTGACATTAAATGGATTCTCATTAAATTGTCACATTTTCTCAAATTGTAGGCATAAAGTATCTTTATTTTTAAATGAAGTTATCATAAAAGTTAAACACTTGAATAAATGATTGGCATTCATTTTTCCAGATAAATGTTATCTGTCTATATGCATGTTCTGTATCTCCTTATCCTTATAAGAAAATGCAATTATTGTGTGCTAACTACAGCATCCTCTGCCTTCTGTGTTCAGATAATTATCACCTGCAAAGCAAAACATTACAGGTGTGAGAGAACATCTTTCTTTTTTATTAAAAACATCAGCCAAGGAGAATATTAGAAGGAGAAAACAAGCATATGTGTGAAATTAAAGAGGAAGGGTTGGAGAAAGAAAATGTATAAGTAAACATGGCAAATCTAATATTTTAAATAAATGAGTTTTATCATTTTTGGTACTAATACCAAATTCAAAAGTGTATTTGGCCTAAGTATTGAATTTCCACTTGTTAAAATCTATGTGTCTTGGAGTCTAGGGGCAGTCTGAAGGGGCATTTCCAGGAAGTATTATTGGTGGAAGAAGGACAACCTTCCTGTACAACAGGTAGCCCTTCAAGGATGGGGGTCTGTATGTAAAGAATGTCTAGAACACAGGGCCTTTTGTCTGGCTGCCCTTGATACTTGCTGGAGCATCTAGTCTCTTGCTGCCATCCTTTGTGGACATTAGAACACAACTTCTTCAACTTTTTAACATGGACTAAAGAGCAGCCTCTCTCTAGGAAAGCTCCAGCCCCTTAGCACCAGATTGAGATGTTGAGTTAACAAGCCTCATGGACTGAACAGCTACAGATTCTCTAACTGTCCAGTCTGCAGACAGGCATTATCAAACTGCTCACCCTGTATCCTGTAAACCAGTGCACTAAATCCTCTTGAGACTACATACTTATTCCATTAATTCTGTTCCTCTAGAGAGCCCTGACAAATAGAACACTGAAAGGTGCTTTGTAAAATCTGTTAAACCAAAACTAGCTTTTGTTGGAGAGCTAGCTGCCTCAAGTATACCTGCATAATCTTTGATCAAATTGTTGGAGATTGTGGCCTACTTATTTACAGGAGCTTATTTAACTTACTAATTGAAAACTTTGTGCTTTCCCCAATTGTACTATATATAAAGCCAGTATTTACTGCTCCTAGCTATACTAGAGGTTGGAATCTTCTACAAAACCAACACAGAAAAGAATCACTTTTCACAGAGTCACCATGAGAATTTATAGAATCACAAGAAGAAAGAGTGAAGCAATAGCCAGACATACAAAGTAACTCATGCTTCTAAAGTTCATTTCTAGCAGCTAGAAGCCATGGTGCACCATTCTTTCCTTCTCTCTCTCCCCCTGCTTATTTCCTTCCCTCCTTATAAATAAGTTTAAAAAATTAAATTAAGAATTTTCTGATGACTCCAATCAAAAGTAAAAGTTTGAAATCACAAACATAGGGAAAATATAAAATTAAATGAGAAACTATTTTAGAAAAATATGAATTGAGTATTGATACCCTTGCTAATTTATTTTTTTTAAGTTGGGATACTAAGACACTAAAATATTTAATGGCAAACAAATAAGTAGGATTAGATGTAAACAATTCATCTAAAAATCAGTTAGTTTAGCTGGGCATGGTTGGACATGCCTTTAATTCTAGCACTGTGGGAGACAGAGGTAGAGGGATCACCATGAGTTCAAAGCCAGTCTGAGAATACATAATAAATTCCAGGTCATTCTAGGCTAGAGTGAAACCCTACTTAAAAAGTAAATAAATAAATAAATTAGTTAAATGAATTACATATCAATTTTAATAGGTTAAAATACATATTAATCTATAATTTCTCAAGTATTTATTTTAATTTTTTATTTTATTTTTAGAGAAAGTGAGAAAGAGAGAGAGAGAGAGAAAATTGTCATGCCAAGGCCTCAGCAACTGCAATCAAACTCCAGATGTTTGCACCACCTACTGGGCATGTGCTACCTTGAGCTTGCCTCATCTTTGTGTGTCTGTCTAATGTGGGATCTGGAGAGTAGAACATGGGTTCTTAGGTTTTGCAGGCAAGTGCCTTAACCACTAAGCCATCTCTCCACCCCTATTTTATTTTCTAATTGAGAGCAAGAGAGAGAAAGAGGCTGAGAGAAAATTGGCATACCAGGACCTTTAGCTGCTGCAAACAAACTCCAGATGCATGAGCCACCTTTTGCATCTGGCTTACTTGGGTGCTATGGAATTGAACCTGGGTCCTTTGGCTTCATCTTCCAAGCCCTATTGTAGTTTTAATTAAAGAGGAAAAGGAGAAATAAATACTTTTAAAGTTGTGTTACCAGAATCAATCATTTAATGACTGACATATTTCATCTAAATTGTGTGTAATTTTACACATTTTAAGTAAATATGCTAATTTAGTTAAATTCTTTCATGAATTTGAGATAAAAAATATAATGTGGGGCTTAACACCTTAATTTTTAAGTACTTGAATCCTAGAAAGTCCATACAAGTAGGCATTGCTGATGGTCATCAATATGAATATTTCTTCCATGTATACAAAATATATTTTCCAGGGCTTTTCCACTAATTGACAGAATATAGTTCACTTATGGGACAAAACAGGACACATGCTTTCTCTTCCCTGTCAGAGGTTATTCCTGAAGCCATGAATGAAGGTGGATTCTCTGTCAACCAGTGGACATGCATACTTAGAAGTACATTTTTACTATAATATATTTATTTATACTGTTTGTTAACTTATAATTTTAAGAAATGCTTCCCAGTGCAGATAGTAGTAATGGAAGTATGATCTATTTTGCAATAAAGTTTAAAACAAATAGTACCCGTTTTTAATTTTCTAATATGTTAATGATACTAATGTATTATTTATCACATAGTATTGTGACTTTCAAATTAAATATTTTATAATGCACATAATGAAGGACTTGATATTACTGACATTCCATTACATTTCTATTATTACTTCATAGTAGGTGCAGTGGCCTGGTACATTTCAGTTTGGCAAGGGTTCAGTTGTCTGGGCAACTGAATGATACAGTTTTGATTAAGTAACTGAACACAGCAAGGACCACAGAGTACAGCACAACTGCTATGTACTTAGTGTGTGCACTTAGATAGAGAACTCAGTTCAACCATTTTGTTCAGAATCCTCCTATTTATGTTGGGTTTTGGTTTCCTGAATATATGCTTCATACTTCATATTTTTAGGTAATATCCTAAAAAGACAGTTCCATTTTTGGAGCGGCAGAACAGAATGTGCTGATCAGATTTCATACTGTGATTATTATTGACAGAAGTATCCAGGTATTTTCATTGTGAGTCCACCATCACTTTTATTGAGGATCCATTACTTACTGACTTCTTCCAGCCAGCACCTGGGTCAGGTGGATATGCACATACTTAACCCTCTCCTTTACCAGGATACAGTGAGGAGAACTCTATATAGGACTGTCAATCATAAATAAGTTTATTTTATTTTATTTTTTATTGACAACTTTCCTTAATTGTAGACAATATCCCATGGTACTTTCTCCCTCCCCCCACTTTCCCCTTTGAAACTCCACTCTCCATCATATCCCCTCCCCCTTTCAGTCAGTCTCTCTTTTCATTTTGATGTCATCATCTTTTCCTGCTATTATGACTGTCTTGTGTAGGTTGTTTCAGGCACTGTGAGGTATGAATTCTTGATGATTGCTCCCCAGCTGGTGGCAATTTGCAAAGTTTATTAGGCCCTAGTTTTCCAGTGATAGTTTCACTCATAGTTCTGCTTCTGTTGTCTACCCGATGGTGGCAAGGAGTTGATATCCAGCCTTTGCTCTATCTCTTCACTACCATTATGAAGTTTCCACTCAAGACTGGAAGCCCCAATAACCCATTTCCTCCCCTAAACTGCTTCTGGTTGAATGCTTTATTCCAGCACTGAGAAGGTAACTGCAAGAGAAACTGAATTCAGTGTATGTTGCCATGGATAGTCATGAGTTTACAGGGTCAGGGGCAGAACAGGATGGTTTCAATCAAGTGTCCCTCCTAAACTTATGTGTTCTGAACATCTGGTTCTGGGATGGTAGAAATTTTGAAGGTGGAGCATTGCTGGAGGAGGTGTGATTTGGGGAAAAAGTTAGGGATACTAGAGCTAGCTCTCCCTTACCAGCCCTCTTCTCACACTCCTGCTGTTATTGTACTACCTACTTGTTGTGAAATCTGCCATCCTGGGGTTTCACCTGGAATATGTAAGCCAAAGCAAACTCTTTCCTTCCACAAACTTCTTTTGGGCGGGTGCCTTGTGCCAGCAATGTGAAGATAACTGCTACAGGAGGTGAATAAAACCTCAGAGCCCAGTAAACTAACCATTATGACAAAGTCTTTGGAACTCATGAAAAATCCATGAAGAAACTTAAAATGGATAGGAAGAGGAAAATAATGAATGAAAATGAGAATGAACATAAATATTTCATACATCAGACACTGGGTATATTTTGAAAAAGCCAATGTGTTTATATGTTATCTAAAAATCATTCACCCCCCCCAAGAAAATAAACAAAGAAATACCTAAATAAGTAATCAGAAAGATTTTTGGAGGGCTTGATGATTGATTCAGAAGATAAAGGTGCTTGCTGATCTAGACAGATGCACAAAATGAGGCATGTGTCTAGAGATTGCAGTGGCAAGAAGTTCTGGTGCACTCATTCTCTCTGTGTGTGTGTGTGTGTGTGTTTGCATGTGTGTGCACTCTCTTCTTGCAAATAAAGAAATATTTTTTTAAAAAAGAAAGTTTTTAACAATTCATGAGATTTGAATAAATAGTATAGATTAAATATTAGAAATAAATAAAGTAGAAACTATCTGTCTCTTATGTTTGGGAGCTCACCCTCAAACTGTAGCCACATTTATGCTCACTCCTCTAATTATAGAATCCACATGGATAAACAGTGATCCTAGCAGCTCTACTATGTGCTTTGAAAGGACAACAAGAGTCAATCTTTGGCAGAATTTAAACAGCAAAGCAGAGCAATGATCAACCATAAATAACCAAAACTGGAAGGAACAAAAAAATAACAATCCAAGAAGCAAAATCAAACAGTTTAAGGAGTAAAATATTTTTCTCAGAGTAAAGTTTGAGACAAGCAAATAAAATGTAAAGTCAGTTTAGTGTAGCAGGACCTTCCCAAAGAGAAAACAAACAAAAATTGGTCCATGGAAGGAAAGGAAAGAACAGTAAATAGAACAGCAATTCTTCATGCTTTAGGCATTCATCAAGAATCATACTGAAAAAAAAAAAAAAGAAAAGTAAATACTCAGTTTTGAGTCCAGGTCCTGGTCCATGAAAAATATTTGTTCCAACTTTTAGCAACACTAGGAACTTTTAAAATAGCAAGAACAAGTCTGTAAAAAAGATGATAAAGAAGCCGGGCATGGTGGCACATACCTTTAATCCTAGCACTAGGGAGGCAGAGGTAGGTGGATTTCTGTGAATTCAAGGCCACCCTGAGACTACATAGTGAATTCCTCATCAACCTGAGCTAGAGTGAGACCCTATCTCAGAAAACTAAACAAACAAACAAACAAACAAAACAAACAAACAAACAAACAAAAAAACAAAGATGATAAAGGAAGGAAGATACCTAAATGTCACAAAATTCAGTTTTGCTTTCATCTTTATTTTTATGAGCGAGAAAGAGATAATTGGCACATCAGGGACTCCAGCCACTGCAATCGAATTTCAGACACATGTGCCACTTTGTGTGCATGTGCAAACTTGTAAGTGTGCATCACCTTTGTGTGTGAGAGTCAAACATGGGTCATTAGGCTTCACAGGCAAATGCCTTAACAGCTAAGCCATCTCTCCAGCCCTAATTTCATCTTTTATCTATGATATTAGATGGTGGAGATTGGATGCTGGAGTCTAAGGTAACAAATGTTAACAGTTTTTCCAGATAAAAGAAGCTCACTGATTTAACACACTGGGATTCCTTTCTCAGGACGTCATTTAAGGTTATGCTTCTTTTGATACTGGGGAATAAGCAAAGGAGGAAGACATAAAATATAGGTCATTACAAATCCACCCTTGGAGGTGGACCTTGCTTGGAGAGCAGCCATCTTGACGAGTGCAGGATGGAACATTCTAGAAAGCTGGTATCAAGGATAATATCACACTAGTGAATATAGTGTAGAAAAATTCATGGACCTAAAAATTCCACATAGGTCAAAAATAATGAAAGCCATTGTAAAATGCACAATAATATATTTAGGAAAGGAATTAAAACTACATATATATATATTTGGCTACTTAATGATGAATATTTAGGCATTTATTATGACAAATGAATTTATTGTTTATGGGGAAACCAAGCCAAGCTAAAGTAAGGTTTTATCCATGAACATGAAAACTCTATCCTCACTTAAATTGCCCTGAGTAAAATATAGATGACAAACGATGAAAGGTAAAATAAGTGGGTGGAACAGAAGGGAGGCAAAGTATAATTGTTATAATTATATTCAGAATTCAAGTCATAATTGCTATAATTCAGGAAATTTGAAGTAGATTTTAAGCAAAATATGTTAAACTTCAGGGAGACTCAATAGAGAACAAATTCAAAAAAAGATGGAGGAGATAAAGTGCAGGTGTTATGGGGTAGCTAATTCATTATTTTATTGGCAATAGAAACATCAATACTATTTAAAATATATGGAATTGTGATATAAACTGTGGTGATTTAGTCTTGTCCAATTTGAGCTGAGGTAAATGGCTTTATGTTGAATTCCTACTCCATATACACTTCTAGTTCAGGAAACAAGAAACATTCTCTGGAGAGTTGGAGGGAGAAACAGAAGGAGCTGAACTATTCTATCAACCATAAAAGGTAAAACTTTCTGAATTCACTTAAACGTATTTGAAACATGTTCTCATTGATCATTTATAATCAAGTTATTTATTATGACTGTGATCTTTTGAGAAAAACATGATTCTTGCTAACTATGATATAATGCTTCCAAAATATGTCTGCAAAATTATACTATATCCAAATTTTAAAAGATTTTTTTTTCTTTTTTCTTTTATATTTTTATTTATTTATTAGGGAGAGAGAGAAAGAATGGGTATGCCAGGGCCTCTAGTCACTGCAAATGGAATCCATATGCATGCACTATCAATCATGTACATCTAGCTTATGTGGGGTCTGGAGAATCAAATCTGGCTCTTTAAGCTTCTCAGGCAAGCACCTTAACTGCTAAGCCATCCCTCCATCCCTCAAACGATTCTTTTTCTGATGTTGAATACAGTTGGTTCTATTCTTCCTTACATTCATGGGGCTTTACTTTTTAGATGTTCTTGCCTCTGAGAAGTCTTTTGGCTGTAAAGGGTTTGTCAAATCTGGGGCCTGGGAAAGGCCAGTATTGTTAATGTTGTACTCAGGTTCACATTGCTGGCAAAAATCACCTGATCAGGAGTAGTTTGTGAGAAAAAAGTTTTATCTTGGCTCCCAGAATCGAGGGGAAGCTCCACGATGGCAGGAGAAAATGAGGGCATGACATCACCTCCTGGCCAACACCAGCAGGACAACAGCAACAGGAGAGTGTGCCAAATGCTGGCAAGAGGATACTGGCTATAATACCCATAAGCCTACTCCCAACAATACAATGCCTCCAGGAGATGGTAATTCCCAAATCACCATCAGCAGGTGGCCTAGCATTTAATATGTCTACTTATGGGGGACACCTGAATCAACACCACATTCTACCCCTGTCCCCATAAACTGATAACCACCCATGATGTGAAATGTAATGCACTCAGTCCAACTTTAAAAGTTCCCATAGTTTTTATTAATCCTAATGATGTTCAAACATTCCCATAGTCCAACATCTTTTAACTGAGCCATAATACCAAAAAATCCCCCAAAACACCATAATGCCACAGAATAAACACACTGAAAAAGATGACACTGGACATAGCAAAGAAATATTCAACCAATACAAGATTTAAACAGGGCAAATATCAAACTCTGTAGTTCTGAGTCCAACAGCTCTAATCAGTGAAAAGTCTCCAAGTCTGATAATTCTAACCAGCAACAAGTCTCTGGAGTTCCAAATTCTCCTCTCCAGCTAGGCTACTCACAGTCCTGGAAAACTTCATTGGGGTCAGTAACTCTCCTTAGCAGACATCTCATGGTCCCAGCATCTCCACTGGGTCTCCACTGCAACCCATGGTTCATCCTCACAGCTCCACTGGGTCTCCATGCAGACATCCAGCAAACCTGCTTCACACTGCCCATGACCATTTTCAACACATAAGACCATGTTGCAAATTTAATGATCTCCTTTTCCTGCATTTTATACTCCACACAACTAGGTAGGAGGCCAAGTTGTTAATCTGGGGTTGGGGGGACTTAAACAGACTTTGAAGAACAGGACATTCCTTCAGCATTTAGTCCCCTCCAAAAGACTGCATTTTTTCTGTTGTCCCAATGCAGGTCAGCTGGCCCAATCTCAATGGTTGTAATCTGTCATACAATTTCAGCTGAATGGGCAGAAGTTTCCACCCCAAAATTTCATGCTTTTCTGGGCTATATCCCTCTGCTTTTACCAGTCCATTTCTACACAAACCAACCCTGCACAAGTTCTCAGGACATGGGCATAACACCAAACCTTTCCCACAAACTGCTTCCAGCCCAGGCCAGGCAAAGCTCTTTCTCACCCTCTAAGCCAAACCATAGTCCATAGTTCTTACTACTTTCAGGTTTCAACTCTGACCAGAATGGTCCATGAAGCTGAACTTACAGAACTCAAAGGCATCTCTTAGGCAAAGGTTTCAAATCATTCCACTCTTGAAAATCAGCTCCAAAAAGCCAAAGCCACACAGACAGGTTTCAAGCAGTAATGACCCCACTCTCAGTACCAAATTTACTGTTGAGTCTGGTTTTCATTGCTGGCAGAAATCACCTAACCAGGCGCAACTTATGGGGGAAAGGTTTATTTTAGCTTACAGACTCAAGGGGAAGCTCCATTATGGCAGGGGAAAATGATGCCATGAGCTGAGGGTGGACATCACCTCCTCACCAACATCAAATGGACAAAAGCAACAGGAGAGTGTTCCAAACACTATTAAGGGGACACTGGTTATAAAACCCATAAGCTTGCCCCAACAATACACTGCCACCAGGAGGTATTAATTCCCAAATCTCCATCAGCTGGGAACCTAGCATTCAGAACACTTACGTTTATGGGGGACACCTGAATCAAACCACCACAGTTAGTGATAAAAATCAAGTATTCTGTTAAATGCAGTGTGATGTATAATTCACTCTCATATAACAAGGATTTATGTGCCTTAGACCATTTTTTCATTAAAGGGCCGGTGGACAAGGAGATCTTCCTGGGGCTTTTTTTTTTTTTTTTTTTTTTCTAAGCACAACTCTGGGATCTATAATTTATCTCGTTCCAGATTACTAATAAATCTATCTGTATTTATTTGTTTGAACCATTTAATGAATCATGGATATTCCCAATAGGCACATAAAATAATGTTAAACAGCTATAAGTGTCAAGTAAATGAAAAATAAACCATTATATGAAAATATCTATAATCAATAGACTCTATTTAAACATATGTCCTACCTCTAGCTATAGTGAAGAACTAGAATTTGTTTACCATTTTGGGCTATATAAAATGTGCTTAAAATAATTTATAAGAAACTAGTTTGAGGCCAGAAACAACTCATACATCTTTCAAGCAAAATCTCCTATGAATTATGGCCTATTCATATAAAGGATAGCATGTAATGCTCAAAAAGAGAAAACTATTCCTTCATGTGGATGGAAGGATTAATCCTATATACAAAATATTAAGAGAATTATGTGATACTGTATTGATGGATGAATCCATATGTAATCATGGATACAAAAATGGCCAAAAGGAATTGCCTGTCATAGAAATCATACTGTCAGCTTAAGAGACTAAAAAGTAAGTATATGGATTCTGCTTAGTGGAAAATTTATGTTGTGATCTGGTTGTACCTATAAACATGTGTTCACCTTTGTAACTTAAAAATATAAATTTAGGACTGGATAGATTTCTTAGTGGTTAAAGATGATTACTTGCAAAGACTGCTTACCTGGGTTCAAAGCCTAAGTAGCCATGTAAAGCCAGATGTACAAAGTAGTGAATGTATCTGGAGTTCAATAGCAGTGACAAGATGCCCTAGCACACCTATTACTTCTCTCTCTCTCGTAATTCTCTCTCTTCCTCTCTCTCTGTGTCTCTTCCAGTCTTTCTGCTTTGTAAATAAATAAATTAAAAAACAAACAAACAAACGAGTCCCTTGCATGGACAGTGTTGTGGGGCAGGGGGTGGATCCAGTGGTCTGGAGTGAGTAGGCCAGACCCATTTCTGGGCTCCTCCCACCTCCCAGGTCTCAGTTGCCTGCCCTGATCTGTGTGCTGGAGGGCTCAGCACTAAGTAGGCCAGATCCCTGTTCCCTTGCTCCTCCCAGTCCCCTGGCCCTGGTAGGTCCAGTTGTGCCTTGCTTGGGGAGGCGTGGTCCCTGTGTGAGCTGCAGAATCATGACTTTTGCTCTGGTATCCTGACTGGCCTATAGGAGAGGAAGAGGGGATATGATGGAGAGTGGAGTTTCAAAGGGTTTTGAAAATGGGGGAGGGAGGAAAGTACCATGGAATATTGTCTATAATTAAGGAAGCTGTCAATAAAAAAAATAAATTAAATAAAAATAAGAAAGTTAATTAAGTGTGATAGACAGTCCTATATAGAATGCTCCTCAGTGTATCTTGGTAAAAGAGAGGGGTAAGTATGTGACCCAGGTGCTGGCTGGGAGTAGACAGTAAGAAATGGATCCTCAATAAAAGTGATGGTGGATTCAAAATGACCATACCTGGATACTTCTGTCATTCATAATTGCAGTATGAAATCTGATCAGCACATTTTTTTTTCTGCCGCTCCAAAAATGTAACTGCATAATTCTTCAACAAAAATCATTTTACAGCTAGAAAGTTCTGGATACAGATCAAATTTTTTAGAATGACAAGTTTCTTTAGGAGTGAGCTTTAATTTCTTCATTCACCAAGTTTCTCACCAATTTTCCCACCTACTTTAGTCCCTATCAAACTCTATACTATTTATCCAAACATTCTATTGCTCTTATCACCTCTAAGATTTCTTCCATACCACTACAAAATTAATGAAACAGTCTTGTTCATTTTTCAAATTTTTATTTCTTTATTTATTTGGGAGCAACAGACAGAGAAAGAGGCAGATAGATAGAGAATGGGCACCCCAGGGCCTCCAGCCACTGCAAAGGAATTCCAGATGCATGAGCCCCCTTGTGCATCTGGCTTACGTGGGTCCTGGGGAACTGAGCCTTGAACCAGGGTCCTTGGGTTTCACAGGCAAGCACTTAACCACTAAGCCATCTCTCCAGCCCCATTTTGATCTTTATAAAATGAAGTAACTTTTAAAACATATTTTTTTACAAGGAGAAAGAGATAGCAAAAGACAGAAAGAGAGAGAATGTGTGCAGCTAGAGTCTCTTGTTATTGAAAATTAAATCCAGACACATGCACCACTTTGTGCATGTGGCTTTATATGCGTACATGGGAGAATTGAAAACCAAACCATCAGGATTCACAGGCAAGCACCTTTAACTGCCAAGCATGTATCCAGCCCATAACCTTCCTTTTCTTTATCTGACCATCTTAAAATTATACTTAAGTTATTTAAAATTTTGTCTTGAAATTCCTATCATCATCAGAACCAAAATTAGGTTTACCTTACTCTTGGTCCCTTAGATCTTGTGGTATACTTTATCATATCAACTATCAAAACTATTTCATCTGCTCGTTTGTTTTCATTTAACAGAGATCTGAAATTAAAATTACATCTTATTCAGTGGTAACTTCCAATAAGTCTATTTGTGATACTTCTAATACACAAACTGGCCTTAGTATAGTCAGTAAATATCTGTTGAATATTTCAATGATGCCAATTCAATCAGTTTTTTTCTACTGACAAAAATTATTTTTTCTAAAGAAATTGTACTTATTGTACATAAAAAGATGGGTTATTGTATAAGATAAATTTCCAATCATTAGGAAGGCTTATGAATGACTTTTCATTCATTGCATAGATTTGTAAAACTTGTGTATAAGGTAAATATCCCCGTTTACTCAGAAAAGCACTAGTTTGTGCTTGTTATATTTGGTTATTATTTTAACCAAAAGGAAACAATGAATTGCTTATAATGTAGACTGTACAAACATTAGACTTCAAAATTTACACACAAAAATGAGTCATTCTCAGTTTTTAAGGCATAAGAAAAGTTTTATATTGTTTCTCATTTTTTAAATTAAGAATATAATTTGTATGGACATATCTTGTAGCTTGTGTTGGTACCATCATTTCTCTCCTCCCTGATTGTCCTTCCACTGAGGGCCTGCCTCTGGGGTTGCTGGCATTCCCTGTGGGATTGTGAGTTATACATTGGTAGAGCTACAGTCCATCATGAGGGGGTAAGGGGGGCAATGCCTCTGGGTATGCCTTCCCAACCTGTGGTTCTTACAATCTTTCTGATCACTTTTTCCCCTGAGCCTTGGTGGATATATTTTAAGTCTAATTCAGTAAAGTGCTCTTAGGAGTTTCTAGATTTCTGCTTTAGTATGTGTTGAGCATCCACAATGTCTGTCTCGTTCTCCCTGGCACAGATTGTCAGGCTAACCGTTGAAGCAGCACGCTTGCTCATCTCACCAATTCATGTGTGGTTTCACCTGGGCCCTGGCTGAAGTGTGAGGGCTGCTTTATCTCCTCTGGACTCACTACCTTCTGAAAAAGAAAAAGAAATTCTCCAATGGAGAGTGTAGTCAGCCTAGGTAAAATGGGATAAGAATTGTTAATTTAAGGAGATTTTGATTGATGTAACCACACTTTTGCCCCAAAGACAAGTGGGAGCTTGTGATTTGAGACAATAATCTTGGTTTCCATAGTATTTTGAACTTGTTCTCAGGCCCAGCTCTGAGTTCTTTTCCACTGAGCCTGTCTTTTAGCCAATCAGAAGTCCATTGGTCACCCACCAAGATTGTATCCCACTATCGCACTGTGTACATCTTGAAAGGCTGGTTGCTTCTGAGTAGCTTAGACCCCTGCTTACTCACACTATTATTGGATACCTTCCCCCAGTAGCTCATGTAGTGCTTTCCAGCACTAAATAGGCTAATCATTTGCAGATGGCTCCCTTCCAGATTCCAGCAAGGTCTTGGTGTTCTCTGTCAGCACCATACGGTGTCTTCAGCAATAGGGACTTACCTTTTACCTCAGGTGGGTAATCAAGTGCTTTGACAGAAGCCTGTGTTGTTTTGGGGACCTTATAGCTCTCTTCAGTTCAATGTGGGTAGCACCCATTTCTGATACTGGGAATAACAGGCCAGAGCCAAATATTTTAAGGTTAGGCTTCATCCTACTCTCTTCACAGCTCTTCTTTCAAGACAACACCTCCATACTCTTGTTGCGTCTTGTTTAGTCTACCTCCAAGAAGAAAGGTTTCTGTGATACCAGTTCATTTTGAGTTTAGTTTTCTGTTTATGTAAACTTTTACAAACATAAGACTTCAAATTTTACACAGAAAAAAGTAGCAAATAAAGGAGTCATTCTAGATTTTTAAGGCATGAGAAAAGTTTTACTTTTGATTAATAAATGGTAGTGAATAGAAACAAACCTTGGGAATTATTTTAAAGAAAGAAGATTTTAAAGACATTAAATTTAAAATAAGCTCTCTTATCATCCATGTAAATGTTTGGCATTGAAATGGCTGATTATTCTCAATTCCATGCACCTTTGTGGAAGAAGCCAAGCTCTCCACAGTGCTTTGTGTAGCATGACAGGGATTTCAAAAACACAGACATGATCACCTGACCATGTGTTCTCATAGAGTCAGCTACTTCTGAGTAGCTCACATCCGAATATTCAGTTGATAGTTTTAAAGCAAGCGCATATAGTCAGTGACATGTGACTTTGAGCCAGAGGAATAAGCCCCCATCTTCATAGGGAAAACAGAATTCACTGTAGATAAGGTGTACATAGAGCTGTAAGGAGGAAAAAAAAAATAAAAACTCAGGAGAAAAGATATAAGGAAGAAGAGCATTGCAGTGAAGACAAGACAAAAGTACTGAGTAATTATATCAAACATGATAGTGTTTATTTTAAATTATGAATCATGAGATTTACTTTAGGGAGAGTTAGGAGGGAAAGCAAAGCAGGAAAGCCCGAACAAAAGAAATTCTCTATCTTCCCAGCTTGGCTGGGATCAGGGAGAGGAGACCAAGAAAATCTCACCCCAAATTGTATTATTCTTTTTTATTTTGTATAATGTTGGCTATAGATTTGTCATAAGTAGCCTTTATTA
Organism: Orientallactaga sibirica; assembly: GCA_036365145.1. Lineage (NCBI taxonomy): Eukaryota > Metazoa > Chordata > Mammalia > Rodentia > Dipodidae > Orientallactaga > Orientallactaga sibirica. Next base: position 81,472,324 of record JAEOAD010000003.1, on the reverse strand, counting down.
TGTTGAGATACATTCCTTCCATTCCCAGTTATAAATTATTGCATAGGATAATTTAGAAAGTACCACCAGTTACTCCATATGTTTAGCTCAGCTATCTGCAAAGGGAAGTATTTTACGCCTTTGTGGCCTCCAAAAATAAAGAGATTCGGGGTTTTACAAAAGGCTGTCTGAGGATACTCCTCGTGGGGTGTCTTTCTTCAGGCCTTTTGCTCAGCATTGTTCTTGTCAATTCTGCCAGCTCAGGGCTACAAATTCTTGGCTGATCAGATGACAGCTTTCTTTCAATAATCAGATAAAGAATTCATGTCTTTTAAATGGAAAGCATACTTCTGAGAGGTCACTTCAGAGACACAGCATCACAAAGGACAGGCATCAGACTTATCCACATCTGTGGTTTCTTGTCAACCGCAGGCCCTCTGGTGGAACATGCCCCTGGTCGTCCACTGCTATGTGCGGATTGGACCACAGCAAGGGTAGCTGCCCTGAGGCGACTCTAGTGAAGCATAAGCAGGTCGATAAGCAGTATGTCTTCAAAAAGCGGAACCTCCAAAATGTCTCCAGCCAAGAGCAGCGATGTGCTAAACAGGAAGCTCAGCTCTTGTCTTGGATGAAGCACCCCAACATTGTCACCTACAAAGAGCTGTGGGAGGAAGATTTCTGCTCAACATCATCATGGGCTCCGGGAAGGAGGTGATGTGTTCAGAAGCTCAGGGAACAGAAAAGACAGCTTCTGCCAGAGAGCCAGGGTGGCAGAGTGGTTTGTACAGATCGCCATGGCTTCACAACATTTACATGAGAAACACATCCTTCAGCAGGTCCTGAAAACTCAAAATGTAGTCCTAACAAGGAAGTGCCCAAGTGTTAGAAAATATGGCAACATGGCAAACACTATCATTGACACACCCTATTACATGGGCCCTGAAATTTTCTCCGACAAAATTGTATTATTCTAAAAGGCACATTATATCTATATGAAATGTTTGAAAATACATGAAGAATCTTTTGAAAAAAATAGAAAACATCATTGAACGCTGTCAAGCTATATTAATCTAATGCAGTTCAAAACTCAGGAACAAGCATTTTAACATAGCATTGCATTTGTATGCTTATATATGAGTTTTAATTTCTTATATGTGTTTTCCAAAATGAACTGTATAGGCATAAATACCATAGATACTTTCCTAATAAGAAACTATTATAGATTTACAGACTATGTAATTGCATGAATAAATGTCACAGTAATCTCAATTCAAAGTTTACCCAGAAAAATTACAGTCTTCATGTAGAAACTATTCTAATTTATCAAAATACATAGAATGACAAAGCTTCCTATACTTAGCAGTACTGCCATCCTATAGCCAATCAGGGACTACATTGAAGAGGTGGCAGAAAGAATGTAAAAGCCAAAGGAAGGGTACCATTTATTACAATGCAACTGCCCAGACAAAAAGTGACCTCGATATCCTTGACCTCGCAGTGCCTAGCAATACCTTCACAAAACCCTCATAATAGAAGAAAAAGATGATGACATCAAAATAAAGGAGAGACTAATGGAGAGAGGGAGGGAATATGATGGAGAGCGGAGTTGTGAAGGGGAGGGAAGTATGATTTATTGTCTGTAAGTATAGAAGTTGTCAATAAAAATATAAAATAGAAATTTCTCTTAGTATGATACATATTAGCCTCAGAACTACTTATAATTGATGTTTTAGAAGTATGCTTACTTATAGCTCACAGAAAGTACACACAACTTAGATTCAAGACAAGAACGGTGAACATAAAGAATACAAGTACATCTATACACTCAAAAGTAAATGTATACACAATAGATCTCAATTATGAAACACTGAAAGGAGTGTTTGTATATATTGATGTATGAATCCAGTCAATTTTAAAAATGGTTTGATTTCTTATACTTGGAGAAGACACTTGGTGATGACCAAATTTTATTAATGAATGTTACATGATATTTTTATTGATGATGAATTTTGAATTCAGATAGTGGAATTGAATTACATTTTATGTGAACGCTTGTTCATTTTGTGTGTATGAGTGCTGTGTTACATGTAACAAGCTTAATCATGTGCGTGCAACACTGCGGTTGTGAGTTTTGTTATTGTAGTATTCACTACTAGAAGAAGGGAGAGCAGTGGCATTTCTACATAGCATGTGGCAATGCTTGTAGCAATAGTTGGTCGCAAAATGCCACACTGTTTACAATGTCACTGACTTGGATCAATGAGTATATTTCATAGTTTATTATTTCATAAATCATAAATAAATTGCATAAAGCAATTCTTTTTCAACCCAGAAACAAGTGAAACATTTGGTAGGGCATGTTGATTCATACTTTCATTGACATTTTGACATTTTAACTTCCTGATAATCATAAAAAATCACTTTTAGCTCATATTTTTATAAGCATATTTCTGAAAGGCCTAAAGTAGTGGACAATGTGAATCACTCAATTCCAACTGTAATGTAAAGCAAATGAGTGCATTAACAGGAAGAAGGCATTCAACCTGCGAAATGAGTAATAGGCTAAGTTAGGCTTGTAATAGGCATTTTTAATCACCTGGTGTTTTAATTTCCTTGAAGAAGTGTAAGCGAAAATAACATCTAGTCTCAAAATAAAAAGTAATGACATACCAACCCGTTTGCTGTTAATTGTTTTTCACTTTTAACCATTGAATACAAGAACAAAATGACCATTTTTCCAATTTCTATGGTTCTATTCCAGAGTAGTATATTATTATTGGCTTTTATAGACAGATAGTCTTTATGATGACACCTATAAAAGCCTACACAATTTCAAAATGAAATACTGGAAACAAATGGAAAATTGGAATCCAATTCAGTAGATGAAAATTATATATTTCACAACTTAGAATCTATACAAGTTTGTATTCATTCCTTATAGTTTATTAAAAATAAGGGAAAACATTTATCTATATCTATGTTACTTTTTGCATAACACTAAAGTACTGATGTTTAACCTATAATTTTTCCTGTCTTAAATTATTTCCAACAGTTGCACAAAATCAACTAAAACATATTGTAGGCTTTATAAATGAAGTTAATTTTTATTTTAATACACTAAAAAAAAGCTAATCTTTAAGAAAGACAAAGACTACTTATGCAGAACTTATACACAATCTTCCTTTAGACTTTTTGTCTCTTTGTGAAGAACAGACAAATACCAAAGGGAAAAAAATGGTCCCAGATGTCATGCTTGTCCCTTGGAGTCATGTCATCTCTGGTTCAGTAATTTCTCAACACTCTGTTAACATTATAAGCTTTATTATTATTATTTGTATCAAATCTGTGCTATTATCTGGATGAGAATTCTTCCAGTCTATCAAGTGGCTATGAATTAAACATATCTTACTATGAATAACTTAATAGGGGCTGTTGAAAAACTTTAACTGTAAAGTTTTTCAAATATGTGAAACACTTGAAAACACTGGTGCTTTAAGAGTTAGTAGAAAGAGCCCTTTATTTAAAGATATTTTATTATAAATATGTAAATGATATATAGGGATATATATATAATATTATCACATATATTGATATTAATTTTAATTTTAAATATGTATTACACATTTGGCAATTAATTACAGGAATTTGATTGTAAATGTCTATACATAAAATACTAACATAAAAATCAAATCATGTTTATGAGGTTGGAGGCATATATCAGTGAAATAGTGTCAAGCATATAAAACTCTAGTTCAGTACCCATATACTGCAAAAATAGTTCACAAAAGACATGTCCATAGCTCATAATATATAAAAAAATGAGCAGATTACAATCAATCTACAAAATGAAATTTTAACACCCTTTGAAATTATACTTAGGATATTTAATTTTACATAAAGTAGTAGTTTATTTAAATGATGGAGAAAATTCACATTGAAAGGAGCATTTAATTTGGAAAAATAACAGAAATGAAAATAAAGAAATGACAACTTGTATCCACAATTATATGTCTTAAAAAGAAATGAATCATCATTTTAATTACAGTTATGTCTAACCAATTGAAGAGATTGTGCATTTATTTGTTCTTAGTTCATTGTTCCTATATTAAAATATCATAAAATGTCCATGAATTACAAGACAGGTAACTTCAGAATGTTCATTATAATAATTGGGCCACTCACTATGATACTTAATGTTTTAAATATTTTAATGTGTTAAAATAATAAAAGTTTAATATCCACATTAATTTTTTGTAATGTAAAACCATTTCCCCACTAATATATAAAGGATACAATTTTCATATGAATGTCCTATAATCTGATTTTCATACTACAATTATACTAGTTTACACTCTCAAATTCTTTCCAGACCAAAGCCAAACTAAGTGCCCAATGATTATGTGTCCTATCTATTTCCTTCTCCTGCCTCCCAAATGTACAGGGGGCATTCTTTAATGCTCAGTGAATGTGCCTGCATTTGCTAAATGTTTTGCTTGTGCATATTTTCCCTCTCATATTTGTAGAGTTTAAATATAAATGTTATATGTGTAACTATATTAAAAGTCATTCAAATTTATATTAATGAAGCAATCTGTTAAAATATGTGCATTATATATATGGTAATTTTGGACTATATATATAATTCAGGGTGTATAGGTGTCTAAGCAGTTAAGGTGCTTGCCTGAAATGCCGAACAATCTAGATTTGATTCCCCAATACACATGTATAGCCAATTGCATAAAGTAGTGTATGCATTTGGAGTTTGTTTGCAGTGGCTAGTCCCTGTCACACCTATTCTTATATTTTCGCTCTCTCTATCTATGTCTGTCTGTCTCTTTCCTTCTCTCTCTCTCTCTCTCACACACACACACACACACAAACACACACACACTCTCTCTTTCTCCATACGAATAGATAAATATTTAAAAAGAATAGTCCTATAGAAACTTTCAAATTTGGCAGTTTTAGATGTATAAATAAACTTGAATTCTTATCCTTTTGTACCTATAACTTTGGGGAGATCTTTAAATAGCAGAAATGCTTTTGAATGTGTAAAATCAAACTTCAAAACATCTACTACTTTGTTTTTATTTTCTGTGATACATACCTAACAACATTGCCCATATCAATACTTATAATTCTTGGAAAAATTAATATACATAAAATAACTACTAATCAAGGAGCAAACAAAAAATGGAAGTATTTTAAAAGGCAGGGTATTTTGAAGCACAACATGAAATATTGGATTTGATGTGAAGTAGCCAATTTACTATTTTTAATATTTTAATACTTATTTATTTGAGAGAGGTAGAGAGAGAGGCATAGCGAGAGATGCAGAAAAGGAAAGAGAAAGAGAGAGAAAGAGAGAAGTCAAAGAAAGAATGGGCACACCAGAGCCTCCTAGCCCTGTAAATGAACTCCTGACGCATGCACCAACTTGTGCATATGGGGACTAGAAATTGTATCCTTTGGCTTATGCTGGCAAAGGCACTAAGCCATCTCTACAGCCCCCAATTTTCTATTTTATATACTTTTATGAATACAAAAGAGGCAATATTTTAAAAGTTATCAAAGCAAAGGCCATTATTTATAATAAAATGAATTCCAATTTTAGGATATGTTGAGCTCAAAGTCTCACGTTTAAAATAATTAAAAGTGAGCTGGGAGTGGTGGCTCACACCTATCATCCCAGAAGTTGGGAGACAGAGGTAGGAGGATTGCCATGAGTCTGAGGACACTATGAGACTACAAAGTTAATTCCAGGTCATCCTGGGCCAGTGTGAGGCCCTACCTCGAAAAACCTAAATAAATAAATAAATAAATAAATAAATAAATAAATAAATAAATAAAATAATTAAAAGTGAGTTGTAATATCATATAACCTACATCACAGTATATTAGAATATATATGGAAATTCTAATATACATTATATCATATCATATTATGTTATATACAGTTAGATGTTTCTTTAAGATAAATACGTGTGAAAATGTGATTTTTAAATTCAATGTACAATCATTATATCTTTTTTCCTTAAATTGCACTCAGATCTCATCTATTCAAGTGTTATTCTCTGGCCTCTTGTTCTACTTAATCTAAACACCTTTTTCTACATTTGTTTCCATCAAAGGGTTATATTTTTGTTGCTACCAGTGTTTACCAAAGTAGAGACAGACTGATCAAGGGCTTCTTAAAAACAACTATTAAATTGTAGAATTGTGAAACCAACATTTCTGATTTCTATATAAACAGGGCATATTTTGAATCTATATTATTGCCTCTAGAATCATCCACATCCTGAAATTTACTAACAAACCTTACTTTTAAAAAGGACTTTTTCCTTACAAACTTTGTAAACTTACATAATGTTTTCAGTTTTTTTAAAACCACACTGCCTGTCAGAATGCTTTCTTCATTGGTCTGAGTATTCATAATCCTCTGAATAATTTTGAGTCTTCCTAAAATACCATGAAGAAGCTGTGATACTTTGTGCAGTTATCTATCCTGTGATAATACTCTGTATGGAATGCCTTCATCTTTCCAAAAGAGAGGCACATAAGAATATACCCCCTCTCTGAAGGAAGAACGTCACTCAACGTCACTCAAAGTTTCTATTCACAACATCAAGATGAAGTGGTCCTCTGTTCTGTGCCTAGTTCAGGACCTGGAACACAATTTTCTTTTGTTGTTTTTTTTCTGCTGGGGATTGAACCTATGGCCTTTTTCAGGCTAATGGATGGCTCTTTTGGAAGTACATCTCTGAACCCCAGTCTTTTCCTTTTAAATGAGATGTCACAGGCTTTTTCACTATTCAGGCACAATAAGCTTTTATCTGTTGGCAGAATTATTTATATATTCAATATTCAATGAAAATGCACACTGAGCACCAGCATTATGCTTACTGAATTAGTTACTTTCCTGTTGCTGTGACAAAATCCCAGATTTTTGTTTGTTTTGGTTTTTACCAGTTACATGCGAAAAACTTAGTTTCCATTAAATTGCTGTTAAGTTTTTAGCTATCCCCTTATCTTTCAGGGGAAGGATTAGACCACAAAAATTACAGACTAACTATTTTTAACATAGGGTGAAAGTTCGTAGCATTGATATATCTTACCTTAAATTTCACCTGTTTTAAATACAGGCAATTAGTAGGAATATTAAATAGCATCTTGCAAACTTCAGAAGTCTATTTTATCACAAAAGTGAAAATAAAAACAATAAATATTTTCATTGACTCAGATTGAAATAGCGTACAACCATTTTTTAAAACTTTAAGCACTCACTACATTACAATTTCACAATCCTCCCAAATACCCTGTTTATCCCCACTCCTCTGCACCTCCTCTTCTTTCCAACTATTCTTTCTTCTATTTGAAGTCTTTTTTCCCTCTCCTCCATCATTCATGACTTGTTGATGGGCAAAATATAATGCAGGTCATGTGCAGCTTACAATGGGCCACTGTAAGGTCATGAATGCAATGGCCATTTTGTGTCTGAAGAACAGTGTTCCAAAGCTCTTCTCCCCAACATTTGGCTATTACATTCTTTCCATCACCTCTTCTACTATGGTCCTTGAGCATTGGAGAGTGTGAAGGTGTCTGATTTAGTGCTGAACACTCAACTGTCACTTATTAACAATTTGAACAATTTTGAGCCTTGCCAATAGTCAATTCCATCTAAAGAGAAACTTCCCTAACAAAAAGTGAGAACATTAAGATATGAGCATAAACATAAATTCTTACAGGGGAAGATGCTGGACATAAGATATCCACTTAGCCAAATAAGAGTAATAACTTTCAGCCTTGAGCCCATGACTTTCCTAGTCATAGTCTTTTAACTAGGTTTTCTGTATGAGGCATGAATTCTCCCTCATGTAGTAGGCCTCAAATATTATCAGAGATGTTGATTATTTCCATAACAGACATGTCATTATTGCATTAGGGGGTGCATCTTTTATGGCTGTCTTATTGTATAGATTTAAATGTCCACTGCTTGATAAATTGTTAATTTTTTTCTCCCCCAGCAGGCTGCATTGTCTCTTCCAGCACTAATCAAAGAAAAGGAATCCAACTCAGTTGCAGCTACATATTTTGGTGTCCTGCTACCGACGTATGTGGTGTCTTCCACAATGAGGTTCAGAAAGTCAGACTTCATATATATGGAATCCAGCTTCAAGTTGTTGATTTGTATGGGAGATGGAGTAAGTCAGTAGAAGAGGCCATGAAGCTAGAAAGGGACCATGAAGGAGGGAGATGAAAGGGGGATGTGAAGGAATGGGAGAGTATTTAAGTAGAGGGCTGGAATGCTAGGGGTCGAATTGTCTCAATGGAGCCTAGAGAGGAGTAATGGAAGAGAGATGGGGAAAAGAGTTAATCAAATCTAAAGATGTTTTGAATAAGCCGTATGGACACCTACTTCTTTATTAGCTGATAGAAAATATGCACTAAAAAAAAAAGAGAGAGAGTTGGAGAAGAAGTGCCTTGTGAGGGTGTATGATGCTATTTATGTTAAGAAGCCTTAGGAGGCCCCTGATGTGTGACTTCTGAGGCCCCAAATCAATACAAGGTAGTGTCAAGGGTTTTGGTTGCCTCCCACAACCTCATAGGACAATGCTATTGCTAAAATTACACTTTTTTAATGGGATACCCATGATGGCAAGGAAGGCATGGAAGAATCAGGAAGCTGGAGTCACAGTGTTGCACCCACATGGAGGAAGCAGAGTGCAATGGATTCTGAGTACCCAATGATCCTTCTTCTTTCTGTACATCTCATGAAACCAGCCCCTGTTATGGTACTGCCAGAAGTGAAGGTGACCATTCCTACTTCAACAAATTGAATCAAGAAAATCCTTTACAGACGTGACCAGAAATTAATTTCTATGGTAATTCTATATTTTCTCAAGTTGACAATCAGAGATTGTCCGTCATACCTACCATGCACTGAGTCAACTATTATGCATTCAAACACTAGGAACAGATTTACTAAAGGTATGTTTACTATATTAGAGGCCTCAGTTAAATCATACTATACAGAAACTAATTAACAAATATTTTATTAACAAGCATTAGTAAGATATTAGTATCTACATTAGTATAAATGTACGTCACCAGACACATAGATTTTGTTACCAGAGATATGTAAAAATTCTTAGAAAATTTGATAAACACCCATTGCATTATATACAAACAATATAAATAAGCAATGCCTAATGACCAGGATACATTTTCCTTCATTATCACAGGAAGACTACAGATATTTATTCACAGAAACATTTCTTATTACCATACAAGGTAATTTTAAACTCCAATCTGAAAAGAAAAATACACTCAGTTATACTATAGAAGCCAGTTTCTTCAATTTGTGTTGATATCACATTCCATAACAAAATTTTACAGTCAAAAAATGTTTGGCAAGAAGGAGATTTCTGAACACAAAATGACCAAAAATTAACTCAAAATCAAACAAGTATCACACCCAGGTTGTTTTCTGTTAGTGATTCCTGTATTTCATCCTGACTTTTCTGCAGCCTTGGTTTTAACACCACATGCACACTTTGCATTGCTTCCATATCTTGACTATTTTGCATGTCACCAAAAAAAAAAAAAAAAAACAAGAGAGAATTCTGATGATTTTTTTTTAGCAAACTGATGTTATTTAACTTGAATGTCTAACTACTATTGAGATTTCTGGTACAAATGGTATTCTTTTAGGAACTGTGCTGTTTTCCATGATAGTTATACTAATTTATATTATCAGCAACAGTGTGGCAGGGTTCACTTATCCAGATATTCTTGGTAGTACTTAGTATACTTTGTCATTCTAATAATATCTTTTTAGGGAAGGGAGGGAATATTTGTGGGTTTGATTTGTGTTTCCCTAACTCATTATCAATTGTGAGTATTAGAAAAGGAACTACAGCCCATTGCATATCTACTTTTTTTGAGAAAGGCTTCATGTCAGGTTTCCCTTTTAAAAATCAGACTGTCACTATATTTTTTGAGGTTTTCAAATTCCTGTGCATTCATCATTAGTTCCTTGCTAGATGTAGATTTTTCTGGAACCTTTTAAACAATATTACATGTAATACATGTTTATTTCAAAATCTATATTTAAAATTTGTCTTCTGAGAGTTTCTTTTATGGAACACAATCCTTCTTGTGACTTTACAGACTAAATTACACAGCCTAAGATGCTAGTGATCCTTGCTAATCAGAAACACAAGGGTGCTCTGTGATTCATATTATTTGGGTGATTTAGACAAAATTAATTCCATTTTACTTCTTTAAATAATGCTGATCACTACTACAATTGTGCTTTTGAATCCCCAAAGTACTTCTTCCAGATATAATTATCCCACATAATTGTATCATAATTGTTCATTTATTTAATGTAATTGCCACGAGAACGGCAAAGCTCTGGACATCTGGAGTGTACTTTAAGAATACATTGGCCTCAATGCAAAAATGGTCCATTTAGTTATATTTAGTTAGATACCTATCACTGATCTCAGCACTGCTGCATATTTTGACATGGGTCTGAAAATGAAAAGACAAAGAGGCTACTATAGGAGGTATAAAAAAGTTCTTAACAACTATCATAAATATTACAAAGTAAAGCTTAGTTTGTGATACTAAGATCGGGTAAATTGTCACTCAAGATAAATTCATTGAATGAAATGAAGATAGAGTGCTTTAAAAAAATATCAAGACCCAAATGAGAATTGAAATGCTGTAATTTCTGAAAGTACCATCCTTATATAGAAATATCAAAACAAAGACAATAACTACCTAGAAGATATAAAAAATATGTTTTATCTTCTAACAAAATCCAATATATCATACAACTAAGGAGTATTTGAAGAACTGCCTATTTATCTAATAATGTAGTTTTAAAATATGAATTCTATGTTTCCTATTAAGTTCCACTCATTTTATACTTCCTATTAAATCATATAGAATAATTTGAAAATATTGGCTTTATATTATTCTGAAAAATATATCTCAAGAGGCTGGAGAAAGTGTTCAGTGTTTAAGTGCTTCATGTACAAACATGAGGGCCAGAATGGGCCTGAAACTGCCTGAGTTCACACCTCCAGATCTCACATAAATAGCTGGGCATGGACATGTGTGCCTGTAACCCTAACCATGCAAAGAGCATCAGAGACCAGGGATCACCAAGACTGTTGAAAAATAGCAAACACTGGTATGAATAAGAGACTACACCTCAATATGAGAACAAGTGGAAGAAAATCAAACAGGACACCTGACGTTCTACTATGGCCACCATAGGCAAGTGTCTGTACCAAAGATGAGAACATGATGCTAACCATGGGTACATACTCATGTGTAACCACATACTGTACAACCACACACACAATAAACATATATCTTACCACCCAAACCACATTACACAGAAGCAAAAAAAAATTAAAAATTCTAAATGAAGTTTTAGAAAGTACTAAATTGGATATGTCACAACTTTAGCTAAAAAAAAATTAGAATAATAAGAAATAATAAGACATTAAAGGAAAGACAAGGAGGAAGAGAAATTCACAAAAATCTTATATAAAGTAGTTTTTAAAAAGTTATCAGCATACAAAGAATTCTGACTAATTATGGTATTTGCAAAAACATTTTTTTATTTATCTTCCTTCTTTCCTCTTTTACTTCTCTCCAATTTAGTTTCCTTTCTGCTTTCATAGTACATGTTTCATTTTGTCCTTTCCCAACTTCTCATCACCCCTTATACCCCTCTGTGGCCTCCCATCGTGAATCATGCCCAATTTTTACTCTCTCATCACTGATTTAACTAGTTGTGGTAGTTTGAATAGATGGCCCCCAATATATTCAGTGTTTTATTACACTGAATCTGCAGCCAACTGATTGCATTTGGTGGATCTTAGGGTCTAGCCCTAAAGTATAGCGTTGAATTTGAGATTCCTATCTAAAGATATGCAAAGGGCCTTGTTCTACCTGGAGTTCCTGAAGTGAATTGTGTGGTGTGGCTTTTGGCTTGTGTCTTTCTCTCTCTTTGTCTCTCTGCCTGGTCTTTTCTGAGAGGGCTAACTTCTACCATTATGGAACTTCCCCTGGACCTGCAAGTTTCAATAAGTATCTCTTCCTCCATAACTGTGCCTGGTTTGGAAGTTTGTCTTAGTGAACCTGAAGCTGTCTACACTAGCTAGCTAGCCTACCTATATTGAAAGTTAAGTTCCATATATGAGACAACATAGGATTTTTCTTTCTGGGTTTGGGTTAAATAACTTGGTATCATTTTTCTAATTCCACCCATTTTCCTCCAAAAAAACTTTTTTTAAATTTTTATTTATTTATTTTTTAATTTTTGGAGAGAGACACAGAGAAAGACAGACAGAGAGACAGGGAGAGGGACACAGATAGAGATGGGCTCTCCAGCAGTATCTCAGCTGTTGTGAATGAAATCCAGATTGTGTACCCCCTTGTGGGCAAGTGCAGCATTGTGCACTTTGCATCTGGCTAAATGTGGGGCCTGGAGATTGGAACCGGCATTCTTAGGCTTAGCAGGCAGGCGCCTTAACCACTAAGCCATCTTTCCAGCCCCAAAACAAACAAACAAAAATAACAAAACGTTTTTAGGAGCAAGTCAGAGAGAGAGAGAGAGAGAATGGATGCACCAGCAGCCTCTCATCCACTGTGAATGAACTCCAGATGCATGTGCCACCTTGTGAGCAAGTGTGGCATTGCACCCTTGTGTCACTGCCTCTGGCTAAAAGTGGGAACTAGAGAATGGAATGGGCATTCTTAGGCTTGGCAGGCAGGTACCTTAACAGCTAAGCCATCTCTCCAGCCCTCCTACAACTTTTATAACAACAATTTTGTTTACAGCTAAGTAAAATTCCCATGTGTCTATATATTTAACGTTTTCAATTTTCTAGACATCATTTGATGGGTATTTAGGCTAATTCCATTTCCTAGCTCTTGTGAATAGAACGGTAATAAACATTGATGTGCAAATATCTCTCTAGTAGGATATAGTCATTTGAATATATGCCTAGGAATGGTATAGCTGGATCACATAAAGTTCAAGTTTTAGCTTTTTGAGAAGCCTCACACTGATTTCAATAGTGGCTACTCTTGGAACTATTTATTGTGCTATTGGCAGTATTATTTAGGAAGTTTATGCCTATACTTATAGCTACCAATTTTTTCCCTATGTTTTCCCCTAGTATTTTCAGAGTTTCTGTTTTTATAAATCATTTGATGTACTTAAAATAGATCTTTGTGCAAGGAGAGAGATGTATATCTAATTTCATTCTTCTTCAGGTGGATATCCAGTTTTATAAGCATAAACTGTTTAATAGGCTGTTTTTTTTCAAGTGTATGTTTAGTACCTTTTGTATGTGTATGATATTACAAAAATGAAGCCCACTATAATGTATTGTTAACATATGCTAATAAATATCAAATTAACAATGAAAAATAAGATGTTATATGTAAAATAAAAAGTGAAAAACTCCATTGTTTAAAATATACAATCTTTTCAATCTTTTTCCACTAAATTAGATGATTTTTCCACTATTCCATAATTATCTTTATGTTGGATCCAATAAATCCTCAGGGTACCACAAAAAAATGCCAAAGTCAATGGTGTCAGCCTGTAGAAATAAAAAAATATATAAAAAAAAAACAATTTCATTGAATCTTAAATTTGATGCAATCTCCTAAGGAAAACAACCACACTATCTGAAAAAAGTTAGCCTATATAGCTATAATATTTTGCTTTATACATAATGGCAAAATGAATCATAATAAATTTGTAAATTTGTAAATAATGATGAAAATATATGTTGGCTTTTTATTATCATTGTTATTAATGGTTTGGTAAGTGTGGCCTTGATGGTTTTGGAGGTTAACTGATAATAATTCTCAGAGATATTTAAAAGACATGAATACATATGTTATATTTAGGCAAACTTACCATTATTTCCGTGTGTGAGCCTGCATACCCAACCTCTTCTATCAGGATCTGTCATTCTGCTCTACTGTTCCCTCTGGCCAAGGGTCAGATAACTGTTCATAGCCACTATGAGCCAAAGCTCAATGACATTTTTCAAAGGAGTCAATCCTAAATCTGTGTTCCATGACAAGTACCTTCTGATTTTCCCCTGTGTTCTGACCAACACTGGTGTCACAATATGGTTCCTTGTTGCCAGGTGGCCTGCTCTTTTTCTTGTGATTATTGCATGTGTCTTACTTACTAACTTTTCAATGAGAAATATATGCTGATATGTTGGTTTTCTACAAAAGAAAATTAAGTAAACTTTCATTGTAAAGAAAAGTGCTACAATCACAAAAATCCCTTGAGTGGAAAGCAGATCTCAAAGATGGGCATAAAAATTACATGTATAAGTAATTGGCCCAGTGACAAGTAATAAACTTAGAAAGGTGTGAAAACTATAAATAAAAAAGCTCTTCTGGGGTAAGTATAATATTTTTCTACAAGGAAGATTTAAAAACAAATAATTTAGAAGCAAGATGTTCAGTGCACTATTATAGGAAATAAGGCCAAACTTTTGTATGGATAGAAAAAAACAACAACAACAAAAAAAAACAGATTAGTGAAGAGAAAGCTGAGAGAAAAATAAACAAGTATTTTATGAAAAAAAAAAAAAACATGTAAGATAAAATGTAACCATGAAAAGTGTCACTAAAGGCCATTCTAGGGTGTCTTTCTGAGAGGGTGAAAACCTGTGGAAGGTAAGCAGAGAGCTGGACAGTGCAGCATTGGGAGATGGGGCTGAGCATCTGAGTTGCTTTCCAGGGCTAGACACCATTACAGAGCAAACCTAGGGAGGATTAAATAGGAGCAGGGCTGCACACCACTGTGAGATGGAGCAGAGCTTGGAGGTTCCACACCAGAGCTAGATTCTACTGCCTGTGTGGTAATACACCAGAAAAAAGGTCAGTGGTGAGAAACTGAATAACTTGGATTCCATTTCACACACCTTGAAAGAACCCTCCTTTTTTTTTTTTTTTTTTTTTTCTTCTGAGGATGGAGTGGAGGCAAATAGTTTGAGCTACCAATAAAAGCTTGGAGTTGATCTCATTCCAGAAAGACAGACATGAATAGATCTGGAAGATCAGTGCCAAGTTTGGTTGCCCCTCAAGATCCTTCCCATATTTGTTGGGAATTGGCACACACAAAGTAGACCTTCTTTAGACTCAAGCACACCCACCCCAATCCAGTGTCTTCAACTTCACTCCCACTGTGATTAATTTAGACCAGGCCACCCAACACAGGCTATACAGAGCTGCTATTGCTAAACCTTAAGTGAGAAAACTGATCTCAAGATGGGCACAACACAATACAAAGCTAATAACACACAACACTTAGCAAAAGGATTCCTACCAAGACAACTATTAGCACAATAGAAGCCTCCAATGAAAGCTTAGAGAAAACTCAAGACATGAAATCTCAAAATGAAATTTTGATGAGCATTTTAAACAAAATTAATGAGAATGAAAAACAGCTGATTTATTGGCAAAAAAAAAAAAAAATGGACAAAGAGAAATCAAAGAGGAACTCCAAGAATGGATGAAGGAAACAAAAGAAAATCAGCAAAAACAATTAAAGTAACAAATCAAAGGATGGGTTAATGAAGCGGAATAAAGTAAAAATGAACTCAAAGGATGGATGATGTGGTAGTTTGAATATATGGCCCCCAATATATTCAGTGTTTTATTAGTTTATAGTTTGCATCTACAGCCACCTTGCTAGAGGCAATGTCACTGGGCGGTTCTTAAGGAGTGGTGGTGGGTTTGAGATTCCGTTGTAAAGATATGTAAAGTGTGCCTAATGGGAGTTCCTAAAGTGTGCTGTGCTGTATGGCTGGTGACTTTTCTCTCTCTGCTTGGCCCTGTGAAGGCAGGCTAGCTTCTTCTGCCATTTTGGAACTTCCCCTGGATCTGTAAGCTTCAATAAATAATATCCCTTCCTCCATAACTGTCCCTGGTCTGGAAGTTCATCTCAGTGAACCTGAAGCTGTCTGCAACAAAAGTGGTACCAGGAGTGGGGTGAGATGAACCAGACCATGTGGATGTTCATCTTTTGCAACCTTTGTTTTGGAGGAATGGGCATGGACTTGGTGCTTGCAACTGAAGATGCCTTCTGGAGTGGTAAGCCAAGTTTTATGGACTATTTTGATGTGAGTTTGAGAATGCTAAGTGAAGACAGTATTGAACTTTCAGGCTTGGCTTATGAGATTTCTAAGGGGAAGAAAAGACTTCAGAGGACTTTGTTGAAACTGGGCTACTGGCATAAGGGATGGCTACGTTCCGCTATCCAGGCCCAGAAAGTTTGATCAAGGTTAAATTTGTAATGGACTGATGTGCTTGGCTAAAAATATCAGACTGAGAGGCTTAAGAGCACTGAAACACCTCTGTTACACCCTCCAAGGCTCAGGGACCATTGCAGAAGAGGGGGTGGATAGAATGGAAGAGCCAAAGGAAGGGTATGACTCCTTACAATTCAACTGCCCAGCGAGAAATTGGCCTTGAAACCTATGACCTTGCTGTGCCTAGCAATACCTTCTCAAGACCCTCATAATAGAAGTAAAAGATGATGACATCAAATTAAAACAGAGACTAATGGAGAGAGGGAGGGGATATGATGGAGATTGGAGTTCTAAAGGGGAATGGGGGGAGGGGAGGGAAATACCATGCACTTTTTGTATGTAAGTATAGAAGTTGTCAATAAAAAATATAATTAAAAAAAAAAGATTTTAAGTTGGAAAACCTCAAGCAAGTTAAAATTAGAGGCATGGAGACTGGTTTTAGGTTACTGGAGCTGCTATTGTCAAACACATTAACAATCTTAAGGAAGGTAGAATGAAGGTGGCTCAGACTGCTTTACATTAAAACAATGGAGAGGATGCCTGAGGAAAGACTGCTAGAAATGGAAACACTTTTGGAAAGAGTGTTGACTAGAGAAGGAACCTGTTTTACAAAGCTATGATTTATTTCATCCCTGGATTAAGAATATGGCTGTGTACTGCACACCTGATATTAGTTTGGAAGCATGAAAAATGCATGAAGTGGTCATCAATTGCACATGGTTCCAGGAGCCGCTGCTGAGATGCGGCATGAGGCATGGCATGAAAACCCTCAGGAACAGGCTGGAAGAGCCTTTGGAAGATGGACCGTGGTTTGCATGGAGACCTAAAGATGTTTTGGATATACCAGGACTATGCAAGGGCTACCATGGAGTGCAGTGTTGGGATGGGATGAAAGTTTTCCCTGGCTACTCTGCCCAGCTGGAGGGGCGAAATTGGAAAACCTGGAGACTGTCAGTCTCTAGTTATATTGAACTTGAACTGCAGAAGCTTGATGACTGCTGGTGGTGGCTGAGTTTGCATTATTCTAGTCTCTCCTTACTATGCCTTATACAGTTAAAAATGTTTACTCTGTGTCTTTACATGTTGAAAATATTTTACTTATTTGATTTTACAGGACTCACTACCTTAAGTTGGTCAAGACTGTGAGAACTTTTGAAATTGGACTGAATACAATTTACAATGTGTGATAGTTATAAATCTATTGGGGGCCAAGAGCTAAATCTGTTGGGGGCCAGGGGCAAAATGTCATAGTTTGAGTATATGTCCCCCAATATATTCAGTGTTTTATTAGTTTATAGTTTGCATCTATAGCCACCTTGCTAGAGGCAATGTCACTGGGCGGTTCTTAAGTAGTGGTGGTTGGTTTGAGATTCCATTATAAAGATATGCAAACTGTGCCTATTGGGAGTTCCTAAAGTGTGCTATGCTGTGTGACTGGTGACTTTTCTATATCTGCTTGGCCCTGTGAAGGCAGAACAGCTTCTTCTGCCATTATGGAACTTCCCCTGGATCTGTAAGCTTCAATAAATAATATCCATTCCTCCATAACTGTGCCTGGTCTGGAAGTTCTTCTCAGTGAGCCTGAAGTTGTCTGCTACAGATGAATAGAATAAAAATCAATAAACATAACAATCAAATATGAAGGAAACCAAAGACCATCAGGAAACAGTACTGCATAGGTGGCTTAATGATATCAAAGACAGTCAAAAAGAGATCAACAGAAAGCTAAGGGAATTTGAAGAGAATCAAAAAATAAATAAGCACACAGGTCAATGGCACAATTTCAGCAAGTACATATCCAAATGCAGGAACAAACTCCAAGAGGCAATAAAAAGATCAAATAAAGAAATGAAAATGGAATTCAAGCAAGAGATGGAAATGCTGAAGAAAAACATAACAAAAAACAGAAATGAAATCACCTTCTTAAAAGTTTCCCAGGAAATCCTTTGGAGGACAAGTATTTGAAACTCCTGGACAAGATAGAAGAATTAGGTCAGGACTCCAAAAACATTGTCAAGTTTAAAATAAGTGTGTGAACAGATCATGAGGGAATTTTAGGAGACTTGTAAAAGACCAAATATTCAGGTTATAGGCATACAAAAGGGGGAGTAAATAAAGGTCAAGGGTGTAGAGAATATCTTTAACAAAATTATTGAAGAAAATTTTCCTAACTCTACAAAAGAGAGAACAGTCCAGGTCCAGTCGGTATGCAGGACCTCAAATAGACAGGACAAGAGAAGAGACACCCTGTGGCACATAATAATCAAAACACTAAACACAGAAAATAAATAAAGGGTACCAAAAGCTGTAAGTTAAAAACAGATCTTTACATCCAGAGGTAAGCCCATCAGAATTATATCTGACTTTTTAATGGAAATTTAAAGCCAGAAGAGCTTGGGAAGGGGTATTTCAAAAGTAAAAGACCAAGGATGCCACCCCAGAATACTATGCCCAGCAAAATAATCCTTCATAATAGAAAGTGAAAGTAAAACATGCACAACCTAAACTATCATTATGATTTCATAAACACCAAGCCACCCCTGCAGAGAATACTGCATGAATACACCACACTCAGGAGATATACCAGCATGTGTATGATGAAAGAAAAAGAAACAATCAAAACTAGAGTGTACATAAAGCTTGCAAAGACCAAGAAAATACTGAACTGTGCAACATGGCAGGGATTAACTCATACCTCACAATTATAACTCTGAACATTAATGGGCTCAACTCTCCAATAAAAAGATACATGTTATCAGGCTGGAACAGAAAGCTGGATTTATTCATTCTATGTCTCCAAGAAACCCACCTTATACTTAAAGATAAACACAACCTCAGGGTGAAATTATGGAAAAAGTTTTTCCAAGCAAATGTAAACATGAAACAAGCTATACTGATTGCTGACAAAATTGACTTTAAGCCAAAAGTTATCAAAAGAGATAAAGAAGATCACTTCACACTAATTAAAGAAACTACTCAACAGGAAGATATTATAATCATAAATTTATATGCACCAAACACAAGGGCACCTAATTTTATAAACCAAAGTGTAATAGACAATAAAACAGATATAAATCCCAATACAATAATGGTAGGAGACTGTAATACCCCACTATCATCAATAGTCATATTTTCTAAGCAGAAAATAAACAGGTACACAATGGAGCTAAACAATGCCATAGATCAAATAGACTTAACAGACATCTATAGAACATACCATCCACATTTTACTGAATGCAAATTCCTCTCAGCAGTTCATGGAACCTTCTCCAAAAGAGACTATATATATTGTGGTATAAAGCATGTCTTCACAAAATAAGAAAAATATCAACATAATCCTTTGCATTATATCTGACCACAATGCATTTAAACTAGAAATTCACCACAGTAACAATGGAAAACACACAACTTATTATCAAATAATGAATGGATGGTTGAAGAAATCAGAAATGAAATTTAAAAAAATTATCAAACTGAACGAAAATGAAAACAACATACAAAACTTATATGGCACAATGAAGGCAGATCTAAGATGGAAGTTTATAGCACTGAATGCCTACATTGTACACGAAGGTAGATCTCAAATTAGTTATTTAGGTATCCAGCTGAAGGTAGTGGAAAGAGAAGGACAATCCAAGCCCAAAGTTTCAGATGTGAAGCAATTATCAATATCAAAGCAGAAATAAATGAATTGGAGATGAAAACAATTTTTAAAAATGATGAAATGAAGAGTCGGTTCTTAGAAAAATTAAACAAGATTGATAAACCACTGGTCAAATTGATCAAAAGAAATAACAGAAGACTCAAATCTTCAAGTGTAGAAATGAAAATGGAGATGCCATACTTGACACTAATGAAATTGGTAGAATCATCAGGGCATACTTCAAAAACCTGTATTCCACAAATTTGGAAAACATGGAAGAAATGAATTAATTCCTTGACTCATGCCACCTTCCAAACTAAATCCATAATATAGACAGACATCATAAACAAACCAATTACTGAAATTAATTAATGAAATTTAAAAAAATAAAATAAAATCTCCCAAATGAAAACAAGTCCAGGCTTAGATGGATTCACTGTTAAATTCTACAAAACCTTCAGTCAAGAGCTAGTACCACTTCTTCTCAAATTATTTCACACAGTTGAGGGTGGAAGAGAGGCTAGTAAAGGTGGAAAAAGGTTAACTTTAAAACCATGGACTCTGACTGGTAAATCCCCAGGCCTAGAATTGGGTTACCCCCTGTAATGAGATGTTGCCAAGGGAGAAGAATAAGGTCTTCAGAATAATGTAGGTTATTGCCAAAACACTTGATTTCCTGCCAGAACTTAAAGGTAAGACCCTATTGCTGAAGACAGCACTGGTTGTGGTCACGGGTATGGGAATATCATGCTAGGAACCAAAGGGAAACTATCTCCTGCCTGGCTAGCCTCCATAGTGCTGGAGGAAAATGGAGCAGCATGATTAAGTAGGAGACCCTCAGGACTACAAAATCAACCAGCTGGACAAGAAGTACACTTGTGCAACAGTAACATGCACCCTCTGTGGGTAAACAACTGTTCTTTGATTGGACATGAGAAAGGCTCAGTGCTAGAGAACTCCTATATGTTATTGGAAAGTAAGTCATAATTTCATTGTCAGGAAACTCAGAGATTTCAGACAGAGAAGCCTTGCTGCTCTCTGGAGAAGAAGAGAGGACTTAGACACCAAAAAAAAAAAAAAAAAAAAAAAAAAAAAAGAAAAAGAAAAAGATAAAGAAAAAAACTCTCAAATTTGCATAGTCCCTTCTAGCTCAAGTTGTTCTCACTTTTATTTGGAGAATCTGCTTTATTTTACAGATGATAGAGAAAACAGAGGAGGTGAAACAAGATCTATCGATAAGACAAGAAGTTAGCCACTAAATGCACACCATGAGATGTGCTACATCTACCACATTTCCCGGGGCCCAGGAGAAATTACATAGGAAAAGACAAGATGAATGCTGTTCTTACTGCTAGCCTGACAACCAGTCCTAGGTTATGGTGACAAACATGGTGATCAATCAAAACCTATCAAAAAAGAAATACAGATGCTATGGAGAACTCAACATTCAATCAGACTGCCATCAGGGAACATTGTAGAAGAAGGGCCAAAAGAATATAACAGCCAAAGAGTGGGTAGGAATATCCTGAGGCATGGTCCCTGTCTACCCAACAGGGACTGATTGAGGCATTCATGACCCCACAGTGAATACAATAACCCCACTGAGGAGGGCCTCTAGGGTAAGGGGAGCTGGGGCAGGGGGACCAACAGAATATCCTGTTATAATTAATATAAAATAAAAAAATAAAATGTTACTATGTTACTAAAGTATAAATCCATAATTGGGATAGAGAGAGACAGAAAGACAGAGAGAGAGAGAGAGAGAGAGAGAGAGAGAGAGAGAGAACAGGCGCCCAGCAGCCTCTCAACTACTGTGAATAAACTCCAGACGGGTGCACTCTTTGTGGGCAAGAGCACAATTGAACCCTTGTGTCACTTTTTGTATCTGGCTAAACATGGGACCTAGAGAATCAAACAGGTGTTCTTAGGCTTTGCAGGCAGGCACCTTAACCACTAAGACATCTCTCCAGCCCAGTTAGAATATTTTAAACACAATTATTCCAGCTCATCTGTGTGATATGAAGGAATTACCAATGTGATATTTATTTTCACTTTTAATTGAGTTGTTATTTATATATACATTAGGTGCCTATTTCCTACATTTACTCTGTTTTAAAACAAAGGATCCAAAATTAACCCATTGTAACCCCTATCTTTATGGTCCCAGAATGTACTGAAACAACCAAGCAAGAGAAGAAATGTGAATACTGCATAATATGAAACTAGAGTAGCAGAATTACTTCTGACATTCTCAAGTCAAGTTATATATAAACTCTGGTAGATATTTGAAGCTACAGATGTATTATAAAAATGAACCTATGCCAGTGTTTCATTCCAAAGGCAACATGTGTGATCTATTCAAATATAATATTAGAATTCACAAAAATAAAATGAATGGTGTTCTTTCAGCATTGTGATCCATGTAATTTTTATTTAATAATTAAATTCTGACTATTATTAATATTAATATAAAGGCAAATCGGTTTTGTATGAAATATTTTATTCTTTCACTCAAACAAAATGGATACTTCAAATGTTTACCTGATCTTGGTTAAAGCAATTTTGCTAGGCATTTAAAAGTTATTTTAAATAATTTTCATTTCTGCAATGTTCACTGAAATATGATTGAGCCACACTTTTCATTGTTAACAAACAGATAAAATAAATTTTAAAATAGAGATATCAAAAATAAAATATAAAATATGAAAAGTGTCTATTGATGTAGAAAGAAATGATAAAACTCTATTTTAAAATTTGATGGTGTTTCAATTTTAAATTTGTATTTTTGTATGCACTAGTAACTTTTTGACAAGAGCCTATTACAGTACACAATTATGCTGATAGCCAAAGCTCTATCTCAGGAATTTTAAATACATAACGTTGCTGAATTTTAAAATCATTTTGTTTAGGCCTGAAATAGAAGTACTAAATTCAATTTTATTTCAAAATTTATTATATGAATATTAAAATATTGTTTTCCAAAAGAGAATAACTCATTAAGAAAAACTTTTGTCCTATAGAAAAAGGATGACTAACAAATGCCACACCAGTATGTTTGCTAGGAAAATTTTAGACTTAAATGCAGTATTCTGCTTCAGCTACAGAACAAAAGTAGATAATTCATGTTAGTTTAGTATATTACATCAAAGGATTTATGCCATTGCAAGTTCAACCAACAAAATGCTATTATAAACAAGCAAGTTATCGTAAAAGTATGAAGAGTTTGATATAATTCTCAAAATAATGATGTATAAAAGGATAAAAATGATGTTTTATAGGCAATGTTATACTTGCTCTGGAATTTTGTAATATTTGCCCATAATTAACTTATCAGAAGAAAAAAATTCCATTTATCTCTTTAAGAACAATTGCTGACCACTTACTTAAAAGAAGCCATCCTTAATTAAAAGTGTGATAAATTGAGGAATTAGTGAGATTAGTAAGAAATACAATGATGGAACTCAGTACAGGATGGACAGAAGGACTTCATAATTGATTTATAAATCAACATTTCCCAATAGGAAATTATATTAAAAAAATAAAATTCCTAAAAGAGGATGCAATTGGGAAAACATGAGAATCTAGTAAATAGTTTGACAAGAAACAAGCTGCGTATTCATCCCAACTCAAAAAGGATTGGTGTCCTCCACATTCCACATACAACCCAACACTGAAGAACACAATATCCACCCACTGAATACTGTTTATGGAACTCTCCAATCTTACAGGAAATTTGTTGTACTAATTCATCTCCTTAATTTATTTCTTTATTAAGCCAATTTGTGGGAGCATTATAGGACATTTGCTCTTGATAACTGAACTTTTAATGCTGACATTTTATTATCTCTAGACCAAGTATAAATCTGAATGCCAATTCATTTCTTTCCTAAATGAAAATAAGAATATATGCATTTTTTTTAGTTAAATTCAGATATTTCAAAAGACTTCTACTCTCCATTTCCTATCACTCAGACTGTTTATGTTCCATCATAACAGTGCATTAGAAATGTTTTTGGACAGATTTCTATAATAAAATACTATTGAACTTTCTATAATAAAATATTAATCTATTTTTGGACCAGTGTGTCCTACACAAAATATAGTGACAGTGTCATACTAAAGTCTTAATAACTTAATATTAACATAGTTAAAAATGCTGTTACTAGTGTTGGCCTTAATAAAAATGGAATTGTTTGTAAGGGAAAGGGCAAATAATTTAGCTTCTGTGTAAGTATATTAGAAGTCATCAGAGAAGGTAAAAGACATTTTGATGAATACAGCCTCTTAGATTTGACATTATTGAAGGATGGGGTGCAAACTGTGATGAATTTCAATTAAATAATGAATATGGAGCCAATTTCCCAATAGTATATCTGTTCTCTAAATTAAAGTAAAATACAGAAAGTCTATTCATGGATCAATAATGTAAACACCATGCTCATTCAAAAGCAAATTTCCTTAGAAGTTGTATATCTTGTTCAACTAGAAGTGAAGACAAAAGAGTTTCTTTTACCTAGAGAGAAATTCCTCAAGTTTGTCAGATAATATAAATTTTGATCACTACCCTGGGCTTTCAGTAGAACTGCAGAAATGTTACAGTAAAAATTGCAATTTTCTTGTAAAGAGAAAGCACTTAAATGGTCGGCCTGCTGTTCTACACAAGGCTGCAAATAGAAGGTCCAGCAGGCAGCCTTGTAAGTAAAATGTTGAGTGATTTCTTAAAGAATGTGGAAGGGGAAAATATATATATATATATATATATATATATATATATATATATATATATATCACAAATAAATGTTTCCTTTGAGCCTGTGACAATCCAAAGTAAGTACCTTTAATAGTAATCAAATTGCTTATCCAATGCCTCATAATTCTATAAACTATGGTAGCATTCAGAGACAGAGGGCTTAGTCAGAAATGGTCTTAAACCTCTTATTCTCTCCTATTTTTGTGATCTCACATCCTCAACTTCCTTTTCATTATCCATAAAAGTGATCAAAAAACTACCAAAATGTCTCAGTGAAATAGCATAATAACTATCCTAGCTCTTGATGTATGCTAATTCTCCAGAAGTATTATTAAACAACTAAGCTCATATTGTTGTGCATGATCAGCAAAGCAAGGTATGATGAACAATATAGTGGTCTGATTCAGGTGTCCCCCATAAACTTATGTGTTCTGAATTCTAGGGCCCAGCTGGTGACAAATTGGGAACTGGAGACTCCTGTAGGCAGCGTATTGTTGGGGGGTGGGCGTATGGGTGTCATAGCCAGCTTCCCCTTGCCAGTTTTTGGCACACTCTCCTGCTGCTATTGTCCATCTGTTGTTGGTCAGAAGATGATGCCCACTCTCTGCTCATGCCATCATTTTCCTCTGACATCATGGAGTTTTCCCTCCAGACTGTAAACCCTTTCCTCCCACAACCTGCTCTCGGTTGGATGTTCTTTGCCAGCAACTTGAAGCTGACTACAACAAACTGGTAATGCCAAATGAATACATATTTATATTTATGGTGTTTCTTTTTCTTCACTTGTAAAGCCAGTAAATTCTTAAGGATGGTAAAACTAATGTCAAATTGTGTGTAACAACATTTACCTACTTAGGCTCACATGATTGGAGGGAGACATGAACAAATGCCTATTCAGTCCAGATAGGATAACAAAAATAGACCAAAGAAATAATTACATCCTTATCTGACTTAGTGAACTGGTGAGTGTATGGGGGTTTCTTGAAGGAGAATTGGTGACTCAAAGGAAGCTTCATTACCCATTGCTTACCCATCCAAAGTACATAGTGAAGTCTCATCCGTGGAGTATACTGCAGGACTGTAGGAAGCTTGGTTGAGCAGTCTGACCTCCCAAGGGTCCCTTAAGGGAGGCACTTTCTCAAATTTGTGAGGGATTACATCCTGAGTCTTGAGTTTTAGAACTTCCTCTAGTCTTAAAAGTGCTTTCAAGTCTCAGTCCAGGATGAAACGTTTGAAATCTGAGGAAATTTCTATACAAGATATATGTGCTATTTCCTGTGAGAATAAAGGGAAAACATGTAATTCACTTATAAATAATACTAGTTTTCAAAATTATATGACATATACAACTAACAATATAGAGCAAATATGTATGTTAATCAAACTATTCTTTAATTTCCATTTTACAAACAATTCTGGAGTATCCATGAGCTCTTTCTAATGCCTTCTCTAAGGACAATGTCATAATTTTCTTTATAGTTCTTCATTGAATCATGGGTTTTATGGAAGTTGATTTAGAAGTTACCATGATTATACATTTTGAGATTGAACATAATAATTTTATGGGGTAGAAGATGGATAACTATTTTGTTTTCCATCTAATATAGTTACATGTAAAGCTTAACATTCCTTACATGCTCCAAGATCCCTACTTATATGACTGAAAGAATGTAAATACAGAGAAAAATTTGAATTTGTCTTAACATTATGATTGTAGTTTCTGTATGCCTTTATTTTCAATTTCAGAAACTGTTATGTATAGTAAAAACAGGAAGAAACTGAAATGAAGTTTAACTTGGCCTTTATGTGATAATAAAGTTAGTTGGAAGTGCTTTCTTTAGTAATATCAGCACTCCCTCAGAGGAAGAATGAAACAAAAAAGCAATATTTAGGACATAAAGGAGAACATGGGTCTTTGAGGGCAAGAGAGTGGGAACTCTAATAAACAACCTTGCCTGTAACTGAGTTTATCTCTTTGTTTTATTTTTCTTTTGATATTCAGATTTTAAATATTTTCTCAGTAGTAATATCTAGAAGTCAGAAATTTCAGAGACCTGATAAACACAGGATATATTTGAGCCTCTTTTCTAGTTGCCTTAAAAATGATTCTAGGCACTGATGGATAATTGATTTCTATCTCACTTTAATTTGGGAATAGTTAAACAAGCAGAAAGACATATTCATGACAATGTCATGAATCCTTCAAAGAGCCTTAAATTCATTTCAGAACCTTGACAGAGTTTTATTTATTTCTAAATGCCAGAAAAAGGGAGGCAACTGCATTTTAAGTGTCTGCAATGAGTTCTCCATCAGCTTTAAATTATGAACTATTTGCTAGCTCATGGAGTTCACAACACACATGCAGTCACTCACTCAGTGGGTAGACTAATAAGTATGTCCCCAGGGTTTGCATTACCCACAGCCCCTATCAAGCTCAACTCTGTGGGATCCTCAAAGTAATGTGCTGTTTAAATGGATTTGTCTCTATTTGTTTTGTATCCACAATGTTTTCTGAAGTTACTGCATTTTAGGTTTTAAGTTGAAATAACAACTATAATCTTCTCAATATTTTATCAAAAGGAGAATGAAACTTACACAAAATCAATTACATAAATAATAATATTTCTGTAGTGGAAGATGTAGAAAAGATTCTGAATATGGAACTGTGGAACTGATATTTTTTGAGAAAAACAGCAAGCCTAATGTTTCATATAGCAGAATTATAATTTAATAAAATATGTATTTCACCAATAAATCCAGAAATAACAGTTTCTCCTTTCATTGCTAATGGTTAATATGTGTACCTGATTATGTACTGCTGTTCTCATTAATTGCTGTGCACTTCAACAGCTCAGTACTAACAACAATAGCACCACAGTGCCATCAGTAAATTCCACCATGCCACCTTGCAAGCAAATTTTTCTTCCTATTTTCATGGGCACCATTTTCATTTCAATGACAACCAATGATAGGAGTGTAGTGCATAAAAATGTATTCTTATTAAAATCAAATTAATTATTGCATTTATACATTCCTGTAGCAGACAGCTTCAGGTTCGCTGAGATGAACTTCCAGACCAGGCACAGTTATGGAGGAAGGGATATTATTTATTGAAGCTTACAGATCCAGGGGAAGTTCCATAATGGCAGAAGTAGCGGCCTGCTCTCACAAGGCCAGGCAGAGAGAGCAAAAGCCAACCAGCCACACAGCACACAGAGCAAAACTAACTACAGCCAAAAGGTCACACAGCACACTTCAGGAACTCCTGCTAGACACATTTGCATATCTTTACAATGGAATCTCAAACCCATCACCACACCTTAAGACCGGGCCCCCAGTGACCTTGCCTCTAGCAAGGTGATTGCAGATGCAAACTATAAACTAATAAAATACTGAATATATTGGGGACATATATTCAAACTACCCACATTCCGCCCCTGGCCCCCAATATATTTAGCTCCTGGTCCCCAATAGATTTATAACTATCACACATTGTAAATTGTACTCAGTCCAATTTCAAAGGTTCTCACAGTCTTGATCAACTTAAGATAGTGAGTCCTGTACAATCAAACAAGTTAAATACTTTCAACATGTAAAGGCACAGAGTAAACATTTTTAACTGGTAAAAAGCAAAGAGAGACTAGAATAATGCAAACTCAACTATCATCAGCCGTCATCAAACTTCTGCAGTTCAAGTTCAATATAACCAGAGACTGACAATCTCCAGGTTTTCCAATTCCGCCCCTCCAGCTGGGCAGAGTCGCCAGGGAAAACTTTCATCCCATGCCAATACTGCACTCCATGGTAGCCCTTTTGCACAGTCCTGGTATATCCAAAACATCTTCAGGTCTCCATGCAAACCACGGTCCATCTTCCAAAGGCTCTTCCAGCCTATTCCTGAGGGTCTCCATGCCCTGCCTCATGCCGCATCTCAGCAGCGGCTCCTGGAACCGTGTGCAACTCATGACCACTCCATGCATTTTTCATGCTTCCAAAACTAATACCAGGTGTGAAGGACACAGCCATATTCTAAATCCAGGGACAAAATAAACCATTGCCTTGAAAAGCAGGTTCCTTCTCCAGCCAACTCTTTCCAAAGAGTTTGCATTTCTAACAGTCTTTCCTCAGGCATCCTCTCCATTGTTTTAATGTAAATCAAGTCAGGCCACCTTCCTTCCACCTTCCTTAAGATTGCTAATGTGTCAACAATAGCAGCTTAACCAGTCTCAGTGCCTCTACTTTTAGCTTGCTTCAGGTTTTCCAACTCAACATATATTCAAACTACTACATTCCGCCCTGGCCCCCAATATATTTAGCTCCTGGCCCCAATAGATTTATAACTATCACACATTGTAAATTGTACTCAGTCCAATTTCAAAGGTTCTCACAGTCTTGATCAACTTAAGATAGTGAGTCCTGTAAAATCAAACAAGTTAAATACTTTCAACATGTAAAGGCACAGAGTAAACATTTTTAACTGGTAAAAAGCAAAGAGAGACTAGAATAATGCAAACTCAACTACCATCAGCAGTCATCAAACTTCTGCAGTTCAAGTTCAATATAACCAGAGACTGACAGTCTCCAGGTTTTCCAATTCCGCCCTCCAGCTGGGCAGAGTCGCCAGGGAAAACTTTCATCCCATGCCAACACTGCACTCCATGGTAGCCCTTTGCACAGTCCTGGTATATCCAAAACATCTTCAGGTCTCCATGCAAACCACGGTCCATCTTCCAAAGGCTCTTCCAGCCTATTCCTGAGGGTCTTCATGCCCTGCCTCATGCTGCATCTCAGCAGCGGCTCCTGGAACCGTGTGCAACTCATGACCACCCATGCATTTTTCATGCTTCCAAAACTAATACCAGGTGTGCAGGACACAGCCATATTCTAAATCCAGGGACAAAATAAACCATAGCCTTGAAAAGCAGGTTCCTTCTCCAGTCAACTCTTTCCAAAGAGTTTGCATTTTTAACAGTCTTTCCTCAGGCATCCTCCATTGTTTTAATGTAAATCAAGTCAGGCCACCTTCCTTCCACCTTCCTTAAGATTGCTAATGTGTCAACAATAGCAGCTTAAAACCAGTCTCAGTGCCTCTACTTTTAGCTTGCTTCAGGTTTTCCAACTTAAAATCTTAAAATCTCAGTCCAATATCTTTAGCCAAGCACATCAGTCCATTACAAATTTAACCTTGATCAAACTTTCTGGGCCTGGATAGCAGAACGTAGCCATCCCTTATGCCAGTAGCCCAGTTCCAACAAAGTCCTCTGCTGTCTTTCCTTCCCCTTAGAAAGCTCATAAGCCAAGCCTCGAAGTTCAATACAGTCTGCACTTAGCATTCTCAAACTCTCATCAGAATAGTCCATAAAACTTGGCTTACCACTCCAGAAGGCACCTTCAGTTGCAAGCACCAAGTTCATGCCCATTCCTCCAAAACAAAGGTTCCAAAAGACGAATATCCACACGTCAGGTTCATCTCACCCCACACTCCTCGTACCACTTTACTTTGCAGACAGCAGGTTCGCTTGAACTAAAGGCACAGTTATGGAGGAAGGGATATTATTTATGTTACAGATCCAGGGGAAGTTCCATAACAGCAGAAGAAGTGCCCTGCTCTCACAAGGCCAGGCAGAGAGAGAAGAGAAACCAACCAGCCACCACAGCACACAGAGCAAAAAAACTACTGCCAAAAGGTCAAAGCACACTTCAGAACTCCTGCTAGAAACATTTGCATATCTTTAGGACTCTCAAACCATCAAACCTTAAGACCGGCTCCCAACTGACCTTAGGAAAAAAATTGAATTTATTAAATAAAACATTTTTCATTGGGGACAAATTCAAACTAGATTTATTACATTTATGGAAAACTATGTTGAACCATCCCTGAATCTCTGTGAAAAAGCTTACTTGAAAATCTTTCTGATATATTTTTGTATTTGTTTGCTAGTATTTTGTTACAAAAAACTAGGTCACTGAATGGAGGTTGGTCTGTAATTTTAGGATCTGTCTTTGTAAATCAGTGCTTTTTAAAGCTAAGATTTATGTATAAGAGTGCCAGACAGCAGACTTTATGTGTAATGCATTCCCAAATCAATTCTTGGAGTAATAGTATCACAAGGAACTTTGGAAGAACAATGAGCACAGGAAAGGTTATGGAACTTGATATCAGGAGAACAGGAGTCCACTCCAAATTGTGGCATGAAGTTATTTCAAGCTGGGCTGGAGATCTGGCTTAGGTTTTCAAACCTAGAGGCATATATAACTATGTACTCTGGTTCCAATCTCTTTGGTCCCACGTTTAGCCAGAAGCAAAGTTTCATCTCTAATTTTATCAATGCCACACTTCTCTCCACAAGGGGGTCAGATTTGCTGGGTTTCATTCGCAGCAGCTGAGAGGCTGCTGGCAGACAGGTATCTCTATCTGTCTCAGCCTCTCTCTCTCTGTCTCTCTCAGAAAAAAAAAAAATGTTATTTCAAGCTACCTAATGCTTTCATTTGTTTTAATAAAATATTTGAATCCAGAGACAAATAGATGTCTTTTTAAGGTTTCTTTTTGAAGCAAACTTTATGTAGAGACTACCTTAAAATGTACAGTTTCCCTGTTGCTTTCCTGCACTGATTTTTGCCACTTTACTGTCAAAGCTCACTTGTCAGGAGCTTTCAGGAGTTGTAAAGGAATATAAGCTTAATGATCCTTATGTAAAGATTTTATTTAAATTTCATGAAATTTTCAATAGTTCCAGATTAAAATACAGTGTTCCACGTTACATTTAGGTTTCTCGTCTCAATCTCTTGTCATGTGTGTAAACAGTTTTTGAGGCTTTCTTTGTCTTCCCAGATGACCTTGTGCCTTATTTAAGGAACATTTATTATGCATTTTGTCAGTCTGATTGGATTGGTCTGTTCCTTTCTCATGATTCCAGTGAATATTTTTTTGTTGTTCTTGAAATGGCCATGGAACTGACGTTAACTTCCTATGTCATTTCATAGGTTAAAGAAGTCAGTGTATATTATGAGTTTATGTTATGCTGATCTGCACAGTGAACTTTTCCTATTTGAGGGAAACACATATATCCACACAAGAACATGGCCTTTGTTTTCTTTTACGTTACCACTAATATCTGTTGGCTCCTTTTCAGTCAGACGATACCTTATTTTGAGTATATATTTATTTTATCACTAAAGAAATGAGAACTTGTCAACTCAAGTTTAATCTCCAAAAGATGGCATAGGAAATGAAAGGGAAAGAGCAGGTACTGGCACTGAGATGACAGTGTTTAAGTGGAAATGATGTTCCTCTGCTAATAGGGCTTATATATAACTAATGCTGTTACAATTACAGTCATATTTCATATGACCCTCACTTACCTGGACAAAAAACACAACTGAACTCAATAAAAATATTTAATATCTAAATATCAATCAAAATATCTAAAATAAATCTACATAAATATAACTGGAATTATACACAATAATGATAGAGAAGTCATGATCCATCCTAAGTGACATTGGAAAAAAACGATGATAGCTGGCTAATTATAAGGATTTAAAACTATATATGTATAATAAATAAGGTCTTCATATGAAAATAGTTTATCTGCACTGAATTTAGACTGGAAGTAATCATATGAATGAATGCACCTTGGATAATAATAACAAGGTTTCTAACTGTTGTAGAAAAATTTATAGATAAGGATAGAGGAAAATTACAATGGACTTGGTGGTCTTGTGTTATAATTCAAGTTATTAATATTTTTTTACAAATGTGGTATAAGATGAATTGTAAATTTATAAATATATATTTGATTCAAAACTATGCACACATTTGTGTGGATCCTATACATGCTCATATTACCTGTCTCTACATGGTGAGAATACCTAGAAACTGGCTTCCACAACAGTACTTTGTATGTTCATGGATCCACCCTTGACTCCAGGATAATATTCTCCCACAATATGCTTAGGAAACTTGGGCATTCATGATTGGGCTGGGAAAGTTGACAAAAACAACTTGGTAGGGCTGAGGATATGGTTCGGTTGTAGAGTGCTTACCTAGCCTGCAGTAAGCTGAATACCATCAGCTGCATGGTGGGTATGGCTGTAGATAAACTTTAAGTATGCAAATGAAGGACTCTAAGACTAGAGAATAATATCATAGGTTAAAATATTTCTTGGTCTGATATTCCCATTTCCCGATTCCCCATTAAAGCCACAATAAATCTTTGATTCTATTCTCAAACATCTTTTTTAAAAAAATATTTATTTTTCAGAGAAATAGGGAGGGAGAGAGAGAATATGAAAAGGTAAGCCAAGTTCTCCAGCCACTGCAAATGAATTCAAGATGCATGTGCCTTCTTGTACATCTGGCTAACATGGGTCCTGGGGAATTGAACCTGGATCCTTTAGCCTTGCAGGCAAATGCCTTAACCACTAAGCCATTCCTCCAGCCCTCAAACATCTTTTAATTCATCAAATCTGCACTAAAAAATTTTCCCTCACCACCGGCAGGTAGAGCAAAGAGAGAGAGAGAGGCTCTTGCCGTTTCTCTCTTGAGGCTGAGCGAGAAGACAGGTGTCGGCGACTCAAACCTCCCCAAATCACCGGGAAAAGAAAACCACATTGAGTCGCTGGAGAAACGTCTAAAGCGAAACTCGTCCCTTTATTGTCAGGGGAGATATTTATGTGTTTTGAGGAAGGGGGCGGGAAGAGGGGATGAGAGAAAGGTATAAGGGCCAATATACCATTTGAGGAAGGGGGACTGGGAAAAGGGGAAGGGGTGTAAGGGAAGAAGGGGGTGGGAAGAGGGGATGAGAGAAAGGTATAAGGGCCAACAGTATTTCATCACGTCAGCAGCAGCTGGGTGGAGGCAGTTTCAGCTTAGGTGCTGAGTCAAGGGCAGGTACTCAGGCTCGACTAGGCCTTACCGGGAATAGGCCAAGATTGGCTGGGCTAACCACTGGCTTCACACTGGGCAGAGCCCAACATCTCCCCCTTTTGTTTTTGTAAGAACGGTGGATGGCATAGTCCCTGTCCTAGGTTGTTCCCCTCTGGGAACCTTACCCGTCTCTGGGCACTATGCCTCTAGCCCGTTGACCACTCCACGCCCTGTCTTAGGTTGCCTCAGCCTGTCTGAGAGCTTACCCATCGTTGGTTCAATGGAGGGCGGGGAGGGATGTTAGGTGGATAGCCAGTAAGTGGAAAAGCCATTGTCTTTGAGTCGCAAACCTGTGGTGCCTTGGCCTGATGAAGTTTAATTGCCTCAAGCTGTTGGTGAATGAATTGTGTAATCTTATTAATTACACAGGGCCCGAGAGTGAGGATAAGAAGAAGGAGGGGTTCAGGGGGAGGGAGATGGTAGGGTAAAGAGCAAGAAGAAGGAGGGGTCCAAGGGGAGGGAGAAGGTGGAATAAAAAGCCATGTAAGCTCGTCTACAGCAGGTTGTCTTAGGAGTCCCGACTCCTCTTCTGTAAATCTCTCTGGAGCTTTTCTGGCTTCATTCAGGTCTAGTAGCATCCATACCTTCAGTTGTTCCTGGGGAAGAAATAGAGGCATAGTTCTCAGGGGTGTGACACTCCTGGAAGATTGATTATTATCATCCCCTTGTTGGGGTAAATATTTTAAGTCTCTTGTGGTACCCAAATAGGTCTTTTTTCCTCTTGAGGAAAGACACATCCAAATCCTCTCCCCTGCTGTGAGGAGGGGGTCTGGTCCCCAGGCCCCAGTTAATGGGTCCCTCCATTTGACCCAGATGGAGCTGTAGGTGACAGCTGAGGTCCAATGTTTTTGAAAAGGGGACAAGTGTCTATCTTCTTTAGAAAAATTTAAAATATTTAGGGTTAATAATGCCTTTTTAGTTGGTCATGTGGGGGTAGAGATTCCCCCTTTTGTTTTTGTAATTGAGATTTGAGAGTTTGATGATATCTTTCCACGATGGCTTGGCCCCACGGGTTATATGGGATGCCTGTGGAAAGTGAGATTTTCCAGGTTTGGAGGAAATCTATAAAAGTTTTGCTTACGAAGCAGGGACCATTATCGGTTTTGATTTGATCTGGCAATCCAAGGGTGGCAAAGCATTGAAGCATATGGCTAATAGCATGTTTAGTTTTTTCCCCAGCATGTGCTGATCCTGTGACCTCATGGGAGATAGACTTTATGGGTATAGACTTTTCTCCCCTCCTTAGGGGAGGGTAAACAACTAGGGAAGCTCCCAAGTGCCCCCATCAGTGAATACGGTAAGAAAATCAGGGTTGGGTTTAGATAAAAAAAGTCTGGGGGGTCTCCATTCCAACCTAGAGAAGGAGCTCATCCATTTATAAGGACCATAGTGACAATCAATTATACCCAGAAACTCTTTGAGGGCAATAGCAACCCTGTTGTTATTTTTCTGAAGCCAAGTGAAGTTTGTTACCTTAAAGGGGGTGACAATGACATGAGGCTCCATGCCAAACAATCGGACAGAGGTGTCCCTGCCCTTTATAATGCAGTCTGCAATCTGGTTAGTTATAGAGTAAACTCTGGGGACTCCACCAAGGGAGAGGTGAATCCATTGAATGGGTTCTCCTTCCTGGGCCAACAGCGCAGTGCATAATGTTTCCCCAGAGAAAATACAGAGGGAGATAGGTAAGTTAGGAGCAAACCTCTTTAGGACAGCAGCATCAATGGCCCATTGTACTTTATGTAGAATTTGTTCATGACGAGGGGGCAAGGTTATCTGAGAGGAGAGAGTAAGACCCTTTAAGAGGTTAAATAAAGGGGACAGTTTCTCAGTAGTTATGGGTATCCAGGGCCTCATCCAATTAATTTTTTTTAGCACCTTTTTGGAGTTGAGGCAAAGTATAGAATTTTTGAATATGGAGTTGGGGTTTGACAGGAGAAACAGAAGAGATAACCTGGAGCCCAAAATCTTGAAGGGAGAGGCAGTTTGAATCTTTTCTGGAGACACCTGTAAAATGGCAAGGCATTTAGCAGTGAGGTCTTGGAGATCAGATGGGTTGGAATGACCTAAAATAATAATAATAAAACATTAGGTTGATTAATCAAGGAAGAAAAGATATGAGACATGTATTGTTAAGGTCAATCTAGGGCTGACAGTTAGCAGTTTTTTATGATGTTGA
Source organism: Orientallactaga sibirica (assembly GCA_036365145.1). NCBI lineage: Eukaryota > Metazoa > Chordata > Mammalia > Rodentia > Dipodidae > Orientallactaga > Orientallactaga sibirica. The sequence goes on along the minus strand of JAEOAD010000003.1, from coordinate 81,436,471 downwards.
AACTTATAGATCTAGGGGAAGTTTCATATTGGCAGACGTTGGCCTGTCTTTGTAGAGTCATGAAAGAGAGAAAAAGAAATTAATTAGTTACATAGTACCTACAGCAAAATTATTGCAGTCAAGTCACAGTAAGCTTTAGGAATTTTTGTTAGGTACACTTTGTATATCTTTATAATGAAATTTTAAATCATTATTACACCTTAAAATTGGCCCCCAGTGACATTGTCTTTAGTAAGGCAATTGTAGATGTAAACTATAAATTAATAAAATACTGAATATATTGGGGACATATATTTAAATTACCATATTTTGTCCCTGGCTTTTAATAGATTTATAATAACAGTAACAATAATCCCAGGTTAACATTGTATTACCGATTTAGTTGGGCTTAGTTTTATATTTTATGAATTGAGTTAGGCGGGCAGAGAGAGAGAGAGAATGGGCGTGTTAGGCCTCCAGCCACTGTTTACATGGGTACTGGAGAATTGAGCCTCGAATCAGGGTCCTTAGGCTCTACAGGCAAGTGTTTAACAATTAAGTCATCTCTTTATCTTTATGTTAATGGGAAGGCAGCGAAGGGTGGGACAATGGTGTGTAGGATATAGCCATATAGACTTGAAAAACAGGGTTTTTTTACCTCTAGCAGGGCAATACGAATGTCCCCAGCTGTTTTTTTTTTTTAAAAGTAAATACTTTGGGCCCCGGGACACTTAGTTAAGAGCATAGAGGGAGCGGCAAAGAGGCAAAAGGGGCGGGACGGCCTGCCCATTGTAAGATATTTTCAAGGCGGAGGAGCCCGCCCATCTGTCTCCTTGATATTTTTAAAGGCTTTTTTGACAAACAAAAGTGACCAAAAATGACGCCTGGAGGTGCGGGCGAGGCGCAGCCAGTGAGGCTCGGGGCAGTGCTCGGGCCCGGGCCGGAGTTGTCCCATTTGGCCCGCTCCCCGCAGGAATGTCGGTGGAGCCTGGCGGACCAGTGACTTGTGCTCCACGCCCGTGAGGAAAGTTAACCTCGGTTTGTATTTGATCACAGTTTACATTCACAGAAAGCTACATGGAGGAGCTGTCCTTTACCAGGGGTTTGAGCACATTTGCCTTAGGCAGTAGTTAGGGGCTGAAAAGAGCTGAAAAGATAGTTGCCGGGTGGCGGCTTGGGTGGCGGCCTTGGGAGAAAGGAGATTTTAAAAGTCAGTTTTAGTTTTTTCTTACAGTTTTTAAGGGCAAAAATGAACTTTTCCCTGGAAGAGCCTTTAAGGTTGGCAATTAAGGCAAGGAGGACTGAATTAATCCATGGGGCTAAAACAAAAGTTTTGTTCCAAGCGCTATGGAGGTTTTTTTGTTTAATAGTAATATATATGAGTACAACATAAGCATAAAGTCCCAAAAAATAGCTAAGCATGTTGTAGAATTTTTTTTTTTTTTAAGATGGTGCCCCCACTCCAATGAGGGGGCAGGACACTTTGAGAGTTCTCCAGGTTTGCCCACGTGGTGAGCCTCCTCTAGGTTTGTCCACGTGGTGAGTTTTCTTTTTAGGTCTACCCACGTGGTGAGTTTCTTTTTTAGGTTTGTCCACGTGGTGAGTTTCTACCCACGTGGTGAGTTTTGTTTTTAGGTCTGCCCACGTGGTGTGTCCGCCATGAAATGGTGTTTCTAAGATGGCGCCCCATTCAAATGGGGCAGGACAAAAATGGCGGCACCGCAGAAGCGGTCTGTCGGAAACCCAAAAATGAGAGGAAAGAGAAAAGAACAAGAGATGTTGAAGTTTGGGACGGAGTTTTTATTTAAATGAGGAGGCAAAGCATTTAAAGTCTCCTTTAGGTCTGTCCACGTGGTGTGTCCGCCATGAACGTACTCATTTAGAAATGGCGGCAAACCGGAAATGGAAGGAAAGAGAAAGGAAGTTGAAGTAAGCACAGATTATAGAAGTAAAGGTTAGAATATTAAATATGAAGATTACCTCATAACTTATGAGGATACACCCGTCAGCAGTCCGATTAGCTTGTCAGCTTAATTTTGAATTTTTCCTTCACACGCCAGCAGTCCGTAGTCCGTTTTGAATCCTCACACGTCCTCACATGGGGCAGTGGTTGCTGTGCCCCACGTTGGGCGCCAAAATGCCGGGCTTTTTCCCTCACCACCGGCAGGTAGAGCAAAAGAGAGAGAGAGCCGGCCAGCCGTTTCTCTCTTGAGGCTGAGCGAGAAGACAGGTGTCGGCGACTCAAACCTCCCCAAATCACCGGGAAAAAAAACCACATTGAGTCGCGGAGAAACGTCTAAAGCGAAACTCGCTGCTTTATTGTCAGGGGAGATATTTATGTGTTTTGAGGAAGGGGGCGGGAGGGGATGAGAGAAAGGTATAAGGGCCAATATACTTTGAGGAAGGGGGTGGGAAGAGGGGATGAGAGAAAGGTGAGAGAAAGAGGGGATGAGAGAAAGGTATAAGGGCCAACAGTATTTCATCACGTCAGCAGCAGCTGGGTGGAGGCAGTTTCAGCTTAGGTGCTGAGTCAAGGGCAGGTACTCAGGCTCGACTAGGCCTTACCGGGAATAGGCCAAGATTGGCTGGGCTAACCACTCGGCTTCACACCGGGCAGAGCCCAACAAAATCTATTTCCTCCTTATAAAATCACTTACTAAAAATATATAACAAATATTCATGTCTAATACCTGAGAATTATTAAATTGGGCACAAGTAATACTTCACATCTATCTCCAGAAACAGATATGTAAAAAGCATACAACAGTTAATTATTTTTCAAAAATACAAAATTTGTCTTTTAAAAAAAAACACATATATTGCATTATAATTAAACTCTGATTTCACATTTAGAGAAATGTGGCATTTGAAATGAACTCTGAGAGACATTCTTTCAAAAAAAGGCATAAGAATTTCAGGCTAAGGAAACCTAATGTGTTCAGACCATTGTAAAAATGTGTAATATGCCAGTATGCCTTGAGTTCAGAGTAATCAGTAAGCTATTGTCATAAAAATGTCACAAAAAATACTTTAAAATAAGTGTGCCCACTATCATGTATTTCCAGAAGCCAACTATGATAGACAAAGTTTGAGTCTCTGTTTTAGCGCAAGTCAAGACTGGGCATATTTTGCTTGTGTTTGTGATATATATATATATATATATATATATATATATATATATATATATATATATATATATATATATATATATATATGGAGGAGAGAAAGAAACCATTATCTATATCATACTCATCAACAATCAAGGAGCAAACTAGTCAGATAGCCAAACAAGAAGTTGTGAAAGTAAGCAATATGAAGAATGAACACATTCATAAAAAATATCTTCCCTAGAATCATCACATTTGTCATATCTATATCAAATATCCTGCCTATGTTTTAGTGGTAGTCTCATTATTTTTTGTACTTCTATCCACATGTTCTGAATTTTAAAAAATGAGAGCAATTTACAATTTTACAACAAACTTTATCACCCTCCAATCTTGTTGTTACCATTTGTAGCTACTCATTGAGCAAAATGTTTTCAGAATTACAATATCCCTTATTTATAATAACTCAATGGATAACACAAGTTTTACATTTTATACTATGATTTATTTTGAAATGCTATTATATCAGGCTGAACAATTACCAATGGAAAAAACATAAATGGTACAATTGATATTTCCTTATAGAAAGAAAATCATACGACAACTGTATGTGGTGTTATAAACATTTTCTATTACTCCTGGCATTTACCTTGTTTTAGGATAGAAACAAAAGGATCCGTGTCAGTTGGCATTCATGTAAATGAGAATGAATCGAAGCTCATCAGTGACACACTAACTATTGGCACTTTATGGAATGCTGTATATTTCATAAAAGAAGTAAAACCTGTGAGTTTTTCTCTGTCTTAAATATTAGCTTCCTCAATCACCTCCAACCTTTGTTTACATTTGTTTGGAATCTTTAATCTTGGCTAATATATCTTTTTGACTAGTTCAACATGTTACAAAATTGTATTAAGTTACATAGGTTATTATGAAAATACATCTGGAAGGATTATGATTTTTTTATAATGATGGGGAATTTGGAAAATTATAGCAGTTTAAACCTACCACTTGTTATCACGTACCTTCTAGAATAACATGAGTAAAGTGATACAAGTGACTGCAAACCGAATGCATGATCACTACTACTCAAAATATCATCGTGCTTTATTGGTAATAATTTTCTAATATTTTAAATCATCTAATGAGTATAATTACATTTACACTATCTAGTACTTCCTATGAATAATATATGTATATAAAATATCATAAGATGAAACAAGTTCATATACAATTTCATCTTTCTTTTCAGTTCTCATTTTTTGCTGCACAAAGAGTTCAGATGCTAGTACAAAGCACATTGTATATGTCTAGTTTTCTTTCAATGCCCTATTTAGCAATGTTTTAATCTAGACAGAATGTGTTTGGAAATTTTAAAGAAATGTAGTATCTGATCCTCAAATGTGAAAATGATAGAAATAAGTATTTGTACATCAGTATTAGATTTTACAAATAAGCTTCAGAAGTAGTTAATTTATGTGTGCAACCAGTAAGAAATCTGAAAACCTGAATAGCTATAAATCAGTTTATCTTTACAAATATGGTATTTTTGTTAAAACATGTATTTAATAGCAGATTTAGCTCATTAATGTATACTATGAATCTATACATTGTGCTGAATATTTCAGTTGTATTTGAAAATTTTCTCACTTGATTAGAGATCTGTTTATATTTAGGGACAAGACTATGCAATTAAAAAAAAAAAAAATGGGACTGTAGAGATGGCTTAGAGGTTAAGGCACCTGCCTCCTAAGCCTAAGAACGCTGGTTCCAATCTCCAGATCTCATGTTTAGCCAGATGCAAGTGATGCCAGGGAGCAATACCACATTTGACCACAAGGGACTTGTTTATCCAGGAAAGCACTCGCCATTGGGAAGGCGGACTCGAAGCGCGCTTCTGGATTTCCTTTCCCCTTTTTGTTTAAAAGCACGCAGCAGCTGAGAGACTGCTGGCGAGCCCATCCTTATCTGTCTTCCTCTCCCTTTCTCTCTCTCTGTCTCTCTATCTCTCTGTGTCTCTCACCAAAAAAAAAAAAAAAATGGATAAAAGTTATTTTTTTGAAAAAAAGATTAATCAGAACCTTAATACAATACTTATCACACAGTTTAATGAGTAGTAAAAATGCACACTTGATATTTTTGAACTGTGTTAATTTTCCCACTGTATTTCAACTTACCAAAACAATGTTAAAAATGCATCTTTATAAATGGGTGCTAATTGATACTGGAAATAATTTAATAATGGACTAGATAGGATATTAATAATGAAGCCATATGTTTGTCTCATTTTAAAAAATAAACAATCATTTAATATATCATTTTGCTTTACCTTGAAGAACATAAACGTATTTCAGTTATGCAAATTAGTAAATTCTTATTTATAGCAAGAAATAGCCCATTGACTTGTTGTGGGAAAATGTAAATGTTTTTCATGGTTTCTATCAATGTGCAATAAAATTTAATTCTGGCAAAAAAAAGTTATTTTTTGACAAAAGCTCTTCTCTATAAACCTCTGCTCAAAGTAAAGATAAACGAATTAAAATGAAAAATTGACCAATTGTTGGTGATATATAAATCAATTTTCTTGTGCTCATCAAATTTAATTTTATAAACACAGTGACTAAAATAAAATGTGCATCATTGTATATTTATATTAATTCAAAAATTGTGCTTTTAAAATATTACCTGGTCACTGTGTTATTTGACCACACTTTATAGGATATAAAAAGTAAAATATAGTGTCCACCCCAGTGATTAGTTCTTATTGAAAATGCATGTTTAAACAATGTAAACATTTCAAAAAAAATACACAACCAGTATATAAGGTTAAATGTTATTTTCTGTTACCTGAATCCTTACTGATATTTGTAGTGTTCAGAGGATATAAAAATGTGATTAGTCTCTTTGCTTCCTGAACACAGTGATTTTTTTTATCTCACTCACAATTAAAAACATGTTTTCTAAATCAAATGCTATGCAGTCCTCCAGTGCCAACCTTACACCCTCACTCCTGACAGGCAGCAAACATTGGTTGCTATGGAACATCCACAGTAGTAGTTTTGCTCAAGCTGGTTAAAAAAACATCCAGCAATCATAACACTTATGAATATGCAATTTCACTAAAAAACACAGTATCTCTTATGAATAAGTCTTTATCCTGTAACTGTAACTTTGAGAGGAACATTTGAGTTGTCTCTTCAGCCCTAAGCTCAAATCCTCTTAAAAGCTTTGAGGATGAATGGATGCTGTCACGGTTACTTACATTCTGAATTGGAGAGAGTAGAGGAAGAGCAGACCAAACCTCTTCTTCATAGCAATAACCACATTGCAAGCATCAATAGAATCCCCCAAAGCATGCAAGGAAAATAAAAGTCTAATGTTTCTTCTCTATGAGCTTATGCCATGCAGACGCAGAAGTCTCAGTTTAATGTCGCTTCTGTTCACAAATTCCTTTGTGTGGAGTCCATAGCTCTTCATTTAATGGCAGTCACATTCAGTGGGCTTCACTTCTCCTCTGAGTACTTACTAAAGGCCCTTTGAGAACAAAGCTTCAAAAAGCTCTGCTTTTCTACACATTTTAGGCTTAATTCAGATCAACCTAACATTGGGACTTTGAGGATATCATTTTGAAAAGGTGAAGCAGTCTCCTCTCTTTTCCATTTTCTTTCTACTTTCTTTCTTTTTTTTATTTCCTTCTTTATTTCTCTCTTCCTTCCATTCATCTCTCTCTCTCTTCCCTCTGTCTCTCTCTATCTCTTCTCTCTTTCCCTCTGTGTGCACATGTGAATGAAGAGCCTTCTCCAAGGTCCACTTATTTCCTTGTCCTCTCTCTCAAATCTGCCTTTCCATGTAATAGTACTTCTTTTTGTTAGGGTAAAATGAAAGTGTTTGTAAGTACATGTTCTTTTAATTCATATAGTAGCTCATTCTATTTTGACCTCATATTTATATTAGACACATAATGTAAGACATGTCAGTAAGACAAACCTGGCCCTTATTCTTTGGGGGTTAATGTCTAATGAAAGAGATAAGACAAACTCATTTAACCAATAAAACATAACAATAATGTGTAACTGAATATTGTAGAGGAAACAACAGAATAAATGAAAAAAGAACTTTGTGAAAATTATGAAGAAATGAGCCTATGTTTTAGAATTCCTCAGTGAGGGGTTAGGGCCATTGCCCATTTATAGTGTTCAAGCCTAGCTTCCAATACAAACAAGACAAAGATATCCTCAGTCCTTGATGTTTAGGATAGTTTTGTTTGTTGAAGATGAAAAAGATGATGGAGGAGGAAGATGAGGAGTAACAGGAGATAGAGGAAAAGGGAGAAACCTTGCTAGAGAGAGGGTAGACTCATTATCCAAGTTTAAGGAAAGGGGTCTCATACCAAATAAAATAATACTACAATGGGATTTTCATACAGTATTACAAAGTCCTCTCTCATTCATTGATTATGTAGCCCACCTTCAAATAATGGCCAATTGGCCATTCCATATATAGGCTAATATTTTCTAACTTTCTATTCAAGGGTTGGAGGGACTTAAAGGAAGTTTTAGAGGTTGGCCTATGAGTCACTTGCTTTCATTTATATTTCATTAGTCACGACTAATGGAGATCCAAACCTAACATGGAATTATAAGGAATATAGTGATCATTTTTTTTCTGGAAATAGAAGAGAAGGAAGGGGAAAGAAAGAATGAGAGATAGGGAAAGAAAGAAAGAAAGAAAGAAAGAAAGAAAGAAAGAAAGAAAGAAAGAAAGAAAGAAAGAAAAAGTAAAACAGTGTAACACATAGCATTGTCATTGCTATGAATCTGTTAGGATTAAAATGTCTGAGGAGCACTCAACAGAAAGGATCAAGGATATAGTCAATTTTCAGTCTCCAAGGATTCCAGGGATCAAAAATGAATTACTTTTCCAGAAGCATCTGGGATCATTACATAGAGGACCTAACTTATACATAAATCTCCTTGATTAACTAAGTTTAAAATGTCTGAAAATGTGTTTTAATAATATCTTCAGATCTGTGTTTAAATAAACTCTCTTAACTCTCAAATTATTTGTTTTCTGTCAACTATTAAATAAATAAAAAGACTTTCAGGGCAGACAAGTTTTACCCCTTGCTTTAACACATATTTCTGGGGGACTGAAAGGAGGACATGAAGTAAAATTACTTTGTGAGACATAAAACCACAGTAAAACAGACATATACAGGACAAAGAGATGTAGGGTATAGGAGAAAAAAAAAAAAAAAAAAAAAAAAGAGCCTAAAAGATGGCGTGAGAGTAATGAACTTCCTAAAAGGTACCTAATTTATGGCGTTTTCTTGGCTCAAGAACAATCCCAACTAGAAAATCCACATTGAAAGAGAAAATAAATGCAAGTAGTGATTTTGAATGAGTTGGCAGACGGTAACTCTGTTCTCCAGTTTTCTCTGTTGAGCCAGGGTGACTCCAGGAAAGAAGTGTGAAATTTAGTCCACAAAGGAAGACTTTTCCTTCATCTATTTGCAGTCATCTTGTTCATTTCAGGCCTATTCTTGATGGTCCCTGGAGCCCTGGTAGTTGAAGAAATGTGTTATGACTTTCCAGTGACATTTCAAATGTCTCTAAAAAGAGAATTCAAATTATATTTCATTTAAAATTACAGATTGTCTCCTTGGTGGCAGTAAAGTGTTCTTTATGCACAGTGGTTATGTGTGTCTTGTGTGCAAATACAGATGCTTAGATAGACAAACTTTGTCAGACCTCTGAGAAAGTGTAACAACTTTAGATATATCAAAGTAACAAAAGAAAAGGAGAGTTTAAAAAAAAAGAGAGAGAGAGAGAATATGCAACCTGAAACTTAATTTTAATGTAAGTATTCACTTTCTATTGACCATAATGGAGTAAAACAAAAGTTCAGGACAGAAATTTCATCACTCACAAATATTTAATAACACTGTTCTACCAAATACTTCAAGACTCTAGTAGTAAAGCTAATATCAAGTAACAGTAGGACTGACATCTTAATCAAGTTTAATTTATTGATTTTATGTTTTGTTTCCTTTTTATATGAAGATTTAATTTTGTATCATTTCTCTAAGTAATGTTATTGATGCATCCTTCAAATTTCCATAAGCTATATTTTAATTTTTAGCTAAACTAAATATTGTTTTTTAATTATTCTTTGAACAACTGGGTGATTAGAAGTTTCTGTCTTTCTGCTCTGTCTCTATCTCTCCTTCTCTCTGTTTCTCTCTTTCTCTCTCTCTCTCTCTCTCTCACTCACACACACACACACACCCACACACACACACACACACACATTCACACATATTTCACACATCTCTGTGCTAAGATTCTCACAGTGTATCTCCACTGGTGGGTTTTGTTTACTTGTTTGTTTGTTTTTTGTTTTGTTTTGTTTTTCATCTTATCTAAATTCAATTTCCTTATTATAGTATTTCCATTTTCTGTTTCTAATAACTATACTTTCTTGGAAAGAGGCACAGAGATCAGAAGAAACTAGATTTGGAATAAATGCTTGTCCCATAGGTAAGAACTTGGCAACATTTTTTTTCTCTCTTGTAGAGGAGGATTTTCTAGATTTATTTTGGACCCATGAGAGAACCTTTCTTAATCCTTCACCATGGGAATCCATAGTTTCTACACATAAGGAAAGGTAGAAGCTTCCAGAGAACAATGTACCCAGGCATTTCTCAGGATCATCCATTCATAGCCAGCCAACCACTCATCAACATATGATTTAGTTATTCCTAGTAGCTTACAATCTGCATAAATCACTCCAGGGAATCACATCACATATTATCTGTAGGCATAAGCGTTTTCAGTTGGAAGTTTTAATTTTTTTCTATAGACTTAGGTCTAGGATGAGTCAAAAATAACAGGCACTACCTTTCAATCTCCCTAGTTTGTTTTTCTTAATAGAAGAACAGGAAGGCTAATTCTTAAAGTTTTTCTTAATGAGATTGTGGGAATCCATAAAAGGTATCAATCATGAAGTTGCTGCCTTGACTCAGACGAAACAACACAGGTACTGAACTGGGTGCATGAGGACCTCATCATCTGTCTCATTTGTCAACATGGTTCCAGTAACTAGTAGTTATGAGTTGTTATATTTATGAAAAGGTATGGCTATAAAATTTCCAGGATTTTAAATTAAGCAAGAAATTGATATTTCCCACATTCTTGCTCTCTTTTCTGTGACTCCTTATTTTTTATTTTTACTGTAGTCAAAACTTGACCCAAAATAAATACAACGCTCAACAGAGTATGTTATGGTTACAGAGGAATGAACAAAGCTATTCACCTATATTTAACAAATGAATTTGCACACCCAGTTAATAAGTATTTAAACCTCTTTCATCTGTAAGTTGACAATTTCTGTGGTTTTGGATGATGAGTTATATAGTCTCATTCTATTACATTTAGATTTGTGGGAGCAAGAATAACATAAAATTTAGGCTCAGATAGTTTAATCCACTTTGGCACAGACTATTTGCACCAGCAAAATTTACAGATTCACTACCAAGGAGCGAGGTAGCCAGTCACTATAGATAGATGCTTCATAGCCCTCTTTTATTATATTTATAAATTTAAAATTCATATGCATTTGTTATATCTTTTATAGATATGTATATATGATGAGAGAGAGAGAGAGAGAGAGAGAGAGGAGAAAGAAAGAGAGTTTGTGTGGTATGTGTAGCAGAGAGTGAGAGAGTAAAAATGTTGGAGAAAGATTCAAAATATTGGTATAGCTATAAAAAAAAAAAACTCACATAAAGTGGCTTTCAGTAGTTAGAAAAGCAAATTTATGAGGCCAGGTCTTCTCTATAAATTGACTGACTGCCATTTTCAGACATTGTGGTAGTTTTAATATATGTCCCCCAATATATTCAGTGTTTTATTAGTTTATAGTTTGCATATGCAATCACCTTGCTAGAGGCAATGTCACTGGGAGCCAGTCTTAAGGTGTGGTGGTGGGTTTGAGATTCCATTGTAAAGATATGCAAAGTGTGCCTAGGGGGAGTTCCTGAAGTGTGCTGTGTGACTCTTTTGGCTGTAGTTTTGTTCTGTGTGCTGTGTGGCTGGTTTTTCTATCTCTCTCTCTCCCTCTCTCTCTCTCTCTCTCTCTCTCTCTCTCTTGCCTGGTCCTGTGAGAGCAGGCCGCTGCTCATGCCATTATGGAACTTCCCCTGGATCTGTAAGCTACAATAAATAATATCCCTTCCTCCATAACTGTGCCTTGTCTTGAAATTCATCTCAGCAAACCTGAAGCTGTCTGCTACAGACATGATAACTATATTATATTCATTTCTTATTAGAGAAATCATGGTAGCTGAATGATAAGGAAATTGAGAAAATCATATTGAAGTGTAAAAATGCATAAATTCAATTGAATTAATAGTGATATCCTATAATATAAACTGGGAAATAATGGCTGAAGTCAAAAAATCTCAGCCAAAACACTAGGCCTGAATGGCCCAGCTGCCTGGATATAAAATTCTCAATTGCTCCATGACTCCAGGCCATTCATTTTATATGAAAGTAAGCTTTCCTGAAGCTTCATTAACTTTCAGAGGGTACATGAAAAACTTTGAATACTTTTCATTTTCAATAATTGCACATTATTAACATTACCATTTATACAAGCCTTCATTTTAGATTTATCACTATTTTAATTCATAGTTTATATTCAAAATCAAGAAATTGAAGGAAGACTGAATGAGTCAGAATTTAAAAGTTTCTAATCATTTAGTTTTATATATCAATTTTGTGCATGTGTTCATGTGTAGGTAGATACACTTCTGTTATAAAAATAAAATTCTTCATTTTATGAGGCTGTAGGACTTTAGTATTTTCAAAAAATACCATATATATATATATATATATATATATATATATATATATATATGGCTTAGAATTAAATAATTACTGAGTTGCTTTTAAGTGATTATTCTAAACTGCTTTGGAGACAACTTGGAGGCACTAGAGTGTGAAGAAAAGAAATAATTGCTTTGATGCCTCTGTCAACCAGTTACAGTTTAATAACTCAAAAGTGTGCCTATTGATTCTTTGTAGAGTAGCTTTCTTGTCATCCCATGATGCATTTTCTCTTTCCCTCTTTATCCTGTTTTCCTTTCTGCTTTTCATAACTTGTTCTTCAGCTACAGAATAGTGGCAAAACACGTTGATCATGTATTTTCCTGATTAATTTTGAATCAGTGTTTCTGAAGTCAGTATAATCGAGAAATATATTGTTTTATCTCCACTACCAAATCAAGTGTGTTAAAGCTTTCCAAAGTTTTCCCACTAAATTCTCCATCCCAGTACAAGAAAGTGATGCAGCTGCCCAAACCAAACACATTCAGAATGTCAGTCATGTGCTCTATCCTCTGCTGAGATTTCTCAATGTTACTCGCATTGGAAATTTTGAGATTTCAGAAGAATCTTACAGAGCACACTTGGGTTAGATGTTGGCAGGGCATTGTTTGTTGTTGTGGTTGTTTGTTTGTTCTTTGTTTGAGGAAGGTTCTCACTCTAGCCCAGGTTGACCTCAACCTCAATTTGTAGCACCCAGGTGAGGCTGGAACAGCTATCCTTCCCTGTCAACCTCCCAAGTGCTGGGATTAAAGGCATACACCACAAGTCCAGGCTTTTGGCACTGAATGTTTTAGCACTAAATTTGTCAATCTAATTGAAAGAATATTTATGATTTAATACCAAAAATATCTTTGAAATATCACCAGTATCCACTAAGTATTCAATGCATGAAAGTTTATTTTGCTGCTAACTTTACATCCAAGTTAGCAGTGGTTTTGCAGTTAAATTACAAAGATTTAAGTGTTTTATAAAATGTGTACTAGGTACACATCAGAACAACAAGGTAAATATAAATTTCTATAAATTATCTTTGTGTTTGTACAATAGTAGATGGCATTAGGTTGTTTCTTGGTTGTAGAGTAGTTTGGGCTAATTGTCTCTAAAAAGTTATTGATTAAAAAATCTATTAAAATAAACACATAAACCCACACTTACATGAATTGTATTTCAAAAAAATAATTGGTAGAAATTGGATCTTGTCCCCTAGCCTCTGGGCTACCTGTCATCCACCAAACAAAAATTCCAGATCTCTTCACTCCTTTGATCTTGTTATGCCTCTTGAAAAGGAATGTGGTAGCTAGATTGTGTGCACTCTCTAAAAAGCTTTCTATACCTAATTGGTTTCCACATACAAAGTGGCAGAAGTTTTAAACAGCTGAATTGCTGCATAGAGACCAGAACAATGCAGCAAATTATTTTTAGCTTTACTTCTCTGCTCTCTGTTATAGTGAATTCTGTCCACAGGAGCAGTTTCACAGAGTGAGACATCCATTTTTGTGAATTTCAACTTGCACATGCTTGGAGTGTCTATATTCTAAAATACAATATAATCTATCCTAGATAATCATTCATGTCTCTTTTGTACATTTCACTTTTCAATCTAGCCTCTTCCAAGGAAGAGAGAAAGCAGAATCATGTCTAAATACCTGTTTTTCTGATCAAGAGAGGTTGTAAGTTGGAATTTTCCTGCAGCATCCAGCCATAAATCAAGGGCTTAAAATTCTGGCATGTAAACAACAGATCTTTATCCCAATGGAACAGAAATTGTTACTGTGTTGGAAGAAAGAAGCTGAGCACTGGGGAGAATGCTTTTGATTCAGCAGAGGAATTGGATATGAAAATAACTCTGGGATCCTAGATTTCTGCATATTTGAATACTTTCTTTAGTATATTGGAAGAACAAGTGTAGTGAGAAAGAATTATAATCTTCATTTCATCTTTATAAGTTTGTAATGAGGACAGAATCAATAATAGAGAGAGAAAAATCAGTCATTTTTTAGTGCTGAGATATGAAGCTAAAAGCACAGGAAATCAAAAAATAGCTAACACATAGACAGATATCAGCCCTTTGATTTTTGGAGAATTTTTAGTTGTATTTGTTTACAAGAGGCTTGCAAATCCTTAGCTCTTATGCAATGTTTTGAGAATTATAAAGGGCCTCCCGGGGGCTGGAGAGATGGCTTAGCCATTAAGGCGCCTGCCTGCTAAGCCTAAGAAACTGGTTCCAATCTCCAGGTCCCACCTTTAGCCAGATGCAGTGATGCAAGGATGCAATGCCGCACTTGCCCACAAGGGGGTGCACAGATCTGGAGTTCGTTCACAGCAGCTGAGAGGCTGCTGGGGCACCCATTCTCTATGTCTTCCATCTCCCTTTCTCTGTCTGGCTCTCTCTGTGTCTCTCTCCAAAAATAATAAAAAAAAATGGCCTTCCAGGACTATGGACCCCAACTTTTGGGTCCTTATGCTATTTTAGGGAAAAAAATAGGTAAAAGAGACTCCAAGAAGGTAAACTATAAATTATTAAGTTTTTTTGGGGGTATTTTTATTTTTTTAAATTTAATTTAATTAATTAATTTGTTTATTTATTTTGTTTTTTCCAGGTAGAGTTTCACTGTAGCCCAGGCTGGCCTGAAAATCACTATGTAGTATCAGTGTGGCCTTGAATTCATGGCCATCCTCTTACCTCTGCCTCCCAAGTGCTGGGATTAAAGGTGTGCACCACCATACCTGGCTTGAATTATTTAGTTCCTTGAGAGAAATAAAGCCATGAATTATGTAATATATTGTAGGGGAACTTAAGGTCCAGGGAGGAAGCTAGCTGAGAGACTCGAACCAGAGGAGAATTCTCCTCGGTACACAGCTGGGAAGAGGGGAGAGCGAGTGCTCATCACAGAGAAATCTGAGGGCAGGGTGGCTCTGGAGGAGGCACATACATCCACATAGAAGGGAAAGCATAAGAAGTCCTATCCAAAAGATTCCCTTAAAATAGAAGACCAGAAAAAAAAAATTAAGAAATAGGAAGGTACTCAGAGATCAAAGAAAACTCTCATATATAATTAAAGTGAGAAAGTACCTCAAAGTAAGGCACAGAAGGTACGCAGGAAAACACCCAGGCCAGGAGAAATGTTCCCCACTTCCCAGCATGGAAGGGGAGAGAGAGATTTAGAGGTCACAAGGAAAAGAGAGAGCTGCTTGTCTATGGTTAACCACCTTTTGTGGATCACACATCCAAGCAGGATGAGTCTTGTGATCAGAATCAGGTGTGTAAGGAGAGATGTGATTGATTTGTGGACTCAAAGGGCTCACCCAGGAGGGGCCAATAACCCATTGTTTCATGCCCTCAGGTGGATGACCCAGAATGGCTGAGTTTAGGAAGAAGCAGGAAGTTCCTACAAGGGTGTATTGTTGGCAGCCATCTTGGTTGAGGTAAGATCAGACAGCAACGCCAGGTTTGCCGGGTTTGCCAGGACAGGTAGAAAGATATATCCTTATTCACTCTTTGAGATTCTGTTCCTGACCAATTCCCTGGAAAAAGCTATCTTTTTGCTATTTTTTCTTCATTATGCTTATTGCACTATTACTGTAATTCCTATGAGGAAAAGAGAAGTTGGTGAATTGGTAAAAATCAGATTATATTGCAAATAATTAAGAAGGACTACACTACAGGAAAAAAATAAACAAACAAAACAAAAACAAAAACAGCTTTCACGGTGCCCTATTTATGCACCGAGTCAATGAAACTTGCTTTTTACCCTCTAAATTTATTTTCTGCGCAAACTATGAGAATTCAAGACTCAATGTGTTTGGATTGTAGGTATGTCATTTTTCTCATGCTTGCTTTCTGAGGAAATGCAAGCCAACAGAAACAAACAAACGAAAAAACACTCTGAATACTGTATAAAATGACGATGTTACTAAATATTCTGAATGAAGAGCAGAGAAGAGTGTTAATTTTCTGGTTATGCACAAGTAGAAACCAAAATAATACTACATGCGTTAATAACAGGAGCTAGATGATAGTATATTAAGGCAGCTGTATTCATCCTGCTTGCATCATTACAGTGCTCATGAAATGAACTGCCACCATTGCATTGAATCTCTAGATGCAAGATATTCAAAGTTCTATCAAGCAGGCCTGCAATTCTAAAGTCATTCTTCTTAGAATTCAAAATGATTAGCTAGTTTACTATCTGTTGCTTTACTTATTCCTGAGGAGATATAAATAGACATGAATTCCCTGAGGATAGGGCACGGAAAACAGATCAAAGGAATGAGTCCATCCAAGTATATCTGTGTGTGTGTGTGTGTGTGTGTGTGTGTGTGTGTGTGTGTGTGTGGTCATCCAATGAGTTTATTGATCTTACTCTTAGGAGCATGGGTGAGGAGTTCCTCATAAGACAGGTGACTCCACAATAACTTTTTCACCAAAAATCCTATTCCAGCTTAGTTGATGTCTGATGCTTTATCAGTAGAGTGCCTCTTTTAGTTAATATCCTACTTCCTATGTGATCTGCTAGCACCTCCTGAGACTATGAGTACTGAGAGCAGAATTGCATGTGTTCAGTAAGGGGGCACCAAAGGGATGGAGTGGCTAGTATCCCAGGTAAGATTCTAATAACTATCGCCAACACCTGCTTATCTGAGTGGACATCAACAGGCTTGATATTGTGGAGGACATCACAGCTATGCAGATTAAGATGGAACTGCTAAATTCATCCTGGAGGATAGCATTCCCCAACATCGTCTAACTATGTCCCTTCCTTCTTTCCTTCCTTCCTTCCTTCCTTCCTTCCTTCCTTCCTTCCTTCCTTCCTTCCTTCCTTCCTTCCTTCTTTCTTTCTTTCTTTATTTTTTTCAGTACTTCATTATTCCATTGATAGTATGGATTTTTGAAGGGGAAAGGTGTGGCATTGACTAATGACACACACCAGTTCTTGAACACATGGCATACATACATGGCTTCAGATAATAAAAAAGGTTCACATGAATATTTATTAGCTTTGATTAAGAAATGAAGGGAAGTATTCATTGACAACTTATTTGTTAGAATGGAAGACTACCAAAAAGACAGACATGAATTTAAAAAGCAAGGAGCTATAATAAAGATATATAGGACCAAGACTCAACACAGAAAATGATAAATGTTAACTAGGGAAGAAAAACTGTATTTTTAAAAATAAGAACAGAAAATAATGAACAAGAAGAGCAAGGTAAAGAATATTGCTGCAGATGGAATCAGAAACTTCATTCTGTACCCCAGGAAGTCCTCTCAGAGGCACAGGAGATTGAAACAAGATGAAAGAAGATGAGAAGCAGCGAGGTTGCTACATGGCTTTAATCTTGTATCACTTTACAAAAAATTACATGTCTGATGCTTCCATGCTTTTGAGGAGTAACAAAATTCATCACTCATATTTAAATATTCGTATCTCTAATCAAGGCTGTTGGTCAGCTTCAATATTTAGCTAATTTACTTGCTCCAATATGCCAATCTTGAAATGTGTGTGCTTGAGCAAAAACTTTACATTTTAACATGTAGAAGCAGTTATTGTTTTGGCTCACACAGCATGTCTTTATGATTGGAGTTTTATATCATTTTAATCATATCAACTCACATTAGTTGTATTTCATTTTATGCATAGCGATATGTTTTACTAGGAGCTATCAAAATGATTTTGTATAAACAGACATGTATTCTAACAAAATAAATGTTGTGGCATATATATATATATATATATATATATATATATGAATTAGACTAATCATTTTCTGTTTGTTTTTTCATTTTTTTTGGTTTTTCAAGGTAGGGTCTCACTCTAGCCCAGGCTAACCTGGAATTCACTGCGTAATCTCAGGGTGGCCTCTAACTCATGGCTATCCTCCTACCTTTGCCTCCCGAATGCTGGGATTAAAGGCATGCGCCACCACACCCAGCTTTAGACTAATCTTTTAACATTTATTTTTTTATTTACTTGAGAGAATGATAGAAAGAGACAGACACAGAGAGAGAATGGACACACCAGGGCCTCCAGCCACTGCAAACTAACTCCAGACACATGTGCCACCTTGTGTATCTGACTTATGTGGGTCTGGGGGAGTCGAACCAAGGTCCTTTGGCTTTGCAGGCAAACATATTAACCACTAAGCCATCTCTCCAGCCTCATGACAATATTTAAGAGAGGACAACACATATGTTAAATGATTAGTGAAAACTATCAACTATTTCTAGAAATAATAATAGTTCATGTAAATTGTTTCACTGTTTAGTCAGATATTTACCATATCAAGAAATGGTAGTGGTATATTATGTCATAATTGTAGTATTATAAACTCCTTTTTGTATTCTGCAGAAACTAATCATTTTAGAATAGCCTTCATTTTAACTAGTAAAAGTATTAAAATACAAAGCTGCTTAATTTTAAATTTTTAAATTGTTATTTAATACTATATTCTGATTAGTTAACTTTCTAATATAAAATATTATTGATCTACATATCAGGTCATGATATCTGCTATCTGATTGCATTTTATGCACAATTAAATCCATTTTGAATACTGCCATTACAAGGTTGAATTTCCATCCTTTTAGGACTGCCTCCATCCTATTGTCTTCTTCATAATCAATGTAAACTTTAATGAACTAGATACATACTTGAAACTTTTCAATGATTAATATAAACTACCCATTGTGGGAATTTTGCCACAATTCAGTGAGTAAATAATCAGAAACAAGGAATTGTGTTGGTCCATGCTTGTCATTCTAGTGCTTGAAATGCTGTCCCAAAGATGTCCAGTTGGAGACCAGCCTGGGCTACATACAGAGTATGACACTGTCTCAGTAAATAAATGAATATTATAAAATTTTTAATTTATTATTAATTAATAAGATATGCTTGAAAGATTTTGGCTGTCAGAACTACAATATTTGCAAACATTTTGAGTAATTGCACTAAACTGGAACAAAAGGAGCTCAGAATAACTCTGGGGAGCTAGGGGATATAAAGGTAGCTTAAAACTTCAACAAGTACACATTTTAAGATCGTAAGTATTTCTAAGCAAAAGAATTCAAGAAGTTAAAGCCTTGTATGACATGTTAATAATCCATGAGCCTTTATGCCAACAAAAGTTTTATTATATTGTAAGTTTGAATAAATCATGAAAATTCATTTGCTATATTTGCTATTTCTACTTTGTTTCCACAATTATAAGAATTTGTGTGCTTCAACATTTTTCATAAATAGTTCTCATTTACAGGTTCACAATAGCTGCAGTAGAATCCCCAGAAGAACTGTCAGCTTTTAATTTAGAAACAAGTACTGTAATGAATACTCATCCCATATAAAATAAGAAATGTTAATTTACATGGAATGCATTTTACGTGTACATTTGATAATCATACTTTCCTATTTAATAAGATTGACAGTGAAAAAGTCATATTTTTCAAGGTTACTTCTATTTGCTCATTATAATGTTTTATCACAGGAATTAAGGGTCAGGGAAAATGATCTTTTGAAAGCCACTCTTAAAGAATTAATTTTATCTCTATCAAAGTATATACATGTGGTATAACATGCATACCACAGTGCATGTGTGGAGGTCAGAGGCAACCTCAAAGTATACATGTTCTTCTTCTACCTTCTTTGAGATGATTGTCTCCTTGGCCAGGAGATTAGTATTCTCCTAGCTCTGCTTCCTGCTGATGTAGGAACATTGGGATCATAGATTCATTGAAGCTGGCTTTGCAATCAAGTGACCAACTAGTGAGCCATCTCCTCACACCTTAAAAGTCACTATTTACAATGTACAATGAAGATATTTTGTCTTGTATGCTACTAAATTTTATCCAAAATTAAAAATAAAATAATATTGCATAATTGCCCAATCTTCAACCCTTCACATTAACTATTTTCATTCATTTTGATTTTCCATATATTTGAAAACTACTTTCAAACTTTTTATGTCTCTAGATGAATCTTGTACCTTTTTAAATGCAGTGCATTTGTTCATAATATTAATATTATGCTTGAAATTATTTTTGATGTTAGATTGTATTTTTTGACAAATGTGTCAGTATTTTTCTATTGAATATAATAAATGTTTATAATATATCATTATTGCAGGGCAAGATATGGAATAATGATTAGAAGCCATATGATATTTAAATCCAGACATTATAGTTCACTTGAATATTGACCAAAAAATGTTAACTAAAATCTACATTAAAATGTGCTTGTATTTATTTCTCAATTTAGATGTCAAACATACATACATGTGCATGTATACACACATATGTTAAATAAGTTAAACATTTAAATTTTATTTGAATAAAAATAATTTCAATTATGCTTAATTATTCTTTATAACATAATGATTAGGAATTAGGGGTAATGTAGCCCTCAATTTGTAGGCATCCAGTCAAGGTTAAAGGCCAGAAACAAGCAGATATTTTTATGGTCTGACAGAGCCAATGAACACAGAAACTTTGTAATAGTGATCAGAGTCTGAAAACGAAACTCAAAAAATGTCCTGACTTTCCAAAGGTGAAAAGCTCTGACGTATGCTATCTCAGCACAATGTCAACTAGGTTATTCAATTAGCCAATTCTCTAACTCAGCAGCCTATTAGGAGTCCTCAAATAAAATCAAAGTAACAAATTTATTTCAACTGGATACCAAACTTATATTCCAAAGAGTATAAAAACACTGATACAAGTCACTATGCTATCTTCCTGGAACTCCTCTGTTGCAGTTACCTACACTGAAAGCAGAAAGCACTCCACCAGAAGCAGTTGATGGGAGGAGAGTTGTGTATTGGATTATAGACTCAAAGGGAAACTCCAAGATGGCAGGGGGAAAAAAAAAAACATGGCATGAGCAGAGACTGGACATCACCTCCTGGCCAGCACCACATAGACAATAGTAGCAGGAGAGTGTGCTGAACATTTGGAAGGGGAATCTGGCTATGACACATATATGCCTTCCGCTAACAACACATATCCAGGAGGCTGCCATCAGTTGGGGACTCAGCATTCAGAACACAAAAATAATGTATAAAACCACTACTCCTTCCTAACTTGGAAGCTGTTCTGTTGTATGCCACTATCTGCCTTTCACTTTCAGCTTCACTTTCATTGCTTTATGTTCCAATAATCCCTTGTTTAACTTGCTTTTTTGCTGTGTCTGCACTTTTCAGTCTTTGCTGGTCACAAAGCAACAAGAGCCAGAGATTTCAGGAATTTTAGTGACTATTGAGTGGCACTCAGACCCCCAAAGGCAAGAGCATCCAGAGCAGAGGAGGCTCCATTGCTCTCAAAACCAGCAACAAACATGTCTTTAATAAGGATAATAATTATTCACTTAAAATACATTAAAAAGAGTTCACTTAAGCATAGCAATTTTAAGTTATGGCTCTGCTTTTAGGAAATATTAAGGTAAACTCCTATACAGACAACTCTACTAATGACTATTATTCAATTTGTTATCCCTGCCTGTATTTCATCCTCATAGACAGTTTATAAAGTTACTACTTCCATTATTATGATACCTTCTACAGTTATACCATCATATTTGTCCTCAGTAAATAATGACACATCAGACAACATGGATACTATGGAGTAAACACCTGAAAATAATTTCTTTCATTTTAAAAACATATATTTCAAGCCGGGCATGGTGGTACACACCTTTAATCCCAGCACTCAGGAGACAGAGGTAGGAGGATTATTGTGAGTTTGAGGCCACCCTAAGAATATATAGTGAATTACAGGTCAGCCTGAGCTACAGTGAGACACTACCTAAAATAAATAAATAAATAAATAAATAAATAAATAAATAAATAAATAAATAAATAAATAAATAGAAAAAGAAAAAAAAAACAGAAAAAAACATCTATTTCAGAGACTGAAGCCTAAGGACCCAGGTTCAATTCCCCAGTATCCATGTAAGCCAGATGCACAAGGTGGCACAAGTATCTGGAATTTGTTTGTAGTGGCTGGGGGCCCTGCTGTGCCCATTCTCTATCTTTCCATTTCTTTCTCTCTCTCAAATAAGTAAATAAATAAAATATTTAAAATATCTATTTCAATATTTTTCAAATATGACATATGATATCAAAACAAATTTATATTTATAACCAATTAACTTGTAGTCAAATAAAACTCATTCATAAAAATAGTAATTGATATTCAAGACAAAATCCATATACATAACCAAATTCATACTACATAAAAAATATAAAATTAGATTTCCAAAGCTTGAATATGGTTCTTTCTGAATAAACACAAAAATCTCACAAACACATGCACATATGCATAAAGCACTTTTCTAAAATGTGTGATCATAGTAAATCACAACTACCAATTAATTTATAAAAGAAACAGAGTGAAGAAATGAATCCACACACAAAAATTGCTAACTTATAGTTTTGTCATTAGTTTTTTAGTTTTTTATTGAAATCATATTATGGCTATCAAAATCTTAGAAACTGGATGTTGGCTAAAACAATGCTTTTCTCCTTTTATCCTGTTATAGAAACTTGAAAGTGAAATAGACTATCATATTTCCATCTCTTCTAGAGGTAATTTGGGTCTCACAACATATTTTTCTTTTATTAGACAGAGGAACAAACCTGGCATACAGTTACACACTCACCACTGGTGAATAGCTTCTTTTTGTACCCTTCAGCACTTTTATTTCCTTAACATAGTCACATACCCATTAGTTTGGGAAAGAAAAGTGTGCCAAAAGCTAGAAAGATTAAGTGTCACTGTCACTCTAGGCAGTGAAACATAGGTGATGTGGGAGGACAGACTGGCATGGAGCTACCCACTAATTTTTCTGTTTATTTTCAAGCCCAGGATCCAGCGAAGTGTGAACTTTTAATATTCACATTATTGAACTTGTTTTTATATCCATGATGTGTGTTACCACCTGAAACTCTACTGTCTTTCACTACTGATAATACATATCAGATCTATAGCTCTTGTTGGCACTGCCAATGTCTTTTCTGTCCACAGTGTCCATGGGTGTGTTCTACTCAGATTTCCCTTCCAGAGAACCTGCTGTGAGCAGCATATTTCCATGATCACACCAGGTGCCATACATGTGGATGCACACCAACCTTCATTATAAAACGTTGCTTCTTCCCAGCTACTCACTGCAGTGACTAAACCACTGGTGCCAACTCTGAAAAGAAGTCTGTGATAGGGACTATCTTTTTGCTGATATACAATTTTGTAAGAAATGTCCTATATTTTGAGGTTGTTCCTTATCCAACTTGCCTCTCTCCTGTATAAGGCATCATGTTGTTTTCAAAGGTCTTCCATGACCTATATCCTTACATTTGCCTAGGATTAGCTAAGAAGGATTAATGTGGCAGTTCAAATTAGATGTCCCCATATACTAATGTGTTTTGAATTCTTGGATCCCAGTAGGTAGCTATGTAGGTGGTAAAGCCTTGCTAGAGGAGGAATCTTTGGGTTTCCTCTAGGTTTGTAATGGTGGCTTCCATTATGGGCCTGGATGAACTTGTTAGATGGCATTAATTACAAATTCATCCATTTCTTCCAATTTTTCCAGTTTTGTGGTATATGGTATATAGATCTCTGAACTATGTTCTGATGATTGCCCCACATTTATTAGGGTCTATTGTCACATCCACTTTTTAATTTCTGAGCTTGTTGATTTGAGCCTTATTCTTTTTTATCCTTTTGATCAAATTTTCTGACGGTTTATCAACTTTGTTTATTTTTTCAAAGAACCAGCTCTTTGATTCATTATTTTTTTTGATTTTTTTAAATTTTATTTTCAATTAATTCATTTTTTCCCTAATCTTGATTATCCCATTCCATCTTGTACTATTGGGTTTGAGTTGATTTTGCTTTTCCAGTGCCTTCACCTGAATAGTTATGTTATTGACTTGAACTCTTTTGTAATGAAGTCATTTAGTGCTATAAACATCCCTCTTAAGACTGCTTTCATTGTGCCTCATAAGTTTTGGTATGTTATGTTTGCATTATCATTAAGCTACAGAAACTTTTTAATTTCATTTTTCATTTCTTTGATTACCAATGTATTATTTAATAGTGAGTTTTTCAGCCTCCAGGTATTGGTGAATTTTCCATTATTTCCCATATTATTAATCCTTAGCTTTATTTCATTGTTGTCTGATGTAATTCATTGAATAATGTAAATGTTTCTGAATTTGTTGAAATATGTATTATGCTTCAGTATATGATCTATTTTAGAGAAGGTTCCATGAGCTGATGAGAAAAAAATGTGTTTTCTTTGGAACTAGGATGGAATATTCTGTAGATTTTTTTTTAATAATACCACCTAACAAAACTAAATCCAGATGAGATAAATTACCTGAAGAGACATAAGATTAAATGAGATTGAAGCTCTCATTAAAAGCCTCCCAACCAACAACAACAAAAAACTCTAGGCCTAGACAGTTTCACTGCTGATTTTTACCAAACCTTTATCAAAGAACTAAAGTCAATTTATGTCAAGTTATTCCAGAAAAATAAAAACAATGGAAGACTCCATTAGTTCTTCTATGAAATTCTCATTATATTAATACCAAAACCAGACAGAGACACAAGAAAAGAGAAGTACAGACCTATATCCCTGATGGATTTTGACAGACACATTCCCCAAAATATCTTTTCAAACTGAATACAAGAACACATCAAAAGCATCTTCCAGCTCAATCAAGTAAGTTTTATCCAAGGAATGTAGGATTGGTTCAACATATGTAAATTGATAACATATCACCTAAACAGACTCAAAGACAGGAACCACATTATCATCACAATAGATGTAGCAAAGACCATTGACAAAATTCAATATCCTTTCATGGTTAAAACCCTAGAGAAGATAGTAATGGAAGGTCCTTATCTCAACATAATAAAGGCAATATACAACGGACCTAAAGCCTCTATCACGAAGCATTCCCATTAATGTCTGAAACTAAGCACAGATGCCCAATTTTGCCACTGCTTTTCACCATAGTACTTCAAATCTTAGTTCAAGCAATAAGACAAGAGAAATAAAAAGATATAAGAAGTGGAAAGGAAGAAGTCATTCTAGCCCTATTCTCAAATGGCATGATTTTATATAGAACACAACCAAAAATCTCTACCAAATTACTCCTAGAAGTGATATATTCTTTCATCAAAGTGGCAAGATATAAAATCAAAGGTTTACTAGTCTTCATATATATAAAGGACAATATAGAAAAAGCAATTAGGGAAGCTGTCCCTTTTAGAATAGCCACACACACACACACACACACACACACACAAAATCAAATAAAATCAAATACCTTGGAATCTCCCTAACTAAGGAAGTAAAATAACTATATAGTGAAAACAAACAAACAAAAACCACTCAATAAAGAACTACAGAAAGACAAAAAAAGATGGAATGACCTTCCAGGTAATGGATTGGAAGAATTAATATTGTTAAAATTAAAAACAATATACAGATCCAATTCAACTCCTAACAAAATCCTAGCATCATTCTTCAGTTATAAAAAACATTGAATTCATATAGAAGTATAAATGGCCACAGATAGCTAAAAACACAGTGAGTACAAGGAAAACTTCTAGTGGTATCACCGTACCTGATTTCAATTCATAATATAAGGTCATAGTAATAAGAACAGCGTGGTACTTGCATAAAACATGCACACTGATCAATGGAATAGTTTAAAGGTCCAGGGATGAGTTTCAGTACCTGAGCTTTGACAGAGGGGTCAAAAAGGCTCACTGGAGAAAAGACAACATCTTTTGCACATGGTGCTGGAAAAACTTGGTAGAAGAATTCATATCTGATACTGGAAACGAAGCCAGAATCCCATGGTCAGGAAACTCAGAAATCAGAGAGAAGCCTCCACTGCTCTTGGTAGAATAGTGAACTCGGACTCAAAAAAAAATCTCTCAAGTAACTTTGCATACCCCTTTTAACCCAAGCAGTTCCCCATCTTGGTTGGAGAATATATTTTATTTCACAGATGGAAGAGAAAATGGAGATCCATCATCCATCCATTGATAAGTGAAGAAGATAGCTGACTACCCACCATGAGTCTTGCCAGCCCTACAACATCTGCCTGATCCCAGGAGAAATTGCAGAGGAAGATGCAACATGAATAATGCCCTTAATGCTAGTGGTGACAGACACAATGATCAATCAAACCCTATCAAAGCAAAACTCCAGATGATACAGAGAACTTAACACTAAATCAGACTACCAACAAGCCTTAATTTGCTCAAGGAACATTGTGGAATAGGGGCCTAAAAGACTGAAATAATAACCACTTACTACGTAGAAACACCATGAAGAATCTACCCCATAAGGACTGACTGGGACCTTCATGACCCCACAGTGAATGTCGTAACCCCGCTAATACCCTTCTCCTACCAGTGTAACAGGAGATAATATATATTTTTTGTAAGAAAAAAAAATCACTTTCTGATCATCAGCTGCTTTTGGATGTGTGTTTTGTTTGTCTCAGTAACATGAATGTAACTAGAACAAATAGATAATATGAAATGTATATGCAGTAATGATTTGCCAATCTTTCAGAAATCAATTTCTATTTACACAGCTATATTCACACATGTTCAGGACTGTCACACCAAACATTTCTTTTGATTTGGATACTCCTTGACTTTTCCATTATAACTGAATGAGGTATGCGATGGATATGTAACAAATCTACATTTAAGAAAATAGTCCCTTTACACTTTGCTGTGAATAGATAGCGTATATAAACAACTTAGGGGTGGAAGGATTTATTTTGGCTCATGCTTTCAGATGGTTTATTCCATGGTCTCCTTGTTGTAATTGCTTCAGCAGATAATATGGAAGTAGTAGTAAATAGTATGAGATGTGCTTCAATTTCTGAAAAGTAGGGGGGAAAGAAGGGCCCTAAAAATAGATTGAAAAGGCACTGTGCAAGTAATCTACTTTATGTAAATAGGCCTACAACTTACCTTTCACTACTTCTCAACAATACACCGTGTTATGAATCCACCAATGAATTAATTCATTGGTTACATAAGAGTTTTCATGGCCAAGTGTCACTGGCATTGTCAAAAAAAATTCTATATTTGTGATTCAATAATTTAATATGTGCTTTTAATCCAATAAAATTAGCAATTAAGATTGGCCATCATAGGCTATAATTTAGATTATAATAGGCCTAATGCATGGTATATCCATCCATTTGTCTCTTCCTGTTTATCAAAATGAGATGATATATTTGAATGTTTGAATAACTCCTTTGTTGGAACCTAAATAGCAAATTACTTGAATCATAGTATATAATGCCAATCTGAATACAGTGAAATTCTCCTTTAATTCTGGTCAGTATGCTAAATCAAAAATAACATTGTATATGGGAGAAATGTGAGGTTAGTGATGTACTTAAAATACTGAGGATCTAAAGCTTATAGTGCTTATCATAATCTAAGAAAGCTATTCATGGTATACTATTTCAAGTGTTTTTACCTGCTATGAATGAAAATCACCTAAATTTCAGATTATTAATGGTTCTACCTAGTAGAGTAGAGAATTTTACTGCTTCCAACTTTGTGGGATTAGCATAAATATTTAAAAGAAAATTCTGCCAAATTTCCAAATAAGGCTATTTTATCTACTTTCTAAGTAGATACAGTGGCTGAAATATAGTTTCCAATGCTTGATATTGTTCTTTTGACTTGCAGTCAGCTGTTGTATTTTCCCCTGAGCTGTTTTTCTGAAGTCAGTAAAAAAGGGGATCATCTTAATCTAGCCAATCAGACTGCATCCCTTTTCTGATTAGTTGAGGTTATTTGCACTTAAGTTTGTTACTAAAACATCTTCATCCCTTCCTGTAATTTTCATGGTTGATTTTCTGGTCATTGGTTATTCTTTTCTATCTTCCCCACTATTATTATGGGTTTGGTGCTGGCCATGTTGGATTCTTGCCTGGAGGTCTTTTGTTCATCTTTTCTCCACATGGAATTTTAATACTTTTCATGACTGACACTGTCTTCATTCTTTGTGTACAATATATTCCCTTCACAGTATCTCCTGGAGCACTAATTTATGAGTCATAAACTACTTTAGTCTGTTCTTGCCTTGAAATATCCTAGTTTCTCCAGTGATTTTAAAACACAATGTTGTAAGATATAGTGGCTTTGGTGGACAGATACTTACTTCTAAGGCATACAATATGGCATGTCTTGATTACCTGGGTTTTGGATGACAACAACATTATCAAACCATGCTACATATACAAATATAAATGAATTTGCTACATAGACAGGCAATATGTGCCTACTTGTGCAGTAGTGGCATGACTCACATGGGGAAACCCAACTTCTCTTTTGTTTGGATGGAAGTTCACTTCAAAGGAGAAAATGAATGCCTTGTATTGAAAACCTCGTCAAAATTCTGTGACTATGAAGGCTATAGATCTTAGCAAAGGCAGCTACTACTATTGCTTGATTAAAGAGCATGTGATGATTATCACATTGATTAATAAAACTTTTTCATATGTTTAGGCCCATAGGTTACTGGTGCTGTCATCGTTGGCCAAAGAAGCTTGTTTCTGACAAAGACAGTGGATATGAAAAAACTCAAAACTCATCAAAATGCAGAAAATAAGTGGCTATTGAGAATTAAGTGCTAAATGAGACTCCAGATGCATGTGCCCCCTTGTGCATCTGGCTTAAGTGGGTACTAGGGAAACACAGCCTTGAACTGGGGTCCTTAGGCTTCACAGTCAAGTGCTTAACCTCTAAGCCATCTCTCCAGCCCTAAATGAGACATTTATGTCAAGCCCTCCAATGGATCATTATGGTTGATGGGACAAGAAGAATTTACATCCCAGAGAGTGGGGAGGAGGATTTTAAGATACTATCCTCCTCTCAAAAAGTGATCACTGCATTCATGTCCTCTTAGAAAATGTCACGTGTCATTATTTCAACAAAGCTTGCACAATATTATACCCATCAACATTTCAGCATGGCCTGTGGGTAAAAAAGAACTGGAGAAAAATGGCTCAGCAGTTGAATATGGTTGCTTGGACACCACATCCTGTCATGGACCATAGAGAGGCCTGGTTTTAATCCAGAAGAGAGTGTGTCCCCAAACAATTAGCCCATCTAGTGCTAGAAGGTGCTACATGAGCTACTGGGGGAAAGTGGCCAACATCTCTGATCAACTCAAAGTCCAAGAGACTCAGAAGTAACCAACCAGATGTTATGTTCACACAAGTACAATGGTGGCACACAGCCATGGTGGGTAACCAACTGCTCTTGGATTGGCTAACAGATCCACTCAGTGGAAAGGAAACCATATCTGGAAGTGAGAAACAAGTCGGAATCATACCCAGGTAACAATTTTGCTTTCCAACATCAAGCTCCCACTAATCTTGGGCTATAAGAGGGTACACAACTTTTAAATTCTCTCTAAATTCATAATGCCTATCCCATTTAACTGGTGTTGACTTCCCTATCCATTGGAGATTCTGCTTCTCTTTTTCAGATGGGAGCTGAGACCTGGGAAGAAAAATAACTCAGCACACTTCCTCCTGGTCCCAGCTGAAAACACAGAGGAAGTTCTGCTTTCTTGGTGATCCTGATATCTGCACAAGGGTGAAGGAGATAGACACTGAGGACACTCAACATCTGCCAAGAAAGAGATTCAGTGGCTCTTAAGAGCCCATCACTGAAGTAGACTTAAAATGCACCCAACATGGCTCAGGGAATTTTGCAGGAGAGAGGGTAGAAAGATTGTTGGATCTACAAGTTGAGATATTATGCACAGAGACATTGCCTTTCTCCCCAAACTGACTGCTGCTCCCATAATGCATGACCCACAATCGCCATGGGGTTGACCTGCATCCCCAACATGGAAGGCCTCTTCAGGAAAGGGGCAGGGAGGAGGGAAAGGATGGTATCAACATATGTTGTTTGCATACTAAATATGTCCATATCTATTAAAAATAAAGTATAAAAAAGAATCTTAATAAAAAAATGGTTACTTGGAAAACATGATTGCCCACAATTAAGTCCCCATTACTCATGGAAAGCCAGTGCATGAAGAGGCACATGCACCTGGAGTTTGTTTGCAGTGACTCATCTTTCCCTGGACCTCAAATAAATTAATAAATAATAATATGTATTTTAAAAAGGAAAAGAAAACAAAATAGTATAATAAAATGACATCAAATAGTAGAGGGACGATTTGGAAAAATGAAGGAGTACTGGCTAAAAACAAAAGGTAATTGAAGTGTATTATAATCAAATTACAGTATGTTCCTCCATAAATTTTTTTCAATAAAAAAGGTTTTAAAAATTCTTGTATTGTGCATCCTTCACCTTGGTAAAAACTAGTGTGGCCTTGAGTCCTAAGCATATATTCTCCTGAAAGGTTTTGTGAAGTGAAAAGGGCATTCATTCTAGCATATTCACTACAGGATCTCCAAGTATTTTAGGAGCCATAACTGCAGGAAAAAGATATGTGGTGCATGTGTGTTATAAAAAAGATTAACATAACCACTAACTTTATTATAGTATTAAACAAGATGACAGATGAAATACAATTCAATTGCATCAATGGTGGAAAGAAAAAAGCAAGTTATGCATTATAACAATTAATAAGGGAGTATGATAAATATAATAAAATATTTCTATAAATGTTAAACCTCAGATCAATAAAGCTTATTTAATTTAAAACAAATCAAAGCTGGGTATGGTGGCACACTCCTTTAATCCCAGCACTCAGGGAGGCAGAGGTAGGAGGATCACTGTGCGTTTGAGGCCACCTGGAGACTATGTACTGCATTCCACATCAGCCTGGGCTAGGGTGAGTCCATACCTAGAAAAACAAAAGCAACAACAACAACAACAACAACAAAAAATCAATATCCAAATACTGCTGATTATTGTGTCACATGCCTATAATACAAGCTACTTCAGAAGCGGATTGTGGTAAGTTTGTGGTAGGATTGTGGTAGTCCTGTATAGACTCTGATGTTGTATTAAAGTTTTTCTCCAGTTGTGAACTGGGGGCACATCCTGAGGTCCTGCCCTAAGGTTTGTTTTGGGATGGATCTGATTATTAGCCAAAAGGGTATGGAGTTGTCTGAGCTCTGCCTGGGTCCTTGCTGTTAGCAGATTGTTTGTGTTTGCTGCTTTTAGTGTTTGCTGGCTAGAGATGGCTCCTCTCTGTTTGGATGTTTGAAAGCAGCTTTTTCTGCCACTTATGGAACATTTCCCTAAAGATCTGTTAAGTTTGGAATTAATCCCTTCCTCTTTTACACCATGCCTTGTTTATATGTTAGTCCCAGCAATGAGGAGCTGTCTGCAACATAAATTTGGTACCAGAAGTGGATGTGATGAATCTGACCTTGTGGATCTTTGTATTTTGTAACTTGTGGGCTAGAGAAGGAATATGTATAGACTTGGTACTTGTTACTTCAAAAGCCTCACAGAGTGATAATTTAAGTTTTATAGTCTTTTCTAATCAGAATTTGAAAATGCAAATGAAGAGTGAGGTGTATTTGGGCACTTTTAAAAGGGGAGGAAAGATATCAGAGAAACTGGCCCACTGGCATAAAGGCTGGCTACATTCTTCTGCCCTAGCCCAGAGAATTTAATCAAGGTTAAACTTGAAAGCAATGAACAGATGTGCTTGGCAGAAGATATAGAAATGAGAGGTATACAATTTACACTTGGAATAAATTAAAGAAATTTAAAGTTACTGGCAAAAAGGCTGCTTGCTAAAGCTGCTACTGTTAGCGAGATTGCCACCAATAAGAATGCCTCAACAAGGGCTGGAGAGATGACTTAGTGGTTAAGGTGTTTGCCTGAAAAGCCAAAGGATCCCAGTTTGATTCTCCAGGACCTAAGTAAGCCAGATGCACAAGGGGGCAAATGCATCTGGAGTTTGTTTGCAGTGGGTAGAGGCTCTGGCATGCCCATTTTCTCCTTCCCTCCCTCCCTCCCTCTCTCTCTCTTTCTGCTCTTTCTCTCTATCAAATAAATAAATAAATAAAATCTATTTTTTTTTAAAAAAGAATGCCTCAACTACTTTACATTGAACCAATGGAAAAGATGCCTGAAATGATTCCAATCAGTAAAGACTGAAAGGTAGAAATGCAGACTCTTTTGAAAGGGGATGACTTGAAAGAAGGAAGATTACAATTTATTTTCTCTCCAGATTAACATAATGGCTGTACCAATACATCTGGTATTGGTTTTGGATGCATCAATGTCATAAAGTGTACACAGTTCCAGGAGACACTGCTGAGATATGACAAATGAAATAGGGTGATTATGGTGGTTTGATTCATTTGTCCCCCATAAACTTAGGTGTTCTGAAAGCTAGGTTCCCAGCTGATAGATATTTGGGAGTTAATTCCTGCTGGAGGCAGTGTATTGTTGGGAACAGGCTTATGGGTATTATAGACAGTTTCCCCATGCCAGTTTGGCACATGCTCCTGTTGCTATTGTCCATCTGATGTTGGTCAGGAGGTGAAGTTCACTCTCTGCTTATGCCATTGTTTTACCCAGTCATCATGGAGCCATGTAAACTAAAATAATCCCCCCCCCCCCGTCCCTCAAGCTGCTCTTGGTTGGGTGACTTCCTTCAGCAATGTGAACCTGACTGCAACTGTGAATTTCCTGTTTTGGCGAATCAGACTGTGGTAGTTTGAATATTTGTCCCCCAATATATTCAGTGTTTTACTAGTTATAGTTTGCATCTGCAATCACCTTGCTAGAGGCAATGTCAGTGGGGGCCGGTCTTAAGGTGTTAATGGTGTGGGTTTGAGATTCCATTGTAAAGATATGCAAATATGCCTAGCAGGAGTTCCTGAAGTGTGCTGTGTGACCTTTTGACTGTAGTTTTTTGCTCTGTGTGCTGTGGTGGCTGGTTGGCTTTTTCTCTCTCTGCTTGGTCTTGTGAGAGAAGGTCGCTTCTTCTGCCATTATGGAACTTCCCCTGGATCGGTAAGCTTCAATAAATAATATCCCTTCCTCCATAACTGTGCCTGGTCTGGAAGTTCATCTCAGCGAACCTGAAGCTGTCTGCTACAGAGACCATTGTCTAAAGTTAAGTAGGAGCCTCTGCTGAGATGAGACATGGGGAATAGTATATTCTTGTTTTAAAGGCTGGAAAGGCCAGTGTATGTAGTTGAAGATGTATCATGGTTTGTAATATACACCCAATGATGTTTTGGATATACCAGGACTGTGACAGGGCTACCATGGAGCACTGTTGGCTTGGGATGGAAATTTTTCCCTGGATACTCAGCCCAGCTAGAAGGGCAGAATTGAGAAATCCAGAGACTGTCATCACTGCTTATGGATGTTAGTCTTGAACTGCAGGTGTTTGGTGTTACTTGATGATTATTTATTTCTCTTTGCTCCAGTTTCTCCTTGTTATGCTTATTAGCATGGAAATGTTTATGTTGTGCCTTTATATGTTGTAAGTATGGAACTTGCTTTGATTTTACAGGATTCCCAATTAATATATTCTTAAAATTGTCAAAGACTATGGGGACCTTTAAAGTTGGACTGAATACAATTTATAATGTGAGATAGTCATAAGTCTATTGGGGGACAAGAAAAAATGTGGTAATTTGAATATATGTCCCTGTAGAGTCAGGTGCTTTACTAAAGCTTGTCTCTAGCAACTTGATTGGGGGAGGTATCACTGATGTTGTATCCTGTGGTCCAGCCCTAAGGTATGTTTTGAGGTAGATATGATTTCCATGCAAAAGTATTCATAGATGTCTGAACTCTGCCTGGGTTCCTGCTCTTTGCTGCTTTTGGGTGTTTGCTGGTTGGTGATGGTTCCTTTCTACTTGGAAGTATGGAAGCAGCTTTTTTATTGGAGAGAGACAAAGAGAGAGGGAGAGGAAGACAGATAGAGATGGGAACACCAGCAGCCTCTCAGCTGCTGCTAAGAAAATCCAGATGTGTGCACCCCCTTGTGGTCAAGTGTGGCATTGCGCCCTTGCATCACTTTGCATCTGGCTAAACATGGGAACCGCTGGAGATTGGAACCAGCGTTCTTAGGCTTAGGAGCCAGGCGCCTTAACCACTAAGCCATCTCTCTAGCCCTGGAAGCAGCTTTTTCTGCCACTGATAGAACTTCTACCTGGATCTGTAACCTTGAAATAAACTTCTTCCTCCTCCCAACTGCTTGGTTTGGATAGTCATCCCAGCAATGTGGAGCTGTAAACAATAGTGATAGAGAAGGATCATGGAATTGAGCCTTATTTTGGGCTCAATTTGGGCAATATTTGAGTCTCTTGTCTCAAAATATTAAATCACTTATTTAAAGTATCATGAATTAATACATTAAAAAAAAACTTATGAAGAAAGGTATAGGCCCAGAGGGACTCACTAATGTGTTTTTATTAAACATAAAAAGTGTACAAGACTTTAAGAAAATCCAGATACAGGACAAATTCAAACTTAATATGAAACAGTATAAATTGACATAAAGCCAAATGAGACAAGTACATAAAGACATAAAATCATGCTGGGTGTGGTGGCACATTCCTTTAATCCCAGCACTCGGGAGGCAGAGGTAGGAGGATCACAGTGAGTTGAAGGCCACTCTAAGAATACAGAGTGAATTCCAGGTCAGCCTAAGCTAGAGTGAGACCCTACCTTAAAAAACCAAAAATATAAAGTAAAATAAAATAAAATCATAATAAATCCTTTCATTATCATATATGTAACATTCCTAAAAAGAAAAAGAAATACCAAAATGTATCCAATGACTTGCAAAGAGAAAAAGTTCATTATTGAATGAGTGATTTTAGTAATTGAAAACAAATTTCTTATTTGAAGATGAATTTACTCAATTAACAATATAACGAATGAAAACACTGAATCATCCAAGTAAACATAGAAGAAAATTGGACAATATAAATGATAATTTGGTAGTAAAATGATTGCAATGAAGATTAAAGGTCTGTTTCCTCATCTTTGTAAAATAAATATTTCACAAAATAAAAAAAGAAACTGTAAAAGAGTATATTGCAATATGTTTTTTTAAAGCATTAGACTGACCAAAGCATCCGGCTCAGATTGTGATTACTCATATGCAACAGATAAATAGGCAAAATCACTCATAGGAGTATAAACCAGAGAGAGGCTTATTCAGGCATTTGTGGAGATGTGAAGAGATGGACTGGGAATCAACATTGTTAATGAAATACTTCTATTTCTGATAGAAGAGAGTATGTACAACTTTTCAGCTGAATAAAAATAATGTAATTTATTGCATATGAAATGTACCTAGAATTATCAAAGAAACATGTCTTCCTGTAATACTTATTTTAAGTACAGATTCTGATACAGATAGTTAAATAGGCTTAATGTTTTGACTTTGCAGGTTTTGTACAGATGTGACTCATGATACTGACTAATGGTTTAATGTCTTGTTTTCATTGACTCTAGTGCATATTTCCCTCACCTGGACAACACTTTAGTGTCAGTCAAAGGCTAACGTAGGCTTTCACTGATGTTTCATCAATTTTATGACCTTTCATGAATTAAAAAAATTTCCATAGCCAATTCTTTCTGCATAAATGTTTTGTAAAGCAAATATTTACTAAGTATATACCCTCTGTCAAACATTTTTTATGATATTGTGATAAGTCTGTGACCTAAACAAACAAAACTTTCTATTCTAAGGGTGTTCATTCTTCCATATTGTTTGCATAGTCCATAGTCTTTATTTCCATATCACCTTCTCTTCCCAAGCTCTAAAAATTGGATTAACTCTTGCTTAGCTGTTTTTTTTTAAACTACATATCTTCATGATACTGCCAACTTATATCATTAGTTGAATTTATTGTTTCAACTTAAAGCGGGTATTGATTTTAGGGTAAATATGAACAGTTTATTTGACTAGGCCTATTAATTTCATTTCACAATATTATTATTCTCCTTTCTTCCTTTCCTTCCTTGTCTCTCTCTAAATACCTTTATTTCTTTTTCTCTTTCTCTGATTATTTTTGGTTTCAATGTTGGTGATTGAAAGTAAGCATGCTAGATAGGCCCTTCACTGAGTATCTCTTTATTATCCTCAGCTCTAGTCTACTTATAAGACTGCTATTCTACCTTCCGTTGTAACCATTCAC
Organism: Orientallactaga sibirica; assembly: GCA_036365145.1. NCBI lineage: Eukaryota > Metazoa > Chordata > Mammalia > Rodentia > Dipodidae > Orientallactaga > Orientallactaga sibirica. The sequence continues at coordinate 81,400,341 of JAEOAD010000003.1, read as the reverse complement.
ATTCTAGTCTACATATGGTAATAATGACAAATCAATATAATGACACACCCAGTCTAAAATAACATGTTTCACTTTTAATTATTTGTCTGATGTGAGGGGTACAACTCTGAATTGAGAGAAGACTACTCTCTGGAACTTTCCTATCCAGAGGTGGGCAAACTCAGTCTAGGAGCCTGAATATTGGGAGAACCAACTTCTGGTATACTCAAGGTGTGGTGGTTTGATTCAGGTGTCCCCTGTAAGCTCAGGTATTCTGAACGTTATCTACCCAGATGATGGCAATTGGGAACTAATGCCTTCTGGAGGCAGTGTATTGTTGGGGGCAGGCTTATGGGTATAATAGCCAGCTTTCCCTTCCCAGTGCTTGACACACTCTCCTGTTCCTGTTGTCACTTGATGTTGGCCAAGAGGTGATATCCACCCTCTCCTCATGCCATTGTTTTCCCTTGCCATCATTGAGTGTCCCCTCGAGACTGTAATCCAAAACAAATCCTTTGTTCCCCCTGCAAGCTGCTCTTGTTCAGATGATTTCTGCCAGCAATGCAAACCTGACTGCAACACCAGCCCAGGGGTGGGCCAACTGCCTCTACATACAGGCTGAGGAAGAAAGAAGCTGAAGTTTAGTTTAAGACATTCTTTTTTTAAAAATTATTTTATTTGTATTTATTTATTAGAGACAGAGAAAGGGAGGGAGAGAGAGAGAGAGAGAGAGAGAGAGAGAGAGAATGGGCACACCAGGCCTCTAGCCACTTCAAACAATCTCCAGATGCATGCGCCACCACATGCATCTGGCTTACATGAGCATCAGGGAATTGAGCCTCAAAGCAGGATCCTTAGGCTTCACAGGCAAGCCCTTAACTGCTAAGCCATCTCTCCAGCCCAATTTAAGCCATTATTTTAAACCTTCTGCATCTACTGTCACTGATGCTCTGATGTCACTGTGTCTGTGTCTTCCTCTTTTGCATAAAGTCACTCACTGTCACTTTCATTAAACAGCCAAAACCCAGCAATATGGGAACAAGTAGTATATTGTGTGATTGTGTGAGTAAAGAGTGAAGAACTTTCAACTTTGGATAATCCTTAAACATTCATTAAAGGAATGGATTTAAGGTATGAGTTACTAGATTTTGCTGATCCTGAACACACATATGCTTTGGCCACTAGGGCAATCACATTAAGCCCACCTGTTGTTTTCAATAGATCCATGACCCATATTTATGACCCTGTTGTATTAAACATTATGATCGGCACTTCTTATGCATGTACATTTGTTCTAAAGCTGAGAGTATAACCAAGCCTCTGAGGAAAAGAGAATAGTTTAAGATTAGTCAGCATTTCTAAACATTGTCAATATTGGTCATCTGTTCTATTCAGGCCAAGGCACACCAAGACAGAGAAAACCTAGTTACATTTCTTTAAGTGGGTAAATTACACAGCTGGAAGATTAACCTTAGAGCAAGTTACAAATATGAAAAGAAGCATGTCACAGTGATAATATTACAGAAGTTATTTTTAAGGTCCATAAAAATATTCCCAGAGTTCTTTCCCATATTTCATTCCCACCATTTGTTCTCATATATCATGCCCACAACCATTAATTATATCCTGTCTTTGATCTCTGAAAAGCTGTAATCTCTGATTTTAAAATATGTACATAGTCTGCTCCATATATTAAATGTCATGATCACTTCAGATTTCTGATACTGTCACTATGAAATGGGCTCTCCTTTAACATTCAAGACCATACCAGGACATTATTAGAACATATAGAGAACTTTTCATCCCCAGTTTTCCAAAATATAATAAGGGTTGAAAAAAATTAAAAATCTGCAAAATATATTTTACATGACTATCCCTGAATTAATTTCCTACAAATCAATGCTTATTAATTCTTTTCTTTGCTGATTTGCTACTTGCTGGTGTGCTCAGATTGAATGATGTTCTTTTGACAATTTTCCAATTATTTTGTTCTACAGTAAAATTTAAGTTGTAGTCAATTATGTATGTAGTCAATAATTTATCTCTACCTACATTGAAAATATACTTGCTCCTCTTCTCTATCCTTTCTCTACTTTTTTCCACAAAAGCTAAATTTGAAAGAAAATTTTAATTCACTTGCAAGCTGAGAGACACAAAGAGAGACTCAGAAACACAAAGATGGAGAGACAGAAAGAGGTGGGAGAATGGGTGAGTTAGGGCCTTGTGGTAGTTTGAATATATGTCCCCCAATATATTCAATATTTTATTAGTTACAGTTTGCATCTGTAATCACCTTGCTAGAGGTAATGTCACTGGGGGCCGGTCTTAAGGTGTTGGTGTTGGGTTTGAGATTCCATTGTAAAGATATGCAAAGTGTGCCTAGCAGGAGTTCCTGTAAGTGTGCTGTGTGACTCTTTGGCTGTAGTTTTGTTCTGTGTGCTGTATGGCTGGTTGGTTTTTCTCTCTTGCTTGGATCTGTGGAAGCAGGCCGCTTCTTCTGTCATTATGGAACTTCCCCTGGATCTGTAAGCTTCAATAAATAATATCCCTTCCTCCACAACTGTGCCTGGTCTGGAAGTTCATCTCAGCAAACCTGAAGCTGTCTTCTACAGGCCTCTTGCTAGACATATGCACCACTTTGTGCATCTGGCTCTATGTGGGTAATAAGGAATATAACCCAGGCCATCAGGCTTTGCAAGAAAGCACCTTTGACCGTTGAGCAATCTTTCTAGGCCAAAAGCTGTTTTGACATTAAATGGTATAATTATAGCACTTTGCCACTACAGTTACCTATGTATGTGCTCTTCATATTTCTATTTTATCTATCAGTTAAACTTATTGCTCATTCTAGATAAAGTTCATCTGACCCACCTATAGTGAATCCACCTATCAGGAATATTTGCTAGTCCTTTCTGACATCACTTTATGAAATAAATCTCATTATTTTGCATCTAAAATTTTAGTGCTTTCACATTTGTTTGCCCAACCATGATTTTTTCCCAGTCTTCTGTCTAGTCCTTGTGTTACTCAGTATCTGTCATTTATTTAGGGACTATTGTGAACCTGGAAGTCACATGTTATTCTAGATTAATTAATTGTCACAATCATAAAAAATAGATTATATTTCTATTTAATTTCTGTAAGTTGGAATACTCCACAGGAAAAAGTCAGCTGCTAAGTAGAGTGGGCAGAGTCTAGTCAAGTCTTTCAAACCTAAAGATTAGGTGAGCATCATTATGTAATTGCAGAACTTGTTAAAGATAACAGTACCATAGTTTTTATGTAGCTGAGAGGTTTGGAATTCAAAATATTAAAACTCATCCATGCTCAGAGATAAGATGGGACTTCTCTTAATTCTATGGTATTGTGTTTGTGTTTGATGGCAAATAAGGGAGTTACAGATGTAGCTGACAGCTTCAGGTTCGCTGAGATGAACTTCCAGACCAGGCAAAGTTATGGAGGAAGGGATATTATTTATTGAAGCTTACAGATCCAGGGGAAGAAGCAGCTTGCTCTCATAGGGCCAAGCAGAGAGAGAAAAACCACCAGCCACACAGCACACAGAGCAAAACTACAGCCAAAAGCCACAACACACTTCAGGAACTACTATTAGTCACACTTTGCATATCTTTACAATGGACTCTCAAACCATCACCACACCTTAAGACCTGCCCCCAGCGACATTGCCTCTAGCAAGGTGGCTGCAGATGCAAACTATAAACTAATAGAACACTGAATATATCGGGGACCATATATTCAAACTACCACAATAGATGAATAAGAAAGTGAAGATTTTCATTAACACTGGATCTTCCAGGAAAAATAAACAATACATAGGACTCACCAACAAGGGTTATATGAATGACAGTTTACAGAATATGCATTGAGTGGATTAGTTTCCATATATCAAGTCTTGTTTCAATTATTATTAATGGGAAATGATGATGAGGCTTTTAAACAAATACTTTTTCACTGGCAATTTGGGCTAATTTCAGCACAAATTCCAAATGCATTTGCAGCAACTGGTTACTTAATTTATAGAAAGCTAACTTAATTTAGAGAAAGACTATTTAATTTCCTTACTGTGGCATTTATATTTCAATCAAAGGAAGTCCTCTCTAACATCAGACACTGAACAGTGAGACAAAAAAATCTCACTTATTGTAGGCAATAAGGAGGTGACAAGAGCATAATGGCACTATTGAATCATTAATTTAATAGTTATTGGTGATCTATGACATATAGCATGCTGTAATTAACAAGTGTGAAACAGTTAAAAGAGAAAACCATTTTCTAGTGGAGACAGATGTTCAGTAATTATAAATTATACTGGAAGTAGTATGAAGGAATTGAGTGGAAGGACATGGATTTCTATGGTGAGGGGAACTTCTATTTCAATGGTCAAAAAATTCCTCTATCATCTATCTATCTATCTATCTATCTATCTATCTATCTATCTATCTATCTATTTGTCAGTAATATATCTAACCTTGGTCTTTCAGGGATGGCAATACACAAAACAGACCAAAATGTACAAAGACAAGAGAGGATACATTGTATAGTCCAAAACTAAGTGGAGAAATACTATTTTTAGTCATCCTAGGTAAGCCAATTCTTCATAAATATGATGCTGTGATAGACCTGGACTAACCAACCAATATTCCAGTTAGTTGTCAAGCAGTTGTTACATAGCACTGCAGTTTTTATGATTACGTTTTTTTTTTTTTTTTTCTCTCTGAAATTCATGTGGGAATGTGATGTCCAAAAAATAAGTGTTGTGAGATGATGGAACTTTTAACAAATGCCTGGTTTCTTATGAGGATTAATGGATTCTTTGCAAGATTTGGGTCAGCTATGAGGAGAATATTTAAAACACTGTGAGGCTCCCCTTGGGGTTTCTTACCTCCCCATGTCCCTGTTTGACTTGCTATTTTATACCATGTGTTGAAACAGCATGTGGCCCTTACCATATTGCTGCAGGCTGATCTTAAGATTTTCACCTTCCAGAAAGAAAAATGAAAATAAATTTCACTTTATTATGATTCAACCCTTTTTCATGTTTGTTATCATAGCAGGAAATGAACTAAGATGACTTTTAAAACGTTTGGAGCATAGACTCTTGTCAATATCACTATTCACATCTAATCTTGAAAAGGAAGAGATTAAGGCTGACAGGATTAAATGAGATGCTTATTATCAATTTCTTAGCAAAATATGTCATGTGTAGCAGGCTCTAATAAATGTCAAATATTATAGCTTATTTAAAACATATTTAAACTTGCTTACAATGAAAATATTTCTATAACTATATCATGCAAATGCACAAAATCCTCTTTCATATTTAAATCAAAATGTATATTACAACTGGAACAATCTGTCTCTTGTCTTCATAAGAATGGAAAGAGAGAATGTTTCTCCAAATTCGAGAAACAAATCATTCATATCCACATTATTTTTTTCTCCCAAAAATATCTAATATATAAAAACATGCAATTTGAAAAAGCATTTCTATAATTATACATCTAGCTAATTGAGTTTCAACTGAGTTGGGAAAAACTCATAGTTTTCTTTGAGGCAAACTCAACAGACTGGCCTTATTTTTATGCAAGAAAGTAAGAGGGAGAGTGAAAGTGAGAGCTAGATTGACAGAAAATGGGTGTGCCAGGGACTCTAGCCACTGCAATCAAACTCCAGGTGTGTGCACCCCCTTGTGTGTTGTGTGCATGTGCGATCTTGCAGGCTTGCATCACTGTAAATCTGGCTTACGTGGGACCTGGAAAGGCAAATAAGAGTCCTTACTTAGGCTTTGCAGGCAAGCCTTAACTGCTAAACTTTCCCTCCAGCCCTGTAATATTTCTTTGGATAGCTGATATTGAATCAATATTATATACAAAATATTTTTATTTTATACCTCAAAGATACTTCTATTACCTTTATACATTTCTTTTTATTTTTTTATCTCTATTAAATATGGACATATTTTATATATAAACAACACATGTTTGTACCATCCTTTCCCTCCTCCCTGCCCCTTTTCTGAAGAGGTATTTTTGTTGGGGGTGTGGGTCAACACATTGGGGATTGTAGGTCATGCATTAAGTGGGGGGTCAGGAAGGAATGTCTCTGTGTAAAATGTACCAGCTTATGGCTATAACAATCTTGCACACCCCTCTTCCGCAAAATTCCCTGAGCCATGCTGTGAACATTTTAAGTCTACTTTTAAGGCACTCAGGGGCCTTTGGATCTCTGGTTTGGTAGGTGCTGAGTGTCCTCAGCATCTATCTCCTTCACCATTGTACTAATATAAGATTCACTGAGAAAGCAGCATTCTAGCTCATTTCTCCAATTCCTCTGAGCTTTCAGCTGGGGCCAGGGTGGAGTACAAGAGGTAGTTTAGCTCCTCAGGTACAGCTCCATTCTGAAAAAGAAAGACAGATTTCCAATGGAAAATGAAGTCAGCACTGATTAAATGTGATAACCATTTTCAATTTAGAGAGAATTAAAAGGGTGTAGAACCTCTTATAGTCTACAGTTAGTGGGAGGATGATAATGGAAAGCAGAATCATTACCTGGATATGATTCTGACTTGTTTCCCAGTTCCAGATATGGTTTTCTTTCCACTGAGCAGATCTGTTACCCAATCCAAGATCAGCCGGTTACCCACCACGGCTGCATGCCACTATTGCTCTTGTGTGAACATAACATCAAGTTGTTTGCTTCTCAGTCGCTTAGTCTTTGAGGTGCTTAGATAGATGTTGGCCACTTTCTCCTGGAAGCTCATGTAGCATCATCTTCCAGCATTAGATGGGCTAATTATCTGGGGATTGACTCTCCTCCGGATTCCAACCAGGTCTGTCTCTGGTCTGTGCCAACAGCATTTGGTGTCTTCAGCAGTAGTTTCTTAACATTGACGTCTGGCGGGAAATCATGTACTCTGACAGAAGCCTGTCTTTTTTGTTTTGGGGAGATCTAGTAGTTCTCTGATCAACAGCTCATTGCAGATGTAGACCACACCTGGTACAGGGAATTACAGGACAGGAGCCAGGGAAAAGAAGAAAGAAAAAGAGAAGAAAGAGAAACAGGAGAAATTTGAGGTTAGGTTTCATCTCATTCTCTGCAGGGCCCTTTGATTCCAATGTTCCCCCTAAGGTACTCTTGGGGGTTCTACCTTCTAGTTTGACTACCAGGATATAGGTTTCTATAGTGCCAGTGGGTTCAGTTTTGTGTGCCCCCACCATTTCCCTTCCCCCAAGCCCCACCCTCCTTATTGTCCAAGCCTCAAGATGCTATTCAGTTATGTCAGCAACCTGGGCAGATCCAGGTTAGGAATTGCAGATAAGTGAGATCATGTGACAGTTGTCTTTTCCTTATGGAGTGAGTTCACTTAAAATGATCTGGTCCAAGTTCAACCATTTTTCTACAAATTTCAATGTGTCATTTTTTCTTACTGCTGAGTAGAATTCCATCATGTATATATACCCCATCTTGCTTATTCATTCATCCAATGACAGACACCTGGGTTGATTACAGCTTTTAGCTATTATGAACTGAGCAGCTATAAACATGTTTTAGCAAATATCTCTGAACTGAGATGTGGAGCTTTTAGGGTAAATGCCCACTAAGGGAATAACAGGATCTGTTGCCAACTCTATATTCATCTTTTTCAGGAGTCTCCATGTTGACTTCCACAGTGGTTGTAGCAGCTTACATTCCCACCAACAGTGAATGAATGTTCCTATTTCCCCATAGCCATGCCAACATTTGTTTTCATTAGATTTTTTAATGTTTGCTATCCTTCCTTGGATAAGGTAGAATCTCATAGTTGTTTTAATTTGCCTTTATGCTCCGGCCAGCGGGGGTTCAACAAAGGGCTCGAGGGGAGGCTAATCCTGGATGAGAGAGACAAACAGACACAAAGAAGGAGGCCATGCCTCAAACAAAACTCTGGTCAAGGCCTCAAGTTTATTATCCACAAAGAGGTATATATATGGGAGGCAGGAAGAAGGTATGTGGGCAAATGGAATTTATGGTTGCCAAATGGATTTTATGGCTACCATATTGATGAGGAGAGAGGGGCGGGGATCTTTAGAGTGATGGGCCTCAAGAATGTTTACAAGAATGTCTGTGTTGAGATAACAGGCAGGGCAGGTTTACATCAATCCTGTTTGCTAAGATACATATCTTTAAGTTACACATTGTTCTTATCTACAGGCCAGAGTAGGGTCTTTGGGAAGGCTTGGTAATTCTCACAGGAACTCAGAAAACTGAAATCTAACAAAAAAAGGTGGAGGCTTTTTCCTCCAAATGGCTGCAGTTTGGCTCAAGGTCCCCAACACCTTTACATAATGGTTTGGGGTGTTGAACATTGTAAGTATGTGTTAGCCATTTGTAATTCTTCCTATGAGAACTCCCTATTAGTTCTGTGCCCCACTTTTTGGAGTGGGTTGTTTGATTTTTTTATTGTTTAGTTTTTTTGTGTTCTTTGCAGATTATAGATATGAGGTTTTTGTCAGTGGTGTAACTGGTAAAGATTTTCTCCCATTCAGCTGGCAATCTATTGTCTCTGCTTATGGTATGTTTGTCTGTGCAAAAGCTTTTTTAGCTTTGTGAGATCTCATTGGTTGAGAGCATTTTTAACTTCCTTGGCTACTGGGGTTTTGTTCAGGAAGTCTTTTCCCAGTCCTATATCATGGAGAGTGCCTCCTATTTTCTCTTCCAGTAGCTGAAGAGATTCAGGTCTTATATTGAGTTCTTTAATCCATTTGGACTTGATTTTTGTGTATTTCAAAATGAGTGCACCTACATATGGCCATCCAATTTGTCCAACACCATTTGTTGAAGATGCTGTCTTTTCTCCAGTCTACATTATTAGCACCTTGTCAAAGATTAAGCAGCTGTAGTTGCTTGCCTTAAGGTCTGGGTCTTCAATTCTGTTCCATTGGTCTATGTTTCTATTTTTAATACAGTGCCATGCTGTTTTTGTTATTATTGCTTTGTAACATAGCTTTAGATCAGGTATGGTGATATCAACAGAGGGATTTTGTTGTTGTTGCTGCTGTTTTTTTGTTTTGTTTTGTTTTCTGCCATTCCATATGCATTTTGAGATCACTTTTTCTATCTCTGTGAAGAATGATGTTGGTATTTTTATTGGTATTGTGTTAAATCTGTATATTGCTTTTAGTAGAATTTCCATTTTCTCAATATTAATTCTACCTATCCAGAAACATGGGATGTCTTTCTATCTTCTCAACACCTCTTCTATTTCTTTTTTGAGTGTTTTTATGTTTTCATTATATAGGTATTTCACATCCTTGGTTAGTGTTATTGCAAAGTATTAAAATTTTTGTTGCTATTGAAAATGGGACAGTATCACTGATTTCTTCCTTTGTATATTTGTCCTTTGCATATAGAAAAGCTACTGATTTTTGTGCATTGACTTTGTATCCTGCCACTTTGCTGAAGGAATTTATCACTTTAGAAGTTTTGAGTTTTGAGTTTAGAAGCAACTACAGCTGCTTAATCTTTGACAAGGTGCTAATAATGTAGACTGGAGAAAAGACAGCATCTTCAACAAATGGTGTTGGACAAATTAGAAGTTTTGAGATAACTTACATATATAGGATCATGTCATCTGCAAATAGAGCTAACTTGACTTCTTCTTTGCTAATTTGAATCCCTTTTATTTCTTTCTCCTATCTTATTGCATGGTCTAGTACTTCTAGTACTATGTAAAGAGAGTGATGAGAGTGGGCACCCTGTCTTGTTCCTGATCTCAGTGGGAACTCCTTGAGTATTTCCCTATTAAATATCATTTTGGCTTTAGGAGCTTTATATATATCCTTTATTGTGTTGAGATATAAATCCTCCATGCCTATTCTTTCCAGTGTTTTGATCATGAACTGGTATTGTATTTTGTCAAAGGCCTTCTGTGCATCAATTGAGATGATCATGTGAGTCTTATGGTTCAGTTTATTTATATGGTGTATTATGTTAATCAATTTCCATATATTGGGCCATCTCTGCATCCTTGGAATGAAGCCTACTAGATCAAGGTGGATAATATTTTTGATGTGTTGTTGAATTTGTTTTGTTCAGGATCTTTGCATCTAGGCCTCAGATTATGTGGAACAGTTTGAGGAAAAATGGTTTGAATTCTTCTATGAAGTTTTGATGGAATTCAGGTGAGAAACCATCCATTCTTGGACTTTTTGAGGGGGGAGGTTTTTGATGACCTTTTCAATCTCCATGGATGTGATAGGTTTGTTTAGGAGATTAATCTGGTCTGATTTTAGTTTTGGTAGATGGTATTTGTCCAGGAATTCATCCCTTTCTTCCAGATTATTTAATTTTGTGGAGTAGAGGTTTTAGAAATATACCCTGATGATTCTTCCAATTTCATTGATATCTGTTGTGATCTCTCCTTTTTCATTTGTGCTTTTGTTAATTTGAGACTTCTTTTTTTTTTTTTTTTTTTTTTTTTGCTTGATCAATTTAGCCAGGAATATGTCAATCTTATTTATGTTTTCAAAGAACCAGCTCTTCATTTTATCGATTTTTAAAATTGTTTTCATAGCTTCTAATTCATTAATTTCTGCTCTAATTTTGATTATTTCTTTTCATCTAGAGCTCCAGATGACTGTGCCTGCCCACATACTGTCTGTGCAAGGAACTCAGCCTCAGGAGTTGGGAGTAGCCTGGCAATGGGTCTGGCCTATTCACTCCAGACCATGGTGCCCCACCCCCATACATTTCTTGGCAGATGAAAAAAAAAACTAATTTTTTTTTTTTTTTTTGGTTTTTCGAAGTAGGGTCTCACTCTAGCTCAGGCTGACCTGGAATTCACTATGTAGTCTCAGGGTGGCCTCGAACTCATGGCCTCCCAAGTGCTGAGATTAAAGGCATGCGCCACCACACCTGGCTTTAATTTTCTATTTTTAAGACCAAACTTTTCAATCATTTTGCCACATCTTTTTCAGTTTTACATACCTACCAATAAGAAATTATGTCTAATATGGCATGAAAATATATTCAGAATACATGCATTTCTTAAAATCACCTCTAGATATTTACTGGTTTGAAGATATTGTCAATTCATGGTGGGATCATCATAATAGCTTCTACACACATGATTTTCCTCCCTTTGTTCTGATGTCCTATTCTCCAACTGGCAAGCAGAGAGACCAGCTATTATCAAAGTCAAGTTCAGAACAAGAATGTTCCTCTTTCATGCACACTAAGGAAGAAACTTCAAAATGACCTACAAAGCCATAGCTATGTCACTGATTTCATTTTTCCTTACACCACTTATAGTCTATCCAATTCTGTTCCTTTCCTTCAAAATATTTATCACTTCTTTATACAGAGCAATTTATGTTTATAGCCTGTCTTCTTTCTCCCTGACATAGTACTCTATCAGAGAGTTCACTCAAGGAGAGAAATTTATTTATTACTGTAATTCCAGTAACTTGTACATGATAAGTTATAGATATACAGATTTTTTTTGAATAAAGACAATCTATGTGAGAAATTTATAAGATTAAAGTTAGGAAGAGAAAAAAAAATGTATTCATTGAGGAAACAATAAGCCATAAATCAAGATTTCTCAGCAAAATTTGACATCCATGAGGGAAACATATAATGCATATTGATTATTCTATCAAAGTAATTTTCCTAATAATTATTCATAGAATAAAATTCAATGATAAAACACTTTCACATCATTATGTTGTTTCTTCAGTCTCTCATAGGGAAACATATGCACACTCTTTATTAATGGTGTAACGATCTATAGATGGTGCAGTGAAAGGACAGGACAGAGTAGTTTGCCAAGTAGAATGGGTGGAAAATATTCTTTAAAACATACCTAGACAGATCATTAAAAGACCAAACTACAGATGTAATACAGACATATAAAATATGTATATAAATTAAGGTTCATACATTTTTTAAATATTCTGTCAGAATTCAGCTATACACACAGAATTTTGAAACTCCTCTATTGTATGAAGATCTGTCATTGAACTTTGGCAAAGTGTGTTTATTTTGAACCATCTGCTGAGCCATCCTTCTATATCATATTATGTTTAAAAAATTACATAAGAATTACAAGAATATTAATGTTACATATTTTAATGTAATATGCATTAAATTCTGTATTATGGATAAAATTAAATCTCCCTTTCAGTAAAGGCACAATTTTATATTAGAATAAAATTATTTTCATTTTGAAAATACTAAACAAAACCACTAAAATAAATTTTAGTTGTCTATGGTAATGAACCTGTATAACTAATTTTCCACAGAGAAAATATAGATTTAAGAAAGGTCTCAAAATGAGTCTTCAGTTATTTCCATTTAATTGTAAACATGAATCTCTAAAACTAAATTAGAAATCATTGATCCTTGCTATACCAATGTGTATATAAACCAGTGAAGAACTGGAACCTTAATCCTTCAATGATAGAAAGTGTGGCTGAATAAACATTATAAGAAGCTGCTCTTTAAATGAGTGTTTTCTTTAAATAAGACAAAATCATAATCCCATTTAGATGTTTTTTAATCAACCTGAGTTGTATTGACTCATTATAAATGAGCAATTGCAGAAAAATAAACTGACCCATTTAAAAATAAATGAAATAAATAATAGTTTCATATATTGCTGCAGATTACAATATTGAAATGATTAATGATATAATGAGGAAAATAAACAAAACTAGGTTAATATACATCATTGCTTTGTTCTTTACACTGCAAAATTAACTATATAGCACTAGAATAATTTTATGTCACTCCAAAGAGGAAATGTAACAATAATGGTTTTTCAGGCACTGTAAGGAGGTATGTGAAGAATGTACATCCTTATCATACCATATGAATTTATAATCTGATTTATTAATTTTTGTTTAGACTGGGAAGGAAGTTTATACCTTCTCAGTGAAAATTTGCTTTTGTTCAATTATATGTGATGGGATTTGGTAGTAATTTATATGACCAAATAGTGTTTTTAACACAAAATATTTTGATTTTGAATTGTAGTGTTTGGTATTCTAAAAATTATAGAATAGAAACCATCTATAACATTTTGCAAAAATTTTAAATTAAGGACAATATTACTCTTAGACATCAAGGACCATGACTGCTTCACATTTTGTTTGCTAGGCGGTGACACAATCACTTCAGGAGCAGTGCAGATCACCATCATGGAAAACCATCCAATAACATTAAAAACCAATGAGCTGCTAAAGAAGGCAGCAATATAGAAACTGTGGTGCAGACCACCTTCTCAGGAAAACATACAATAACAATGAAAAACAATGCGCTACTACAGAAGACATGTAAGATTTGGAAGGGTAAATTTAATAATGATAATGTGTATCAGCAAAGCTATAATGAAACGATTCTCAAGAGAAACTCATGCCTTCCACATTTAAGCTTCATTTTAACAACTTAACTTATTTCTATCTACCTTTGAAATCATACATATTATAAAGTAATCCCAATAACTTATATTTTTATAAATATCTTTCTATTTATTATGTTTCTACAGCCAAAGAAGAGACATTGCTTACCCCCCCCAAAAAAAAGGATTCAAATTAAATGTTGATAAATGTAACTTCTATAGTAAAATAACTAAAGGTGAAAAAATCAATACAACTATGCATATGTATATGAGTTAATATGAAAATGTCTTTACAAAAGGAAATCAATGTCTATTTATTCCATGATTTGTATCATCAAATTCCAACTATATATTTAGTTAATTTTCCCTGAGGGAAGTTGTTTTCAGATCTAGTTTTCAATATAAGTCACTTGTGTAATAGAACAATAATAATAATAATAATAATAATAATAATAATAATAAACATTTAAGGGATTCTACATAGTGTCTTGACTAATTTGTATAAAAAACTCAGTCATTTCAAGTTAATTTCTTCTGTATTATATGAAGGGTCGGACTGAGTAGACAACTGAAAATAAAAATGCTGATTAAATATTTTATTAAACAATGCCTTAAATATTCACATATAGTGTTCCTTAATTGAATTTAAATATATTTAAATATCACTGATCAATTTATATATAGACTATTTTACTTAGTCATGCCCAGTGTATTAATGATCATTTTCCATGGGAAGAAAAGAACAATAAGGCACAGATTAGTAAGCTGTTCTTCATCCCATTTCTAGTAAAGAGGTATACTGAGATCTGTAGCTGTTGTGACGAACTGGAAATATTATATTACAACTATTGCACTATAACATCAAGATTTGTAAAAATATATTCTCGATTGAAGAATTGCATATCCAAATAAAATAGGTGATATACCAAAGATGTATTGTCAATGTTTAGGACAAAAATAAGAATTTTATTTACATTATATGTGTTTTAATACTTTATACAGATGTATATACAAAATCTTGGCATACTGAAAATAACTAGGCTCCATAGTTCCAAACCACCCTACAGTTTTAAATTTTTTTATTTTATTTTGTGTTTTTTAATTTTATTTATTCTTATGTATATTATTCTGGTTTTACATTCATAGTGGTGACTCCATTATCCTCCTCCCTGTTCTCCCTCTTCCATAGGGACCCTCATTAATTTTTTTATTCTTTGTAATTGTTACTTATTTGTAAAGTGGAGTCTCTCTCTCTCTCTCTCTCTCTCTCTCTGTGTGTGTGTGTGTGTGTGTGTGTGTGTGTGTGTGTGTGTAAGTGCACCAAGATCTTTTGCTGTTGAGAACGAATGTCTGTCCAGGTCAAGTACCTTTAACTGCTGAGCCATCTCGCCAAGCCTACCCCAGAGTTCTAAAATGTCTGTTGGTAAACATAGAATGAACAATGTATTGTGTTTATTTTCACCTGTTAGGACCAGTTATCTGATTGTTTTTGAGTCCCTGAAATATGTGTAGTTATAAAATAATATATTTCTTAAACAGTGTGAGTTGTGAATACCAATACATGAACTGGGCTTTTTAAAATTTAGCCTTATAAAAAGTGTTGGAAAGAAAAAAAAAAAAAAAAAAAAAAACTACTTACTTTTATTTTTGCTTCATTGCAACTTTTTTTTTTTTCTCTATTGGGATGGAAATGTCAGTATTTCCATTTATTTATATATGCATATTGTCTTCCCACAAAATACTTATCTTAACCTATGAACCATAAGAAGAATAAAAGAACAAAACCCATTATTTTCTTTCAAACAAGAGAAAGGCTAGTGAAAAGCAGAGTTGGGGGCTGTGCCTCTGAATCAGAGCCCTGGTCTTGACCTGTGATTGTGTGGCTGGGAGATAAAAAATGTAAGCAAACAATTTTATTTGTTTCAGAACATGTACCAGAGACCTGCAGACTCTGACCCAATGGGCTATTGTACCGTTTGTTTGTGTTGAATGTTCTTAATATTTAGTGTGCTCAGAAACCATTTAAAAGTACTGGAAAAATCAAGTTCATTTATTCGCAAATGAGCATTATTAGGAAAGAATGTTCATGTCCATAGGTAAGGCTTTGTAAAATACTCAGGCATGCTAATTGCTTTCTATATTATCTGTGCTTCAAAACTACAAGGACACACCTGGTTAAATACTAAGAACTAAGAAGCTTAACTATTTACTACCTGTGTTTTCAGAAGGGCTTATCTTCTCTTATATTGTAGCTCTGTGACACTTTTACACTATATTATTTCATTCTGTAAATCAAGTCTTTCATAATGAAATTATTTAACTTTTCTTAATTAGAAAATAAGATAATGCTCATTTGAACAGTGTTGGTAGCTACCTACTATAACTTCACTGTAAAATAATGTAAAATGTGTATATTTTCATGTACTTCTGTTATATATGTGATTTTTATCCTTTTAGTTACAAACAATGTGAAAGAAAAAACAAGTCTTGTACTTATTTAAGCAGAAAGTAAAATTTATTTCTTAAAACCTGGTTTGTTTTTTATTTATTTCAAATTATGTTTAAATTCCATGCTATGATAAATTAAAATTGAGAATAAATGTAATATCATATAATTTAACTGTATCTCAGGTTACCCAGGATAATTTTTTTCACAATTATTATTCCAGATCCTTTTTAAAGGGGAGTTTAGTTTTCTTTCAGCTGGCAATATCTAAAAAAAATCAAATGCCTACGGATGATTGAGACAAAAATGAGCAGGTTTCTCCAGGTAACCCGTTTCTCTTCAAAATGAATGACAAATTTGACTTCTTCATGAGAACCAAGTTTTTCCTGAAATATACTGCTCCCGCAGAACTTCTCTGAATCCAATACCCGAAGCCTTCACTAGTTCCAAACGTATGGTACACATTTCTCTTTTATCACTTATGTGTGCATCTCACCCTAATTCTAAATTTTCAGCTCTTACCTTTTAATATGCACTCCCATGTCTCCAAGCATTTATTGAGTTTGCCACTGTAGTTTCAATGTGCAACTTAAGAGTAACGTCTATACATAAAACACTCTGTTTTCCTGTTTCCTTCTCCACTTCAGGTCATCTTCAGTTTTTTCAGTCACCAAGGTGCTATTGGTTTACTGAAGCCAAGACTTAAGGGCATTCTAAGTCCTCCTCATCCCTAATTTCCATGCCAAGCTTGTTTTCTCCCTGCCTGACTGAAAGGACTGGAGACCAATATTTTATGGTTTTTTTTTCTCCTAAGCATCTCCTGGAACTCTTTCCATTTTAGTCACCTTGCCAGTTTGCTTCTTCATGTTGCTGATACTTGGAAATTTTACATCAGTTCCTTGGCTAAATTTCTTGCCTAAATGCATCCTCACAGCCTCCATCCTCCCTACGCAGAAATGATTTAACAAAACTGCTTTTTAATTATCATTGCCATTTCCCAAAACAAATCTGAATATTGTGTCATGGCATAAAGAGCTTTACCTAACCTATCCCACCAAAATATTTTCTTAAGTATAATTGCATTTATAATTCAGCATCACTAACACAGGCTTTATCTAAGCCAATGCAAAGGACATGTTTATTTCTGACTCTTTCACATGTCTGGTTAGCTGTATTCTCTTATCTCCTCTACAAAATAATTTCTACCAGTTCCTTCTATTCAGCTTAGAGGCATCATCATGTTGTCTGTTAAAATGCAAGGGTAAATAAATCCTAAGGTTAATAATTCTAAAAGACAAAGGAAAAAATAATTCATAAAAGTTGACAAAATCAACTCTTAGGTACTAATGAAAAACTTTTAGGTAAGGCAGCAATACTTTAGTTAGAAAAAAGATTCTAAGTATCAATAACAACAGGGAAATTCATGTCATTTTAGCTTATCCTGTTCTCAGTTCTTAATGTCCAACTTTGCAAGGTCTTTGAGGGTTACAAAACAAAAACAAAACAAAACAAATAAGCAAACAAAAAACCTCACCATGTGTGTGCTGCTACTGTCCAGAGGAAGAGCTTCCATAGAGGATTTGGGTTGTGTGGTGGTTTGATTCAGGTGTCCCCCATAAACTTGGGTGTTCTAAATGCTAGGTTCCCAGCTGATGGAGATTTGGGAACTACGCCTCCTGGAGACAGTGTATTGTTGGGGGCGGGTTTATGGGTGTCATAGACAGTGTCCCTTTGCCAGTGTTGGACACAGTCTCCTGTTGATGTTGGTGAGGAGGTGATATCCACCCTTTTGCCATCATTTTCCCCTGCCATCATGGAGCTTCCCCTCGAGCCTGTAAGCCAAAATAAATCTCAAGCTGCTCTTGGTTGGGTGATTTTTATCAGCAATGGGAACCGGACTGCAGCAGGTTTGTTGTTCTCACCCACTGGGAATCTCCCTGGAGGACCATTTCCTCTCTCCACCTTGTCTCATTGTGAATGATCCCAGTGTGGAGGCAGCTACCTGGAGTGTTTGTTTCCCTTGATTGATTGAGAACTCTTGCAATAAACAAATGATTGACCCGAAAGCTGTGCAGAAAACATTGCACAATGAGACACATTGAGGAATATCTCATTTAAAACCCCTCAACATATTCCCAGGAATTTAGAAGGTCACAGAAATGTGCAGAGCAGTGCACATACTCATTATAGACCTCAGAAGCCCACCAGTGCTCACCTCTGCCATCAGGCTCTACTCAAGCAGAAAGTAAATTCTAGCACAGGGTTGTAAACTAACTGCTAGGCTAAGTTTATTGAATGCAGACATTAAATAAATCCCTACCCAATATCTATCTGATAATAAAAGTAAAGGTGCATAAGCTGAGTAGACTGTTTAGTGGATAAAGTGCTTGCTCTGCAACTGTGAGGACAATAGTTCAGATCCCCAGCACCCAGGTAAATGTTTGGCACACTGGTAATCCCAGTGCTCAGGACATGAAGATAGGGTAACTAGTCAGGAGAAGCTGTCTAGCTAGACTGGGTGTATAGATGACATTTGGATCTGAGAGATCTTCCCTTATAAATAAACTGGAGGGTTATCAAGGAAGACACCTTAACATAGACCTCTGGCCTTCATATGCACAGATGTGCATATGCACCCTGTGGTAGTTTGAATAGAAGGTCCCCCAAATATTCAGTATTTTATTAGTTTATAGTTTGCATCTGCACCACTTGTCTGGAGGCAATGCCACTGGGAAGATCTTAAGGTGTGCAAAATGTGCCTAGCTGGAGTTCCTGAGGTGTGCTCTGAGGCTTTTGGCTTGTGACTTCGCTCTCTGTGTTTGGTCCTATGAAAGCAGGCCAGCTTTTTCTGCCTTTATGGAACTTCCCCTGGATCTGTAAGCTTCAATAAATAATATCCCTTCCTCCATAACTGTGCCTAGTCGGGAAGTTCATCTCAGTGAAACTGAAGCTGTCTGCTACAGAAAGTGGTACCAAGAATGGGATGAGATGAACCTAACCATATGTATTTTCATCTTTTGGAACCTTTGTTTTGGAGGAACAGGCATGGACTTGGTGCTTGCAACTGAAAATGCCTTCTGGAGTGGTAAGCCAAGTTTTATGCACTATTCGGATGAGAGTTTGAGAATGCTAAGTGCAGACAGTATTGAACTTTGAGGCTTGGCTTATGAGCTTTCTAAGGGGAAGGAAAGACTGCAGAGGACTTTGTTGGAAGTGGGCTATTGGCATAAGGGCTGGCTTTGTCCCACTGCCCAGGCCCAGAGAGTTTGATCAAGGTTAAATTTGTAATGGACTGATGTGCTTGGCTAAAGACATTGAACTGAGAGATTTAGGATTTTAAGTTGGAAAACCTCAAGCAAGTTAAAGTTAGAGCACTGAGACTGGTTTTTAGGTTACTGGAACTGCTATTGTCAACACATTAGCAATCTTAAGGAAGGTGGCCCAACTGCTTTACATTAAAACAATGGAGAGGATGCTGGAGGAAAGACTGTTAGAAATGCAAACTCTTTTGGAAAGAGTTGACTGGAGAAGGAACCTGCTTCTCAAGGCTATGATTTATTTTGTCCCTGGATTAAGAATATGGCTGTGTCCTGCACACCTGGTATTAGTTTTAGAAGCATGAAAAATGCATGGAGTGGTCATGAATTGCATGAGGTTCCAGCAGCTGCTGCTGAAATGTGGAATGAGGAAGGGCATGATGCCCTGATAGGCGAAAAGAGCCTTTGGAAGATGGGTGGTGGTTTGCATGGAGACATGAAGATGTTTTGGATATACTAGGACTGTGCAAGGGCTACCATGGAGTGCAGTGTTGGCCTGGGATGAAAGTTTTCCCTGGCTACTTTGCCCAGGGGAAGAATTGGAAAATCTGGAGACTGTCAGTCTCTGATTGTATTGAACTTGAACTGCAGAAGTTTGATGATTGCTGATGTAGACTGAGTTTTCATTGTTCTAGTCTCTCCTTGCTATGCCTTATACCAGTTAAAAATGTTTACTCTGTGCCTTTACATGTTGAAAGTATTTAACTTGTTTGCTTTTATAGGACTTACTATCTTAAATTGTTCAAGACCATGGGGACCTTTGAAACTGGACTTAATATAATTTACAATGTGTGATAGTTATAAATCTATTGGAGGCCAGGGGCAGAATGTGGTATTTTGAATAGATGGCTCCCAATATATTCAGTGTTTTATTAGTTTATAGTTTGCATCTGTAGCCACTTGGCTGGAGGCAGTACCTCTGGGCAGATTTTAAGGTGTGGTGGTAGATTTAGGATTTCAATCTAAATATATGCAAAATGTGCATAGGTGGAGTTCCTGAATTATACTGTGAGGCTTTTGGCTTGTGACGTCACTCTCTATGTTTGGTCCTGTGAAGGCAGGCCAGCTTTTTCTGCCATTATGGAACTTCCCCTGGATCTGTAAGCTGCAATAAATAATATCTCTTCTTCCATAACTGTGCCTAATCTGGAAGTCCATCTCAGTGAACATTAAACTGTCTGCTACACACTCTCACACTCAGGAGCTCAAAAAAACACAAACACGCATACACACATGAATGTATACACACATAGACACACCAAAATAAAATAAGCAAACATCAGTGATTGCACATAACAAAAATAACAGACTTTAACATTCAATTCCGAATCATTAAAAAAATAAATGACAAACAGCAAAGAGTGGCAAACCCTGGAGTGTGCAGGTAAAGAAGTCAAGTTGCAATTTTTTTTTTTTTTTTTTTGCATTAAATGGTGGATGTGTGTGTGTGTGTGTGTGTGTGTGTGTGTGTGTGTGTGTAAAATTACTGGAAGGGGGAAAAGAAATAAAAAGAAAGACAACACAATGTCTGACAAAGCTCAAATAGTGGGTTTACTGAACAAAGTCTTGTATAATTTTAAGAGAATCTCTTGAAATATTGTGTTGTGCACTCTCACCTGGACTTTGAATTTAAAAAAACAATTAGTGATCATATTATTCTTGATTTATACTCTGCAGCACTGGGAAAAAAGTGGAAGCTTAAAGATGCCCAGTAGTGATTTTTATCTGTGATCATAAAGGTGGTTCAAAAATTAGGGTGGTGATTGCTCTGAAAAGAAGCATCAAGAAAGAATATGGCAGATAAGGAAGTCTCCAGCTGTTCAATTTCACAAATTGGCTCCAGGTGGCCAAATAGCCTTAGCCTGAGACATCAAAGAATTCACTATACTCCTAAAGAAACATCAAACAATTTTTCTACACCTTAAGATTTACAGAATTAAAATACAGGAGACTTGACATGCTGTCAGTTGTCAAGAACAATGAGAGCAGTAAGAGTGAAGGCTGTTAAAGAAGCTAATGGAACAACTGTAAATGGACCTGCTTCTGAATAATGGCCAAGCCTTTCCTACAGAAATGACTCATCTACGCCAAGCCGAAAACACCTACTTTCCCTACATCTAGTTTGGTTGTTATCAAAACAAATGTGGTTAACAGATGTCCTCAAAGTCTAAGACAATTAGTTATATACAATGGAGACAAAAGACATTTCAAAAGTATCAGAAGTGTGCCAAAATTGATGGATAGGAAAAATGCAGTGCTCTAATAGGATAAAGAAAACTAGAGGAACAGTTCATTTTGAGTGAAAAATGACCATGTTTAGATTGAGCAAGCTATGTTCAAAGACTAATTGGAAAACAGATACAAAGGTACAGATTTTAGGGGTGAAATGTGAAGCTTTCTTCACATAATCTCAGTTATTTTGCAGATAAATATAAAAACCTCTCTGTTGGATTTTGTTGAATTAACAGACATCCATAAATTTATGTAACAAAGAATACCCCTTTAGAAATTTGTCCTTGTATTTGTACTTGAATACTTGATGTAGTAATTGGCTCATAAATGTAGTTAATTAATATATGTATATCAAGGACATGATAAGTACTTGTAATAAATGGTGAGAAAATTATTTGTGAATTTCCTGGCTTTTGTGTTGCACATTATGGTGAGTTTAATATATTAGTAAGATAAATTCAATATTTCACCAAATATATAGCATACAACTGTGTATGAAAGTCATTATCACATATTTCTCCTATTAATTCTGTATATTATTTTATGTTATTAACCTCCTAGTAAACCTCATATTTTGCCATTAAATGGAAGCATTTATACTGTCTACATCTTTCACTTATTTACGCACTTTAATAGTTGGCCTTGAATGTTAGCTTGGTATGTTTTTGAATCACCTAGGAAACACACCTCTGAGTGTGTCTATCAAGGACTTTCAAGGGGAAAAGCTCCTCAAAAAGAAGAGCCCAGATATAAACCAGGTCACTGGAAAAGCAGTGTGCACCTGACTGGCTTTGACTCATCTTTCTGGAAGAAAGTGTGTCTATTGCTGCTCCAACCTTACTGATAGCAGAGTCCAGCTTCTTTCATCTTGCAATGTGGACTCAATAATAGCAGCTCTCCAAGGAGCTTTCAGGTTTCTGCACCAGATTAAGATTGTCTAGGCATCCAAATTCCTGGACTGAAGAGCTACTGGGCCCTCTGCCTCTCCAGAATGCTGTGAGACTATCTAGCTCCTATCATGTACAACAATCCAATAAGTCCAAATGCATAATACAAATAAACTATAATATTTTCCCTCCTGTTATGTCTCATACATGTACCAAAGATGCACTACAGCCATGTGGTAATCACAAAAACTATGTTTGGAAAATACAAATACTTAACACGAAGATATATCCTGTAATATCCAGTGCTGGAAAGATTTAATAGTTTAGAGATGGAAAGAGAATTTTATACAAGTATGAAAACTGTCATCATCATATGGAATTATATATATATATATATATATATATATATATATATATATATATATATATATATATATATAGTGTGTGTGTGTGTGTGTGTGTGTAATTGGATTCCCTATATCTTACTAAAAGTAAAATGCCACTGTCCTATATTGGAGTATTCTGAGCCAAGATGCTAGTGAGTAAGCCAATGGCAGATGACGTATTTTACATCCCACTTAAGAAATATAGCATGTGGTAGATATAACATTCTCCAAAGAAAGGTAGCACATTGCTTGATTACAAAATTTTACAGTTACATATATGTCCATAGTAAGTTCATCTAAAAATATCAAGATTAGAAAGGAGAGTAAAATGTCCAAGTATCAATAGGCATGTGTATTTAAGAATTGTAAGCCCCCACCTCTCTCTCTCTCTCTCTCTCTCTCTCTCTCTCTCTCTCTATATATATATATATATATATATATATATATATATATATGATTCATTTCAAATAAATCACTGAGTCATTATCTTAAAACATCATTTGTTAAGTTAGAGAAATATATTTACTAACTTCTAATATAAGAATTAATTTTATATTCATGGTAAATGTTTTCAAGGGATTTATACACCTCAACACAGGTCAACTTGTAACTATCAGGAATTAGCTGGAAATCAAAAAGCATCTGCTCTGCATAACACATTGCAGAGGAAACAGTGAGCATAGATGCAGAAGTGCAAGTGATGAGACTGGGAAAGGGAATATACTTTCATAAGTCTGGCTGTTGCTAAGTCTGAAGGCTAGTCTGAGGAAAGTAAATAAACTTTTAATGTTCCATCTTGCTATTAGCCCTGACTTTTTTCATTGACAAATCATATATTTTGTATGCAACTCTGGTGTCCTAAAATGCAGTGGAGAACACAGGAGTTAGAGACATAAATATTCTTAGTTTTTCCATCTTTACAGGTAGCATCTTGTCAGATATTTCAAACTTTGGCATAAAATGTTTCATTTGTCCTAGAACTCTCTTCATGACTACTGTGGTGGCCTCAGCTTGATTCCCATGCCCATATTTGAATGATTTTTCTGGATTACAAAATGAGTTGAGTAGAGTATACATTCACTACTACTACTCCATCCCACTTTCAGAAGTGGTCAAATTATTTTAAGTTTTCCTACTACTGAATAGTGGTGCTTTGAACACAAAAGCTGAAAGCCAGGTATTTATTACCAGTTACTAACATGTTGAAAATATCATTTGGAGTCTTAAATCCAAGCCTAAGATTTCATCCTCAATAGAAATTTGAAAGATCTATATTTCAGTTATAACCACCTAAGCTAAAAATACTTAAATTTTCTGAGATATTATAGCAAGCATTACTAAAATGAAAACAAAGTACATTGTGTGTGTGTGTGTGTCTATTTTTTACTGGTATTGTCCAAGAATTTTACCTCAATTTCACTTATGTTTCCTTCAGGAGTTTTCAACAAGGAGCTCCATGCTTACTTCACCTAATTTGTACCTGGTGTAATCCTTCTCCCCTAAAGTTCCTTATATTTCTGTCTCATTATTCTGCATGTTTATTTAAATACTGAGTTTTTAAATTTTTTTATTATTTTATTTATTTTTGGAGAGAGACACAGAGAGAGACAGACAGAGAGGGAGAGGGAGACAGATAGAGATGGGCGCACCAGCAGTCTCTCAGCTCCTGTGAACGAAATCCAGATGTGTGCGCCCCCTTGTGGTCAAGTGTGGCATTGCACCCTTGCGTCACTTTGCATCTGGCTAAACGTAGAGATTGGAACCAGGTTCTTAGGCTTAGCAGGCAGGCGCCTTAACCGCTAAGCCATCTCTCCAGCCCTAAATACTGAGTTTTTATACATTTTCTCCATACTTATAATGTAAATTCCATGAGGATGAAGTTTTAATTCTTCATTTTAAAATTCCATGACCATAGAAAATAAGAAAGTCCCTAGAAAATAATGAGTCCAAAGGTAGATTTACACATACCTGCACTGTTTATTTAATCTTATCAACGTGCCACAAAAACTGCATCACAAAACTGGTTTTAATTAATTCAATACATACAATTTTTCATTATTAACGTGAATTCTACTTTTATATGTTTATGTAAATACAATCATTGCTAACATCTAAATTAATATATTATAGTTCTTAATAGGCATTGTTCTTATAACTAGCTGCTAAATAATGTGCTGAAACACACACCCCTTTGATATCCATAGTACATGTATTATCCAAAGTTCATATGTTAAATCTCAAAACACCAGTGCAACTGTGTTTAGCATTAAGTAAGAAAGTAATCAGGTTAAATGAGGTGAGAAGGGCTGTGCCCTCATTCAATGGGATTACTATAATTATATGGAGACATACCAGATAGCTTTTGGATTCTGAATCCATACCTTCTTTGCCTCTTTCTATTTCTTCTGCCCACCTCCCTCAAAATGTTTTCTATGTTCACAAACAAGAGATGTGTGAATGCTAAGGGAGATGGTGACCCGGAAAGAAGTTAAAAAGAAGTCTCCCTTCATGAATCTTCCCTTGAGCTTCTAGCCTCTGAAAAATAAAGCTTTATTATTTAACCTCCTCAGTGTATAGTATTTTATTACAGCAGCACAAGAATAACACACTCTTGAGTGACTATTATATCCCAATATATTCAACAAATGCATGGCTGTTGGCTTACTTAGACCTTGGCATGACACTGCTGAATATAATTGATTGACAAAGCACTTTTGCTGCTTTCAAACTGAAGCATTTTCATTGGAAGAGTTCTCAGCAGGGATCTTAACCATTTCATGCCTCCTAGCTTGAATATTGTACTTCAGATCTATTTCCACTTATAAATCCTTGTTACCTCCTAATTTTCTTGTCTGCTCTTTTAGCATTTGTTAAAAATCCATTGGATTCCAGAAAGCAGAGTATGGTGGCTTATACCTGTAATCACAGCACTTGGGAGGCTAAGGCAGGAAGATTACAAGTTTGAGATCAGAGGAATGTTATGAGCTTGAGGCTAGCCTGAGCTACATAGTGAGTACTTGGGCTGCAGAATGATACCCTTTCCAAAAAAATAATAAAATTTAAAAAACAAGAAAATAAAATGTTTCCACAAAGAGACTAAAAAATAATAGAAGTGAGGTATCCTACAAAGGAGATTGGACCTGAGAAAGAATGAGATAAAGAGACACCACTTGTATACTTCTGGTCCAACTACTTCTCAAAATTATGTTCTTTCTTTTTACTTGATAATCAATAAAACTTCAATTTGAAAAAAAAAAAAAAAAAAAAAAAAAAAAAAAAACAGGGCTGGAGAGATGGCTTAACGGTTAAGGCACAGGCCTGCTAAGCCTAAGAACCTGGTTCCAATCTCCAGGTCCCACGTTTAGCCAGATGCAAGGTAAGGCAAGGGCACAATGCCACACTTGCCCACAAGGGGGCACACACATCTGGATTTCGTTCTCAGCAGCTGAGACTGCTGGCACGCCCATTCTCTCTCTCCTTCTCCCTCTCTGTCTGTCTCTCTCTGTGTCTTTCTCCAAAAATAAATAAAAATTTTAAAAAATAACATAAAAAATAAAAACACAATTGATTATTTATTTGATTGACAATTTCTATGTATGCGTATAATGTATTTTGAACATTATCCTATCTCGTTACCTTCTCTTGAACTTCCTCCCCATCCTGCTTCTGCTGAACCTCTTCTTTTCTTTGTTGTCTTTCTTTCTTTCTTTATAAAAAGTTTAGCTAGGATTGCCTACATGAACATAGGTAAAGGTTAATTTACCACACTAGATGGAACCTACTAGTAGCTATATCACAGAAGAAAATGATTATCCCAACCCAGCATCTGTCACAAACCTGTATAACAGATTTTTTTAATGGTACTTTGGCAAACAGTGTATCTTGAGTTAGATCTGCTCAAAAAGAATAAAGAAAGAAAAAGAAAAAGAAATAACTCAGGCTTAAGAGATAGCTTAGTAGTTCATTTGCTTGCTTGCAAAGGCTAAGGACCCAGATTCAATTTCCTAGTACCCACGTGAATCAGTTCACAAGGTGGTATATGAATGTGTGGTTGTTTTGTGGTTGCTAGAGGCCCTGGAGTGCTCTCTCTCTCTTTCTCTATCTATCTCTCTCTCTCTGTCTTCCTGTGTGTGTCTCTCTTTCTCCCCTCCCTCTCGCTTTCTTTCATTCTCTATTAAATAAATGAAATATTTTTTTAAAAAAAATAAACAAGTTGTATCCAAGCTGCTTTAAAATGCAGTAAAAGTGATAGTACATCATGCAATTTTATGATTTTAACATCTTAAACGCTGTGCAGCTGAAGTTTCCTTCTTTATTGATTTCTAATTACTTATTATTGAAATGCTTTTTCATATTAGTTATAAGTATTGTGTAAATAACATTACATTTGGTTTTGAGAATGTCTTAACCATCTTAGCCATTTATCCTTCACAAAGGAAGAGATCATGTTTGATTCTGCCTTATTTGCTCTTCAAAGCTATTTTAATACAACAAACAGAAAAGTTAAAAGGAAAGAAAAAAAAGCAAACACAAATCCAGTAGTGAGTTCATAATTAATATATACATGAGTATATACTTAAAATTTTATATTGTACGTGAGTATATTTCTTATATCAGTCTCCAGAAAAGAGTCACCTTCACATGTGTGGACTGTTTCCAACTCAGGTTTCTCTAAGTTGAAAAATTCTGCTGACCTTAATCCTAAACAAACAGTTTTAATTACCTGTCTATCATTTTTCTTTACAAAGTCCCCCTGGGACCTACCTCTCTGTATTCCTAGGTTACTGCTCTCTCTGCAATCAACTGTGGGGATTCCATTAACTTTCAATAGTAGCTAAACCAATATAGTCAGTAAATTCCAAAGAATTTCCCTCATACTCTAGGCAAACTGCCTGTGTTCAAGGCCATCTCTGGATCTTATACATGGATTTTTCTCTAAGGAATTACCTGATTTTAAAATAGTGATTTAGAAAAGAAATTCAATGATTACCAGTACCATAAGGATTTCATGCAACTATTATTCTCATTTTTTATCTACTTTTAATATATGACTGTAATGTTAATGTGCTATTTTTGAGACATTTCTATAGGCTTCTGAGCCATTTTCACAATTAGAATCAGAAGACTGTGCATCATATGCTAATGCTTATCCCATTGATATATGCATGATGTATTCCCAGCGTCTTTGAAGCAACATATTCATCATATATTGAGATATCTGTGCCTTTCCATGCACATCAATGGGACTTATTTGTTCTATACCTTTTATTGATTATGCATGTTCTCCCACATAAAGATTAGACGTGAAGAAAATATTATTTTAAATTAAACAGTTTTTAATGCATTTTAAGTAATGTGTTCAAACATAGTTTCCTAAGTTTTTAAATGCCTTTAAAGATTACTAAATGAGAAACATTAGGGACAAGGTGAATATGGTTTTTACACACAGTCTCTAAATATTTTTCATTAGATCACTCTATAAACTAAGTAAATTTCTATGAATTTCAGTTTGTCAGTCAATGTACAGTTAGTTCTGGTACATCTTATAAATGTGCTAGAAAAACTGTTAGGGTAACTATTATAAAATGAGCTTGTTGGATATAACATTTGTTAAAGTGAAATTTAAAGATTGTTATGGTAAATAAATTTTATCTGGGCAGTAAATAATTTTAAACATGTCAAAATCATGCATATAATTGATAGATACTATACTTACTGAATAGCTCTTAGATAAATTTGATTTCTCTATTTATGCCTAAAATCAAAGAACTACATAGGGACGTTGGGGAAAAATGCAGATAGACATATTACTCAAATTCAAATATTGGATATAATTGGCAGCTATGGTTTATACATAATTGTGTATAATTGTGGATCAGCCTGTTGAAAATTGAAAAAAAAATGATATAAGTTATGATCACACTGACTAAGTTGACTGAATTTTTCTTTTCCAGAAGGCAGGATGAACCAAGGAGATTAACCACACTTCACACATCAGCCAGGTCCCAGGTGACACCACAGAGAAATTGGCAATATGAGCAAGACTGCTGCTTTCATGGTGAGCCTGACAACCTGCACCAGGGTAATAGAGACAGATTTTCAGAATACTCAAGGGCACCAAAGCAGAAATCTAGATGCTGCTGGGAGTTCAACACTAAAATAAATCAAAACACATCAACTACAGCTCAGGGGAATTTGCGGAAAAGGGGCCAAAAGATTGTAAGAGCCACAGAATGGGAAGGAATATCCTCAGGCATTTCGTTCCCCTCATACAATGACTTACTGATGCCCTCACAATTCTAACCCACAAACCCATGGTGAATACCAACAATTCCATCGAGGACAGCCTGAGTGAAATGGGGGCAGGGAGAAGGGAAATGATGGTATGAACACATGATATGAGAAAATAGTCTTAATTTTCTTATTTTAGCTAATAAAACAAAATATTAAAAGCATGGTTGTTAAGTGTAAGGTAATGAATAAAGGATTGTTATGCTAATTGAATGGAATGAAACTGCTCATTTAATTTAGCCAATGACTTCATACTGGAGACAGCTTAAAGAATTAGGCACTTAAAATATGAAATAGCCCCATTATTATACTCCATGTTATTTTCAATAATTCACCTTTGCATTAATTTTAGTAGAGTGAGGAACTGAAACAGAACACCAAATAGACTGCAAGTAACATTAAAAATCTCCAACTCTAAATTATTAGCTTACTGGGGATATAGTCAAAGAAGGCTTTGTTACTATTTACTTCAATGTTAATTTATATAATGAAAAGAAAAGCAAATGTGTAGCTACAAAATATGTTTGCAATGAATATAAATCTTGTGATGATATAATTAATAGGGTAGGACATATGCAGAGTGGTATATAAAAATGGATTAATAGTTCACATACTGTGAACAGATTGTCAGGTGCTATGATAGATATTTACTAGGTAGGCCTAATCCTTGTCCATAAAGCTGTACTGTCAATTCAAAGCAAAAAGGTATGCCAGAATAAAGACAAATAAAAGCAAAATATAAAGAGAAATAAATGGATGAGAGAAAGAGAGAGAGAAAAAAGTAATAGAACTTATGAGCTGTATATAATAGTTGGTAGTAACTAAAATTTTGAAAAATCATATATGAATGTAATAACAAACTAGAATTTTAAGCTAGAGAAATAGTTTGGTAGTTAATGACACTTGCTTACAAGCCTGAATTTTCAAAACAACCAAGTAAATAAGATTTAACATTGTCAGGCCTTTAAAGGTTCACTACTATCCTGGTTCACGCTTAATGGAAGATCTTTGGATGACCTATTGCTTTTTCTCAATTATCTGCTTGTGATTTTAGAGGAAAATTCTAATTCAAATTCACATTACAATTCCCCTGACTTTAAGTAAACTATGTAATGAACGTCCTAAAATATGTTTATCTTATGTCATTATGATTTCTTTGACCAATCATAGTCATTAAAATTCACTGTATGGATTTAAGAGTTCTAACTACATGGTCTTAAAGAGATTTTGTCTTCACATGTCCTGAACATTGATTCTGTTAGCAAGGGTTGCTTTTAATTCTAGGTTACAATTTTAATAATCAAGGAATCTTCATATTTCCATCTTTACTTAATATGATATTATCAACTTCTTCAAGTATATAACAGTAATGTAACCCCAAAATGTCTTGAGCATTTAAAGTTAACCTCTTTTCTATAACATTGAAGCATATGATATGGATTCAAATGCCCTTCCATTACAATGTGTATTAAATTTTGTACTAATTTCTAATCAGCAACTGATCTAGCATTAACCTAAGTAAAACAGCAATATATAAAATAAGTTTTACAAGCCTTATTTTGATATAACAATGATAATACTAATGATATAAGATAGATTATTAATTACACGTTTTCTACTTTACTATACTACATTAGCATCTTTATAGTTATTATTCATGTTTTCATGTATTTTTTAAAATGAGTTAATGATGAAAGCATATAATCAGTGCATGGATCCTGTATTGTACACAGTAGGGAAATTCTTTTAGTGTTTGCTTTGCCTTTTCATTTCCATAATGGCACATCTCAGGTCAGTAATTCTTGAAGATTCAATTTAAAGCACATAATTCCCCTTTTATTTTATCATGGAAGTGCTTTCAGTGTTCAGGTCCAGAAAATGATGCCAAAATAAATGGTCTGAAATTGCTCTATATCTTCCCCTTGGAGTATCACTCCTGTTTTGCCCCTAATTTTTCTTATATTAGTTCATTTCAAGTTAATTTGTATATATAGTGTTTGTTAGGTGTACAAAGTTTACTTTTTCATTATGCTCAGCATTAGTTAGGAATTCTTGGTTCTTTGCTACTAGTCTGTGTGTCTGCTTGCACCAGACAGTACATCAACAAGAATCATAAATTCATCACTAATTTTTTATGTCTGGTAGTGCAACATTCCCAATATTATTTTCTGCATATTTTAATAATTATACATAGTTTGTTCATAAAAGTACAGAATAATCATTAAATAAAATAACTGTTTTGATTGTGTTTGCTCTGTGGCTATAAATTGATTTGTAGATAACTTAAATAATGGATTATAACCTATAGTCTAGAAGCAAATTTTATTTTTGATTTAAGCTAATACTCATTTATATTAAGTTATTTTAATGATAACTATAATTTTCAATAGAGGCGATTGATATGTACGTCACTCAAAGGAGAAACACAAAATTATTTATATTTATTTTTTGTAGTAATGATATCTTTCCTTAAATTTTTATTTTTAATTATATATTTAGAGAAAAATTTTAGATTTGATTGTTCACTTTCCTTCCCCCATAGCCTGATCAGTGCATGTTTAAGTTCTCAGTGTTCCTTGGGAAAAATTTTAGCTTTTCTTTTCACAAAACTATGAGAAATAAAAGTTTGATTTCCCCTAAATTCTATCTAACATTCATTCTATTCAATTTTGTTTTCCTTTCTGCACTTCCAGCAATTGGAGTATAACACTGAATATTTCTAATGCTATGTGGCATGCTGTAATAGTTAACATATAGTCTGGGGAGTATTTAGACAATATGGGTAATATTCCTTATAATAAAGAATTTCACAGTGGGAATGAGTAAAAAAGCTTAGGAAATGAAGAAATAATTGGAAAAAAAAAAAGAATTGTGTATCATTAAAAAGCTTCTGCACAGTGAAGGAAACAATTAGTAGTGGGGGCGATGCCTTACATAAGAATGAGAGAAGAAACTTGCTAGCCATGCACCTACAGGGGATTAACAGGTAGATAATATAAAATACTCAAAAAGTCAACATCCAAAATCAAATAATCTAATCGATAAATGAGAAGTGAACAGATAAACTATGAATAGCCAATAATGTATAAAAACAGTTTCACTATCCTTAGCCAGCAGAAATATCTAAATCAAATTTACTAAATTAAGATGCCATGTCATCCCAGTTTATCATTAAGAAAGAAAATGTCATCAAATTCACATGAAAATGAGGAAAGTAGAATGTAAACTGTTACAATCACTACGGAAGTCAGCCTGGGGGACTATGGCACTGTGCATGGTAGAAGTTTGTCATCACATGAATGGATTTTTTTTAAAAAGCCTAATGTGTGTGAGTATGAGTGTATATGCATATATGAGTATACAAACATGGATACCTAAATGTATGACATGAAAGTAGACTAGGAATGTTTTGGAGAGAGTAAGGAAAATACTCCCGGGCATGGGAGTGGGGGCGCAAAAGGAAAATGGGGGTGGATATGATCAACAATACTTGGCATACTTGAAGTAAAATGTCATGGATTGGAAAGAGTAAGGTGTGCTTTTGTATATCTTTTTAATGTCCTTATTCACCATAAGCTGTTTTTCTTTTGTTAAAATATAAAGTATCAGGCTCTTTTTATTATAGTTATATATACTCAAACATTTGCAACTTTAACAATAGGATATGCATATATTCATGTCAAGGTGAAATTTACACATTTTTACCATTGAGAGTAATATCCATACCTTATCTTCCTTATTTGCAAGATATATATCATATTAAATACTTGTATGATATGTACATAATTCTCCAAACTAAGAATAAGCAATGAATTGAATAAATTGGCAAAAGACTGAAATAGATAAGTCATTAAATTGGCATTTGCATGAATGTAAGTGAAAGCTCATGAGAACACATTCCATATTACTACTCATTAGAAAAATGTCAATTAGGGACTCAGTGTTGAAGAGCACACGGGGGTTAAGAGCAGGAGAGCTGGAGGAGTCCTGAGAAACTGCTCAGAGTTCCAGCCCACGTAAACAAGTAGGTATTGCAAAACACATCCGTAAGTCCAGTACTGTGGGAAACAGAGATGAGAGATCACCGTAAGTCCATTAAATAAAAACACACTCGTAGACAAGCACCATTCTTATCTGATGAAAAACCTCTTAAGGAACTAGATGTGGAAGTTTAGAAGACGTTCAGGACTGCAAATTAATGTCAAACTATAAAGAGCATAATTAAATATGCTTAAGATAAAAAAAAAAAAACATAGTAAGCTCTGGAATCGGTAGGATACTTTAGCTCAAGTAAGAATGGGTGGGTTGATGGAAATGGACGCCCAGTTTCCCCACTAGCCACAACTAGCAAGGCTATCCTGCCACAGGAAAGCACATGGACTGCCAAACAGGCACTTTCTTGTGTATACACTACACACATATCACATACCAGAGCACATGACATGTACAAATGCAAAAAAAATAATAATAATTAAATCTCAGTAATTAGATTGTTCCAAAATTTCATGTTCAATACTACTGAGGCTACAAGAATGAGACTAAGACTTTGAGAAATAATTTATCTGTTTCTAAAAAAAATTGTTAGCATATGCTGGAGAGATGGCTTAGTGGTTAAGGCATTTGCCTGCAAAGCCAAAGGATCCCAGTTCGATTCTCCAGGACACCCATAAGCCACATGCACAAGGGGGCACATGCCTCTGGATTTTCTTTTGCAGTAGCTGGAGACCCTGTCATGCCCATTCTTTCTCTCTTTCTCTCTCCCTCTCTCTGTCTCTTTCTCTCTCTCAAAAATAAATAAATAAAATATATTTTAAAAGGCAGTCTATAAACATCTAAGCATAGGACTTCCATATGAATGAATCATTCCATGAAGAGCAATTTACCCAAGGGAAAGATCATATATCCACAAAGTACCTTACACATACATAGTCATAGTGATTTCATTTGCATCAACAACTGTAGCAGACAGATTCAGGTTCGCTGAGATGAACTTCCAGACCAGGCACAGTTATGGAGGAAGGGATATTATTTATTGAAGCTTACAGATCCAGGGGAAGTTCCATAATAGCAGAAGAAGTGGCTTGCCTTTCACAGGACCAGGCAAGAGAGAGAAAAGCCAACCATCCACCACAGCACACAGAGCAAAACTACTGCCAAAAGGTCACACAGCACACTTCAGGAACTCCTGCTAGGCACATTTGCATATCTTTACAATGGAATCTCAAACCCACACCACACCTTAAGACCGGCCCCCAGTGACCTTGCCTCTAGCAAGGTGATTGCAGATGCAAACTATAACTAATAAAACACTGAATATATTGGGGGACATATATTCAAACTACCACAACAACTATAGAAATAGGCCAGGTGTTTAACAGATAAGAAAACGTACAGTAGAATGAACAGACCTGGAGATGTACTTGATATTTGAATGGACTCATGTATTCAAGGACTATGGAATGACTCTTAATAATTGTACTGGGGTAAAGAATCTGGTTTTGAAAGAGGGCATGATCTGTATTACTCCATTTATATAAAAAATATATATTAAAATATATCTTTACTAATAAGAAGTAGGAGAAGTTTCCAGAGGACAAAGCAGGGACTCTGATTTGAGTAATGTAGAACAGGGGGTTTTCCCACAGGGAAGTAGGAAGTCTTGAAAGATGATGGACATGTTCAGTGTTTAATAGTATAATTTCAAATTCTGACAATAATAGGCTTTAACTGAAGTTTATTTTATATTAATTGGACATCAAAATAGTGGTCAAATTGACAAGCAAATGATATTCAAATTACAAAAAGAATTTAGTAAGAGACATATTATTGTGTCTTGGTATAGTGTGCAAGAATTTGCATTTTCAAATGCACCAGTCATTGCTCATGCTTCCAGGAAAGACACCATCACTGACCATCACTGCTTTAGGACATGGCTATTCTGAGTTGTCCTCAGACTACCATTTTTAGTATGACCAAAGAACCCATAAGGAATTTCATTTCAAATCATAGCTTTGAGATGCTGAATCAAGGTCCACATTCAACAAGACACATGATACATGCCAAGGAGTAAACAGGACACTTCACATATGTCATGAACTGCTAAGAATGCTTTTTGACAGTTGAGAAAGAAATCTTGAATAGACAATGGTAAGACAAAACTCTTAACTGACTTTAACTTCCTGAGTTATAGAGTCTGGAGTACAGACATATGCTCATCCAGATAGCACCAAACCACAAATGGCTTCTTCTCTGCTTCATCCCATAAGATGGCAAAATCCTCTGATATAATGTTTAAGTGGAAATATGAAGGGATTCTGGAAATTATATTTGAGAGTAGGAATGTGAAATTTTATGAGCATCTCCTTGGTATTTATGTATGATTGTCTGGGCATTACAAACAACTTTAGAGGTCTTGTACACTTATAGCACAAAAAATATGAAATCCTCAAATTTCTGAAGCATTGCAATGAAAATTTTATTTTATTGCTTTTTAAATTCTATTTTACTTACTTATTTGCAAGCAGAGAGAAATAGGGAGGAGTGAGGCAGAGAGAATGTATGTGCCAGGCCTCTAGCCACTCACTGCAAACAAACTCCAGACACATCATGCTACCTTGTATATCTGGCTTACATGGGTCCTGGGGAATCAAACCCAGATCATTAGGTATTGTAGGCTAGCACCTAAAACACTGGGCCATCTCTCCATCCCTTATTGTGGTTTTGAGACAATGCCTCACTATATTGCCAAGACTTATCTATAACTACCTACATAAGTCAGCCTTTACTCCAAAGTGCATTCCTCCTGCCTCAGTTCCTTAGTGTTGGTAACACACTTAGACCTATAAATTATTACAGATGGAAAATATTTGAATTCTTATTTAGCATATAAAGATTTTTTTTTTTTTTTGGATTTTTCGAGATAGGGTCTCACTCTAGTTCAGGCTGACCTGGAATTCACAGTGTAGTCTCAGGTGGCCTCGAACTAATGGCAATCCTCCCACCTCTGCCTCCTGAGTGCTGGGATTAAAGGCGTGCGCCACCACGCCCGGCTAAGACTTTTATATCCATTAGCTTTTTATGAAACTAAGTTAGAATTTATTATGGCAAATTTTGTATAGTTAGGCTTTGGCATACAGAAATGGGGAGAGAAACATGTGAAAGCAGGATGGTGGTATCAGCTCAGAGTAGGCAAGAGCTTTTTATGAGAATTTTTCAAAAAAACAGATGATTTGTTTCTTGAATTCTAATTTCTTCATAGAATCTTAATGTTATTTTTAGTATATTGTTTCATTATTTTTCATCATGCTTAATCATAGACTTTTTTCAGAAGTTTTTGCTGCCATTGAGAATTATTGTGTCACCTCCATCTAGGGAAAAAAAAATAAAGTAAGATGGCACTTAGAATAAATCATCTATTATGTTTTGCTTTGGAATAAGGGCATTCTTGATCCATACCATGGTCTATACAGAATAACATAAACTGCATGTGATACCAAAAAGAGGTATGATGGAACAATATTTGATGTTAATAAAGAAAATATAAAAGCATAGACATAAAAGTCTTAGTCTTGTGTCCTTGAGAGAGCAGGTATAGCAATGTCTGATTTACTGTATATTGAGCCATCTAACCCAAGATAGTTTGAAATCAAGACTGAACTTTCGAATTATTTTATAAGCCTTTATAATGTAGAGATTTCTTGGAGATAGAAATTGAAGCTTGGATTTAAGTGGTCAGTGATAGGACCAAAAAGCACTATATTTTAAAATATATTTGCAAGAATTCTTTTTTGGTTTTTGCAAGGTAGGCTCTCACTCTGGTCCAGGCTGACCTGGAATTAACTATGTAGTCTCAGGGTGGCCTTGAACTCTCGGAGATCCTCCTACCTCTGCCTCCCGAGTGCTGGGATTAAAGGTGTGTGCCACCATGCAAGGCTTATTTGTAAGAATTCTAATGTGTTGATATGTTTGGGC
Source organism: Orientallactaga sibirica (assembly GCA_036365145.1). Classification (NCBI taxonomy): domain Eukaryota; kingdom Metazoa; phylum Chordata; class Mammalia; order Rodentia; family Dipodidae; genus Orientallactaga; species Orientallactaga sibirica. The sequence goes on along the minus strand of JAEOAD010000003.1, from coordinate 81,363,433 downwards.
AAAAAGTCATCAAAATAAATGGAATTAAACTTATTCTTTTTTCATTATTCTTAACTTGCATTCATTGTTCTTTCTACAACCATATATATTTTTAATTTTATTTTTTTAATTTTTATTTTATTTACTTGAAAGAGAGAGAAGCAGATAGATATACAGAGAGAATGGGCACTCCAGGGCATTAAGCTGCTGCAAACAACCTCTTGTAGCATGTGTCACCTTGTGCATCTGGCTTAAGTGGGTCCTGGGACATTAAACCTTGGGCTTTGCAAGAGAGTGCCTTATCCATTAAGCCATCCCTCCAGCCCAACCATTTTTTTTTATTACTCATAAAAGTGTGCTTTTCATATGTCCCAGCCAAAATAAAGGATTAAAAATTCTTAATTCAATTCTTGATATATTTTTCATCCTTTAAATAGCCTATCTTAAAATTCAAAAATTATCTGTGAATATGTGTGTTTGTGTGTAGATAGAATATTGTGTTGTGATGTATTATGGCAGGTGTATACACATGTGAGTGTGTAGATAGGTGTATGACATGCACATGCATGTTGATGTCAGAAAACTTTGGGCTCCCTTTTCAATTCCCATCTATATACTTCCTTGAGGCAGGATCTCTCCCTTAACTCAGATGACACATTTTGATAGCAAACCTAAGTTACTCATCAATCTCCCAAACTCACATAGACTGGTATTAAGGAAGTATGTGGCCATGATCAGATTTTTTTTTTCCTTTCTTTTAAAGATTTCATTTCATTTATTTATTTATTAGGGACAGAGAAAGGGGGAGAGAGAGAGGGAGAATGGGTGTGCCAGGGTCTCCAGCCACTGCAAATGAACTCCAGACTCATGCACCACCATGTCCATCTCTCTTACATGGGACCTGGAGAATCGAACCAGGGTCCTTAGGCTTCACAGGTATGGGCCTTAATGGTTAAGCCATCTCTCCAGCCCATGCTCAGGTTTTTATATGGATTCTGAAGGATTCAAACCCCAGTGGTGTCAAGTGCTCAAAAGCCCTTATGGTTAAATGGTGAATGCTCTTAACTGTTAAGCCAGCTCCAAGCCCAATGGTTGAGAGCTTTTGACAACCAAACTACAGGTAGCATTTTCCTTCTGCTAGTACTCCTCATTCAGACGTTTAAAACTATTGTTCCCTAAACTGTTGCTCAATATTCCTATGATTCAGGCTTGCTGAGTTGACTAATGGATGACAGTGACAGGAGCAGGGATCCAAGTATGAGAATGAGACTTTGGTGTTGGTTGTGGTGACACATGAATGTAATCCCTGTGATTCCAGAAGTTGAGAGGCTGAGATCGCTATTTAATCAGTACAAGGCACCTATGGCTGGTAATGAAACCCTTAGTAAAGGAGAGAGAGAGAGAGAGAGAGAGAGAGAGAGAGAGAGAGAGAGAGAGGTAGTAAGGGAGGGAGAGAGGAAGAGGAGAAGCAAGGACAACAAATAAGTTAGATTAAGAGAGTAACTATTCACTGGACAGTGGAAACAAGGATCTCATTCCTTGGAGAGATGGAGAACTGATAAGCTCTAGCACAAAGTTCCAGTGTATTTTCAAAATGTTCATCAGTGGTGACTGTGGAATGGCCTGGCAGCATAAGGAATGCACTAACAGTGGTTCAATATTAGAATTGTATCAGAGGTTCCAGGTTACAAATAATCATGAGAAACACCTTACTTCTTATTGTTGATGATGTCAATAAATTGGAGGATAGAAAAGACTGAGTTAATTCATACCTAATTTCGAGGATATTTAAAGACCACCATGCCACCTTGGTTCATATGCCATTATGTATACTATACATGTATTTTATATTAAAATATAGATGTTATATTTGTATGTTACACATCTATTTTGAAACCAGCTTTCAACTCTATTTAAAGGGAAGCCCAAAGGGCACTCCATTTGTCTGTATAATAAGGCAGAGTTTCACTGTCAGGATCTGACCAGTGTCTTCTGTGTCAACTCTGCACAGCAGGTCTGACAGGTTAAAGTGATATAGAACTAGATTCCTTAAAGTGATGTGAATGGACTGAAATATTCCTTTAAAGTAAAAATGTCATGTGATGGTGCTTAAATATTGAAAACCATGTGTAAATAATTATTTATTAAGCAACATATTTTATTTTGCCAGGTTTTTATTTTCCCAAGCCATAATAGTTGGAGAAAAAAATGACCCTCACAATATGACACACTCTCAGTACAACAAAGCCACTGTTTCCAACATTCCAGGCACAAGATGAACTTATAATATAGAGTATAAAGAAGGCCAAAGTCTCAAAATTTCTATACATAGAATCTTAAGCTTTAAGATTAATGTTTTAAATGGATAAAGAGCATACTTAAATTAGGGGAAAGCATACACAGACACACACAGAGCACAATGGCTACCTCAGCCTTTTTCATCAATCTGAAACATCAAGACTATTCCAGGATATGTTGTCTGAAAGCTCAGGGTAGTTATTCCTTGATGGCATGAAGTTTCACGTACTTCTAGTTCAGGACCATTTTACAGCACCTCTCAAAATGATCTGATAATCCAGATAACAATTCACAGGCCAAACAGGAATGCATGGATATTCTTTAAAGCACGTACAAGGTCCCTAATGGAGATTCAGCTCTGAGAAGTTGCTCATCTCTCCTGTCTATTTTTTGCTTAAGGTTTAGCTGCCCACCAACGCCAGTCTCCTGAAGGTTAATATTACACTAAAATTAGCTAAGAATGTGCACACCATCACAAACACTCACTATTCCCAAGTTACAGGAGAAAGTCACATTGGAAAGGTTACTTAACAAAAATCGACACAAGCCACTTTAGTCAACACAGAAATGTTGATAATTTCTACATTCACTTGTGAACGGGATGATGTGTACACAGCCTACATTCTAGAAGATGCTATTTTTTTTTTCCATATACATTTGAGCCACCATCCTGTGTGGGAACCATATACATGACATTGAAAAAAAATAACATCAAATATCCTCCCTGAACTTGAGTTAAGATGGTCACTGCAGGTGAAACCTTGTTACCTTCCAACATTCCAGTTATTCAGTGTTATTGAAACTCTCTTTCCTTGTCACTATGCCTCATATTTCTTGATTCCATCATGTGGGGGCTGAGACAAACCTTACAAGACTCCATGGAGAGGATGGTTGGACACCATTTGAATTAACACTGCTGCCTGTACCTGAAGTATAATCGTCCTTGCTACAGTGGTAGAGAGAACTAGCTTATTACAACTGGGTACTTTGGCCTTCGTTGATTGAGAGTTCTCCAAATTTACCAACTTCACTACCATTTGTTATTCATTTTTTTCAATGCAATTTATATGGACTTTGGAAACCAATACTCACATTCCTTCCTTTTCCTATGTGATAAAAACTCACTTACTGGTTAAGGACTATAAAGCTACTCATCAATTAAACCAAGTTATTAAACAAAAACATTGTCATATATAAGAATATATAAGTGTAGTTAATGCTACATTTAGTGTCTGAAAAGTTCCAGCATTAAACTCTCTGCTGTCTATCCACTTTTTCTTCTTATTAGCCCTTTCTTAAACAAAATGGGTTCTAAAAGGTGGCAGCCAAATACTTTGCACTTAAAGTCAGTAACTTGTTGTGGTTTGTACTGGAAATGGTATTACTGAAAGGGTGAATCGATATACTATTGAATATATTTTTTTCATTGTTTAAATTAAAACTTTAAAACTTACTGTGAAAAAAGAAGACTCAGTTTTATATATATGGATTGGATAGAGTATGGCTGTTTGAGCTCGTTCCTCTTTTAAACAATAATCACAAATGTGGACATTCAAGATACTCTTTTATGAAACTGGTAGAGGATATCACAAGTATAATAATCAAACCAACCTAATAAAAGGTGATGTTATAACTCTGATCTAAAATGTTCCTCAAAGGCCCATGTGCTAAATCCTCTTTTCTCTCTGTCTTTGGTGCTGTGGGGAAGTAGTGTAACTTTTAAGAAGTAAGGCATATTGCCAATGAATGAGATCACCAGAGCCAGGACATGGAAGGGACATGGGAACTTTGCCCCTTTTTGTCCACTGTCTTCTTCCTAGCCACCATGAAGTGAACAAGCCTCTTACACCACACACCTTCAATTATGACTACTGAGTAGACCCAGTCCAAAGCAACATGGGAAAAGGACCAGAGATCCAATCTCTGAATCTGTGAGCAAAAATAAACTTTCTCCCATATAAGTTGATTATTACAGATATTTTGTCACAGTAATGGAAAGCTGAACACAAAGAAAGCACACAAAAGGACCAGCTAGTCCTAAAATGTTCCAGAATGTAAGAAGTAAACACAAAACTGCAAATGGGATATGTAGTATTGGAAGACTCAGACATACACAGCCTTTGGGTACACTTTCCTCAAAAATAACGGAGAGCAGAACGCACAGCACACCAGAACCTGTGAGGCAGGTTTGCATTGAGAGCAGGACATGCCATTCTGGGTGCTGAGGATTTGACTCCTTGCAGCAGTGATCTAGAGACTGACAGGCTTTGCTGAAACCAAGAGGAACAGCTAAATGTTCACCGGCAAAGGTGTAAAATGTGATTAGGGGTCTTAAGTGGCTTTTCATTGACAGTGCCCATCATTAATACATACTGTGAGATGTACCAAATCAAAAGGTTGGGCATGTACAACAGAAATCAATCATAAGGGCTGGAGAGATGGCTTAGGGGTTAAGGCGCCTGCCTCCTAAGCCTAAGAACGCTGGTTCCAATCTCCAGGTCCCACGTTTAGCCAGATGCAGTGACGCAAGGGCGCAATGCCGCACTTGACCACAAGCGGGGGGCACACATCTGGATTTCATTCTCAGCAGCTGAGACACTGCTGCACACCCATCTCTGTCTTCCTCTCCCTCTCTCTCTCTCTCTCTCTCTGTCTCTCTCTGTGTGTCTCTCTCCAAAAATAAAATAAAATAAAATATTTTTTTTTAAAAAAGAACTCAATCATAAGCCCTATGGTTATATTTGGTGTGGGTGGATTATCAGTGCCAAGAAAAACTTCATTAGCATATGAGAAAGATGCTCATCTTTCACAAAGCTATCTCAATATTTATCCCTAAGCTCACTTTCAAGAAGAAAAAGGCTTCAAGGAGAGAAGGCTTAATGGTTAAACGCTTGCCTGTCAAGCCTATGGACCCCGGTTGGAGGCTTGATTCTCCAGGACCCACATAAGCCAGATGCACAAGGGGGCGAATGAATCTGGAGTTTGTTTGCAATGGCTGGAAGCCCTGGCACACCCTTACCCCCCCCCCATCTCTACCTGCCTATTTCTGTATCTTGCTCTCTCTCAAATACATAAATAAAAATATTTTTTAAAAGAATAAGCTTATTAAAAATAGCAATCATGGGGCTAGAGAGATGGCTTAGTGGTTAAGGTGTTTGCCTGTGAAGCCAAAGGACCTAGATTCAATTCCCCAGGGCCCACGTAGGCCAGATGCTCAAGGGGCATATATGTCATGTGTCTGGAGTTCGTTTGCAGTGGCTAGAGGCCCTGGCGTGCCCACTCTCTCTCCCTGCCTGTCTCTCTTCTTTCTCTCTGCTTGAAAAAAATAATAATAATAATAATAATAATAATAATAATAATAAATTAAGAAAAAGTAGTGATCATGAGCTATAGAAATGGTTCAGTGGCTAAGGCACTTGCTTGCAAAGCCTAAGCAACCCAGGTTGGTACCTCAGTACCTATGTAAAGCCAGATGCAGAAGGTGGTACATGTGTCTAGAGTTCTTTCATTGCAGTGGCTAGAGATCCTGCAGTGCCCATTTCTCTCCCTCTCAAATAAATAATTTTTTTAAATTGTGATTAGGCTGATGGATCCCTGAAGACATAATGGAAGAAAATTCTGTGGCTTACCTGTGATTCTCACATTAAAGCAATATGAAGATGAACTCCTGTGCTATAGCCTCCTTTAGGTGTGGCCTTGAAAGACAACTTCACAGAGAACTTTAGAGTATTTACACAATCCCTTCAAATTTTCAGCAACCACAGTTGTGTTATTATTGGCCCATGATGACAGCATTGGCGATATAAAAGTTCCTCCAGGCTTGCCTTGTCATTTGTACCTCTGAGTAACCAACAATATGCACTGTTGTGTCTGTATAAAATAACACCTTGGGGAGGCATGTTAGATGCTTGGTGGAAATTTGAATATATGAAAGCACTGTACTCTTCATTTGACTCTAATAGGCTAATTCTGTACATAGATTAGTTTTTAAATATATATATATGTGTGTGTGTGTGTGTGTGTGTGTGTGTGTGTGTGTGTGTGTTTATGTTTATATATATAGAGAGAGAGAGAGAGAGAGAGAGAGAGAGAGAGAGAGAGAGAAGGAGCATACCAGTACCTCTAGCCATTGCAAATGAATTGTGGACTCATGCACCACTTTGTGCATCTGGCTTTATGGGGGTACTAGGGAATTGAGCCTGAGTCCTCATGGCTTGCAGGCAAGCACCTTTACCACTGAGCCTTCTTTCCAGTGCTACATTAGTATCATTATTGCAAGTTAAATAATTGTTCATTGGCAACGATCTTTTAGAGCATAATATTGGACAAAACAAGACTTGCGCGATAGTGAACAAATCCCCATGATATTCATCTATTCTCTCACATTCCACACACTCAGCAATCATGTACATGGCAGAGAAATTAGCAGAATTTGAAGATACAACTTAGAATGCAATATGAAAAGGGTATCTCACAAGTATGGATAGCTAGTTATTCATGGGGCATACACATTATACCAACAGAAACATAGTTCCCTCATACACTATTTGTTTACAGAATCAAAAATCACAGAAATGCCCCATTATCACTCTTACTGTCTCACTTGGGATTTTGTTTGTGTGTTTTCTTTTTTTTCTTAATATATTTTATTTATTATTTATTTACTTGAAAGAGAGAAAGAGGGCAGAGGGAGAAGGAGAGAATGAGTGCCAGGGCCTCTCGCCACTGAAAATGAACTCTAGATACATGTGCCCCCTTGTGCATCTGGCTTACATGGGGCATGGAGAATCAAACCAGGATCCTTTCACTTTGCAGGCAAATGCCTTAACTGCTAAGCCATTTCTCCAGCCCATTGTATGTTTTCTTTTTCCATAAATATGCATTTGACAATAACAGAGCTCTTGCCTTCCAGAGATGGCAAAATAAACAAACATTAACAAAATAAATATATGATAATTTGTATATCATGTTGTTAAAAACAAAACAGAAAAGATTTACTGTATTGCAGTGATTTCCAAAGGGAAGCAGATCAGCTTTTCAACAGCAGGACATGAAAGACTACATTGGCATTCATGTACTCTCAATCATCATTTCCTATACCTTTTTCCACTTGTGACCCATTTTTGTACAAGAACTTTGTAAATAAACCTGTGTATGTATATGTATATATGTGTATATAGATATTACATAGGTATATGAATAAAACTTTTACTGATAATGAACCATAAAGAAATTTATTTGAAACAATTTTTGTATACATATAATTTTATCATTTAGTAAAGATGAAAATAAATTTACACACTGCAGTAATGGATTGGTTGCTTATTTTTATATAGAGAATTAAATGTTTTCTGAATATTTTATACCATAGGCCTAGATTAGTTTGACCATTTTTCAGAGTTGAGAAATATTTTGATTTTACAATTGACAGTGCTGATAATGCCGCTTTACATAAATATATGGTACAAACTATTGAGAGGGTGTTTAAGACCATTTCAATGATTTTGGGAAATGATATGCTAATCCTAAGCCAAAATTTAATGATTTTTTAATCAAACTCAGTTCAGCAATTCAAAAGACAATTTCAAAATCAAACATTCTGTTGATTTAAATCCAAATATATACTAATTTGGTTCATGCTGAGGAATGATCACAGAAAAATATTAAAAGTCTTTTTATTCAATTATACCATTATGTTTCTATGAGAACAGAACATTGTGTATATGCAGTAAAACATTATAATTTATAACATACAGTAGTCTCAAATCTGAGCCGGGATGTATCATGAATTGTTCATTGGCAATACACAGTGAGATGTCTTGCACAGCGCAAAGGGCACAAGTTGTGTATTGGGACCTAAGGCTGTTGTGAAGTTGTGTCCATTGAATTCATTGTGAATTTAAGTTTGAATGAATTTTTTGTCATAATACCATAAAATGTCTTACTCTTGACATGGTTTTCATGAATTAAAAAAATATATATTTATTTTATTTATTTATTTGAAAGAGAGAGGGAGAGAAATGGGCAGGGAGAGAAAAAGAGAGAAAGAGAGAGAGAGAGAATGGGTGTGGCCTCCAGCCACTGCAAATGAACTCCAGATGCATGTGTCCCTTGTGCATCTGGCTTATGTGGGTCCTAGGGAATCAAACTTGGGTCCTTTGGGTTGGCAGGCAAGCACCTTAACCTCTAAGCCATCTCTCCAGCCTGGTTTTCATGAATTTGTCACAATACCTGATAGAAGAAGCTTTGATCTGGATAGTGAAATGCTTACATCACTTTCATTCTAATATTTTTTTTGGGGGGGTGGGAGAGATACACAGAGAGAAGGAGAGGAAGACAGATAGAGATGGGCATTCCAATAGCCTCTCAGCTGCTGAGAACGAAATCCATATGTGTGTGCCTCATTGTGGTCAAGTGTGGCATTGTGCCACTTTTGCATCTGGCTACACATGGGACCTGGAGATTGGAACAGCTGGAGATTGGAACCAGCGTTCTTAGGCTTAGGAGGCAGGCGCCTTAACCGCTAAGCCATCTCTCCAGCCCCCATTCTAAATTTTGATGACAAGAGAAGCACATGGCTTCTAGTTCCACTTGGCAAGGGTCTTACTAAGAAAGTCTATGTTAGGTGCCTCTCTGTCAGCTGAAAGGAATCAGAGCCCTTAGACCAGTTCCATTGTAGGGGCTGTAACTCATCTCTTCTTTTTTCTCATAAAGAGATCAATGGAAGCTCAATAAGTCTATTCCCAAAGGAATAAGAGTTACACAAAGGAAGTGGTTTCAATTTACAGAAAACAGGTCAATTTCCTCACCAAATGAAAATATCACTTGTTGACAATATTTGTCATTTGGACAAACAGATTGAAATTGCTCAAGTTTCCAGTCTTTCCTTGGGGAGAACCTTATACCCTAGTTTTTGATCTAGAGGTGTTTGAAAGACAATTCCCTTGAACTAATAAGATGCACTGTGGGAGACCTATGAGTTTCATAGATCCCTTAAGGAAACATGGCAGGCTGCCTGCTTAGACCTATGCTGCAATTGCTCATTTTTGTTCTATCATCCTTTCCTCAGCCTCTTAGGAAATCATCAGTAGATATACCTTGACCTCAGGCTCTTTTTCCTTATGATCAGACTTAGGGTAGATCTTAAGCAGAATTTCCTGTTCAGAGTGTTAAGCAATGTAGTTTGCATTTTAACAGCAATGGAATGATATCTATTGTTTAGTTGATTCTGAGAAGGAAAGAGGTAAAGAATGTGAATAAGTATAACAACATCTAATCCTACTAGAGAAATTCAAGAATTTAAGAAAGTTATTGTGAGCTGGTCATCCTTACTTAAAGAAAATTTACAAGGGGAAGAATATGTGTAACTCTGTAATACCCTTGCAAGGTTCTTCATCATTTTGTGAATATTAAAAGTGAATACACTATTTCAAAAGCTACAGAAAAATCTCTAACCTACAATATTTTATATTTTTTAAGGTAAAATCAGGGGCAAGACAGATGATATTGAGGGCTCTTTCAAGTAAACCAGTATTGCTAAGTTAGAATTTATCTAAAATTAATTTGTAACATTCTGCTGATATCATATACTGTTTTTCAATAAATTAGTTCATCTTTGTGAAGTAAATAGTGTCAAGCCACCAGAATGAAGGAGTGAGTCACTGCTGTGATCATCCTGGCCTATGTTTCATCCCAGTAGGACAGTCAAGATTCAGCTCCAGTTATCTTGTCCCTGAAGCTACATACTCCTTTCTTTTCATTCTGCCTTCTATGTAAGACCACGAAGGGATGCACACAATCGGGCATACGCAATGCCTGACACTCATGTGCAGCCACACACACACACATGCACATAATTAAACAAATATACAAACAAATAAATGTTTTGTCTGAGTAACCACTTTTGATTGAGAGGATAGATAGGAATATATTTTGGAAAATGAATATTAAACTGAAATGGTAAAGGCCATATGGACTGTGTGGCCAGTTTTTATGATAGATTTTTTTTTATTTGCACTTGCTGATATTCACACCATTGTATACTTACCTGCAAAATGGCTGTGACCCCCATGTGTCAGCCCAAGAATATATAGCACAGGTAAACTCCCTGCATCTTACTGATTGGATTATTAAGATTGTACTGTTTGCTTTCTAGATGACTGTATTGCTTTCCTGGTTCGTAATCTTTGGTAAAGCAAACAGACATGGTTGAAGGTTACATTAATCTGAGTCAGCAGAGATCACAAACCTGAGGCTTGCAGCTAAATAAACTTCTAGGAGCCAGTCCCTGCCATCAATATGTGAACTGGTTAGGAGACCCTAGTCAACCCTTCACAGTAGACTCCAGACTTTGAAGTTACCTTACTTGAAGCATTTTTGTCAGCTTAGGGTGGCCCCAAATCCTGACACATGTAAACTGAGGAAAGTCATGTGGGCTACTCTATGCTAGTTTTTATAAAGCATCAGATAACTAACAGATTTAGCTATGAATACCTAGAAGAAAATCTTCTAGGCACACATATAATTATTCAAAATAATCTGACTTCTTTTGAAATTTGGCTGTGTGTAAAATGTACAGTAGCCAATGTGGAGTTTGGAAAATGTCAACATATGCTGCACATGGAATTTACTATTAAGATTGCTAGTGAAAAGCACATGACAACATGATTAGGAAAAAAAAAAGAATAGACTTACATATGACTCTTTGTAACATGAAATTTAGTTTTTTTAATATAAATTTTAAACTTATTTCATGTGTAAATCCAAATCTTATTGAAGGAAGCAACTAAAAATTCCAATTGGCTTTAAAATACCAAATGCAATGTTTTTTTTTTTTTTTTAACCCATCATCATTATTCTTGTCAACAACAAAATATAACACATTTCAGTGAGTGTTTGGTAATAGAGTTAAGCCAGAAATGGTAAGAAATAAATATTCTTTTGTGTAATATTGGCTGATTCAAAAATTTCTATTGTAGAAAGGCAGTTTTATCTATTTTTGAGTAGTGTGAGAATAAATATAGCACAAAAGCATAATTATGCATACTTTATTGTATTAGAATCTTACCTGGATAGTGATTTTCCTTTATTTTTCTCACAAGTGACCTGATGTAATTCTTATAGAACAATTATGCAGGTGTCTCAATATGCCAAGGGCCTGGTATCCTAGGTAACACGGCAGCAATATGAAAACTCATCTCCCAACTAAGAACTTGCTGGGTTAATATCCAATTTATGTTTAAGGTTAAACTGTAAGGAAGCAATCTCTATTTTGCAAAACCAAAATACCCTCTTGATCCCTCAGTTTCATTAAATGTCATTGATGGATTAGCTTTGAGAAAGTAATTGCTAATGCTGACCATTATTTTATATTTAGACTGTGAGGATTAAAATGAGATCAAGTAGGAGCAGGAGGAAAATGGTCACAATTAGGCAGTGATGCTTACATTTGTTTTAATTAACTCCTTTTTAGAGTTTCTATCCTTCAGAGCTTTTAAAATAAATTTCATGAGTGAGCCTCTTATTTAACAACTGAGTACATCCATCTCTATTTCCTCTCCACTTCGATCCACTCTTTTCTCCTTCAGACATGTACACTATCTTCCTTTGCTAAAGGAAATGTTGAACATATGTTTCTTTTTAAGATTCATTTCTGAGAATGTGTACAGTACACTCATGAGGAAAATGGGAGTAGGTCATTAGGTTTTCAAGTAACACACTGAATCTATGTCAGACATATTTTACAATTTTTACAACATCTTTACAATTACACTGTTTTGTATAATCATATAAAGCAGTATTGAGGGTTCTGCATAATCCTAATAAAACATGTATATCTTTATAATCACCAATAATAAAATTCTTCATATTTCCCTGTGGTCATATGGAAAGAGTGAAAAGGTATAGGTTCTAGGGAAACATACCTATGAGTGTTGTCAAGTTGTCTTCAATTGAACCTACTGTAATGTTTTCTAAATAAGACCTGATCAAATTTAATGAAAGGCCAGTTCCTTTGACAATGAAATCATGGGAAGACAATAAATCGGGGGTGGGATTGCATCTGCCACTAAGGGTGGGGGATCTGCTTCCAGAACCTGAGAATTCAAATCCCTCTGTTAATGGATCCCTCCCATACATCTCCATGCTAAGTTAAAAGACATCACACTGGACTGGAGAAATGGCTTAGTGGTTAAGGCACATGCCTGTGAAGCCTACGGACCCTGGTTTGATTCTCCAGGTCCCACGTTAGCCAGATGTACATGGTGGCACATGTGTCTGGAGTTCGTTTGAAGTAGCTAGAGTCCCTGGTGTGCCCATTCTCACTCTTTCTCTCTCTCTCTTGCTCCCTCTCTGTGTCTCAAATAAATTTTAAAAAATTAACACTTAAAAAAAAAAAGTCCTCACACTTTTTCATTAGCTGTAGACACTCTTTGAGGTTGGGACTTAAAGTAGTGTTATGTGTCAGACAATGTATGATGAGAGGTTCTGTTTGGTTTTCATCAGCTTCAGTCTTTTCACAGCTGGAGAGATGTTCTCTGAGGTCTAATATAGAAGCCGTTATATTATGAATATCTTGATAAATGCTACTTTAAGCTTATTCTTTTCCTTTGTTTCTTTATCCAGAGATTCTAGATTCAACCTTATAGTATCACTATATTCCTTACTTTTCTAGAAATCTGAAAATTGTTTATTCAGTCACTAAATTGGTCACCCCTCACAAGTGGTAAATGAGGAGGATCAAATGCCTTCATTTTATATGTTTATTTAAACATTTCACACCTTAGACCATCAGTGATTTCCACATTGTAAGAGATATTTTTTATATTTCAGGTGTAGTTAAATTAGCACATCAGCTCCAGATACCACATATCTGAATGGAGAAGTCACCCTTGAAGTTCAGTTTATCTTGAACCACTCCAAGTACAGAGCCAGAGTTACCAAGAGGAACAGAATAAATAGATACACTATATATGGTGTGTGTGTGTGTGGGTATGTGTGTGTGTGTGTGTGCATATGCTCATGTGCTTACACACATGCATGTGTGTTACATTAGATGAATATAGTACTGTGGACAGTACAATAATGACCATGTTGGCCAGGTGCATGTTGGAGAGGTTGAGTACCTGGTGTGGTAGTTTGAATATATGTCCCCCAATATATTCAGTGTTTTATTAGTTATAGTTTGCATCTGCAATCACCTTGCTAGAGGCAATGCCACTGGGGCCGGTCTTAAGGTGTTAATGGTGTGGTGGGTTTGAGATTCCATTGTAAAGATATGCAAATGTGCCTAGCAGGAGTTCCTGAAGTGTGCTGTGTGACCTTTTGGCTTTCTCTCTCTCTGCTTGGTCCTATGGAGAGCAGGCTGCTTCTCCTGCCTTTATGGAACTTCCCCTGGATCTGTAAGCTTCAATAAATAATATCCCTTCCTCCATAACTGTGCCTGGTCTGGAAGTTCATCTCAGCGAACCTGAAGCTGTCTGCTACACCTGGTAACTAATTTATGAATGAAGGAGCTCTGGAGCTGGATATTTCTACAGTCCCAAACTGGCACTGAAGTCCTGGAAAAACAATGAATACTGAAGAGTCACTGGTGTTCAGTCCATATGGGAAAGCTGAAGAAGCGGGAGTTTGATGTAGACAGAGGATGACAGCAGCAGAAGCAGTGATAAACATTTTCATTAGCAAGAAGAAAGGCAAGCAGAAAGGCAAGATGTCTTTTTGACTTGGACCTCTCTATCTGAGTCACCCATTGAAAAATGTTACTCACCCTGACTGAGTAAAGAGCTTTTCCTCTTATTTAATGATTTCTGGAAATGCCTTTATAGACTTGATATTTTGGAAATATTTTACTCCCTACTCCAGATTCTGTCACTTTGATGGTAAATTTTAAGTATTCTACCCCCTTGAATATCCTCCTCATAAGCATGCAAACCCAAATTTGACACTTAAAATTTTAAAATTTTTTCTAATTTGAAATTGTGAGCAAGGTGGTGGTTGGTTACTAAAGGGTGGAGAGAGTAGGAAGAGCAAGTGATGGGGAAAGTTCTTGGTTTTTTTTCTGAGTACTAATCTACAGTTAAAAAAAAAAAAAAAGGAAAGAACTAGGGGCTGGAGAGATAGCTTAGGAGTTAAGGGGCATGCCTGTGAAGCCTAAGGACCTCTGTTCGATTATCCGGGTCCCATGTAAGTCAGATGCACATGGTGGCACATGTGTCTGGAGTTCATTTGCAGTGGCTAGAGGCCATGGCACATCCATTCTCACTCTCTCACTCTCTTCCTCCCTCTGTCTCTAATTAATAAATAAATAAAAATAAATCTTAACAAAGAACTAGCAGTTCTGCATTGTTATTATATTTGAATAACTGTGGGTAGAACAATGAAATGTAAATTTGAAAAAAAATAAATAAATAAACTACAACCAGGTATCTTGAAAGATTTTGCTGAGAAGATTTAGTAGATATCTGAGACACTACACATGTTTAACTTGGTTTCAACATAGCCCATGCCTATGAGTTTTAAATTTTCAAGTTATGCTACTATGATGCATATTTTCATTTGTTTTTGAATCGTAACTTTAACAACATTTCTAACTTGAATCTCCTTACTGATTTATATGACCCCATGCTACCAAATGCTTGGAGCACATTTCCTCTTCAAATTTTAGACCAGTGTTGGCCCTGAAGCCACAGTCTTATTATGTAAATAGTCAATTTGCTACGTTCTTAGACGATTTTTTCCATGCTACTGGGGTGGCTATAATGTTTCATGAAAGAACTGCCAACTAAGACTACGCTAACTGAAACCCCTTAGTATCCTCTGTCATCTCTGCCTCTAAACCTAAACCAGGCTCAAGTTGAAGCAGGTCCCTAGAAATAAAGTATAGTGTGTGACCAACCATTAGGAAATGTACTCCACTACTAAGAAAGTTTGTGAGTGTTGTCGTTCATACAGCCTGAGATCTGTGGAATAGATACACATAAGAGTTGGACAGAACCCCACATTCCTTCCCCGGCCTACAAAATGAGGGCTATTATATTGGAAGGCATTGTAGTACTCCATATCATAGAAAAAAAAATGAGCTAATAGCAATATAAAATCCAGGGAGAGGTTGGGGAGTTTAATTCTACCACCAAAAACTTGAATAGCTAAGAAAGAACTTCTCATCAGACCTTCTTTCAACTCTATTTGGCCTGTGCAGAAGGTCCATGGATCTTGGAGAATGACAGATGATTGTGCTAAGTTCATGTAGTGACTTACATTGCAGCTGCCTTACTAGAAGTGGTCTCCTTGCTTGAGCAAACTAACATATTTCCTGGAACTAGTTTGAAGATGCTGATCTTTTATCTCCACATCTGTCCACAAGGCTCAAGAGAAGCAACTTCTTTTCAGCTGCCAGGGCCAGTCGTACACGTTTACTGCTTTACCTCCAGGTTATATTAATTCTTCAGCCCTGTGTGATGATATGGTTTGCAGAGGCCTTGATCAACTATCTCCTCAACAAGGTATGCTGGACCATTACATTGATAACTTGATGTGGCTTGGACTGAATGAGTAGGAGTTAGCGATTATTCTGGACTTGTTGGTAAAGGATTTCAATATGAGAAAAATGAGAAATAAATGCAACCAAAATTCAAGTGCTTCCTGTTGCAGTAAAAGTTCTAAATGCTTAGTGTTGTGGGGCAGTCAGAGATATTACTAAGTGAAGGATAAGTTGTTGCACCTGGCCCTTCCTACCACTAAGAAAGAAGTCCAATACCTAGTGACCTGTTTGGATTTTGGAGTCAGTATAACCCTTACTTATGTTTGTCTCTGTGATGCATACACAATATGTCTGAGAAAGCTTCTAGTTTTGAGTGAAGTCCAGGAAAGGAAAAGGCTCTCCACTAAGTCAAAAGTGCTGTACGGGATGCTCTGACATTTGGAGCTCATGATCTCACAGACCATATGATACTTGACATGCCAGTGGCAGACAGGGATGCTAATTGGAACCATTGGCAGGGCCCCATAGATTACAGTGGAATCCCTTGAGATTTTGGAATAAAGCCCTTCTGTTAACCTGCAGAGAAGTATCCTCCCTTTGAGAATGAGCTCTCAACTTGCTGTTAAACTTAGTGGAAACAGTACACTAGAACAATGGACCACAAAGTCAGGTCAGGAGACCTGAACTGCCCATGAACAAAGCAGGGTATTATATGACTAATTTATTATACTACTAATATATATTATATATTATATGACTAATTATAATATATTAATATTATATTATATGACATATATTATATGACTAATTCAGCCATGAAATCAGATGTGCATAGCAGCATTTCATCCTAAAACGGAAGTGGTGGATACATGATAGCATGTCCAGGAGGCATATGTAAGGTAATAATATATAAACAGATTGAGTGCCATTGGAATGTGTAAACCACCACTTCTATAAATACTAAACTATTTTTTTCTCAAACAGACAATGGACATAAACTAGTGTTATAAAATATGCAAAAGATTAGAAACCATACCAAATTTGTTCTCATATCTAAATCATGTCTCAATAACAGAAAAAAATATCTTTAATACACCGAAATACTGATACATTCACTAATAATCTACAAAGTAAGACCCACAATCTCCATGGAGGAAGGACAGAGAGAAGGCTAACGATGGTACCATCATGGCTGTATACACACTATATACATAATTAATAAAGTAAAAAATAGTATCACAAAAGAGATATAAGATATCACAAAGAAAAGATGGGATATCACTTTTGTGTCCACAGACAGGAAAGGCTATCATGGAAACACCATTAACAAATTTATTCTTACAAATTGAACACATTAACTGAAATGCAACAAGAAACTAATTTTACAATTATATCAAAGGGGATGAGGAGATTTTCAGAGTCTATTGCAAAAAACATATGGATTTTAAAGGACTAGAACATACAGTAAATGAAAATTCAGACATATAGGTAGCAACATGGTTTAATATATCTATTGTGAAAATATCAAGCACTACACATCAAGGAAGTGACACACTAACATTATCATTAGGTTCTATCTTAATACTTTGCACCAAAATGTTCCTTTTTTTCTGTTGCTCTATATTACAGAAGTAAATTCATTTGCTATTTCTAAGTTCTGGTTGTTGCTTCCTCCATGCTACATGTTACATTATGAATATATTTCCAAGCACTTTTGTCAGACTACTACTTTTACAAAATGCAATAGTGCCAGGGCATTGAATGAGGTAACTGACTATATATAACAACCTATTTCATTTGTTGTTACCCAAAAATCTCTCTCTCAAATGTATCCTACTTAGTTTCTCTGGTCCTTTTCTTATAAAATAACAGTATCTTGCTCATATTTGCCTTAGAACCAATTAAGTAAAAACATTCCAGTTTGGTTTTTGTAATCTCTGTAGATTATGATGATTATCTATATAGACAATATTATATTACACTATTACCTTTAATACATTAACACTACAACCAAACAGGACAATATACTAATCCTCTACACATGCTATTTTCACATCATTTGCGTGTACATAGATCAAGTACTGAGTTAAATTTATGTATTGAGCAGTATGCCATCATATTGTTAAAAATAAAATAATAAATAAAATGTGTTTTGTCATGTATTAAAGATGCTGCATTTTAGAAAAGATATATTAAAATGTACGTTCCAGGAAATGCCTGACCAGATTATGCCAAAAGTGATTTACTGGTGGCCCAATGGCTTGACCTTGGACTTTAACACAAAGTATAGGATGCATCTGATGATTATGAACTTATGCTGGATAAACAACTTTGGAAAAAGCTTACTGTACTCAGTCCTTCCTTCTTCCTCTTTTTTGGATCACTATGTTCCAACAATCAAAGCAACTGATTTATTTGGAAAAATATTTTCTTTGCCCAGTTCTTTTTTTTTTGGGGGGGGGGGCAGAGAAAGACAGAAAGAGAGGAAGAGGAAGACAGATAGAAATGGGCACACCAGCAGTCTCTCAGCTGCTGCGAATGAAATCCAGATGTGTGTGCCCCCTTGTGGTCAATTGCTGCATTGCACCCTTGAGTCACTTTTTCATCTGGCTAAATGTGGGACCTGGAGATTGGAATCACTGGAGATTGGGACCAGCATTCTTAGGCTTAGGAAGATGCCATCTCTCCAGCCCTGCCCAGTATTTTTGTCACATTATTACCATTATGCCTATCATGTCTAAAGACCATCACCCATCTTTGAAAACACCATGATGTTATCAAACTAAGCTCCATGGGAGCATTACTCACTGTCAGTTCCAGCCTAGAGAGAATGGCTGGCATTAGACTTGGCAAATACAACAAAAAAATATCTCCCTAAGGAGGCAGATATTACATTTTTTGTGTGTCCTTTGAATGATAATATATCAGAGACAGAGTGTTTTCCAATGTAAAAACAAAAAAAAAAAAAGAAAACTACAGTTTCATGTAAGAAAATTATTTTCTCAAGCCCACCATGTGTCATCCTTCTTAATGCTCTGGTAGGGAGGTTGTAGTATGTTTACTTCTTTTCCCACCATCCACTACCACATGCAAGCTTTAAGCAATCTCCAGCATCACATTAACACTATCTTCAGGAGTTCACCCAAAATATTAAATTTTACATCACTCTAGACTATTTATCAGTAGTGATGCTTTATTGTTCTTGCCTGATATTATATATCTTTTCACAAAGCACTCATTTTCCATTCATATTTACTATTTACTATTTTACCCATATTTACTAGTACAGAGCTATCTATTAAAATCTGTTAAAATTATTTACTATCTATTACAATGAGATATTTATAGTAGAAACCACATTTTATTTTTTTGAAAATACTAAGGGGTGAGCCTATTCATAGACTTACATCAAATATTGATGATGTGGATAATCTTAAGAAAATAAAATATGTTATGAACCACTTGCATGAGATTGTTCTTTTCTTGTTCATAGAGAAGGAGAGATGGGCATTTAGCTATTTTTTAGAGTTCAGGGGAATCAGCTCTATGAACATGGCAGATTCTCTAGTCAATCTTTTTCTAAGGACTCATAGCAGTTCTCTAGTTACAAAATTTACTATGGAATTTCTTCTGTTAGTAAACCTCTGAAAGCTCAGCATTTAATATCATATATTACTTATACACATACAGGACAATCTCGGGTCTGCTTCTTAGTTCTGGTTTTCCATCCATTTATTTATAAGTGATAAACAGGGCAAGAGTCTTTCTGAACTATATAGTACATCCTAAACTAAGTTGATTGAGCTGGTTCCTTTTGTGAATTGAAATTTTAACAATTTGTTTGTAAGATGTGCTTAATCATCTTCACCCCCATGAATCTTCCATTATCCAATACCACTCCTGATCGCCTCCTTCTGCTTCCCATCTAGTCTTCTTCCTCCTTTCATGTCTATTTTGTGACCGACTGAGATTAATTAGGGTTGATTTAGTGAGGCTAGTGGGAGTTTAATGGATAAGTCACCAGTGGCTATACTACTGAATAAAGCATTTCCCCTCCACTGGCAAATATCAACTACCAATAGCTCTCACTACACAAATGAATCCATTTAAAAAGAATGAGGGAAGGGAAGAGGGGACATAAGATGATAATAAAAGGGGAATGACACCAACATTGGATTTTTTCATATAGCAAAATACATAAGTAATAAAAAATAGCTAAACAGGGCTGGAGAGATGGCTTAGCGGTTAAGGTGCCTGCCTGCTAAGCCTAACAACCCGGTTCCAATCTCCAGGTCCCACGTTTAGCCAGATGCAAAGTGACGCAAGGGCGCAATGCCGCACTTGCCCACAAGGGGGCACACACATCTGGATTTCGTTCACAGCAGCTGAGAGACTGCTGGCGCGCCCATTCTCTTTCTCCCTCTCTGTCTGTCTTTCTCTCTGTGTATCTCTCCAAAAATAAATAAAATAATAAAAAACTCTAAACAAAGAAAGGTGAACCATGCCTACAAGCATGCTAGAGTTACTATCTATACATGTATATCTCCTTGCACCTGACTTTCTGCTAACACCTCACTGTTGAGTGTTGAAGTGTGATGTTCACTGATGTTTATTACCAGTACTTCACTTGTCACTGCAGTGAGGTCTTTGTTGCCATTTGGCCAATAAAAGAACCAATTTCTGATTTCCTTGTGGATGGCCGACTTTCATTACTAATTCACTGGATTTAGTTTCCTCTTTTGAAGGTTAGGTTTGAAACAAGCCTTTAAAACTTTGCAACATTTTGAGGCAGTAATAAAGCGGAATTGTAAAATAAGACATTTGAGGGAAAATCGAAATGACCGAGTGCTAATGAGCTGGTTACTGCCATGAGCAATGAGAGCTCAACTCACCTTCTAGGAATCCCCCAGACTGTGAAACACATCTCACAGATTATCATTCCAGGTACTAATGGAGCAAATCTTCTCCCCGCTTACCCCACTGGTTGAGACTCAGTCTCTGAACATTAAATTCCCGTCAAATCCTAATTGACTTCAACATAATTGAGAGGCATTCCATATTAGACAGTCATCAAAGTGAGCAATTAATTCTGGAAGTTGTGTGTGATTATCCACCCTACTTGTGTTTAAATCACATGGGCAGAATGAATGTAGCCGGAAGCCCAATGATCAGTGATGGTAAAAATGCAGCACCTGTGTCTCTATGCATTGTCTGGCACTTCAATAAAATTTCAATAATTATTTTAATGTATCAGGTGATGACTGCATTAACATAACTAGAAGTCATACAATTAAATGTAAATGTATAAAAATATAATATGTACAAACACTTTAGCTATTATTCTCATGAGGTCATGCCTTTAGCTGTAAACTTGACACAGCTAAAAGCTATTTCATTTACATCGTCCATCAACATTTCTCAGGTCTGTGAGTTGCACTGTCACCTCATCTCCAATGTGTATGTTCTGCATTCTTTTTTTTTTTTTTTTTTTTCTTTTTTGTTTTTTGAGGTAGGGTCTTGCTCTAGCACAGGCTTACCTGGAATTCATTCTGTATTCTCAGGGTGGCCTCAAACTCATGGATACCCTCCTACCTCTACCTCCGGAGTGCTGGGATTAAAGGCGTGCACCACCTCACTGGGCTGCTCTGCATTCTTTATTTTAGTCACGTGCTTGTCAGAAAGCAGACTGGATTCTGGCTTGCATGAATGTAAAATGTTCTTGTTGTTATTTTATCCTTTTGATATATGTTTTGACATTAATTTTCTAATATAACTCATTCATGTCAGATTTCTTTAATCCTGTCATACTTGGATAGAAAATTATTTGAGGAAGGCATGTGGATGTGTAGAAATCATCTTTATGCTTGCTCATGCGATAATTATTTCAGAGGATGAAGAACTTTAACAATGTGCTACACTTTAAGCACTTTGTAAAAGCCATCGTCTTTGATCAATGTTTTAAAGCTATGCTACTGATAGGCGGCGTGGAAAGCAATTACACAGCATAAGCGGTGAGCTGCTGATCAACGCCCATCATGATTCTCCTTCCTTTCGCACCTCAGCTCTTCAGAGTTCTGTGCTTTCTAACCCAGTGACAAAAATCAACATATTTTAGAATAAGTGTTACAAATCCTAGTTATTCAAATTAAAGCCATTCACAAAACATCTATGTTTTCTGCTAAGGTACTTATTTTAAATAAGTTGGGTTTATACTTAACTGTGATTTTTTTGTTATGTTTTTTCTCTTCTTTCTTGTTTTGGGGGGTTATGTTAGGGATTGCATTGATATGAGAATTTATTTAAAATACAGCCTTGTGGAAAGTTAGACTTATTTTTGATAACACTTTCATAGATTTTGTTTACATCGGGAGTTAGAACATCATGGTGATGGGAACATATTTTGAAACTATTCACTGTAATGGGGATAGAGTGGAAGAGATAAAGAGGAAGAGAGAGAATCTGGTAGTAACTCCATTTTACCACATAAATCACACCTTCTAACATTTCCATCATTTCCAAAGCAAGTATTCAGTACTCACCCCTGTGGAGGAACATTTCATGTTCATCCCACAACACTGTGTTTGCTATCCCAGTGAGACCTGCTAGTAAAGTATAATAAACAAGTTCTGAAGCCATTTGTCTACAACTATTAATTAATTGAATATAGACAAGTAAATATATTTTCATCATAACAGAGGGATGATTCATGCATTTTGAACTATATATAAGTGAGCATACAAAGCATACCAAATATTGAATACTTAACATATTTGGTTATTACACAATGGTAGACATAAAGGGAAATTTGTCTTAAGGACACTAATGAAATTTTTTTATTAAAACAAGGTTAAAAATAGGCATTTGCTATTAACTTAAAGCTTATACATAGATAAAAGTCACTAATTACAATGAGATTACAATGGTACTCAACAGGCACATATATAAGCTAAAATTATAATTTTCATTAATTCATTTTCTATAAACTAATAATACTTCAAATATATTAACTACCACTTTTAAAGTTATGTAAACTAACTGTGAAATATCTTGATAGCAACTTACCAAGTGTTTCTGTTGTTAATTCATAATGTATCCCATCTTAATCCAAATATTGTATTGTCAAAAGATAAACATCATATTGGGTTTTGCAGCTATATTCAAATTTTACTATTTATACTTTATATTATCTATAGTACACATATACATTACTTAACATTGAGGCCAGGAAGCAAGAAAGGGACAAAGAGGGGCCAACTAAGGTCCCATGATCCCTTTCTATAGTACAACTCCAGTATCTAAAGGCTTTCCACCAGATTCTGCCTCTTAAAACTTCCATTCTTTTCCAAAGCTCTACACAGGGAACCAAGCCACATATGGATCTTAAAGGAATTCAAACATCAAATCTATGGCAAGATTCCCATTTTAAAGATCAAAATCAGTTGGCCATTTTCATAAGCAGTATACTTTTCCCTAGGGACTTAGTTTTAGCTAACACCAAACTTGGGGGTTATACAGCATTGCTTGTAATTACTTAGGCCAAGACAAGAGTTTCCTCAATAAGATACTAGTTTATTGGCAAGTATAGCCTATTCCTGAACCAACCTTATTACTCTGAAATAAACTGTTCTAGGACTAATTTGATATATTAAGATGTATGTCCTCTCTCATCCTTGAAATTATGCTGAGTGTACACTTAATATGGGAGGCACACACAGCTGACCTTCTATTCTGTTTTGTACATGCATTCTCTACTGAACTAACATTGATATTCCTCATAATGCCAAAGTCTTACCTTTCTAATAAAAGCAAAATAAGAATTCACATGTTTAGCAAGTGTATATCACTGTTTTTATGCAGCATCAATAAGCACAGAATCAGAGGAATATAAATCACAAAGCTATTTTAATAGAATGATTAAATAGGAATAAGTATTTGAATATTATAAGAATTAAAAGATCAAAAAGAAATAAAGCATTATCATACCACTATGCACTTCTAATCAAAATTGATTGATATAGTCTTGATACAGAGCTTAAAAGAGCAAAATAAAAATATTGAGATGATTAGATTTAGAGTAGAAGTCAATAAAACAGGACCCATCTGTCTGGAGGGAAGATGCTTTAAGAGATGGGGAATCTTTCCTCAGGATGCTGGAGATGAACTGACATATCAATATCACAGTTTTAAGAAAGGAAGGACAGGAGAGAGATGTATCAGTGGTTCAGAGTGCTTTCTATACAAACATGAGGGCCTAAGGGAGGTTGAGACTAGTAGAGTTTGAATCCCCAGAACCACATAAACAACAGAGTATGTTCACATATGTCTGTAATACCATTCCTGTGAGGATCAAAGACTACCAACTTGTGAAATTCCCCAAATTTCTGGAATAAGAGAAGAAACTTTGTCTCAGAGTAAAACACATAGATGAAAGATAAAGATTGACAGCCAGCATTCTCTTTTGCATGTGCATTGGCACATATGCATGCACATAGCACACTTCAAACACACATACACACACAACCCACTATAGATACTACACACAAAAAAAAATAAAATGCACATATTAAATAACTAGTCTGCTAGTGCTTATTATCTGATAGAATGCTGTGAGGTGAATTATTAGGAGAACCAGAACAAATATGCAAAAACTGAAATCAGTAGCTGCAATTGGCAAAACCTGGTGCCATAAAACATGGGGGAGGGAATAAGTATAAATTAAATGAGGTTACTGATAGGCATTCATGAATTAACTTATGGAATTGTCTTGTGTAAATATAAATGTTCCATCATTTTACAGATGAGAAAACTGCAAGTCATCAGTTTTACTTAATTTTGACACAGGTAACATGGTTTGAGACCATGAAGTCTGGCTCCCTTGGCCATTTATTGTATTATTTTGTTTTGTCTAACAGGTTTATTTAGAAAATATAACAAATAATAATTCCATATCATATGTATATATATATATATATATATATATATATATATATATATATATATATATAGTGTTTTGATATATATGTGTAAATTGTGAAATGGTAATCACAATATAATACATCTTTTATATTGCATTTCATTTCTTTAATGAGAACACCTGAAATTTACCTATTAGCAAATTTCAAATACACTTTACAATATTATTGATTAGTTACATGGCTCTTCATTTGATCTCTGGAAACTATTCATCTTGAATAATTGATAATGTATATATTGGACTAATATCTCCCCACTATCCCTCACCATGCCCTGGAAACTACCTTTTTATACTTTTGCATTTGACTATATTAATTTCAATATATAAATGAGATTATTCTTGCTTGTCATTTCTCAGAAAAATGCACATATGTCAGAGATATTCTTGAAAACATAGTGTCACTAATCATCAGTGAAATGAATATTAAAGCCATTTGGATTCATAACTGCTAATGTGGCTATTAATAAGAGAAGGAAATCTTGGTGCGGGTATAGAGAAAAGTGTCAGTTGTCTTGAAGAAATAAGGAAGAAGTTGGTGTCAGTTTATAGGTTAAGACAGTTCTGATAAGCAAATGTTCGAAAAGAAATATCTAATATAAACTGATTGTTTCTTAAAGACTATTTTCCCAGAAATGTGTGCATGTTTGGAAGGTGTATAAACAGCAAGTGGATGTAGAATGTGAAAAAAGTTCTGAAGGTTTTGGAAATTTCAGAAATTGTACTTAGATAGAAAGTTTCGAGTTTTTCTCTTTCACTTTCTGAATTTTCTATTTGATTGAATCTCCTGAGAACGATTTCAGCTTTGGATTCTTCAGTTTTCACATAGAAAGTCTACTACTCAGAATCAGAAGCTGCTGAGAGCTCAACACTACAGTAGACTTAAAGCATACCCACCAAGACTCAGGGAATTTTGCAGAAGAGGGGGCAGAAAGAATGTAAGAGCCACAGGGTGTGAGAGAATATCCAGAGACATTACCAGCCCCTTGACTGACTTCTGCTCTCACAACTCATAACCCTGGTGTGCCC
Source organism: Orientallactaga sibirica (assembly GCA_036365145.1). Lineage (NCBI taxonomy): Eukaryota > Metazoa > Chordata > Mammalia > Rodentia > Dipodidae > Orientallactaga > Orientallactaga sibirica. The sequence continues at coordinate 81,337,676 of JAEOAD010000003.1, read as the reverse complement.
ATTTTCTCTCTCTCTCTATCTGCCTCTATCTCTCTGTCTATTGCTCTCAAATAAATAAATAAACAATTTTAATTAAATAATAATAATAATAAATCATCTCTTTTTCTGGGTGAAGAAAAAGTGTTTTACTAATCATTTTCTTTTTTTCATATATTTTATTTATTTATTTATTTATTTATGAGAGAGAGTCAGAGAAAGAGAGAAAGAGAATGGGTGTGCCAGGGCCTCCAGCCACTGCAAATGAACTCCAGACGCATGCACCCCCTTGGGCAGCTGGCTTACGTGGGTACTGGAGAGTCGAACTGGGATCCTTTGGCTATGCAGGCAAATGCCTTAACCACTAAACCATCTCTCGAGCCCCTTTACTAACCATTTTCATTAAGTGCAGAGATCATCATGTCTTCTATCAAGGTTCTAAAATGGAGAGATGATCTCTCCAATGATAGATTACATTGTTTAGGGATGGAAACTCGCCAGTCCTCTGTGCTCTGTCATGGTTTGGGGTATTACCCCTCACAGCAAGACCAATGCAATATGAGACTATTTACCCAGTCATAGCTGTAATAGCTAGGTAGTGTTTACTTCACCTGACACTGAGAGCATAGAGACAGTGGTCACTGATCAACCTATCCATCAGTCTCTCTCTGAAAAACTAGGAAGAATTTCTTTTCTTCCAAACAAAATTGTAAAATAATGTGAAATAGTGTGGAACTAAAGATATTTCAATTGTCTGTGAATAACTGGACTATTTTGGAGAATCCAAACAACCAACAAGATTCAAAAGACCAAAAATTTGAAGAATGAATTTTGGTATGAACTACCATAAATTCCACTCTGGCCTCCAGGTAGCCACATCCTACAACATGGGCAACTATGTGTGTTCTAATCCTGCATATATAAAGTTCCTGAGAAAGGAGGAGGGAGAGAGACAAAGAAGGGGAAGGAGGAAAGGAGAAAAATCTAGAGAAGAGGTTTAAGTAGAAGAAGAATTTTCAGAAACTCAAATTATACAATAACAATAAAACAATTAGAAATTACTCCAGAAATCAGAAAAATCTCAACACTCTTTTAAATAAACTAATCAGAAAGAATCATTGCTAAATTATATAAAGGGCTTAATGGTTAAGGCACCTGCCTGCAAAACCTAAGGACCAAGGTTCAATTCCCCAAAACCTAAGTAAGCCAGATGCACATGGTAGCACATGCATCTGGAGTTTATTTGCAGTGGCTAGATGCCCTGAGGTACCCATTTTCTCTCTCTCTCATCTCTCTGTGTCTGTATTCAATAAAAAATATTAAATGAAATATAATGATATGGATATAGTAAAATGTATGACATACCTGTCATAAAAATGTTTCAGCATGTAAACAAACAAAGCATATCAAGAATAAACCAGATGATAAAACATCAAATGATTATTTAGACATAAACTATATTAGCCAATATTTTAAAACTCACTGTATGGATTCAGTAGCCTAATGGACATGACAGAGGAAGTTATACGAAATCTAAAAGTAGATAAGTTGTTACTAAGTGGAGGACCAGAGAGAAAATGGAGATTCAATGGTAATTCTGGAATAGTAAAAGCTTGTTGCTTTAATTTGATTTATTTTCTTCTGTCACATATGACTTTTCAAGTCCTCTGCTTTTAATGTAATCACTGAAAATAGTAATTTTTAAAAGATTAATGTAGTCAGCCATTTGTTCCAGACATATTGATTTCACAATTTCCAAATCTCTTAAAAATCACTCTTTCCTCTTAACCTTAAGTTACAGTTTTTGATTCTTTGAATCATTACTTATTTGAGTGAAAGGGAGAAGGAGAGAGAGAATAGGGCACATAGTGACAGAGACAGAAGGGGTACACCAGGGCTTCCAGCTGCTGAAAACTTACTCCAGATGCATGTACCACATTGTGCATCTGGCTTATGTGGATCCTGGGTAGTTGAACCTGGGTCCTTTGGCTTTATAGGCAAGTGCCTTAACCACTAAGCCATCTCTCCAACCCCTTAAGCCATCTCTTCAGCCCCCACTTATAGTTTATGTCTGAACATAGAAGCAGACATTTTTCTCAAACATGTGGGCATGATAATACAATTGTATGATTATTTAATAAAGATAAAATTAATGAAATAAAGTCAATATTTACTTTTCATTTCAAGTAGTTTGTATAGTAGTATGCTACACTGTCATGCATTAAATACATAGGTTATAATTCCTAGGATGGTAGCATTTGGCCAATCCAATCTTTCTTTTTTTTTTTTTTTTTGGTTTTTCAAGGTAGGGTCTCACTCTGGCCCAGGCTGACCTAGATTTAACTATGTAGTCTCAGGGTGGCCTCAAACTCTCGGTGATCCTCCTACCTCTGCCTCCCGAGTGCTGGGATTAAAGGCGTGCGCCACCACGCCCGACGTTGGCCAATCTTTCTTGATACCAAAGTCAGACCCACTTGCTTTATGTAAATAAGTATTGTAAATGAATGTGGTACAAAATTATAACTATTTACTTATTTATCATCTATGGTATTATATATTTTATATATGTGTAGTAGAGTAGGTATATCATAATCATATGTCCTCAACTATTAACTGCTTATTGTTATTGTTCATTTCTTTGCTGCCATGATTGTGCTAGCTTGCTTGTGTTTGAGACAGGGTCTGATTATCTAGCTCAGGATGGCCTCATAATCTCAACCCTTCATTCTCACCTTTCTGAGATCACTGGTGTTCACCAATGTGCCAACAACTATTAGCTATTGAGTCTATTGTAAAGGGATTGAACTATAGAGTGATCAAAAACTATTAAAACCTCAATATAGGGCTGTAAGAGATGACTTAGCAATTAAGGCACTTGCCTGTGAAGCCTAACGACCCAGGTTTGATTCTCCAGTAGCCATGTAAACCAGATGCACAAGGCGATGCATGCATTCAGAGTTCACTGTCAGTGGCTGGAGGACCTGGCATGCTCATTCTTTCTCTCTCTATCTGCCTTTCTTTTTATCTCTCTAATAAGTAAATAAAAATTTTAAAAACCTTCAATATAGTAATTTTTAAATACCTTATGTATTTTAACAAATGTTTTATTTTCTTACAGCAATCCATTTTGCTTTGTTTCTCTTTATAAATTACCTTAGGACCTTGTCATTTAAAATGTGTGTGTATTTTCCTACTCTTTAAACTTACTTTTTATGTGACTACTCTATGGTAACAAATATCTTTTAAATTTTATTTAATAAAATTAACTAAGCAACTACTTATTGAACATCTTGCTGAATTATATTTCACCAGTGTCTGAAAGTATATTTGTACCTTAATAATTTATGTTCATATCTTATCTCAATCCATATCCCTCTCTTCTGTTTCATAGTAAAATTAGAATAGTAAAAGAAAGTCTTTAATCTCAGTGATTAATAGATATGTATTTATCCCCTATTAAATTCACATTATATGTCAAAGCATTAGCTGTTAGAATGCCTCTAATTATGAAAAATATATTCAAAATAGTCACTCAGTAATGGAAAAGAAAATGATTAATTTTTATTGGAGCTAATGCAAAAGTTCTTATCCAAGGGGACAATTTTATGTTCAGAGAAAAAGAACATTTTATTTTATATTAAGAAAAAATACATTATAAAAGCATTTTGGTGTGGTGGCATATGCATCTAATCCTAGCACTTAAACCTCAAGACCAAAAGATTAAGTGTTGGAGACCAGTCTGTGCTACATAAGAAGACTGACTCAAAAAAAAAAAAAAAAAAAAAAGAAAAAGAAAAAAAGAAAGAAAGAAAGAAAGAAAGAAAGAGGAAAAGGAAAAAAAGAAAGTACAATATTAAACACTGTGGTAAGTTATAAAGAAATAGACATAATTGGTAGTATAAAATAAAATTAATAGTTTGGGGCTGGAGAGATGGCTTGGTGGTTAAGGTGCCTGCCATCCAAGCCTAAGAAGGCTGGGTGGATCACCAGGTCCCACGTTTAGCCAGACACAGTGACACAAGGCCACAATGTTGCATTTGGCCACAAGGGGGCATCTGGATGCATCTGCTGAGGCCCATTCTCTTCTTCCTCTTCATCTCTGCTCTCTCAAATAATAATAATAATAATAATAATAATAATAATAATAATAATTTAATGGTTTGACACAGACTTGATATGATATTGGAAATGTATGGATGAAAGAAAGAGAATTAGGCTATGCAAAGGGAAATTCCTTTGAATGTTTCCTGATACAATAGAAAGATAAATGAATGTGTCAGAATCAGAATGCAAACAGAAGGGAAGGAAGAGGACTGTCTGCTCAGGAAATCATTTTGTAAGAATAAAATAAAAATGGGAGAGAGACTAACCAAGGAATTTGAAAATTTAGAAGATGTGACTTGAAACCCAAACCCAGTAGAAACTATCTTGTACAAAGTCCAGGTGTTTTTTTTTTTTTTTTTTTTTTTGTTTTTAAATAACCTATGGTCTATGGTTGAGATTAATTAATGAAAATGTATTAAGAAAAAATATCTCAGAATATTTTCCCATTAAATTGAGTCCCAAAATACAAAGAAATTGAAGTAAGAAAACAAAATTGAAGTAAGAAATGTGTTTCTAGTTCTAAAATTAAAACCATATCAAGGTCAAAACATTGATTTTTAAGGGAGATTTTGAAAGTATGAAAATCTTTAAGAATAGAACAGTGGGGAGACTATTTTAGAAAAAATAACAGAATAAAATTAACTTCCTTCCGTGATGATATTAAAAGCAGAGACCATGAGGAGCCTTAGGAGGTGGAGTAAAAAGAAAAATAGGAATTTAGAAAAGAGCACAAAGCAAACTCACTTGGGTGCTGATTCATGCATTATGTCCACGAGTAGTTTTTGTTGTTGTTGTTGTTTTGGTTTCACATTTTTTTAATTTATTTGTGAGAGGGGAGTGGGGCAGATAGAGACAGGTAGAGAAAGAATGGGCACACCAGGGCCTCTAGCCATTACACCTGAACTCCAGACATATGTGCCACCTTGTGCATCTGGCTTTATGTGAGTACGTTGGCTTTGCAGGCAATCACCTTAACCACTGAGCAACTTCTTCAGCCCCATAAATAGTTTTGAAAATAAGAAAGCATCAGGCTCATAATGAATAAGACCTTGCTAGGAGATCTCCTGAAGTTCAATAATTGAATCATGTTTCTAAACTCAGGCAAGATACTCAGGTCATTTTCTTAATTTATTTGAGAGAGAGACATGGAGGTAAATATATATAGAAAAAGAATGAACTTCCACACATAATATTTGAGAGACCCTCATGTCCTGTTTTGGATTCACCAAAATCAAAAACAAACAAACAAATAAACAAACAAACAAAAAACAGGGCTTTAAATACCAATGCATTTAGGATTTTATTTTTACAAAGTGACAGAAAAGAACAAAGTAAACAAATAAAACAAGTCAGAACGAAGTTTTCTTAAGGAGCACCACTGGAAAGATTTCCTAGTAGGCCACTGGGTTTCAATTCCTCCAGGGACCCTGAGAAAACCTGGTAAAATAAATATCACCCAGAGAAAGGATAGAGGGTGACTTCTGTCTGCTCAGGGAGTGCTGACAGCCTTAGCATTATTCAGGTGCATCTGCTTGGCCTAGCAGTCCCTGAGGTAGCTGAAACATAATAAGTCCTTTCAGAAAGCACTGTAAACCCTTAGTATAGAGCTGTCATGTATGGTAGTTTGTAAAGGAAGGGTCTGAAAAAGTCCACCTGTACTTGTACCACTCATGACCTATTATGCCCTTCTTAAATCCAATATACTATAGAGTTAGTGACCAACCCAACTAAAAATGTTAATGTGAATGATAGTAGAATAAGTTATAATGCCCAGGGTCACAACTGGTCCCAAGGCCACCATTGATATTTCTTAGCCTCTTTTCTAACATATATTCTAAAGTATTTTCAATCTCAGCCTACTTCAGCTAGTGTCTCTTATTTACCAAATGAAATCCAAGAAGGAAAAGAGCCTTCAGTTGCTGCTGTTCCAACCTGCAGAAAGGACGGGGGCTCATAAGACTCAGAAAGCGCATGAAGCTTACAGGACTTACAAGGATCCTTCCCAAAGTTTTATGCACAAGAAACAATTGCTGGGGAGATTCTTGACTCTGTGGTTTATCTGCTTCCAAGATGTACAAGAACTCTAGTGATGGAATTACAAGAATTGTCACCCATTATGGGATTCGCTTCTCAATGATGCAGTTGCCTTTGAGTAACCCATGCTCTTCGAAGCAGACTCTCCCCAGTGGATTCCACTGGCTCACCAAGAAGCATGGATGGAATTTAGTTTGTTGGGTATGAATACACTACCATATCTTCCCACAAAATCATACACACTGCATTTGCACATGCCTCAATCTTAAAGAAGTGCCCTTGTGGCAGAGTTGGGAGTCCAGGCAGCCTCTTCTGTGACTGTGCTAATGAAACCCTAGTAATTTTTAAAACAAAAATAAGGGCTAGAGAGAGTTGGCTTAGCTGCAAGGTACTCACCTGCAAAGCCAAAGGACTCAGGTTCAACCCTCCACAACCCACGTAAGCCAGATAAGCAAGGGGACGCATGCACATAAGGACGCAAGCCCAAGGTGGCACAGGTGTCTGTAATTTAATTGCATGGTTAGGGGTTTCAGTGTGCAAATTCTTTCTCTCACTTTCATTTGCTCTCTCTCTCTCTCTCTCTCTCTCTCTCTCTCTCTCTCTCTGTCTCACACACACATAAAATAAATTTTAAAAAGTTGTTTTTCCCGGCCTGCTGAGGTCCCAGAAAAATAAGCTTAAAATTATCTGTTAATAATCATAGCTTTGGAATCAATTCACTACTAAATGAGTTCTTTGGGCTAGGTTGATACTAAGTAAGATTTTATGTTGATTTTGTGTTGAGAGAATCTTCACTTAGGAAGAGTAAACATTGATGACAAGAACCATTGGGACTATTGCTATCCCTTCTGAATAGAAGTGATTCAATATAATCAATGTTTCATTAAATGCAAGATTATTTTGTTGATGGATAGAATTGTATTAAAAGCCAGGTACTGATTTTTTTTAAATCACATATTTATTAACCTCACAGTTATATTGATCATAAACCAGGCCATTGCCTGGTCTGATTGTTTGTCCATGAACTCAGGCTAATAAAAATTTTGTTTGAAGTACATCATGAAGTGTCTTCTTTCAAGCTCATTCAATCTGCTGGCAGAACCCAAATCCTTGAGATTGTAGGCTCGAGGTCCTCAAGACAGATGTCAGCCAGGTTATTGTTCTTAACTCACAAATTTGCTACCCAGGAATCTTCCTCTTCAAAGTCAATTATAGAGAATCTTATTTCTGTTAAATTCCTCTGATTTTTTTCCAGGAAGATCCTTATTCCCCTTAAAATTGTATTTGAGTAGGCCAGGCCCCTAGATGTAAATCTTCTGGTATACTCATTCAGGACTTTAATTTAGGAAAATCCACTTTCAAATTTCATATTGTATGCAGCTCGTTAATAAAAGTAACATATCTTCGGAGTCAAGGGTTCCACTCAAAGGAAAGGATTTCTCTAAGATTGACAGTGATTGGATGGATTTGGAAATTCTTTCATCTATTTAATGCAGTTTGCTCTTCCCTAATCCAAATAGAGCCACTGAGTTTTCCTTACATTCAACCAAGCTGTTTCTTTTGTATGAGCACATGAATAAACCATTCTGGCCTTGTCTTGAAAAACCCTGGTAATTGTGACACTGGATGTTAATAACTCACTAGGTTTTAATTTTTAGGCTATGGAAAACTCTAAATTTCATTTTGCTAGCTTTGGCATATTATGCACTACAAAGACATTCAAAATACTTAGTCCTTTTATTCAATAGGTTCAGTCTTCCTGATCTTGCTAATATATCATAAGATTTTACAAAATATCCGTGTTGACATCCCAGGGAAGTAGATGATAAGAACAGGAGCAAGAATATAGGTTTGTGCATAACTCAATATGAATAGCTACTATCTCACATAAAAAGAACTACCTTTGATACTTTCTTCCCAAACAAATTAAGAGTGTGTTTTCTAGAGTGCTGGCTATATGCATGTGCTCTTAAACTTCCTGGACATGGTCCCGGAAAATTCTGCTCACTGCTCTCATATTCAATTGCTTGATCCAGGGGCTCTTTCCATAAATCCAAGATAATGAAGAGAGGGTGTTTTGTCTTGTACTTGTTCACAAATGCTCTTATGAGTGAGCATTTGGCGTTTGTTATGGCTTTGTCTACCCAATTGTGAGTACTCATTTTCTCTCAAAACAAAATTAGACAGATGTTATTTGTATTTATTATTATTGACTTAGGAATTATTTCATACCAGAGAAATGTCTATTATTTCACAAACACTGAAGTGGGAATCTTGCCCTAGTTTATGGCTATTTGTTGAGGCATTTCTGCCCTAAGCAGTCTACAATCCCTGATTTCATTCAGTATCAATATACAAACCATCAGCTGGTGTTACAATGAGCAAGATGACCTATGGTTGTTGGCCTTTGCTGAAGGAATCAGGGATGAAACCAAAATGCCATTTTCAAGGCTGTGGCATCCACTGGTCTGAACACTTGCTTCCTCTTTCAATATGGCAGGTGTTTACAGAGATTTTCCTTCAATCCAGGTTGTGCTCCTCTGTGATATGAGCAGGTTCAGAAAAGACCAAATGCAGGCTGGCAAGTAAGTGGAAAGGATCTGTGTACATGTGTGTGTGTGTATAGGTATGTGTGTGTTAATTATGAGAGAAAATGATCTTCTTAACAGGACTTAGAGGCTAGGTGCTGTGAGTGAGAATGGATACCCCAGACCTCTGAAGGGTCTTATATTCCAACAGAATTTCCTAGTGTACTGTCTTCCTAATGACAGTTCCCCATGTCCTTTTTCTCCTGGATGGTCTTTTCCTAGAATTGTTTTAACTTTCTTGTCATTATGCCAATCGCTGCAGTCCCCCAAAATTTTCTTCCTGACAGTTCTTTAATATCCAGTGTGGGATTTGGATCAGACACAGAGCCTCAGCTTCTGGCAAAATTCCCAGGACTTGGCTCAGTGCCAGTGAACATTAATCTCTCAGACATTCCTGCAGCTTAGGAAGAGGACATTTCTAATACAACAGGCAGTCCCCAAATGGAATTAAAGCCTAAGGAAGATATTTTTGTCCTTTGAATTGAGTGGCTCTCTTGTCACCTGAATGATCAGTCAGTCTTGTGTTTTAGCTAGAAGTAAGGCTACTGGTTAATATCCTACTAACTTACAGAACTCACAAGGAGAAATTGCATGCAAGTCTCTAGCAATTACTCTAGTCTTAAACCTCTCACTTTTGAGGCAACTGATGCCTATATATTGTCAAACAGCTAAGATTTTCCAAGTGACCCTGCATGATTTACACAAGATTGGGATTTTTTTAAAATTTTTGTATTATTTTTTATTTATTTTTGGAGAGAGACACAGAGAGAGACAGAGAATGAGAGGGAGACAGATAGAGATGGGCGTGCCAGCAGTCTCTCAGCTGCTGTGAACGAAATCCAGATGCATCCGCCCCCTTGTGGTCAAGTCCGGCATTGTGCCCTTGCCTCACTTTGCATCTGGCTAAATGTGGAACCTGGAGATTGGAACCACTGGAGATTGGAACCAGTGTTCTTAGGCTTAGGAGGCAGGCGCCTTAACCCCTAAGCCATCTCTCCAGCCCTGGGATGGTTTTTGATACCCAGTACAGGCTGGTGAACAGTTTCATCTGATTTTAATTTTTATGTTTTTAGAGTTTATAACGTTCTAGAGTCCCATGACAGGAAGGCATTGTGTTAAATAACAGTTTTTTTTTTTTCTCCCTGTAAACAATGATCTAGTTTTCTAGTTACTTGTTGTTATCTAGGTATCTAGTTACTTGCTGTTAACAGACTCTCAGAAGATAAAACTGTGGTTATTAACACCCTGTGCGCTTGTATTGTACCTAAAGAGAATGTCTTTCATTTCTAAGATGTTCCATTTGAGCATGATCCCAGGCCATCCAGGTGACTGTATTTCACACAAAATAACCCATGCCACAGTGCTATTGAAGCACAGGTGAACTCATCTGTTTTATTCAGAAATCCAAAGCAGGTATTATACATGAATACTGTTCTTCATGAGAATACAAGAATGGGAATTTTTACTTTAAGAATATATTGCCAAATTCAAACTTGTACCACCATCTTTATGGTGATACACTAGCACATGTGGCAAGAACTACATGCATAATAATAAAGTATATGTCAAGCCGGGCAATCCCAGCACTCGGGAGGCAGAGGTAGGATGATCGCCATGAGTTCGAGGCCAGCCTGAGACTGCGTAGGGATTTCCAGGTCAGCCTGAGCTAGAGAGAGACCCTACCTCAAAAAATCAAACAACAAAAAAAAATTCAACTTTTTAAAATAATTTATTAGGCCAGCCTGAGAAGAAGAAAAAACTAAATGGAGATATATCACATATATGGAATTTCCAGGTCAGCCTGAGCTAAAGAAATGGTTAGGAAGCCAGACCCTCCTTTAATCCTCACTCAGGAGGCAAAAATCAAACAACAAAAACAAAAAGGTCAGCATGGACCAGAGTGAGACCCTCAACTTTTTAAAATAAATTTAATGGATGGCTTATTTATGGTGTTTGCCTAAAAGACAAAGTACTCCAGTTGACTTATATGTGTCTGGAGTTGGTTTGCAACCACATAGTACAAAATAAATAAATTTTTAAAAGAAATAGAAGAAAAAAAATAAATGGAGTCATATATTTATCTAAAACTATACATTCAAAAGTTCAGTTAAAAAAAGAATATATACAAATTGTATTTTATATTTCAAATTCTCAAGTCTGCAAACTACTTTAATAATTGAAGAACTTTCTGAAATAATCCCATTAATTTAAACAATAATACAATGTAAAGATCTTTTTTATAATTTCAAGTTTAGTATTAAAGTCTTTTATAGTAGCTAAGATTTTATTAATACTCCCCAGCATACTTTCCAATGTGATATTACAATTTTATTATGAGAAGTCTTACTGGGATATTTCTGTATGTCCTAAGTTACTATATATGCATATATTTTTTTTTCTCTAACACAGTTATTTAGATATATTCATGGATACCATTTGTGGTCGTTTGATTCATGTATCCTCCATAAACGTAGGTGTTCTGAATGCTAGGTTCCCAGCTGATGGAGATTAGGGAAGCAGTGCTTCCTGGAGACAGTCCTTTAATCCCAGCACTCAATGTCCACCTGATGTTGCAGAGGTGATGGATATTGATAGATATTCCCCCTCCAGTAGATAAACCTCTTTTTTTTTTTTTTTTTTTTTTCCAACAAGATGATTATTTTTTGTTTTGTTTTGTTTTGTTTTGATGATCTTAGGTAGATAGATCTCATTAGATAGATGCCTCCTGAGTGATGGGATAAAGGTGTGCAACACCACTCCTGGGCTAATAAACCTGACTGATTTAAACATAAATCTGTACATACATTCATAGATGTTTATTCATTCTAACCAGACTATGGATCATATTTTCTGACAGAATTTTTTTAATAGATTCACTAATACTTGTGATTTTATTCTGATGATTCTGTTTTACAGACCAGGCAGAGTTATGGAAGATAGGGATATTTTTAGAAGCTTGTACAGATACATACAGGGCAAGTTCCATAATGACAAAGGCAGAGTTATGGAAGAAGGGATGGCCTGAAGCTTCAGATCCAGGGAAGTTCCAAATGACAAAAAACACAGAGAACAAAACACAGAGAGAAAAGTCACAAGCCAAAAGCTACACAGCACAGCACACCTCAGGAACTCCAGCTAGGCACACTTTCCATATCTTCAGATTGAAATCTCAAACCCACCACCACACCCTAAGATCTGCCCAGTGACACTGCCTCCATCCAGGTGGCTGCAGTTGCAAACTAATAAAACACTGAATATATTGGAGGCCATGTATTCAAACTACCACACATGCATACATACATACATACCTTATTTCTTTAGATATTATTGAAGTTTTGGGTATTTAAGTACATTTTATTAATTTACTAGAAATAATTTATCCCTTTTCGTGTTTGATTTCCACCTTTGTTAGGCAAGAGTGAAACAGTCTTTAGTGCATTCCTAATTTATCACCATTAGTCAGGCTATTTTTTTTCTTTAATTTTTAAGTGTTTATAGTCTTTTGGTTTGCATTATTTTAAATATTTTATTTATTTATTTGAGAAACAGGGAGAGAAGGAGGGAGAGAGAGAATGGGTTTTCAGGGCCTCTAGCTACTACAAATGAACTCCTTGTGCATCTGGTTTTATATGGGTCCTGGGGAATTGAACATGGGTCCTTAGGGTATGCAGGCAAGTGCCTTAACTATTGAGCTATTTCTCCAGCCCAAGGCTATGCTTTTTCTAATACTCACTTGGTTGTCTGTGAATTGCAGAGGTATTTACACTGTGGCTAAAGGTAACATGAAATTATTCTTAGCTATATGCAACTTCTAGAAATTTTACTATCTAGTCCTATTAGCTCTTTTTTTCCCTCACCTCAAGTTATTTTCTTACTTGTAGCATTAATCAATATTCAGGTATATATGCAAGAGAAAATCTCTGTTTATGCATTTTTCCCTTTAGTAGTCTGCCCAGTAAATCACACCTAACTTGCCTCTCTTAAATTGTAACTTCTACATAAGTTGAGGAGGACTTCCTAGTCTGTTGATCCCAGCCCTATGTTTTTCTTGTTACTTGGTTGATGTATTGATCACTGTCCTGTGACTCACTTAGTAAATGTCTGAATAATGTTGCTTATGTATTCTTTTCTGTCTATGTGGTTAATTATTCATGGGAAATGAATAAACATGATACTATACAGTTCTTATAAGTGAAAGTACAAACCAGATTAAGTTTAAAAATATACATTGCCATCTAAAAGTTACTGCACCAAAAATGTTAAAAATAGAAATGGAAAAATTTTAAAATAATTGGCAGATGTTAGTTGAAAAATGACTTGTTATTAGTCTACCTACTCAATTTTCTTGCCATCTACTTTGTCTGGACATGGTTTGGTTATCCACATATTGTTACAAATATTTAATTATTTGTGAATTTGACTTTTCAGACTAAAGGAGAATGCAATTCTGCATACAGATTCATTCTTTATGGGTAATTGTCAAAAGTACTATATGGAAATAGTTTTGACCCACAAATAAAAAAGAACAGAAAAAATCCAGTAGTGTATAAAATCCTAAATGTTTCCAAGTATAATCTAGAGAAAATAAAATAAGTACATATTCAGAATTTCTTCCCATTTTAAAGGGTAGTATTGTTATAGTTCATTTGTTTCTCTGCTTCCCATTTGCAAATATATTTTGTCTTCTGATGCAAAATAAAGATCAATGAAGACACCCATTTCATGTTACTTTAATTAAACAAGTGATTATTACTGACTTTTTATAGAAGTTGTTATTGTTTGACCACTGGATACCAGAATTTCTAGTACTGCACTTAAATGTTTGGTTTGACTATTATTCCATTGTTTTATAGCATTAAAATGCATGCAATTGAATAAATACTTCTGTTTGCTGACATGATACATATGTTTTAATGATAAGCACAAAGAAAAGTCTCTTTTCATTATCTTTGTGTAGGTTTATATTTGCACTCTGCCTCATGTATCTATTCCTTACTCGATTTAGATTACTATAATACAATTCATTATGCTAGATAGCTTAAAAAGCACAAATCTTTTTCTTGCACATCAAAAAACTGAGAAGTATAATATCAAAATGCCTCCATATTCACTATCTGCTGATGGTTCACCCTTCTTCAGAGATGGTGTCTTCTCTCTGCATCATCTCACGACAGACAATATAAACGACCTTTCTTGTGCCTCTTTTATAAAGAAAGGTACTGGCTTTCTTCGTGACTCACATTACCAAGACCTCATTACATGTAGTATTAGGTTTTATTATATGAATTTAAAGATACACTATTTAAGTGATTGCAATTTAGTACTACTCTGCTATGTACTATCTTATACATTCTGCTTAAATTTCCAACTATAAAAGCTCACTTTCTTAATTTTGCTAAAATAAGTATTTATTTATAGGTATCAGGTTTTGACCAATTGCAAGGTTAGTATTAAATTGATTGAAAAATGTATTCTTGGGAGCAGTAGAGTTTAAATTCAAATAACCAGAATAGCCATTCATACAAGTTGGTTTCTATTAAATGAAGAATTTTCATTTTAGTTTCTTATGTTTTTATGTATTTGCAAGGACAGAAGAAGGGAGGGAGACACAGAGAAAGAAACCAAGCTAGAGAACAGGAATGAAAGAATGAGAATGGGAACACTAGAGCCTCTGACAACTGCAAATGAACTCCAGATGCATGTGCCACTCTGTGCACCCAGCCTTAAGTGGGTGCTGAGGAATTTAACTCAGGCCTTCAGGCTTCAAACCAGTGCCTCCAACCACTGAGCCAGTTCTCTCTCCCTCTTTTTTTTTTTTTTTTTTTTTTTTTTTGGTTTCTTGGAGAAAGTCAGATCAGAGAGAGAGAGAGAGAGAGAGAGAGAGAGAGAGAGAATGGGCACTCCAGCAGCCTCTTAGCTGCTGTAAATGAACTCTAGACGCGTTTACCCCCTTGTGGAAAAGTGCAGCATTGCACCCTTGCATCACTGCATCTGGGTAAACGTGGGACCTGGAGAATCTAACAGACCTTCTTAAGCTTAGGAGGCAGGCGCCTTAACCCCTAAGCTATCTCTCCAGCCCCACTGAGCCATTTCTGCAGCACAAGTGAAGATTTTAAAGAAATTTAATTATATATTTTAAAGAAAAAAATAAATGGCAGGCTACAATTTAAAATGAGCATGACTTTTAATTACATAAATATATTTAAATAAGAATGGTTTCAAACATAAAGATATTTGCAATTCTTCGTAAATATTATTTATTTATTTATTTATTTATTTATTTATTTATTTGAAAGAAAGAGAGAGAGAGGAGAGAGGCAGAGACAAAGATAGAAAATGAGGGAGAGAGAGAGAGAGGGAGGGAGAGAGAGATAGATTGAGAATGGGCACTACAGGGCTTATAGCCACTGCAAATGAACTCCAGACTCATGCACCACCTTGTATATTTGGCTTAAATGGGTACTGGGAAATGGAATCTGGGTGTTTAGGATTCACAGACAAGTGCCTTAACTGCTAAGCCATCTCTCCAGTCTGGGATTTATAATTCTTAAATGAAATTCTCACATTGGCATTATATTTTCTTACTTGGTAATACTTGGAAAACGATAGATAGATAGATAGATAGATAGATAGATAGATAGATAGATAGACAGATATAGACATGGATATATAGATATGTGTAGATATATATGTGTGTGTCATCTTTCAGAAATAACACAGTTTTATACAAGCCAGATATGAATTAAGAAGGCATAAAACAATAATAATATTAAAGTCAGCTGCCTGAGAAGATTCAGGACATTTGTCCCTATTTTCCTACTGCATGCCATCACAAAGCTTGGGGAACTCTTCCTAAAGAACTCTAAAAATTAAATTTTTTCATAATGTAAATAGTTAATAATAAAATGGATATAGATAAATAGATAACACACAAAATTAGGAGCATCACAGTATTTGTAAGCTAATAAAGTTATTATAATTTTTTTCACTACTTGAAAAATCATAGATTTTAAAAGTTACAATATTAAGTCTTACCAAGAGTGGAAGATATAAAAATTGGTCTTTCTATTGATGACAGGTAGATATATTCTAACTTTTATTTCTCTATCTATATCTCTCTGTATATATTCATATTCATTAACTGATAGGCAACTATTTTGATTGCCTCAAGTTCAGTATATGCTTACTTACCAATTTTATTCTTAGAAAATATGCATAAAACACTTATGTACAAACATATTTTAAAATTAAAGGAGATAAATAGTAACTTTATTTGATAGCTTTTATTGAACATGACTCCTAGGATCAGAACCAAGTGAGTTAAATTTGCATTTACTCTTAGAGAAATTGCACTTATGAAGTAAGCACAAACATTATTTGCATTTAAAGATGAAAGTATTGAGAAAGAAAAAGTTCATTGAGTTCATAGAGGCAAAATGTATTGAAATGAAAATGCAATTTTAGACAATTATATGAGCAGAATGTGGACAAGGAAATGCAAAGAAGGAACAATGTGTATATATTGTTATTATGAACTGAATACACACAAATATATGTATATGTATGTATACACACATACATATTTTTTTTCTTAAGGTGTCTCCCTTTTGGGAAAAAATAAAATGTTTTTAACAAAGTATGTCATATTATTTAATTTATATATTAAATATACATTCTATTTAATTACACACAGTCTGTATTATTTACATCTTATTGTTCTGACCGAATAGGTATAACAGAAGCAACTTGAGGTGGGAAAGACTGATTTTTTTTTTGTAATTATTGAGTTCATCTCTATTTATTTAATTTTTATTAGTTTTCTATATAATGCATAGAGCCATGATGGTACCATTGTTAGCCTTCTCCCTGCCCTCCGCCCTCGGGGATTGTGGGTATTGCATTGTGGGGATAGTCATCAGTTATGGGGGACAGACAATGTCTCTGTGTATAATGACCCTGTCTGGTGACTGGGGAAAGACTGAACTTGACTTGTATTTTCCAAGATTTCAGTCCAGCATAGCATGGAGAGCATGGTGTAGCACAGAGGTGCATGTGACGGTGACCAGGAAGAAGGAAGAGTAGCAAAATCTGCAGAAGCCAGGATGAGATACAATCCCAGGGAAGATGCCCCCCTATAGTTCAGTATTGCTTCAGAATACCATGGCCTGAAATTGTCAGCATACTTTGAATCTGTTGATAAATTGATTAAGATTGGGCATAACACACATAATCTATTTGCTCTAGAAAAACCTTCTCAGACACACCCATTAATCTTCTAGGTGTTTTTACTTCAATTTATTGTGCAATCATTATTGTTTACATTAAATATATATAATATACACATATATCATTCTATTTTCTTATATATAATGTAATATACATAATTCATAATTTACAATATAATATGCAGTGTAATATAATAAATATATATTATATAGTCATATTAGCTATAAATATATTACAATAACTACTAAACATAACTATATACATTTTACATAGTTGTAACTATACTTATTATTAATATTTGTGTCTCTATCAAACTATCATTTAACCTATAGACATCTTATGAATTATATCTATTAATCATATATACATGTAATCTCTATGCATTTATTTATATAGAGAGAATAACCAATAAAATACATAGAAAAAAATATGTGCCTAGTAAAGCACAGAAGCTTATATTGCTAAATATCAATTTATATTTCCTCTCTCATGGTAACAGGAGACTGGGATAAAGTTTACTTTATTATGAGTTAATATGAATAATTCTATATTTTTCAGATTTTCAGACAATGAAAAAAATATAAATATATATATATATATATATATATATATATATATATATATATATATATATCAGGCAAAATAAGTCAACAAAACATACTAACATAAAATATATAAATTTTGTAATAAAATTCTAAATGGAAGATCTGTGTATTTAAAGGTGAATTCTCAGTAAAATATGTTTTGTTTATTTGCACACGTGTGTGTGTGTGTGTGTGTGTGTGTGTGTGTGTGTGTGTGTGGCATCTTGCTCCTGGGTACAAATGCCTGCCTGGTTTTTTGGTTGGACTTGGAAATTGAATCTGCAGGCTTTGGAAGCAAGCACCTTCAATCTGTGAAACATACCCCATCCCTTTACTTTTAAAAGAAAATTATTATAGACTCAAATTGTTATTCAAGCCAGTCATACACCAAAGCATGAAAGTATATAAAATAAACAAGTTAGTTATTGTCATAAACTTAGCAAACATCAATTTTTTAAATAACTTATTCTTAATTTATTTATTTGCAAGCAGAGAGAGAGGGAGAAAGAGAGTTAGAAGAAAGGCAAACAGAGAGAAAATGAGCAACCCAGGGCCTCCAGCCACTACAAATGAACTCCAGATGCATGTGCCCTTTGGGCATCTGGCTTACATGGGTCCTGGAGAATCAAACCAGGATCCTTCAGCTTTGCAGGCAAATGCCTTAACCACTAAGCCATTTCTCCAGCCCCAAATGTCAGTTCCTAAAGGTAAAAATTAAAAGCCCTATAATAAATTCCAGAAAGAAAAAAAAAAAAAAGTAACACATTATCAATAATATCCATTCTTTGATTTTAAATAGTCATGCAGAGCTGGACTGTCATCAGACGATTCTTCAGGGTTTAGTCTTTAACTACATTTGAGCATTTTTCTCATCTTGTTCAAGTTTCCTGGAAACACTTATTCAAAATTGTACAGGAGGAAATGCAGTAATTATTTGACTGTGGATATACTACACCAAGACCCTGCTGCTGAGATCTGATTGCAAACCTGTATGTAGTGGCTGTGGTGTTCTGGGTAAGGACAGGCACAGAAGCTGGAGAGAAGCTGTCACAAGAAAAGGACAAAAAAAAAAATAGTTAACTTATGGTTTTTAATTCAGATGCTGTCCAAGAACTCTCACCCTCAATATTTATGAGTTCACAGTGGAAGTGAGACACAGAAACTCTGCCTGTGGGGGTCACTAGCCCTCCACAGTGTCCACGATGTCCAAGGTGCAAAGCTCTTTCCTACTTCGGGTTCCTTCTCTTCTGTTTTTAAGCTGAATTAACTGGATCTTCAGTAGGGGCATCAGATCTGACTCACTGATTAGAGAACAGCAGATCATGCAGCTTTTTCAAATAAAATAAAATAATAAAATAAGAAGCCCACGATTTCTAACCTAAAAGAACATTAATTGTAAGACAGTCACTTTATGATAGTATTGAATTAGAGCTCTAAGTGAAGGAAAAAAAAATGTACTGGACATGTTAAGAAGTCAAGTAAGACTTTATTCAAGGCTATTACAGTGCAACGGCTATTTAAATAGACAAGGGAGATTAAAGTAAACTACTTTGGAGCAAAAGTCAGGGAACTTTGAACTCACGAAAAAATACTAGAGGACATTAAGCGGAAAGTCAGGTCAGTGTGTGATTAGATCCCCTGCTAACTGACTCTTCTGACATTAGAGACTGTGAATGAAGTTCTTCTTTCCTGATTACATTTCTTTTTTTTTTTCCCAGTCTATTTTTTTTTATTTCTATTATTCTGATTTTACATTCATAGTATTGGTTCCATTATCCTCCTCCCTGTCCTCCCTCTTTCAAAGGGACCCTCATCATGGGGAATGTGGGCCATGCATTGTGGGGGTCATCAAGAGTTCTGGGGGATATGCCCCAGTCTCTGTGCTTAATGCCCCAACTTGTGACACTAACAATCTTTCTGCCCCCTCCTTCGCGAGTTTCTCTGAGCCAAATTGGGGTCATTTTAGTTCTGTTTCAGTGATGAGGTTTTGGGAGCCTCTGTGTCTCTGGATATCTGGCTTAGTTGGAGTTGGATGTTCTCTGTGTTTATCTCCTTCAGCCTTTTTCTGGTGTCGTGATCACCATGAATGCTGTATTCTTGCCCTTCCCCTGCATTGTTCTATGGTTTCAGCTGAGGCCCTGGTGAGGTGTGGTTAGCTGATCCTCCCTTCAGGTTCATTGTCCACCTGAAAAAAGATAAGCAAATTCTCCAACGGAGAGAGAAGTTAGTACTAGATAGAAGGGATGACCAGATATGTTTTGGAGGGAATTTTATATGTGTCAGCTCTCTTCTAGCCCACATTTGGTGGTATCTTGAACTCGGAGACTGAGCTCGTTTTGCGTGCCTGGTTTTGACTTATTTCCCAGTTCCAGCAATGAGTTCCATTCCACTGAGTGGATCTATTAGCCAAATCAAGAGTAGTTGGTTACCCACCATGGCTGTTTGCCACTACTGCACTTGTATGAGCATTATGTCAGGTTGTTACCTGCTGGGTATCTTAGTCTGCAAGATGTTTGGACCAATGTCAGACATTTTCTCCCAGTTGCTAGGGTAGCACCCTCTGGTACCAGACTAGCTAACTGTCTGGGGTCTGACCCTCTTCCAGATTCTGGCCAGGTCTCTCTGTTTGGTCTCACACATGTATGCTGTCTTCGACAGTAGGGTCTTACCATTAAACTTAGTGGGTCACCAAGAACTCTTCTAAGGAATGGCACAGTTCTAGAGAAAACAGTTGGGAAGTGGCTTTAAATGGATCAGTAATTGAGAGAAGAATTACTTCTTAAAGGCAAAAGGGACAAATTTATGATTCTGAGTTTCCTGAAGTAAATTCTCTTAAGAAAAAAAAAAAAAAAAAAGGCCCAGGAGTGGTGGCTCATGCCTTTTATTCCAGCACTCGGGAGCAGAGGTAGGAGGATCACCCTGAGTCCGAGGCCATTCTGAGACTACATAGTGAATTCCAGGTCAGCCTGAACTAGACTGAGACCCTACCTTGGAAAAAGAAAGAAAGAAAGAAAGAAAGAAAGAAAGAAAGAAAGAAAGAAAGAAAGAAAGAAAGAAAGAAAGAAAGAAAGAGAGAAAGAGAGAAAGAGAGAAAGAGAGAAAGAGAGAAAGAGAGAAAGAAAGAAAGAAAGAGAGAAAGAGAGAAAGAGAGAAAGAAAGAAAGAGAGAAAGAGAGAAAGAGAGAAAGAGAGAAAGAGGAGAGGGAAGGAGAAAGGGAGGGAGGAAAGAAAGAAAGAAGGAAAGAAGGAAGGAAGGAAGGAAGGAAGGAAGGAAAGAAAGAAAGAAAGAAAGAAAGAAAGAAAGAAAGAAGCAGGCAAACAGGCAGGCAGGCAAACAAGCAAGCAAAAGGGGAGGGAGGGAGGAAAGGAAAGGGAAGGGGAGGGAAGGGAAGGGAGGGAACGGAAGGGAAGGAAAGAGGGGGCAGGGAAGGGAAGGAGGAAGGAAGGAAGGGAGGAAAGAAAGAGGGAAGAGGGAAGGAGGTAGAAAGGAAGGAAAGGAGAAAGGGATGGAGGGATGAAGAGAGGAATGAATAAAGAAAGAAAGAAAGAAAGAAAGAAAGAAAGAAAGAAAGAAAGAAAGAAAGAAAGATAGATAGGGAGGGAGGAAAGAAAGCAAGAAGGAAAGAAGGAAGGAAGGAGGGAAGGAAGGAAGGGTGGAACCAGTTGCCTACAGCAAGGAAGAGTGACTGACTCATTGAATCCAGCTGAGAAAACTGACTATTTTAGTCACGTGTGGTCCTGGAACACAAAAGATGAAGAAATTCTCTGAACTATTTATAATTCAGAAAAGAGGATCTCAATGTTTGAATATATGTAAATAAGGGGACTTGAGACAAAGTATGAACTATAATATAGGAGACCAGGAGAGGAGAACAAAAGGTAGTGAGTAAGCAGGAAAGGACAAAAAGAAAAGTACTATGAAACCAAAAAGGAAGCTTAATTGGGAAGTGGGGAGCGGCAAGGAAGGAGAGGATCAGGGGAAAGATGGTATAAAGGAAACAAATATATATATATATATATATATATATATATATATATATATATATATATATATATATATATAGAGAGAGAGAGAGAGAGAGAGAGAGAGAGAGAAAGTACCATAATACAACCTAATTCTTTGTATTCTAATAGATTATATCTTTTTTTTTTTAAAAGAAGGAATGTTACTCTAAAGAGAGTATACTGCATAGTGTTATCCTTCTGGTATGATTAATGTATCAGAGATGCTGTGTTCCTTCCCTGGGACATGGTCAGACAGACACTTTGAGCAGCCATTCTTTTCCTCCTACATGTTCAGCTGCATGTCTTGTCTTCTATCAATCACAATAAATGCATGCTAATCAGAATCGGGCAAAGATACTATTCTTACCAAAACTCCATAAATTTGGGGAAACCTTCATTCTGAACTAATATATAGCCGCTTCTCCACCCCCTGGAAACAATCGCCAAAGATCCTTCTCAGATCTGCTCTCCAGCAAGCCACCTGGCATTTCACCTCAAATCCTTCTCTACTCCTCCCTTTAGCAATGGATGTCCTCCCCTGTTGGAATAGTTTCTTTTCTTTTGATCGCCTTTCTGAATAAAGAATAATACAGAATATTTTCTTTTTAAAATATTTATTCATTTATTTGAGAGAGAGAGAGAGAGGCAGATAGAGAGCAGGGGAGAGAGAATTGGGGAGTCAGGGCCTCTAGCCACTGCAAACAAACTCCAGAGGCATGTGCCTCCTTGTGCATCTATCTGGATTACATGGGTACTAGGGAATCGAACACGGGTCCTTAGACTTTGCAGGTTTGCCTTAACAGCTAAGCCATCTCTCCAACCCTAGAATATTTTCTTATTTAACACAATATTTGCACCCATTCCAATCTTTCTTCTTGTGCTGATATCAGTGATCCAGCCGACAAACTATACCACACCTCATCTTTGTTATAATGAATCCATAAAAAAATTGCTTTCACTAAATTTGGACTGATTTCAACACATCATGCAGTATTTAAAGAAGAACATTTGTCTCTAAAAAGAAGAAATGTAATTTTTAAATACAGGAATATGTGCATTGACATATAAGGTATGAGTTGGACTACCAAAGTGGTTTTAATTTGAATGGATGGCTTGGAATATTTTGTGGAATATTTGTTGGGCAGTTGTATTTCTTCATTGGAGAACTATGTGTTCATTCTTCATTGGGGAACTATGTTTTCCTTCTACTAGTTCATTTATTTATTTTTTAATATTTTATTTATTTGTTTGAGAGAGGGAGAGAGGCAGATAGAATGGACATGCCAAGACCTCTAGCCACTGCAAACAAATGTGATGCATGAACCACCCTGTGCATCTGACTGTATGAGGGTACTGTGGAATAGAACCTAGATCCTTTGACTTTGCAGGCAAGTGCCTTAAATTCTAAGCCATCTCTCTAGTCCTAATACATTTATTGATTAGCACTTTTGATACAATAGTGGAAGTGAAGGCAACAGCAGAGAGAGGGCATGGAAGGAGGGGAGTGGGGAAAGACAAGGAAACAAAATAAAAAAAAAAACTTAAAACCAAAAACATCATAAAAAAACTAATTCTTTGTATGCTAACGATTTTTTAAAAGAACCAGTACAGAAAGGATATGAGGTTCTAATCACTAGAAATTCTACTAGTTTTGAATTTAAGTTAGATTGTGAGAAACAATTAGAAAGACATATGGCATGTTGTAAAACATGCTAAGGCAGCCTGAGTACTAAGTGTTGTTTTGTGTGGTTTTGTTGGAAATTTTACAATATCATGCAATTAATACAATTTATTTGCCTCCATAGCTTTTTAAAAATATATTTTATTTATTTATTTGAGAGAGAAAGAGGGAGAGAGATAGACAGAAAGAGAGAATGGGTGCACCAAGGCCTCTAGGCACTGAAAAAGAACTCCAGTCGTGTGCACCCCCTTGTGCATTTGGCTATTGTGGGTCCTGGGGAATCGAACCTGGGTCCCTTGGCCTTGCAGGCAAATGCCATAACTGCTAAGCCATCCCTCCAGCCCCATAGCTTTTTTTTTATTATATTTGATTGGACACTATTACTTAACAATGAAATATTTTTACTAAATAAACTGCCACTCTACAATTTCAATATATTGGGATTAATGCCACTTTGGGATGCAGTCAGAATAGAGGTAAATAACTGTTAGTATTTTAATGTTATTGTCTATTGTCTTTTAAAATTGAATACTGTATAGAATTAGAGAAATTTAAATATGAAACAAATTACTTCCCCATTCTTTCAGCTAAAGCAGGGCTTCTTCATTATTGACCCTGTTTTCCCTAAGAAACTTTTATACAACCCTGGGTATAGAAGTATGTACTAGTATATTTACTAGTAGTAAATCATATAGGAATTTATTTTTAAAAAATATTCTTTATTATACATATAATTTACCCTTAATTAAAGAGGAATGCAAATTTCCATGCTAATGAAATGTATATCCATATTTTTTACATAAATCATGAAATATTGTCTGGTTATTTGATATTGTAGAACATAGAACATTTTCCACATGTTTTTCAGAGTCAAATAAAATTTTTGAATTTAAAATTTTCTTTTTTTCTTTTTTTTTTTTTTTTTTTTTTGGTTTTTTTGAGGTAGGGTCTCACTCTGGTCCAGGCTGACGTGGAATTAACTATGTAGTCTCAGGGTGGCCTCGAACTCACAGCAATCCTCCTACCTCTATCTCCCAAGTGCTGGGATTAAAGGCGTGCACCACCACGCCCGGCTTGAATTTAAAATTTTGAAAGATCAGATTGTCACTTCACATAAATATGTATTGCAAATTGACAAAATATTTTGAGCCATTTCAGAGACAGTGAAAAAAATGAAAAAGTGTTAATACTAAAACAAAGTTTATTTAACAATTTTTTTTATTTGAGAGAGAGAGAGAAGAGAGATACAGAGAGAGAGTGGGAGAGGCAGAGAGAGAATGGGCACACAAGGGCCTTTCCAGCTACTGTAAATAAACTCCAGATGCATGTGCCCCCTTGTGCACATGTGCAACATTGCGCACTTGTGTCACTTGCGTCTGGTTATATGTGTGATCTGGAGATTTGAACAAGCATTCTTAGGCTTTGCAGGCAGGCGTCTTAACCACTAACACATCTCTCCATCCCTATTTAACACTGTTTTGATTGTGAAATTAAAATCTTAAACAAAATGCAATGTTTTCTGTGTGTGTGTGTGTGTGTGTGTGTGTGTGTGTGTTTATGAGTGGACACCTATCACAGCACATATATGTAAGACAAAGGACAGATTTGTGTCATTTTTCTCCTTCTACCTGAGGCAGATTCTCTTGTTCAATGCTCTTTTTATCAGGTAACCTGGCCCCTGAGATTCTTGGCAATCTTTTTGTCACTATTTTTCTGTCATCATAATTGTGGTAGGGTTACACATATTTGTGGCACAGCATTTGGTTATTGGATGTAGATTTTTGTTATCCAAACACTGTTACACATGCTTGCCTGGCAAGCATTTTATCCACTGAGCCATTTTCCTAGCCCTTATGATGCATTTTCTAAAATCAAATATTCTAAAATAATACCATCCAGAGATTTATTAATTTAATACATACACACTGAGGAATGACAATAAGAAAATACTTAGCCTTTGTGTCTGAAATTAAGCTATTATCTTCTATATGCACAGAAACCTTTGTATGTAAAGTAAAAAGTGGCACAATTCATACTGTAAAAATCATTTCAAAGATGAGCCAAGTTGTTTCAGGCAACTTTCCATGGAATGTGATCATGATAGCACGTTCACTGGAAAGTGCAGTTTGTTCAGAACCAAGGCTACAGTGAGGAACTACGTTGCAACCCCGGGCACATGCTTCTATTACTACAGAGTAAGTTGTATACTTTATAAATAGAAACCAAGTCAATATTCTTTATTATGCATCTGACTATCTTCCCCTCAGCATAAGGAGTTTTAAAGGATTTTGTCTGGTTTCATGTATGAGGCCACATGATTCAATAGGTGATTTCTTTGGATTAGTGAGGAGTATAACATTATAAGTATATAGCTTTATTTATCCATTGACCATTTATGGGCATTTAGGTTGTTTCCAGGCTTTGGGTTATTAAAATAAGGTCATATGAACATCCAGGAATAAGTAATTATTCATTCTTCTATTATCGGAGGTACTATGCAGGGATGTGTTGGTTGGTTTGAGCTGTTTAAATAAACTACATCATACTGAGTCATTTATAAACCATAGAAATTCATTACTCACACTTTTGGAGACCTGGCTTTGTGGTGAAATGTTCTCTCAGATTTAACGGATGGTGCATATTACTGGGTACTCACATGGTGGGACAGGAGGGTAAAGACCCAGGCTCATACTCTAAAGCCCAATTGTAAGGGTACATATCCCTGAGTGAGGAGTCTTCGTGCCTAATCAAGGCCTCTCACCCAAGATGTTGGCAGTGAGTAGCTACCTGTGCTGGGCCACTGTATTGCCTGCTTTTTCCACCCCTTGTAGCACCTGCAAGAGTCTCTTCAGCCCCGTTCTTTAATGAACCACTTCCTCCTTAATCTGGATGAGCACCCCAAACAATAGGACCTCCTAATTCTTTCATCTCTGACAACTCAGAAATTATAAATATCCATTTCTTATAAGGCCAACCTTCTCTGAACAGTGAGGGTGTGTGCTTCTAGAAGTCATTTCCATGGTCACAGCAGATCCCATAGGACTCTCAGCCATACAGTACCCACAATTCTGAATTGTCTAAAACTCACATCCAAAGATAGCAGCCAACCTGGAGCATTTCAGCTCACCCTGCTTGCTTCCTTTAGCTATTCCTGTCCCCTCGATAGGATCTCATCAAGAGTATATTTGACTACAGCCTTTGCCCCAACATGTTAGCACAAGAAGAACACATTCTTGAGCTGCAGAGTTCACTCAGTGTACAAGCATGAAGGCCTGAGGGAACCTAAGGCTTCTTGATTTCAAATTTTGAGATCCCATGTGTACCGTTTATCATGGCCGTGGTCACCTTTAACCACAGTCCCATAGAGAAGCAGAGAACTAAGAATCAAAAGAGCCCTCAAATTCCAGAAAAAGGAAAAGAGAAGAGAAGAGAAAAGAGAAGAGAAGAGAAGAGAAGACAAGACAAGACAAGACAAGACAAGACAAGACAAGACAAGACAAGACAAGACAAGACAAGAGATTGTGAGTGAGTCTGAGTGTGATTCAAAACAAGAACAAGTTGAGTGACGGAGTGGAAAATCCTATGTTCCACTTGCTATCGCAGACAAGCATATGGGGCACTTCAAGGTCACACATGTGTGGATACACCATACACACACGTGCATGCACCCATGTAAAACATTTTTTAAAAGATGAGAACATTCTTTATTCTGAGATTGAGATAAAGAGGACAGCTATCACATTTCAGAGTGAACACACTTGGGCAAGGTCAACACAAGACAGAGAAATCCTCCTTCAGGCTTTCAGATGAGGTGCATAAAGGAAGAGACTGTCCTAATCTTCTGGGACATTTTCTGCTCCCGGCCCTGTTTGCTCTAATGTTTCTCTATTCCTAGAAGTGCAGCAACAGTTCCAAATGCTCCCTTATTTGTTGACAGAGAAGGTGAATAGTGCTTTCAAAGAACCAGAGACATGGCTACCAGAGACATGGCTACCTCACTCATTATATATATATATATATATATATATATATATATATATATATATATATATATATATACACACAATATATATATATATACTTGTGTACCAGGCAAAGCAAAGGTTCCCTAGTTGCCCTGACTTGCCCAAGTCTTAAGAAAGCCATGGAATTGAATGCATAGCAGTCTTGGTCAGATAACTGTCTTTCATGTTCTGAGGCAGTGAGTGGCTCACATCTTTCTTCCAAGGGGCTCACGTGACTTTCCAAGGAGTGAAGCTGAAAGTGTTCTAGTGTTGTGTCTTCCTAGTGTGTCTCATCTGAAGGCCTGACTGCCCATATGCTGACCATGTAAGTCAGGAGTGAGAATCTATAGCTTAGCCCCTGTATCTAAGAAAAATGCAAAATGAAGGATCAAATGGCCAGTCCACACTGAAAGAGTTGAAGCTGAGCTGGTAAGGGTAAGCCATGTGGCTGCTCCTTAGACATCCAGCATATTTTATCCATCTGATTTTTTATCCAATGCTAGTACATATTTACTCTTGGGTTAAAGAATTTCCTTAATCCGTGTTTACAAGTGCTTGATATTCACAGGGAGATTTCATGTCCCCTGGTAGATTTTGCTCGCTGCAGCTCATAAAATTTGAGATACTTTAATCCCTTCTCATTAGTCAAACTTTTAGTCACTTAATCTCTCATACTACTTTTTCAGTGAGCTTCTGTTCTTCACTTATCTGTGTCTTTAGGACTGGAATGGTTATAACTGAATATTTTAAAAAGAAGTGAACTCATAGCAGTTAAGATAAGCTGTCATGATTTTTACCTTACATAACTAGATATAAGCAGCACAAACAAAATGTTCTTAAACAATTATTTGTTTTACTACTATGTACTACATAGCAGGTTTTAGAAAACATATTTTATCATATCTATCTCCTATAATTTTATCCATTCATTTATCATTTGGTATCACTTTTATCCTCTAATGCATATCCATGAGATTGACAGATGTATGTTTTCTAAGATAGTTCTTGCTTCTAAAGTTCAGGAATATTTAGTTTTCCTCTTGATAATGTCAATAGCATTGCCATTGACAGATACATAAAATCACAAACGTGAAAGCACAGTGACCACTCCTAAATTTTCCTTTATAACAACTTTGAGGAACATAGTGAGTGGGTTAAAATAATTCTGGTAACATTTCTTTTGTAAAAAATGATTTTTTTTTTTTTTTGGTTTTACTAGGTAAGGTCCCCAACTAGCTTAGGCTGACCTGGAATTCTCTGGATGGATGGCCTTGAATTCATGGCAATCCTCCTACCTCTGCATCTCGAGTGCTGGGATTAAAGACATGTACCACCACACCTGGCAAAATGATCTTTTCTCAGTGCAAATTTATTTTCTATTTAAAAAAAAAAAGTCTAAGATGGGTGTGGTAGTGCATGCCTTTAATCCCAGCACTTGGGAGGCAGAGGTAGGAGGATTGCCATGAGTTCAAGGCCATCCTGAAACTACATAGCGAATTCCAGGTCAGCCTAAGCTAGTTGGGGACCTTACCTAGTAAAACCAAAAAACAAACAAACAAACAAACAAAAAAAGGAATTGGTCTAAAATATGACAAGAGCTGTGTGTGTAATGAAGAAAGAAATCAGGATTTAACTTACAATTTCAGTGCCCAAATTCCATACAAATAATTTTTAAAAAGGAGACAAGGCATTTGTTTTATATGAGATCATTCTCTGAGTTCCTTAATGTTAATTGTGTCATTTGATATCAGATATATCTCAAATGATTTATTTACTTTGATGATGTTATTTGTTTATTTCTCATATACTGTTAAATTAAAACTTAAGAGGACACATACAGGCTTGGCAGTATGTACAAGCAAATAAAGCTTCCATTTGAAATAATAAAGCTCTTTGTAATTAAAATGCACTCTGTAACTATTAGCCATACCCATTATAAATCAACACAAAAACAAAAATGAAAGGGAATATTTTATGAATTCTAAATTTATGTTTCAAAATCACAGCATGACCAATTTAGCAGATCTAAGAAATAAGAAATATTCACAAGAAGAAAGCACTTTCCACTCATGAACAAGAGAGGTAATCTATAGAGAAATTTGGCTTACAATGTACAGCTGAAGAAAGTTCATTTCTATGGAAAATAGTCTGAAATGACTATGGGAAGTTCTAAGTAACAGTTTTTTTTTGGGGGGGGGTGGTTTCGAGGTAAGGTCTCACTCTAGCCCAAGCTGACCTGGAATTCACTTCTCGAACTTAAGGCATTTTAACTGCTATTTGTAGAGCAACGTCACCTTTTAATCTGTTTCTCTTAGAAAAGTATCAACAATGAGTTGTTGGATACTTAAAATATACCTAAATACTCAGAGTTTGCCCACAATATTGAGAGTTTTCCACTGTCAAGTAGTAAAATATTGATTCTAGTGACAATAATAGTAATAATTTCGGATATTGGACCATATTTTTCTCCTAGCTTGAGGTCCTTTGAAAACACACTCATGTTTCTCTATTTACTCAACCATTCCTGTTAGCTGTATGATAATTTCACCAGGCAAATGCTTGAAGGACATTTATTATTTGCTCAAAATATCTCAAAAGTATAATGTAAAATTTCTGTAAAGAATTATGCTCCTAAGTCAAGATTGTGTCCATACATAAACATAGTACATATTTATTTATAATATGAATCAGTTATTTTGGTGAACTCTTGACATTTCTATTTATCTTATTTTTTCTAATCTCCATAGTCAGGACACTTTCCATTTTATCTTATTCTCTGTTCTTTTCTCCTCTCACTTTCCTCTTCTGTACTGCCTGTTCCTTTCCTTCTTTTCCAATCCCCTGTACATTTTCATTTCTGCTTCCCTTCCTCTTTTACTTCTCTTCCTTTATAAATTTTCCCTTTTTTGGGCTGGAGAGATGGCTTAGCAGTTAAACACTTGCCTATGAAGCCTAAGGACCCCAGTTCAAGGCTTGATTCTCCAGGACCCACGTAAGCCAGATGCAAAAGGGGGTGCATGCATCTGGAGTTCGTTTGCAGTGGCTGGAGGCCCTGGCACACCCATTCTCTCTCTCTTGCTCTCTCTCTCTCTCTCTCTCTCTCTCTCTTTACCTGCCTATTTCTGTATCTTTCTCTCTCAAATAAATAAATAAAGTAAAATAAAAAAATTTTTTTAAATGTTTCCCTTTGTTAATCTGTAAATATAGAGTTCTATTCATGCTTCTGTTATTCCATTCATAGATATTGGTCAAGCAAACTATAGTCTCTTAATTTCCATGATGTATGTTTATAAACAAACATCATTGGTGTATTTTTGTGTATGAGCACATATGTTACAGATTGGAACAAAATGGTTGCCATGGTTACTTCTTAATGTTTTAAAATGTACTGTAGTAAAATTTAAGGGAAAAAAAAGAAACTGGATAGTTGTGAATTGACTAAGGGAAACTATTTTACTGATAGTAAAAGGTCTAGCTCAATTGATTGCTTTTGGTGGAAAATAAACTCAAGAATTTACAAATCATTTGAAAACTAATTTAAATGCACTTTTGTTCTCAAAAGGATTTTGATAGAGGATTTCAGTAAATACAACAGAAGCAAGAGATACATATACATAAAAGCAGAATATCAAAATCCTTCGAAATTCTGTTGGTTTTATTGTTTGTTTTCTATATTTGTCAGCATTCTTATCTGCACTGTAGTAAAAGTATATGCATGCACAGATGTGGAAACAGCATAGATCCTAATATTTAAGGAGCAGTTGGCTCATTAAATGTAAAAAAAAAAAAAAACATACAAAATAATTCCATGTTACTCAGCATAGCAATATTTAATTGGGAACTTTTTATCATATTAATTGTTTACATAAAGACCTCTCACATGTGTGGGATATTAAAGTTGTAGTGATTCCAATAATAATGCTAAAAAGACAATTCAGTAATATTTTTGTTATTATTGAAAAAGAACTCTCTAAAAAGAACATTTTTTTTTCTGTGCTTTCATTCTCAGGTTCCTATAATTTTGTGTCTCCTTAATCTCTTAAAGAGAAAATCAGTCAGCCTAAGGAATTTGAATGAGAAAAATGCAGAGTGTTATTCTGTCTTCATAGATAGTTATATTGTAATTAACATAATAACATTCACCTAACAACATAGTATAATTATATACTCAGTTACATCATTAATATAATTCATAATATTAAAAATGTATATATGACTTGCTAACAGTTCCCTTAGAAGGAATTAGAACAGTTTCCTCTGATATCCTGTATTTCCCCATGTTTTACGAACATATATTTCAATTATTCTTCTCATCACAAATTCTTCTTGTACCTTTGGATTTTATTGTCCTAATGTAGATAGTCACTTTTTATTAACTCATTCATTTTTCCTAAAATGAAACAGGTACTAGTGAAAAAAATTACAATTAAAATAAATTAAATTTATGTAATAATTATGGCGCCATTAGGTAATTAATGTGAACGATAGAACATTGGGAGACTATGAGTGAAGTAAAGCCTACTCATTTTCAGGGCATCATATTTATCTTCAATGCTAATGTAAATTCACAGGAGGTTCATTTAAATCACATGCCCACATCACCATTTGCATTACGTTACTTGTTTGATGTGCTAGATAGTATTAGAATGTACAAATGTTTTTCATATGGAAAGTGTGTGTGTGTGTGTGTGTGTGTGTGTGTGTGTTGAAATACTTGATCTCCAACTGACTTTGGAGTTTGTGTAACCATTGGGACTAACGGCTAGATAACAGAAGTGAATTATTAGACATGGGCCGTACATTAGGTTCTGTTTTCTGATCAATGAAGATATGAATGAACCATGTGGAAAGCTCCCACTGTAACAGAAGGAGTCATTCCTGCCTTCATGGCCTCCTAGTCAAAATGGATTAATATACATTAATTAAATTGTTTCTGTCAAAATGATGAGAAAACCCACTCAATTCAATTTCATTTTCTTTTTTTTCTTCCAAGTTTAAATATTTTGAAATATTTTTCTATTTTCTGTTTGCTATATTTTACTTTAGCACTATCTTCTTTTTGTCACGTATATTTTGCTTTGAACCTATTGTTTTTCATTAATATTTCTGAGATTGCTTTGTGTTTTATTTAGCTTCACCTCACTACAACAAAATACCTAAGATCAATAAATTCTAAAGAACAATGAACTGTTTGTCTTACAGATTGGAGAGTTGACTTAGATTGGTTGTCTGTGTGTCTGGTATCTGGTGAGGCAGGATATCATAATATTGAAAGTATATAAAGAAAACATGTTAACATCATGAGCTTGGAATAACAGAGAGGAGCAGAACAATTATATCAGTTACTTTTGTATCACTGTTCCAAAAATACCTGACAGAAACAATCAAGGGAAATAGAGTTTATTTTTTGTCCATGGTTTCAGATGACTTCAGTCCCCTATGGTGGAGAAGGAATGGCAGTGTAGCTCTAATCATGGCATCAGGTGTTTGTGTGAAAATATTTTTGCATCACCACAGACCAGGAAGCTGAGTTCAAGTGCCATGTATAACAATCTTCAAAGGCTTACTAATGTCCTACTTCTGTCAGCTATAGTCTACCTATTAAAGGTTCCACAGCTTCCCCACATAACATCAGCAGATAGGGAATAAGCATTCAGAACACGAGAACCTGGAAGACATTTTAAACTGAAACCAGAACACAAGAGTAATTCATTCTACTTTAAGGGAATGTTCTTAAAGATATAAATACTCTATACTGCATTTTACCTCTCTAAAATACACAACTTTTTCCATCCTCACTAAGGAGACTAAACTTCTCTTGGGGTACACTCATTCATGTCACAGAACTGTGCTATTTCTTCAATAGATTTTCCATTTTGGTAACTCAACTTTAATACTTGATTGATCTTCCTGAAAAATTCTAATTTAGATATTCTAAATTTTATTTATGGAAGAAATGCTATATATTAAATTTATACTGTATTTAACTATAGGAGTTCTACAAAATGACTTTATATTGTACTTGTTGCAGATAATATTTTAATTCTTTTTTATAATATGATACCATGATATGCTGGGATTCATAAAAGCAATTAAGTAAAAAAAATAAATTGGAATCCAATGTCTAAAATAAAGTGATTAGCCCTTGTACCAACATAAGATTGTTCCAAAGTCCCAAGTCTCATGAGATTTAAGATTGTCTCTTAGCTGTGAGTTCTGTAAATTCAAAACAAGTTATATACTTTTGACATATAAAGGCACAGAGTAAATATTTCCAACTGGTATAAGGCTTAACAAGGAGAGGCTCAAGATGGAAGTTTTTTTCTGTCTATTCAGACCAGCTCGAAAGGCAGAATTGGAAAATATGGAGACTGTCAGTCACTGGATATGATATCAGACATGAACTTCAGATGTGTGATGTATGCTTGATGGTTATTGACTTTGCATTGATCCATTTTCTCCTTGTTAGGCCATATAGCAGTCGGAAATATTTACTCTGTGCCTTTTTTATCAAATACAGCTAAGAGACAATCTTAAATCTCATGAGACTTGAGGCTTTGGAACGATCTTAAGTTGGTAAAGACTATGGGGACCTTTGAAATTGAACTGAATACAATTTACAATGTGAGATGGTTAGGAATCTATCGGGGACCTGGAATGGAATGTGGTAATTTGAATGTCCACCAATAGATTCAGGAGTTTAGTAAAACTGTTGGAGGTGGTGTCACTGTGGGCAGATCCTGGGGTCCAGCCCTAAGGTGTAATTCTGAATTCTAGCCTAAGGTACTCAGAATGCCTGAGCTCTGCCTGGGCTTCCTGCAGTGTACTTGTTTATGGTGCTGATGGTGGTGTTTCTCTCTGCATGGAACTATGAAATGGGGCAAGCTTCTTCTGCCATTATGGAACTTCCCCTGGATCTGTAAGCTCAATAAATCCCTTCCCCCCATGAACCGTGCCTGGTTGTGCCAGCATCATGAAGCTGACTATGACACCTTACAACCATAATAATTTTTAATAATAATTTTATACTAAACAACAGTAGTCTATGATTTATAATTCTGTGTAATCAATCTCCAACTTAAAAGTAACATAATTGTATAACACGTAACACATATACATAAATGAATGGTGCTAGATATATAGGTCTTAGGCTGCCTATATCCTTTACAAAACCTACCTGAAATGTATGAGTTTGAAGGGTTGAAGAAGATAAACAGGAAAATAGGTGGGGCAAGACTTGAGGGACTGTGATAACTTATTACTTTGCTGACACTTGTTTGCAGTAACGAATATGTTTCAGATATGTTTCCAGGTTGCTTGGTTATACTGCATGAAGAAATGAAAATAATGTTTATGTTTGGTTTTCTCACCTCTGTCTCTTCCCTTTGGTTAGCTTCTCAGGCATATTGAAAGTCTTCCCCTGCACTTACCATATGTAATGCTCAAAACTTACACCCAAGATCAGGACACTGATTTCCATGTCTTACTGGATGGTACTTTAGCCAACAAGAAAAGTGGAAAATAAAGAGAATAAAGCAATCCAGAGAGACTAAGAAACTCATGATTGGTGTCTCCATTATCTGTGATGATTAATATTCATTCTAATTTAAGTGTCATGATTAGCTTGTAGGATAGGTAATGAATGTTTCCCAAATTTAAAAATGTGTAGTGGATTTTACATGATACCACTCAATACTGTAGGCATAATTCCAATGTAACATTTCTGCTTACAGTCCCACAGTTATAGTTTGTATACAATTTGTTCTCTTGAGTCCAGTATTAAGGCTAGTGCTCATTAAACAAATCTAATTGCACCTTCAGTTAATGCTACATAGACATTAAACAGCATGTCTTAACTGGGTATTTGCTTGGTTCATCTTACCTTGAATGGTCAAGTAACATTTTAGCAAAATATTGCCCTGTGGAACTTAAACACATAATAGATAGGAAAGTCATACAGTTTAATTTGGTATTTGATAGTTACAGTTATAGTACACATTTTACAAGGAGACCTATTTAATTGTCTAGGAAAGTAACGATCTAAATAGTTCCTGGGGCACAATACTTTGCTGCCTAATAAAAATTACTATTTATTTCAGAATGGGAACATAAGGCAATACGCAACATCAAGCAAGGCATTTTTACACTTCATTGTCATAAACAGCTTCTCCAAGATTTGTCCTCAAGTGGAAGCACATGGTATACTCCATGGCTGAATAATGGTTCAATAGTACCTGAAAGCAAATGTATTGTGATGTACATGAGACAGCAGACATTTACAAGTATTTCTACTGTTCAAACATCCTTTCCTTCAATGCGTTTCTTTAAGAACTTGGCCTATATAAGTGGCACACACAGCATAAGAGTTTCCATCTCACAACAGTCTAATGATTTCATTTTTACTATTACATCAAACATGGTATTTCTCTGATGTAAATTAAATTCCAATCTTTCATAAATTAGAATGCTGTGAATTGAAAGGAGACAACAGCTTAATAATGGGTATTGTTCATAGAAACAAGCTAATGTTTGTAATATTCATAATTAAATTAAGGTACATTTATAGAGCTTTAAATGTATTTTAGTTATCAATATCAGCAAGAAGGCATGAGTAATCAAAATGCTGAATGAAAAGACATGATATATAATTACAAATATATTCAGTGAAGCTTATTACATTCCCAGTGATTTCATAGGTTCTGGTTCTTAATCCTTGAATCATTCAACAATTTGCTGTTAAAAGTTGAAAAGGTTCTGACATACATTTTAGATTAGCCATACATTATCTGTGTGTGGGGTGGTGGTGCATTTATCAAGATCAGAGTGTCTGGGAGATGAAACGGGAAAGGAAGAGGCCTTACATCTGAAGCTTTATCTTCTTTAGCTTTCACATTGATGGCAATCCAGTAGAATGATTCTGTTAATAATTATTCATTTAAACAGGATGTTTCAACATAAACTTCATCCTATTTCTTGAAATAAGGTGATTTAATGAATTAAAATTTTCTCCCAGTCAGCTAAATTGGATTTTTTTCTTCTTCTTCGAGTCAATGCATTATAAGAAGAGGCTTTTTGTGCTTACTGTGACATTCTTATATCATGCTATGTTGCTAAGTGCCAGGTAAGATTTAAGAATTATAACCGCCTATTCAGCACTTAAAGAACCAAAACAATGAAACAAACAAAGGCTCTAAAAAAGGCCAAGTAGCAGCTACAAAATAAGAGTAAAGTGGACCTTGATGTTCAGATGATATAGCTACCTAGTTTTTCATGTTATGGTGACACTTTTAATCTATTTTCTGAAAACACTTTTAAGAAGTTCAAACCTTTATAGATATTGCTCCCAAAATATTGTCTTGAGAAATTACTTTATTCTGATGGCCTAAATTATGGGTTTTAAGATCTGTTATGTCTCCTTTAGGATTCAAAGAGCAAGATAATGTTTGTCTGTTTGTCTTTTCCCCTGATATCTAATGTGAGGCTTTCTGAATCAAATCATAAGCATCACATTGTTTCCTGCAATCTCAGGCTTCAGTGATTAAAATAATAATAATAATAAATTAAATATTATAATAACAGAAAATATGGTAAATATAGGTTTGAGTATTTATCTGTTTAATTCTCAATAAATATATCCAATTATTTAATTATACACTGCTAACTTTTTCACTTAATGTAGAATAAACATTCATACAGAATAATTCATGGAAAAAATAAAGACAACAGACAAAATTCCAGGGAAGACAGAATTATAAATCTTTAAAAAAATAGGATGAAACAAATACATATGTGGATGAAGCAAATATAATTTTTGTGATTTTTTAAAGTGTCATTTGAATAACATTCCAAATATTGACAAAAAAAAAAACAATATCTCATTCCTGTAGTGAAGACTCGAGCACTACCTTGAATAAGCTTGTAGAGAAAGTGGGCATCTTTGTCTCACTCCAGACTTTAAAGTAAATGTGCTGTTTTCCTTCCAACTTAGTATGATGTTGGGCACAGTTGTGCAATATGTGGCCTTATCAGGTCAAGGTAGGATTTTTTTATCCCTACTTTCTTCAGGGCTTTTATCATGAAGGAGTGCTGAAAGGGGTGAAGCATGTTTTCTACATGTGATGCAGAAAGCATCACATGTAGCTTCAGACCACATGTATTTATGTGCTGTATTGCATTGCTTCTTTGCTTGCTACTTGTTGTTGAGAGGGAATCATAGTACCGCTCTGGTCTTGAGCTCTATACAAACGTGGGAATGGCCTCGAATTGTATCTCTACCTCCCAACTACTAGTACCCTAAACCCATCATTTATTACACTTATAGATGTGTATGTTGAATGAGACTTTCATCCCTGGATGCATTTTTAATAAATAAATAAATAAATAAAAATAGATAATAAATAATAAATAAAAATAGATTTCCATTAGAATATTATTAAATTAATTCAACTAAAATACACATATGCAAATATCTATGCAATCCAAACACGGTCCTGGAGATTGGGATATGATGCAGAAAGTGAGAGTTCATTTGAAAGGAATCAAATAAATTTCAAAATTTCATGTTAGTTTGAACTCTTCAAAGTTTTTTTCTCTCTTTAAATTGTCAACAAAATTATCCATATTTTGCATATTATCAGACATATTTATTTTACTGATGTCAACTTAGAATTAACTGGAATAGTATAATTAAACATGGTTTAGAAACACAAATTAATGTTACATTAATCTACACAAGAACTCGGGCTGGAAACATGGCCTAGCAGCTAAAGGCCTGCCTGCTAAGCCTAAGAATGCCGGTTCCAATCTCCAGGTCCCACGTTTAGCCAGTTGCATAGTGATGCAAGGGTGCAATACCTCACTTGCCCACAAGGGGGCGCAAGTGTCTGGAGTTCGTTCACAGCAGCTGAGAGGCCACTGATGCGCCCATTCTCTCTCTCTCTCTCAAAAAAAAAAAAAAATCTCTAAAAAGCAAAGTAGAAAACTGGAGGTCATGATTTGAGTCATGAAACCTCTATACCTGTAAATATTCATGCACAAACATAAAAATAAATGTTGATACCTTCAAGTAACCTTAAGAATTAAAGGTTGAAACTAACCTGTGAATTTGGAAGCCATCAGAAATGGTTGTATCCAATAAAAGCCTCATAAATGAAAGCTGTAGTGACCAGAAACTGATTTTCATGCTAATCCTTTGTGGTGGTTTGATTCAGGCATTTCCTATGGTAGCAGTTTAGGAATTGGAACCTCCTGAAGTGAGGTATTGTTGGGGGTGGGCTTATTTGTGTTATAGTCAGTCAGCTTTCCCTGGCCCATTTTTGGCATACTCTCCTGATGCTCTTATCCATAAGATGTTGGCCAGGAGGTGATGTTCACTCTCTGCACTCTCTGCTCATGCCATCATTTTCTCTTGCCATCATGGAGCTTCCCCTTGAGACTATAAGTCAAAACAAACCCTTTCCTCACACAAGCTGCTCTTGACCAGTTCTTTTCCGCCAGTAACACAAAGGTGACTGCAACATCCTCCAACAGCTTAGTGTATATTTCAACAGTATCTTTTCATGAATATCAGGATATAAGCCTATCAGTGGCTTAGTAGTTGCCTCAATGCAATGACTGTTTACAGAAAATTGAGAGTAGTCAATAAAAAACAAACAAAAGGAAAACCTGTTTGCTATAGTCAACAGAGACAAAAAACATAAAAATGGACTTTGTCACTATCATATTTAAATGCAATTAAAATATATCAATGTGGTTAATATTACCTTGGGGAAAGAGTTTAGAAAGTAAAGACAAAATATTTGGAAGGAACTCTGACATAAGAAGTTCCCAGATACGTGGAAACAGACAATTTTCTTCATAAAAAATCAAGTCTTTTGGTGTGAAGATTTTATTTATTTATTTATTTATTTATTTATTTATTTATTTATTTATTTATTTGAGAGAAAAAGAAAGATAATGGGCGCACTAGAGCCTCCAGACGCTGCAAATGAACTCTAGAAGCATCTGCCACCTTGTGCCTCTGGCTTAAGTGGGTCCTAAGGAATTTAACCAAGGACCTTTGGCTTTGCAAGCAAATGCTTTAACTGCTAAGCCATCTCTCCAGCCCTGGTGTGAAGTTTGCATTGTCTATCTTTCCCATGACTGGGCTAATCACAGACTGACTCTGAAATAAGATGTTTATAAACTAAGCTAGAATATTTATGTTAAAGAAGAAATAGTCAAATTACAAAATAAACTTCTGTCAGGTGGGAACACTACATAAATAATTTAGATATGGGTTTACCTGTAAGTATCAGTAAAAAAAAAAAAAAAAATGTGTGGACATAAATGACCAAAAGGAAAGTCTAGAACAGTTCTGGGGAGATGGCATAATGGTTAAGGTGCTTGCTGGCAAAGCCAAATAACCCAGGTTTGAGTTGCCAGTACCCACATAAAGCCAGAAGCACAAGGTGGTACATGCGTATTGAGTTCATTTGCAGTGGCTAAGAGGCCCTGGTGATCCCATTCTCTTTCTATCAGCCTCTCTTTTCCTATCCATCACTGAAATAAATAAAATATTAAAAACGAACAAATAAAATTCTACAATAATTAATCCTATAGCCCTAGGGTTAGCTTTAATAAAATGAGTACAGAAACTCAATTTACAACTCATCCTTATCCAGAACCTGAACTCATCATGATGTTTCATGGGAAATCGGTCACTAGAAACAAAACAAAAGAAGAAGGAGGGAGAAGAGGAAGAGGAGGAGGAGAACAGAAGGAAATAGAATATAAATGATCCCAGTGCCTATGTACGAAAGCTCCTGGAACCATTGCAGATCAACTCTGCCTATGCTGCTGTCATCACCTGGCTGTCATCAGAGAGGCCCTCCACAATGCACAGAGGGACAGATCTACAATCTTTGTTAAATTGACCATGTGTCTCACTAAAAATTCTTTCTTTAGAAGGATGAATGAATTGGTACTTATATAACTAGTGGTTTCTGCTAGATTTATACTAGCGATTACTAAAGCAGCTAATGCTAATGTTCAAAATATCAAATAGAGTACAAAAAGAAATTTGACAGCTATTAAATAAACTAATAAGAGTAAATTTCATGTTTATAAAGACCTGTGATTTGAGATTATCTTAAAGATATGGGAATTTTTCACATCAGTATTTAGTGTGGTGAAGCTAGGGGACAATGGTCCTGGCTAATGTGTGTGTAGTCTAGCCTATATAATTTTATTGGACCTCCATGTTCTGACTTCTTGTGTGACATGTGATCAGAATTTTCCTCCTTTGTATGAGTAGGTAATTGTGATGCCCTCCTTCCTGAGAAGACTCACTAAAGCCAGTACCAGGACCATGACCTAGAGTTTACAACACTGAAAGTTAAATAAGCTCTTGTCTACAAAGTACCCAGATGAGAATATTTACTTCTAGTAATATAAACCTTACTAGTATGGATATAATATGGAATTAAAGAAAACTAATTGTAATATGTATGACAAGGCAATAAGAAAATAAAGGAAAACATGAGGGAAGGGTCGCAAGAAAAGAAAGACCTTGTGTGAGTTTAAAGAGTATATTTATATACAAATGATGCTGGAGATAATACACACACTGTATTAGAAGCCATGTCTGCAATGGTACCAACTAACTGCTCTTTTTGGCCACTCCAGGATTTGACAGTCTTCTCACACATCAAACTATATTTGTAACCATCCTGTAAATGGCTGGAAAGAAGAAACTCTGAGCAAAATTGTACAGTGTTCAAGACAAAGTATATGTCTCTTTCAAACTTGATAGGTTTATTTCTTTATGTCCTCTAAATGTTTTAGTTTATTTTTAAAGGTTATCCCTTGTCTTTGAG
This sequence comes from Orientallactaga sibirica, assembly GCA_036365145.1. Classification (NCBI taxonomy): domain Eukaryota; kingdom Metazoa; phylum Chordata; class Mammalia; order Rodentia; family Dipodidae; genus Orientallactaga; species Orientallactaga sibirica. Next base: position 81,296,619 of record JAEOAD010000003.1, on the reverse strand, counting down.
AGTATTTAAATTCATTGAGTTTTAAAAGTTCCTTCTTAGACATCACCAGTAGAATTTTAATTGTCTAAGGTTATTGGAGAAATATTCTACTTTAACTCAAAGGAATCAAAACCAGTTTGACAAAATTCTCCTGGGTGGGGGGTGGTAAAAAAAAGTAAGGCTTTCCAACCATATCACTATTAATTCCATAGCTAATTATAAAATTTATGTGAACTGTCTAAGTTGGGTTAAAATAAAGATATAAATAGATAAGGTCTGTTAACTAATGGGTTGTTTTGCAATATTCTTGCTTAGGATAGATAAGATATAAAATAATCTCCCAGAAGAAATTAAAGTCTGAAAATAATAATTTACTATAAGCTGTGTTCTGTAATGTTTTAGTATTTATCATTACTTCTCTTGTGTAATTTGAACTTAATTAAGGATAATTACTTCACACTTCTCCCTGGTTAATTTTACTTATTACTCTTTTATCTTCCTGTGATATTTTCAAGTTCTTCCTACAGAAGGTCAATTTTCTCACAAACATTTATTTATGAAAAGAGAAAAGGGTGTCACTAGCATAAGAAACAAAATATTATGTTTACTTTCTTTCCTAAATGCAAGGAAAAATAAAAAGAATAGAACTATTTCAAATTACTAAGTGTCTCAACCTTAATTTTGTTATTAAATAATACTAATATGCCCTTTCTTCTTCATTCAGTCATGTAAGAACTCTTAATCTGAAATGGGTTGTAAAAATTACTAATCTGTTTGAAAAATCACTAGTACTGTTTGTTCAGACAAAATAGAGGAAAGAGATTTATAAACTGCTGGATTGATTCTGCTACTACCCACAATATTGTAAAACATGGGACCTAGTCTAGCATTGTGTAGTGGCAATTTTTTTTAATCGTCATTTTATATGACACTACCTGTATTCTCACATTCTCTCAATATTATTTCCAATCTACTGTTAATTAAAATTATAGATATATAAGTTTAACCTTTTTTTCTTATACCTTGAATATTTGTACTTTTCTACTTTGTTTTGTATCTCTTATTCTATGCTTCATTTTGCTAATTTTTCCTTCTGTTACTTTAACAAAAATATTTTAAGATATCATTTGGTTCTGTTTCTTGGATACACTATTCTTTGAAACAATGCAAGGAGACAAACCATATTTTTCCTGAATTCTTTTAAGTTTCATTCTGTTAAGTCAGATAAACTGGGGGTAAAATATTTGCTCTTATACTTTTCCGATTTGGTGGCTGCTTTTCATACCTACTCTTCATGGAATTAGCTGTCTTCGTGATTGTTTTAATGTCATTTTAAATGCACATTTCTTTATTGGTGAGTCTTTTCTATGCACTTAATTCTGTGGAGAGAAACAGGTAGGAGTATGTCAATTTTATTAATTTCTTGAAGCATTCCTCTCATTCTTTGTGGATAATACTGGCTGGAAAGCTCATTCATCCTACAGTTTTCCATTTAATAACTATAGTGAGTGCCAGAGGGCTCAATCCTTTTTCAATTAAGTTTAGGTTTATACATCCTTGGAAACAGTTCTACTATAGCAACAATGTATTTCTGTAAGTAATTCACCTGTGATTTCCCTGATTTTTCTTTTATAAAAAATCTGAACTTTGTCCTACCTTACTGAAAGTCATTTCTGACACCTCTGACACTTCCAAGACAATATGCTTATTATTCCTGCTCTCTGATCTCTATGTCATTGCTGAAATGTTTTCTGGGATTCAGGGCTTATGAAGGTGATGTTGGCTTATCTGGAAGTTTATTCTGAGATCCTATATTTATTTCTAAAGAAAAATAGAGTTTATATGATAATGTAAATACATTTTCCAATCTGTTATGATAGCTTTATTACTGTATACCCATGTCTTATTGTCAGCTTCTGTTTTTTATGCCATCATCAAGTTTGACATGTATTTAGTTTTATCATTGAAAACAAATGCTCAGCAAGATTTCTTCAAGAACCAAGGCTTATACTTTCTTTCAAGGTAAGAATGAGCTATTAATCAATATCATCCACAGAGTCTCAATCAGAAATGATCACAAACAGCTAAGTGTACTGCCAAGCAGGCCAAAATCCTTCCCCATTTCTTAAATACACAAAGAACTTATTGGTCTCCTGTCATATTGTTGTATAGCAGATTCCTTCAAATGGAAAAGAGAAAGGAGGCTCTGATGGAGAAAGTCAAGTCTGGAAGACTTAAAGGTCACACAATTACTCTCCGAGGATATGTTAATTAGAAACTGCAATGTTCCTTCCTGGGACGGGCAGGAAGAATTGCCAGTGAGTCAGGAAGTCAACAAGACTGAAAAACAGTTACAAGACTGCCCTAAGGCTACATCAATGGGAAACAACTTCTTGGGATGGGGACCTCTCCAATTGAGCTGCCTGCAAATGGTGCAGTGTACTCAGAAATCAGCTCAGCTGGCTTCTGAGAATGCAGATTCATGAGTAGTCACCTATGTGGTGAGCTTTCTTGTGATGTAGCTGTCTTTGCATCTCAGCTATGGTTATCCTACAGGATGGGATGAGACTTCTCAAATTTGGTTGCCTTTGAATCATCAATTGCTCCTCTAAGCAACACCTTACTCTGCTCTGTACATAATCCCAATTAATTCATTTGTTCACCAAAACCAGTTTTGGTGATTTGGTAATTATCCTTTGGTCTGTCCTCTATGTCCTATCTTGGGTGAAGACAAGCATTGGTGTCACCACAGTGGAAGAGGTTTCCTGATAATACATGCTAAAATTCATTTACTTAATATCTTTAGCATTTTATACCCTGTTTCCATGATTCACCTTTCCTGTTTTTTAACCATTCTCTATATTGGAGAGCTCTAACTTACTGTGTTATTAGTTATTAAGATGTTCTGATTCTAACTAAATATCCTTCCTTGAGTCTGAAAGGTTAATAGCCTTCCCTGAAAACTAAAGGTAATTAAAGAGTTAATAGCTATCCCTAAAGCTTGCAGGCAATAAAGAAGTTTGGCGCCCTTCCCTGATTAATGTACTCCCCTTAGCCTACATGGCCTCGAAGGATGAGAGAGCATCTGAGTCTCCTCCTTTAGACATTACTGGATGAAGAAGCCTATTCTGAACAAGGACACAAATAGCTACAATTTTCTTATAAACTGCACCTGGTCCAGTCTGTTTGTCTTAGGATTCTCCTTATAAACCTAACCTGGCCCAGTGCTTCAGCCTTCATACCATGGGAAAGCGGAGGATCCTTGCTGTTTTTCTCATTAATCAGTCTTTTCTGTAGAAATCAAATCTGGTGTTCCCTTTTGCTTTTCTTTTAAACTTTCCTTACATTTTGGTGTTGTGTCTCAGATACCCCTCCGGTGCTTTTGGGTTGCATTCCTACCTCTTCTTCTCTCTTCCTCCCTGCCAATGCTTCACTTTTTCAGCAATAGAAAAACTCACTGTGCTCACTACTCTGAACTAAAAAGACACCTGTGACATGAAATGTTCAGTCTTTCCAGCTTGATACATGGGGACTTCTTCCTTTTCTTCTTTTCACCTTCTCCCATCCGACTTTTGAACTCCAGACTAGTAGCCTCTTGCTATGTGATCTGCTGCAGCCACACCCTCATCAAACTACAACTTCGGGACAAGGTATTCAATCTAGGTCTGTGGCAGAGATCCCCCATCACAGGCCTTAGAAACTCCTGAAATTTCTCACTTTTCAGTCCGTGGACAATCAGAGACTCTGGGAGCCTCTCATGTGTCATTCTACTGGACACCCCAAGCCTTATGAGTATGAGGATGCTCCCTCCTAAACCTTGGGTTTCATTTGCCCTCCCTAAGCCTGGGAGAAGTCCCTGGTGGCAGGATTGGCCTCTCTGGCCCTTGTCCTCCAAAACAGGCTCTAATTATCTGTTCCATAAGACACTCCATCAGCATGTCTCAAGGCTAAATTAAAAGGAGATGAAGGGCTGGAGAAATAGCTTAGCTGTTAAGGCACCTGCCTGCTAACCCTAAGAACCCTGTTCCAATCTCCAGGTCTCACGTTTGCCAGATGCAAAGTGAGGCGTAATGCCTCACTTGACCACAAGGGGGCGCACACATCTGGATTTCGCTCACAGCACCTGAGAGACTGCTGGCGCGCCCATCTCTATCTGTCTCCCTCTACCTCTCTGTCTGTCTCTCTCTGTGTCTCTCTCCAAAAATAAATAAAATAATATTTTTTTTTTAAAAAAAAAGGAGCTTGAATTTCCTGAGCTCCTGCCAGCCAAATTATTCTCTCTGTGTTCAAATTTGGCCATAATACCCCATGATAATGGCCACCACTGACCTGAATTGGGTACTTTTAATTTTTATATTATTATTGATCTTGATAGCTTTCCCAGAAGACATGGCAAGTGGTCCAAGTTTCCTTACCTTCAGGGCTTCTTTGCCCTCCATTCATGTCCTTCCCTTTTACTTCTTCTTCTACCTACCAAATTCTCCTCTGTCACCAAAACCCTCTAAAATCCTGTCCCTTTTAAAACTCTCCCTCTCACAGAGAGTTCTACAATCTGGCTATGACTTTCTTGGGTCTATCCCTCTCACTTCAAATTCAAGCCATCTGACTAAATCAAATACATAATCTACCCTCTTAAAGAAACTCCTGTTTTTACTGGGCCTCTTTAACTTTTTCTACATATGGATATCTAATTGTTTTCTCCCTAGCTAAAAGTCAAAATCACTAAACAACTCCTAGGATTTTTCCTTTCTTTTCCTTTCCTTCCTTCTTTTCATTATAAGCCACCAAAGGAAAAAAAAAAATCAACTTAAAATTCAAACCTCTAGCTGTTGCCCTGTTAATATTATGTCTGCCCCGGCCAGCGGGGCTTCAACGGGAGCACGGACCCTAGAGAACCTGAAATGAAAGGGACAAGAGACACAAGGAACCAACAACAAGACAGGAGTCTGATCAAGCTGCAAATTTTATTTTTCTCAGGGTGCCTTTTATACAGCAGAACAGGGAAGTTTGTCAGCAGTTTAGGTATTGCTACAGTTCTGTTTCAACAGGATAAGGTCCCAGCCCCAAGGTCACAAGATGTTTCAACAGGATAAGGTCCCAGCCTCAAGGTCACAAGTGTTTCAACAGGATAAGGCCCCAGCCTCAAAACCACAAGATAACGACTTTCTCATTCTCTGTGGGTTACATTGTTCTTTCTCTGTGCATTGGTTAACAAACAACTGCAGACCATGTGACTTTCCAGAACAGACAACTTATCACAAAATGGAGTCATTACTCAAGATGGAGGCACTTTTGGTTACCTAGTGCCCAATAGTTCCCTTAGCAGTTAAAGCACTTGCCTGCAAAGCTAAAGGAACCAGGTTTGACTCCCCAGTACCCATATAAATCAGATGCACAAAGAGGCGCACATGTCTGGAGTTCATTTGCAGTGGCTGGAGGCCCTGATGTACCCATCCTCCCTCTCTATCTCCCTCTCTCTCTCAGATAATTAAATAAATAAAATATTTTTTTAAAGTTTTCATTCTTCATATTTTTTTTCTTATCTTAAATTGTTCATAGAGTTCAGACTTTACTCTTTGTAATAAGTTGATAAATTTATTTATATTGTCATGTTTCAAATCAACATTAAAATGAGCTATACCTATATTTCTTACTGTTAAACTCTGACTACAAAAAAAATCACTAAATATTTAACAAAATCAAGATTCATTTTAATGAGTTTTTGTTTATTTATTTAAATATTACCTAAATGTAACATGAAAAGCAAAAATATAATATTAATATAACTGACATTTAAAATGTTAAAAAAAAAAAGAGGGGAATCTAGGAGGACTGTTGACCCAGTGCTGACCCAGGGAAATGGGAAGACTGATAATCAGAATCCAGACCCCAAAAAAAAAAAAAAATACAAGCAGAAGTTAGAAAAAAATTAAATAGTCATATTAAAAATCTTATGGAAAGAAAAAATTGTTGGTACTTATGAGATGAACTGACTAAGGAAGATAAATTGAAAAAAAAAACTTTAAATGTTGTCAAATGCTTGATTAAAAAGATAAAAAGATTGTTACAGTTTGGTTGCATAGATTGTAAGGTAAAAGTATGTAGATGAAGTTATGAGTAAGCTTAAACAGAAGGTTAAAGACAAAGTTGACTAAGTGTTAATGTACTTGATTACAGATTACAGATGCCTTGAGACATATAAAATGCCTATTAATCTAGGGTGTATATCAGACTAACAAAGGATGGCCCTGCCTGGTAACAGGATGCTATTGTATTCAGGTAGTAAACTTAAAACTTTAACTCATTGATATTAATCTGGTAATGATCATGGTTGTAAAATACTTACTTTAAAGTTCTCAAGCAAGTTTGCTATATTCTCTATTTGTCAACCTTTTACTATTTAATAAGATTACTATATCTAAAAGAACAAACAAACAACTATAACCTTAAGATGGCTCCTGGCTTGTTCATGCTGTTTTACTGGGTGGTTATCACAGAAATTATTGTCTAAGCCTTATAAAATGTGATTTACACATTGCAACTTTGTTCTTAGGGAAATTGAAGAAACTGCTCCTGTCCTAGGAAAGCCTGCAAAATAGAAACAATGTTAATATAGCTTGTCTAGACTTCATATATTCTATAAGTCATAAATATTGCCTTATGTTAAACTTAAAAATGATTCAATGATTAAAGGTAAGATGTAGAAATCACTTTATGTCTATCATAATGTTTCTAAAGTATCAAAGATGTTACCAAATACAAATGCCAAAACTTTATGCTATCTTACTTGAAATGGTCTGCCTGTACTTATAACTATTTCACATTTAAAAAATAAGATGTACCTACCTTATAAAAAGCTGTTTCTTTGTATTTCTTTGCCTTAGTTGCTTACATAGTTCAAACAATTCTCTATAATAAGGTGATAAATTTATTTATAATGTCATACCTCATGTTATGATAAAAGAAAAGTTAAAGCCTTTGACACAAAGTTATGTCTTGAACTGTAATAAACTTTCATTCTAATTATGCCCCATACTACACAGTCCTTTGTACTGACAATGTAGTTTTTGTATTGTTTCAAGGCAAAAGTTTATATTACAGCTTCTGACCAGTACTGAAATTATCTTATATTTCATCTTTACTCCATAGTACAGCTACAGATTTCTCTCTAATAATTAACCATTAACTCAGGCTTTGGAAGAGATTCCCCTGGTCTCACACTGGTGTAAAAATAGACTGATTCTCCACTCTGTCTCTGGTGCAAGTTCTGTAAGCTTCAGTTTTCCATATCAATATCAAGATATTTTAACTAGTTTTGTTTTTTTTTAAACTCTATCTGAATGTGGCATAAAAATCAAAACTAAGTCTTTATTTTGTTACATAAGAGACCTATTTGCAACAATAGTTTTCTTAAATGTTATACTCATATGTTTCCCTATTGGGTAAGGCTTTTATTTATTTGCTATAAAATTATTCTAATAAAAAAACCAGTCTAATTATATAAAATATATTTCATTGTATTATATAATTCTATGAAACAATTTCATTATGGTTATAAAATAAACAATTGAGGGCTGGAGAGATGGCTTTGCGGTTAAGGTGCCTGCCTGCTAAGCCTAAGAACCTGGTTCCAATCTCCAGGTCCCACATTTAGCCAGATGCAATGATGTAAGGGCGCAATGCCGCACTTGCCCACAAGAAGGCACACACATCTGGAGTTCGTTCACAGCAGTTTAGAGGCTGCTGGTGTGCCCATTCTCTGTCTCCCTCTCTGTCTCTTTCCAAAAAAATAAATTAAATAAATAAAATAAAATAAGCAATTGATAACAACAAATTATCAACACTAATCAAAGTTTTAGCCTTTCAGCCTAGTGTACTTTCATTAGGTCTCCTAAAGATAAGACTTTTTGATCTTTGGACCAAGTAAGTAAAGACCATAAACCTTCTATATTAAAGACTTTCACACACACACACACACACACACACACACACACACACACACACATCCCTTTAAACTTAATTAATTTCTTAATCTCTATCATATCTGAATTTAAAATAATTTAAGATATTTCAAATACTGCTTCAATACTAATCTCTTATACTTCCTACCTTACCTAAAACCAAATCTTCATATTTCCACAAATTCCAATTAACCTCCCATCCAAGTTAAAAACTCCTTCCTTACCTGTCTCCTATATTATTGTTTTTCTACCTTAAATATAATTCCATGTCACCTGTAAATATCATGTCACATGCAAGAAAACCCATACATGAATAACCAGATCATAATGGCTAATATTTGACATAATCTAGGCATTTCTTTCCTAATGGTACTGATAACTATCACTCACCTGAAGAGTTGCCTCCATGCCTGTTCATAAGATTGGCAAGGGCTAATAGCCTACTATGTACACAAACTGCAAAACAAATTTTGGCAAGTAAAAAACTAAAACTCCCAAAATCCACATCTGCATGACTAAGACTTCAATAATGGACTACAATGATTGTGGAGAGATAAATGTTACCAACCCAGAGCCAAGAATATGTAAGCTATATGAGCCTTTTTAGTGGCCAATAATATTGTTTCTCTGCATGTGACCTGATATCTCTTTGTGACCAACTATGATATCTATTGCTATAAGTTAAGAAATCTCACAGTTCTACTTTCTTTAAGATAAATGTATCTTGTCTCTGACATGTACTTTATTCCCCTGATTATGATAATGTTACCCTCTGCCGGGGCTTTTTCCCTCCACCACCGGCAGGTAGAGCGGAAGAGAGAGAGAACCGGGTCAGCCGCTTCTCTCGAGGCTGAGCGAGAAGGCGGGTGTCGACGACTCAAACCCCTCCCCCCCAAAACACCGGGGAGAAAAACCACATTGAGCCGGGAGAAACGTCTAAGGCGGAACTCACTCCTTTATTGTCATGGGGAGGTATTTATATATTTTGACGAAGGGGGCAGGAAGAGAGGATGAGAGAAAGGTATAAGGGCCAATATTATTTCACCATGTCAGCAGCAGCTGGGCGGAGGCAGTAAGGGCCAATCAGCAGTAGCTGGGCGGAGGCAGTTTCAGCCTAGGTGCTGAGTCACTCCAAGGACAGGTCGCGAAACTCTACTCAGGCTCTGGAAGCTCAACCAGGCCTCACCGGGAGCCAAGTACAGGTAAACTCTGGCTGGGCCCAGAACCACTAGGCCTCACACTGGGCAGGGCCCAACAACCCTCTCTTTTGGTTCTTGCATATTCAGATGCCTCACTCAATTTGTCCTGGACCAAATACATGCCTTCACTTCATAGTGAGTCATTGACTTCTTCATGGCCACTGAATATAGCCCCTGAACATCCAACTTCCACAGGACTGTATGGGACACCCCAAGAGATTCACTGCCCCCCTAAGCTTGAAACAGTTGGAGATGAGTCTTCATCCCTAGTCCCAGCCCATGTAGTCTGCCCCAAAATGTCCTACTCACTCCCAGTTCTCTCAAATTTCTTTTACCCTTCCAGAGTCTGTACTGAACGGTTAATAGCCTTCCCTGAAAAATAATGGTAACTAAAGAGTTAATATCTATCCCTAAAACTGATGGGCAATAAAGAAGTTTCCCTGATTAATATACTCCCCTTAGCCTAGATGGCCTTGAAGGACCAGAGACCATCTGAGTATCCTTCCGTAGACATTCCTGGCTGAAGAAGCCTATTCTGAACAATGACACAAACAGCTATAATTTTCTTATCAGCTGCACCTGGTCCAGTCTGTTTTTTCTTAGGATTCTCCTTATAAACTTAAACCTAGCCTGGCTCAGTGCTTCAGCCTTCATCCTACAGGAAAGCTGAGGCCCCTGGCTGTTTTTCTCAATAAACAGTCTATCTGTAGAGATCAAATCTGGTGTTCTCTTTTGTTTTTCTCGTACACTTTCCTTACAGAGTCCATATATGATTCCTTCCAATTCCTTCATTCTAGTCTTGTAAAAGACATTCTTTATTTAAAGTTTTTACAGTTGCTGATTTTATTGCATAAAATTCTTTTCCTTTCCATGACAATTTGGCTTATTCCTTCACAGTGTGCAGGGTCTATTCAACCATGATTTCATCATGTCTGATACCACTAATTACACTCTACCACAGTACATGCTCCTTATTTCACTTTTTCTCTGTTGAGTTTTTTCCATAATATTTTGCCATTATTCAGTAGTGCATAAAAAATAACATAGCTGATATAAGGATACATACAGACAGATGAAGATCACCAAGAAAATATGGGGTATGTTGGTTTTCTTCATAAGCCCTGTACTTGGAACAGTACAGTACAGTACAGTAACAATTTCTGTCTGAATGATGGAGTCACAGAATCAATCTATTTTATCCATTTATCACACTGAACATAAACTTAATTAAATGGTAGTTTTTCACCCTTTTTAACTTTCTAGGTCTTGACTTCTTTACTTAAAAAGATTAGTAAAAATACCTTTTTAACAATAGAAGAGTAGTTACCAGAGGCCAAGGTAAAAAGAAAAGAGACATAGAGCAAAGAAAAATTGTTTAAAAAGTTTTATCTGATGGCCAAGTCAGAAGATGAAATGTACCACATGAGAAATGAATAATATTGTATGTTATAATGGGAATGTGAAAGCAATAGCACTTGGATACTATATACCCATAAATGAGAAAAATGGCTCACATCTATATTAAGACATTGAGAGGGACTCAGGTAGCTTTGTTCGGCTACTAGGGTGACTGGACCCCTGAAAGTAAAAAGCAGAAATGTCCTTCGGCTTTGCTAGAATCACAGAAGAAGCTGGCTGCTCTTTATCTCTTGCCTAAAGGAGTTCCCTAGATTTGTTTTTTCCACATACAATCTGAGTTCCTCCTGGGAGGGAGACCTTCTTTTCTAGAAAATCTAATGCTGACATTGGGGTTGGTCAAGTTCAGTCCCCAGAGCTTGGTGTTATGTCTAGCCACTTCCTGAGACAGTCTCTAGTCCAGACCAGTGTCTCCAGCTCATGTGAACCAGAAGGTAAAGCCCACTACAGTAAGGTTATAACTACATTTCTAGCAGAAAATAGCAATAAAAGAAAAATGTGTGCTGGGTTATAGAGCCCCCCAACAGGCCAAAAGTTACCCTCTAAGAGCACAATTAAGTCTCTGGCAGCCCTTGAGCCACCCAACAGGAGAGACCAGAGAACAGAGAGATAAGCTCCAGCTTACCCACAAGCTTTCACACGGGGAGAATGAAAGACAGATAAGTTCCTTGCCCACAAGGTACAACCAGAGAATAAAGATAAATTCCCTGCTTGCACTGTGAGTTACTGATAGTTTGGGGCTGACTGGAACAGTACTTACAAGAAATTTAAAGTATGTAGCTGCCTGCTCATGCCATGTATACTTCTGTACCCTTGCTTGCTTGTAGGAAGAAAGATATAAAATGTTCCTCTTGCCTAAGCTCATGGCTGAGGCCATTACAGAGTGATCTGGGCGTAAGTCCACTAGCATGAAGTGAATAAATCTTCCTCTCCTCTGTCCAAATGTCAGTGAGTCTGATTGAGAAAATTCCCTCAATGCATTGATTAGGGGAGGACAAGCTCTACGGGATGCCTGACCTCTACTGAATCTACAAATTGTGGTGAGTTTCCCCTTGTCTCTGCCAGATGGGCAGAGACAAGGGGGGACCACCTAACTCCTACTCCCTCATGGGCTCTTTACCTCCTGCTGCCCTCAAACATGGCAGGAACACTTTTTGCTTACTTTTCTTTCCTCTGTAACTCTTGTTTTTATGTTTTTTTCTCCAGGCCTACCACGTGTACACCCAGACTATGTTGGTGTATTCATTTTCCTTCCCTTGGTTCTGCACTTCCCTCAATAAATATAATTTAACAATTATTCTTCTCAGTCTTATTTAATCCAATTTTTTGCCTAATGGTAGACAGAGACCTAGGGTTTGGGGTCTTTTACTGAGTCCCTCACATCCCATTTAAGCATCATGTTTTAAACGTACTGGGGTTCAATTTTTATAGAACCTATGTGAATACATGAAATATGTTAAAATTTTATTCCAAATATAACTAACTATACCAGCAGAACCCAGTTAATTAGAGATTCTAGAAACTCTTCCCTCATACATATGTAATTTAATGATCATTACAACAATGTAAACCAAGGAGGAAATAACTAACCTTTGAAAAAATGGCTTTAGACAAATATACTCATAGAAATGTGCTTCTTGTGAATGCAGTACATCTGGTACATTTTTTTACATCTATATGCATATCACCAACAAGTATATATTTAATTATTATATTATAGTAGGTATTAAGTTTTAAACAAATCACAGGGAAGGTTAGTCATAAGGCATAACATTTAAAAAGTGGCTATATAGGCATCTGGAAGAAGCATGGCAGACAGAGAAACCTGCATCCCTCTAAGTAGCATGTCATAGTATCACTGTGGCTGTGTAGATGGAAGGTCCTTTGGCTGTTTTCTCAGGAGTCTCTCACTATAAGGGTGTGATGTCTTCTGTACTTCTCAAGGTATCATTTGACATCAAAAACATCTGGCAAGCATACTTTACCTTTTCTCTTCTGAACTGTTTATCTATAGCCTGGAAGTATTTCTCTTTACCCTAGTATCTAATCTGGATGAATTTTATCTGACTGATACCTTTACTGCATCTTCTGTTAGCTTGAGCATGTCCCCTATAAGAACATATAACACCAGGATCTCCATTATAATGGATATGTTTAAATCTTCTATACTTTCCACTCTCATATAGTCTTAGAGAAAGCTAGTGCATGGACACGTTCTCACCACAAGGGAGGTAGAAACAAGGAATTGTAAATTCTAAATCTAGCTGTAGCTTGTTAGCCAGATTATGTCTCCAACTATGAATAGATGGTAAGACCCTATTGCTGAAGACTCCACACCCTTGGGCCGCAAGGTCACTGAGAAATCCTGTTGGAACTTGATGAAAGCCCCCTCCATGTGTCCCAGTTGACAGAAAGCTGGAAAAAAGCTATTCTACATGCAGTTAAATGGAAGAGAGAGAAATCACCAGTGAAGATACTCAACAGTGGACACTGCAAGCCTTAAATTTGGCCAGCAGGGCCAAATGAGCCAAAAGGTGCAACAGTGGCATGTCTGTTATGGAGAAAACCAACCACTCTCTAATTAGACTGGAGGACCACTCCATGGGAGGAAATACATCCCTAATACTGAAAACCTACAACAGGAATAGTCATGACCCCTAGGGGTGTAACGTCTGCTGGTGTCTGGCTAAATGTATATGCAGACCTCACCAAACTGCGCAGTAAGCATCTTTCTTAATTTTCATACCCATATATTAATGTTACTCTCACTTTTGGTTAGAGAAGCTTCTCTTTTCTGATGGTGGTGACCTTGGGATGACTCAGAAGGCACCATAGTTCTGAGAAGAAGTGACAGAGGAGTACTCAGCACTGAAATATCTCTAACACACCTTCCAAGGCTCAGGGTCTATTGTGGAAGAGGTGGCAGAAAGAATGTAAGAGCCAAAGTAAGGGTAGCACTCCTTACAACATGCTCCTCCAGATGAAAAATAGCCTGGACATCCATGACCTCACAGTGCCTGACACTACCTACACAAGACCATCATAATAAGAGGAAAAGATCATGACATCAAAATGAAAAGAGAGACTGATTGAGAGGGAGAGGGGATATGATGGAGAGTGGAGTGACAAAGGGAAAAGTGGGGCGATGGAAGGAATTTCCATGGGATATTGTCTACAATTATGGAATTTCTCAATAGAAAAAGGAAAAACAATTCAAATGTATCCAGAGTTTTAAACCCCATGGCATATTAGTAAAAGTATTTTTCCCTTCATTCTCTAAAGTTTTATATGAAATATCACTAAGTACTGCTTTCAGAGGTGTCTCCCAATGCTACTCATCTATACACTATCTCCATTCACTCCTAACATCTTTTGCTATTTTTCCATTAAAATTCTTTGGGCCTTAGTCACTATTTAACAATTGCAGTAATACAATTCTTTTGTTTAATTTCTTTTACAGAGCATTTAGTATTGGTGATGTTCAGTTGTTCTGGTCTTTTGAATCTTATGTTCTTACTTCTCAACCATCCTCTCAGATTTCAACCTTTTCCTGAAGAGTATCTCTCTTCTGACTCAATCAGACTGCCATGTTTGCTTTTGTTTTTATTTCAGTCCTGCTTCTATTTTGATTATCCAACTGAAGCACTCTTCTCAAATCAGTCCAGGTTCTTTTTGATTTCTGGCTAATATCCAATGCCACCTCTTAAATTACTCCATACTTAGGACTTGAATATTAGCTTATTAGTTTCCAATTATGCCTTATATTATTTATTATTATATATTTGTCTGGCTGTCCTTTCTCCTTGCAGGTGAGTGTATCTTCCCGGTTGGGCCCTGCCTGGTGTGAAGCCGAGTGGTTAGCCCAGCCAGTCTTGGCCTACTCCCGGTGAGGCTTAGTCGAGCTTCCAGAGCCTGAGTAGACTTTGGTGACCTGTCCTTGAAGTGACTCAGCACCTAAGCTGAAACTGCCTCCACCCAGCTGCTGCTGACGTGGTGAAATACTATTGGCCCTTATACCTTTCTCTCATCCTCTCTTCCCTCCCCCTCCCTCAAAATATATAAATAACTTCCCGTGACAATAAATGGAGAGATTCCCGCCTTAGACGGTCTCCGCGACTCAATGTGGTTTTTCTCCCCAGTGTTTTGTGGGGGGGAGGGGTTTGAGTCGCCGACACCCGCCTTCTCACTCAGCCTCCAGAGAAGTGGCTGGCCTGGTTCTCTCTCTCTTCTGCTCTACCTGCCAGTGGTGGAGGAAAAAACCACTGGCAACTGGCACCCAAACGTGGGGCGCAACAAGTGGTGCCCCGTGTGAGGACAGAAAACTACCTGAAAAAGGACTGTGAGGATTCAAAACGGACTACGGACTGCCGACGTGACAAAGAAAAAATTCAAAATTAAGCTGACGGGCTAATCGTACTGCTGACGGGTGTATCCTCATAAGTTATGAGGTAATCTTCATATTTAATATTCTAACCTTTACTTCTATAATCTGTGCTTACTTCAACTTCCTTTCTCTTTCCTTTCATTTCAGGTTTGCTGCCATTTCTAAACGGGTATGTTTGTGGCGGACGCACCATGTGGGCAGACCTAAAGAAAACTCACCACTTTCTCTTT
Organism: Orientallactaga sibirica; assembly: GCA_036365145.1. Classification (NCBI taxonomy): domain Eukaryota; kingdom Metazoa; phylum Chordata; class Mammalia; order Rodentia; family Dipodidae; genus Orientallactaga; species Orientallactaga sibirica. Next base: position 81,281,450 of record JAEOAD010000003.1, on the reverse strand, counting down.
GCTTTCATTTCGGGTTCTACAGTGCCACCATTTCTAAACGCCAGTTCATGGCGGACGCACCACGTGGGCAGACCTAAAGGAGACTTTAAACATTTTGCCTCCTCATTTAAATAAAAACTCCGTCCCAAAAAACAAAACAAACCTAATGGGGAGATCTGCTCCCAGCTACACTGTGTTTAATTTCATTGAGCCGTCCTATAAGGACACAGGCTCACTGGCCATCATAAATCTAAATCTAAATTCAATTCTACAACATGCTTAACTATTTTTTGGGACTTTATGCTTATGTTGTACTCATATATATTACTATTAAACAAAAAAACCTCCATGGCGCTTGAAAAAAAACTTTTGTTTTAGCCCCATGGATTAATTCAGTCCTCCTTGCCTTAATTGCCAACCTTAAAGGCTTTTCCAGGAAAAGTTCATTTTGCCCTTAAAAACTGTAAAAACAAGGCTAAAACTAACTTTTAAAATCTCCTTTCTCCCAAGGCATTCCCAAACCATCACCGGGCAACTATCTTTTCAGCTCTTTTCAGCCCGTAACTGCTGCTAAGACAAATGTGCTCAAACCCCTGATAAAAAATGCGGGTGTATCAAAATTCTTCCACACTAACATTCTTCAGTAAACTCCTTGCCTCATTTAGCTCCTCCATGTAGCTTTCTGTGGATGTAAACTGTGATCAAATACAAGCTCGAGTTCCCAAACGTCCCAAACCCAGGTTAACTTCCTCGCGGGCGTGGAGCACAAGTAACTGGTCCGTCAGGCTCCGCCCGACATCCCTGCAAGGGAGCGGGCGAATAAAACGGTCCTGAGCAGCGGGTCCGGCCTGGCCCAGACACTGCCCCTGCCCCCTCATCATGAACAAATTCTACATAAGGTACAACGGGCTATTGATGCTGCTATCCTAAAGAGGTTCGATCCTAACTTACCTATCTCCCTCTGTGTTTTCTCTGGGGAAACATTATACACTGCAATGTGAGCCCAGGAAGGAGAACCCATCCAATAGATTCACCTCTCCCTTGGTGGAGTCTCCAGAGTTTACTCTATAACTAACCAGATTGCAGACTGCATTATCAAGGGCAGGGACACCTCTGTCCGATTGTTTGGCACAGAGCCTCATGTCATTGTCACCCCCTTTAAGGCAACAAACTTCACTTGGGTTCAAAAAAATAACAACAGGGTTGCTATGGCCCTCGAGGGGTTTCTGGGTATACTTGATTGTCACTATGGTCCTTATAAATGGATGAGCTCCTTCTCTAGGTTAAAATGGAGGCCCCCCAGACTTTTTTTTATCTAAACCCAACCCTGATTTTCTTACCGTATTCACTGATGGGGCGCTTCTCAGCTTCCTAGTTGTTTACCCTCCCTGGAGGAGGGGAGAACAGCCTATGCCCATAAAGTCAATCTCCCATGAGGTCACAGGATCAGTACAATTCAAAGAACTATTTACTGTTGTTTTGGCTTTGGACACTATTCAGGAGCCATTTAACTTATTTTCTGACAGCTTTTATGTTGTTAACCTGTTACCCAACCTAATTGAGGCCCATATTAGACTGAACTCCAATATTATAACCCCATTGATGATTCAAACCCGCTCCCTACTTAAACAAAGAATTAACCCCATTTTCCTTCAATATCTCAGAGGCCATCAAAATTTACCAGGATTCCTCTCTAAAGGAAACGATTTGGCTAACAAACTGGCCTCTCAGCCTCAATGTAATACAGTCTCAACAGCTACACACTTCCACTTATTAACTCATATAAATTGGAGGGGCCTTAAACATAAATATCCCCATGTGCCAGTCAAGGACCTTAAAAAAATTGTCCAAACTTACAAATACTGTCAGCCTTTCCTCCAGGTACCTCCTCTTCAAACTACAGAAGCCAATCCTCGAGGACTACGCCCTAATCACCTTTGGCAGATTGACGTTACACACTATTCTCCATTTGGAAAACTTAAATATATTTTTCTCTCAGTTGATACTTTCTCCCATGCTTGCTGGGCATCAGCACATGCTGGGAAAATAACTAAACATGCTATTAGCCATATGCTTCAATGCTTTGCCACCCTTGGATTGCCAGATCAAATCAAAACCGATAATGGTCCCTGCTTCGTAAGCAGGACTTTTACAGATTTCCTCCAAACCTGAAAAATCTCACTTTCCACAGGCATCCCATATAACTCGCAGGGCCAGGCCATCGTGGAAAGATATCATCAAACTCTCAAGTCTCAATTACAAAAACAAAAGGGGGAATCCCTACCCCCACATGACCAACTAAAAAAGACATTATTAACCCTAAATATTTTAAATTTTTCTAAAGAAGATAGACACTTATCCCCTTTTCAAAAAAACATTGGACCTCAGCTGTCACCTACAGCTCCATCTGGGTCAAATGGAGGGGACCCATTATCTGGGGCCTGGAGAGGACCAGACCCCTCCTCACAACAGGGAGAGGATTTGGATGTGTCTTTCCTCAAGAGGAAAAAGACCTATTTGGGTACCAGCAAGAGACCTTGCCTCCTGGCCAGTCTTGGCCTACTCCCGGTGAGGCTTAGTCGAAGCTTCCAGAGCCTGAGTAGACTTTGGTGACCTGTCCTTGAAGTGACTCAGCACCTAAGCTGAAACTGCCTCCACCCAGCTGCTGCTGACGTGGTGAAATACTATTGGCCATTATACCTTTCTCTCATCCTCTCTTCCCTCCCCCTCCCTCAAAATATATAAATACCTTCCCGTGACAATAAACGGAGAGATTCCCGCCTTAGACGGTCTCTGCGACTCAATGTGGTTTTTCTCCCCAGTGTTTTGTGGGGGGGAGGGGTTTGAGTCGCCGACACCCGCCTTCTCGCTCAGCCTCCAGAGAAGTGGCTGGCCCGGTTCTCTCTCTCTTCTGCTCTACCTGCCAGTGGTGGAGGAAAAAACCACCGGCAACTGGCACCCAAACGTGGGGCGCAACAAGTGGTGCCCCGTGTGAGGACAGAAAACTACCTGAAAAAGGACTGTGAGGATTCAAAACGGACTACGGACTGCCGACGTGAAAAGAAAAAATTCAAAATTAAGCTGACGGGCTAATCGTACTGCTGACGGGTGTATCTTCATAAGTTATGAGGTAATCTTCATATTTAATATTCTAACCTTTACTTCTATAATCTGTGCTTACTTCAACTTCCTTTCTCTTTCCTTTCATTTCCGGTTTGCTGCCATTTCTAAACGGGTATGTTTGTATGGACGCGCACCATGTGGGCAGACCTAAAGAAAACTCACCACTTTCTCTTTGCTTTCATTTCGGGTTCTACAGTGCCACCATTTCTAAACGCCAGTTCATGGCGGACGCACCACGTGGGCAGACCTAAAGGAGACTTTAAACATTTAGCCTCCTCATTTAAATAAAAACTCCGTCCCAAAAAACAAAACAAACCTAATGGGGAGATCTGCTCCCAGCTACACTGTGTTTAATTTCATTGAGCCATCCCATAAGGACACAGGCTCACTGGCCATCATAAATCTAAATCTAAATTCAATTCTACAACATGCTTAACTATTTTTTGGGACTTTATGCTTATGTTGTACTCATATATATTACTATTAAACAAAAAAACCTCAATGGCGCTTGAAAAAAAACTTTTGTTTTAGCCCCATGGATTAATTCAGTCCTCCTTGCCTTAATTGCCAACCTTAAAGGCTTTTCCAGGGAAAAGTTCATTTTTGCCCTTAAAAACTGTAAAAACAAGGCTAAAACTAACTTTTAAAATCTCCTTTCTCCCAAGGCCGCCACCCAAACCGCCACCGGGCAACTATCTTTTCAGCTCTTTTCAGCCCGTAACTGCTGCCTAAGACAAATGTGCTCAAACCCCTGATAAAAAATGCGGGTGTATCAAAATTCTTCCACACTAACATTCTTCAGTAAACTCCTTGCCTCATACAGCTCCTCCGTGTAGCTTTCTGTGGATGTAAACTGTGATCAAATACAAGCTCGAGTTCCCCAAACGTCCCAAACCCAGGTTAGTTTTCCTCGCGGGCGTGGAGCACAAGTAACTGGTCCGTCAGGCTCCGCCGACATCCCTGCGGGGAGCGGGCCGAATAAAACGGTCCTGAGCAGCGGGTCCGGCCTGGCCCAGACACTGCCCCTGCCCCCTCATCATGAACAAATTCTACATAAGGTACAACGGGCTATTGATGCTGCTATCCTAAAGAGGTTCGATCCTAACTTACCTATCTCCCTCTGTATTTTCTCTGGGGAAACATTATACACTGCAATGTGAACCCAGGAAGGAGAACCCATCCAATAGATTCACCTCTCCCTTGGTGGAGTCTCCAGAGTTTACTCTATAACTAACCAGATTGCAGACTGCATTATCAAGGGCAGGGACACCTCTGTCCGAATGTTTGGCACAGAGCCTCATGTCATTGTCACCCCCTTTAAGGTAACAAACTTCACTTGGGTTCAAAAAAATAACAACAGGGTTGCTATGGTCCTCGAGGGGTTTCTGGGTATACTTGATTGTCACTATGGTCCTTATAAATGGATGAGCTCCTTCTCTAGGTTAAAATGGAGGCCCCCCAGACTTTTTTTTATCTAAACCCAACCCTGATTTTCTTACCGTATTCACTGATGGGGGGCGCTTGGGAGCTTCCCTAGTTGTTTACCCTCCCCTAAGGAGGGGAGAACAGCCTATGCCCATAAAGTCAATCTCCCATGAGGTCACAGGATCAGTACAATTCAAAGAACTATTTACTGTTGTTTTGGCTTTGGACACTATTCAGGAGCCATTTAACTTATTTTCTGACAGCTTTTATGTTGTTAACCTGTTACCCAACCTAATTGAGGCCCATATTAGACTGAACTCCAATATTATAACCCCATTGATGATTCAAACCCGCTCCCTACTTAAACAAAGAATTAACCCCATTTTCCTTCAATATCTCAGAGGCCATCAAAATTTACCAGGATTCATCTCTAAAGGAAACGATTTGGCTAACAAACTGGCCTCTCAGCCTCAATGTAATACAGTCTCAACAGCTACACACTTCCACTTATTAACTCATATAAATTGGAGGGGCCTTAAACATAAATATCCCCATGTGCCAGTCAAGGACCTTAAAAAAATTGTCCAAACTTACAAATACTGTCAGCCTTTCCTCAAGGTACCTCGTCTTCAAACTACAGGAGCCAATCCTCAAGGACTACGCCCTAATCACCTTTGGCAGATTGACGTTACACACTATTCTCCATTTGGAAAACTTAAATATATTTTTCTCTCAGTTGATACTTTCTCCCATGCTTGCTGGGCATCAGCACATGCTGGGAAAATAACTAAACATGCTATTAGCCATATGCTTCAATGCTTTGCCACCCTTGGATTGCCAGATCAAATCAAAACCGATAATGGTCCCTGCTTCGTAAGCAGGACTTTTATAGATTTCCTCCAAACCTGAAAAATCTCACTTTCCACAGGCATCCCATATAACTCGCAGGGCCAGGCCATCATGGAAAGATATCATCAAACTCTCAAGTCTCAATTACAAAAACAAAAGGGGGAATCCCTACCCCCACATGACCAACTAAAAAAGACATTATTAACCCTAAATATTTTAAATTTTTCTAAAGAAGATAGACACTTATCCCCTTTTCAAAAACATTGGACCTCAGCTGTCACCTACAGCTCCATCTGGGTCAAATGGAGGGACCCATTATCTGGGGCCTGGAGAGGACCAGACCCCCTCCTCACAACAGGGAGAGGATTTGGATGTGTCTTTCCTCAAGAGGAAAAAAGACCTATTTGGGTACCAGCAAGAGACTTACAATATTTACCCCAACAAGGGGATGATAATAATCAATTCTCCAGGGAGTGTCCCACCCCTGAGAACTATGCATCTGTTTTTTCCCCAGGAACAACTAAAGGTGTGGATGCTACTAGACCCGAATGAAGCCAAAAAAGCTCCAGAAAGATTTACAGAAGAGGAGTCGGGACTTCTAAGACAACCTGCTGTAGACGAGCTTACATAGCTTTTTATCCCACCTTCTCCCTCCCCTTGGACCCCTCCTTCTTCTTATCCTCACTCTCGGGCCCTGTGTAATTAATAAGATTACACAATTCATTCACCAACAGCTTGAGGCAATTAAACTTCATCAGGTCACAATTAAACTTCATCAGGTCAAGGCACCACAGGTTTACGACTCAAAGGCAATAGCTTTTCCGCTTACTGGCTATCCACCTAACATCCCTCCTCCACCCTCCATCGAACCAATGACAGGTAAGATCTCAGACAGGCTGAGACAACCTAAGACAGGGCGTGGAGTGGTCAACGGGCTAGACGCATGGTGCTCAGTGACGGGTAAGATTCCCAGAGGGGGACAACCTAGGACAGAGGCCATAGCCATCCACCATTCTTACAAAAACAAAAGGGGGAGATGTTGGGACCTGCCTGGTGTGAAGCCGAGTGGTTAGCCCAGCCAGTCTTGGACTACTCCCAGTGAGGCCTAGTCGAGCTTCCAGAGCCTGAGTAGAGTTTGGTGACCTGTCCTTGAAGTGACTCAGCACCTAAGCTGAAACTGCCTCCACCCAGCTGCTGCTGACGTGGTGAAATACTATTGGCCCTTATACCTTTCTCTCATCCTCTCTTCCCGCCCCCTCCCTCAAAATATATAAATAACTTCCCGTGACAATAAATGGAGAGATTCCCGCCTTAGACGGTCTCCGTGACTCAATGTGGTTTTTCTCCCCGGTGTTTTGTGGGGGGGAGGGGTTTGAGTCGCTGACACCCGCCTTCTCACTCAGCCTCCAGAGAAGTGTCTGGCCCAGTTCTCTCTCTTTTCTGCTCTACCTGCCGGTGGTGGAGGGAAAAAACCCCGGCACTTCCCTATTTCTGCCATTCTTAACTTATATCAGAATCCTTCTTTATTTTCTAATGTACACTGAAGGCCAGTGGCTCTCTCTAATCATCCTCCCAGCCTTCAGCACCAAATTAGGATTACTGAAGCATCCAGCCTCATGGACTGAGCTGCTACCAGGTTCTCATCTTTTCTAGTCTACAGGCAATCATTGTTGAACTACCTACCCTATATTATGCATGAAAATATCATAAATCCCCCTTGTACTATATATTCATTCTATTGGCTCTGTTGTTCTATACAAGGCTAACAACTAATATATATATTTATGTATGATATTATGATCATCACAGTAGTATCAGATGACCAGATGGAGGAGAAAAAGGAATAGGGAAAATATCTGAAGCAATATTCATTGAGAATTTCTGCTAAATTAACAACGTATAACAAGGCACATATCAGTAGGTTTTCTAAAGAATACTACAAAAGATCAATTCCAAGAAATTACAGCTAATCTTTGCTCCTGAATTTCAACAAATATGTGAATATACATACTACAGAATTTATAAGAAGTATTCCATTATCTGAATTTCATTAGGTCCCACCTAAAGGATATTTTTGCCTACAAGGGACACTTGCCAATACTTGCAGATATTTTAATTTTTTTTTTTTTTTTTTTGGCTGTCACACTGCAGGGAAAACTTCTAGTGGCCTTATGGTGATTACAGGTCGAAGCTGCTGCTGAACCTCTTACCATGCTCACCCTGCTTCCTCCCAGAACAGTGTGTGGATATTAATGTCAATAGTGTCAAGCGTGAGAAATCCTTCTTTATAGAAATGCCTAGACACTATCAGTTTTAGATAACAAAAATAAAATGTTTTGTGATGATTAAAAGTCTCTGTATAAGAATCCATAGTTAAAAGCCAGCTGGAAAATTAAATTTCACAAATCACATATTTAATACTCTTAACGTATACTGAAGAGAGAAAAGATGATAGCCTTCAACAAATGGCTATATCCTTCAAGGAAATGATATGTGAAAATAGACAAATTTAAGTAGGGGGTATTTTAAATTAGTTTCCTTATTCATTTATGATGTTTTAAAGTTTTTTTTTTTTAAGTATTTATTTATTTAATTAGGGGAGACAGGTGAGAATAGTATTCCATGGCCTTTAGCCACTGAAAATGAACTCTATACACACGTGCCCCTTGTGCATGTGGCTTATGTGGGGAGTGGGAAATCAAACCTGGGTCCTTAGGGTTCACAGGCAAATGCCCCAAATGCTAATCCATCTCTGCAGCACAATATTTTATATATTTTCCATTATTAATTTTAATAATAAATATATTATATACAATCAATATGGTGTATTTATAAGATAAGAAATCAACAAGTATTAGTTATTATTTTTGTTAGTTATTTATTTAGTTTTTTGGAGGTAGGGTCTCTGTCTCAGAGTGGCCTCAAACTCAAGGTAATCCTCCTACCTCTGCCTCCCGAGTGCTGGGATTAAAAGCATGCATCACCACACCCGGCTAAAAACGCTTTATACTTTTAAATTATTTTGTTTTCCTTTTTAGTGATAGTCAGGAAAAGGAAAATCAATGGACAGTCATCCATAGACCATAGTTGACTGAGGTAGAAGGGTACATACATACCCTGCTGGTATCAAGCATTGATAAGAAAATGGTTCATAAAATTTTCTGTGTTATATTTGTCCCTTAAAACATATTTTAGCATAATGATGAAACAAAGCTAAAAATTAGTGTAACAGAGCTTTAGAAATGTTAAAGAAATGTTAATTTCTCATCAGATTCCTTCAGTAAAGGAACCTTTTTGTGTGGTTTTAAGTTTATCAGGTTAATTCCCCTGGCCAGAGCTTTAGAAGAAAAGAATTTAATGTGTATTGCGTCATAACATTTTTTAAAAAATAATTTATTTTTATTTATTTATTAGATGGGGGGGGAGAGAAAGAATGGGCATGCCAGGGCTTCTAGTTATTGCAATTGAACTCCAGACACATGCTATACCATCTGCCTCTGGCTTACATGTGACCTGGAAAACCAAAACTGGGTCCTTAGGCTTCACAGGTATTCTCCTTAACTGCTAAGCCATCTCTCCAGTCCAAGAATTTTTTTTTTTTTTTGATTCAGACAATATAATACAAATTACTTCCTTCCACTTCTGTTATACAACTCCAAGTCATATAGGTATCTCACCTTTTACCTTTGAATTTGACTTATTTTATAATTGATGTTTTGTAGTAATTATCTGTACAGTGTTTGGAAAATCAATGTCATTTAGACAATGTATACTCAAGATTGTTAAGATGTATTTTTATCTAACCTAACAATTGTGTTCAAAAGTCACACTTTGGATTTCATGTTTACATGACTTCCCCTTATTCCATATAGATGAGTACATTTTCTATCATATTTTATAGACATATCTAAACCAAATATTAGCACTGAAAAATACAATGACAAAGAGCAAAATTTGTATCTTAGATTTAGGTTTTATGAAAACTATTATTTAGTAGATTGCAAATTAATGTCTTGATGATCCCAGCTAGGAAATGGGAGGTGGTGGAATACACATGTCCACAGTCTTACACACAATGATGAGCTATTATACTTTTTTTCATTTAAGCACACAACTGGTCACTGTCTGAGGGAGTTAATTTTCCATGTGGAGGAATAGAGTGTTGCTGGTTAGCTTTGATTTTTCCCCAGGTGTTCCTCTCTTCATTGCTGTCCATCTTGCTCTCTGCCCAACAAAGCTGAAGCAAGTATGATGCAAACAATTGACCTTTGGTGTTTTTTTGCATCATCCTTGTTTTGACCAATGAGGAGCACTGTGTACTTGTAGGAAGTAGGAGGGAATGCATAACAGTACTTTTTAAGTAATCACAGAGTTCTCCATTATCCGTGCCCTATTATCCCATGCCAAAAGAACCTTTCTTCTTTATTAAAAAAATGCTTCCTTAACATTTTTCAAGTTATCCATTGGCTCTATTCCCTCAGAGGTCTTGTACTGATACTATTGTCAATGATGATGGTAATAAGAGTTGCTAATGTTCTTGATAGTGTGATTTCTGTCTAGGCAAAACTATTTTATTGCTATTTTGGTTAAAAAACCATATCAATATTAAAATAATATGCAGATACAAAACAAAATTATGCATATTTGTGTTTTAATTTTGTTATAAAAGTTAATTCATCCAGGTAATTTTATAATCAGTTCTATATCTCACTAATTGACAAGGAGCATATCAAGCCAGAAATGTTAATGATTAGTAAACACTGTGATCTCAGCATTTTTTAATTTAATTTTTTTTTTTTGAGAGAGACACAGAGACAGAGAGAGAGGGAGAGGAAGACAGATAGAGATGGGCATGCCAGCAGCCTCTCAGCTGCTGTGAACAAAATCCAGATGCGTGTGTCCCCTTGTGGGCAAGTATGGCATTGCACCCTTGCGTCACTTTGCATCTGGCTAAATGTGGGACCTGGAGATTGGAACCACTGGAGGTTGGAACCAGTGTTCTTAGGCTTAGGAGGTAGGTGCCTTAACCACTAAGCCATCTCTCCAGCCCATGATCTCAGCATTTTAATACTGATGTTTGTAATGCACCCTCTGAATAGCAATTTATAAGCCAGTGTCTCTTAATTCAGTCTCCTCTAGAATTCTAAAATTTTGAAAATAAAATCTATTAAATGCAACAAATCCTTAACATAAAATTTAAATAGCTGATAATCTTCTCATCTGGTGATTGTTAGCTTAAGTTTCTCATGAGATTTATCTCTGTTATTAGAAACAGCTATTCTGGCAAAGAATATTGCATAAACTTCAGGAAATTATCTCAGACAAAGAAAAATATATACACATCAAAGAGACACATGCTAATGTTTGCTCTTCAAATTTCATGACTTTTTCTTTCAATAAAAGAACACATTTTTCAAATTCTAGAATGCTTGAGTAGTAATTTCTTCTGAACAGAGAAAGGTCCTTTAGTATCTAAGCTTTAGGTCCATACTATGTATGTGGTCACATAATTGAACACCCTAACTGGAGCACTTCAGAAAGCATGGGAGTCTCATTGCAGGTACAAACTGGGCTTGTATAGCACACTGTTGTGTTTAGTCATTCTGAAAAGTTGAGGATAAATTTCATAAAGGAGTTTTTCTTATATTATCTGCTCTTTTGTCTTATGCTAAATTACTACTATTTCCTGAGACTATCTCTGTGGGGTCCACCCTCCCTCCCGGGGAGTCTGCTGCCCTGCTTGACTGACATGACCAAGGATTGTTTGCCTAAAAACATCCTGTTCCACTTCCATTTCCAGGCCTAAACACAAGTTCCGTTTGCCCCAGGTGGCTCTTGCTTAACAGTAAACAACAGGATATGTAAACAACAGGATAGGAGAAGGTAAAAAACAGGATATGAGAACATAACCTTCTAACCCTGGTACATTTCCACAGTGCTATAAGACTATATATTTCACCCTCTGACTTCAATAAACAGCATTCTTAAAGCACGGATGACCCAGAGATTGTCTCTTCAATCCTCGGCACCTTGCCCAGCTTGGGATCATGGTGGTAGTGTGGGTGCTACATATCTCTTGTTTGGATACCTTTCACACTTTTTCAACAGGCTTTCATTTTTTTCTTTTTTGGAGGGGAATTTCTGTAAGAAAAAGTCAGTCTCTTCATCAACTTGAGAATATTGTTGCCACTTCTATTAGTATTTTCAGTAGGAACAGAAAAATCTGTTGAGATATGTATATCTAAGTCTGTTTTTTCCATATAATTATAAATTTGATTTTTTCCAAACTGCTTACATTTTAAATGAAATATCCTTTAGGTGTTTGAATGTTTGTGAAACTTTTATTTAGAAATTTTATTTTACTTATTTTAAATCCATTAACATCAATTGATACATAAATTGTTTTGATAAATAGCTAGATAAAGTTTTAAATTGGGGAGATAGCTGAAGAGAGCCTAGTGGTTAAGTGTGCTTTCTTTGAAAACATGAGAAACTGAGGGATTCTGAAACCATCTGAGTTCAAATCTCTAGAACCCAAGTAAACAGCTGGACTTAGCCTCATATGTCTGTTATTGAGTTCCTCAAAGGGAGGCAGAGACTCCCCAGGGCTCATGAAAAGCAGTAAACACTGGTATCAGTAAGAGACACTGGCTCAAACAGGAATCAATGGAAGCATAATGCAGCAGGAAACTCCATGTTCTGCTCTAGCCACCTCAATTGAGTGCCTCCCACATCAGGTAAGCATATAGGGTATCACAAAGGCATGTATATACCACACACACACACACACACACACACACACACACACACACACACACATACATACACACCCCATATTACATACATATACACACACAGACTTGAAAAAACATGGAAATTTATCTGAAAATTAAATGCGAAAGTCAAGGCTGTCATGAAGAAACTTCTGCCAACAGCAGTTTGAACTGATTGTGGTAAAAGCATTTCACATGAGAATTTGCAGCATAAGTCAAGTCTTATAGTACTTACGGCTCTATTGGCCCTGTTGACATAACATCTGGGTAAATGCTCATACTTCCACTCAGATAGTAATATGTTTTGTGTCATTTCATGGTCATATTCTGAAGTAATACATCATCATTTGTGTGCTGTTTTGTGGTGATTATCATGTAAATGGGTGAGATCAGTTCCACTGAGCTTTGGGAAACCTCAGAATCTGCATATTGAGTAATAGCCTTGTGAGTTTTATAAATAGAACATAGTCAAATGGAGAAAACTTTCATTAAAACTTAAAGCAATATTTTCCTGTTTAATAAACAGCACAACCAACGCAAACAATGAATACCTATGCAGATATCTTTGTCAAGTATAACCTGTTAAATCTTCACAAATTTAAAATAAGTGTGTTTTTAAAGTTTATTAAAAAACAAAACAAAACAAAATATTAACTCTTGTGCAAGCAAAATGATGTTCTAATTTAAATCAATTTAGAATTTTTGGAGAAGCACTATGAATCCTGATACAGTCTTTTGTTCATTTGCCTCAAAGAAACAAACCCAATACAGTACATCTCATTCAACCAAGCATTTGTAACTTTTCAGTCAGGCTACCTAAAAGGATGAGAATCAAGTTAATATGGTGATGGAATATTATTCTGAGAGTACAGTGCTTAATGGCAAAGTATGAAAAGATGATTTGTGGTAGGCAAATAAATCAAGTAGGGAATCCAGGCATTTTTTTAGTTTTTTTCACTCACTTTTTTATCCACTAATTGATTCATTGTTTCAATAGACTTTCAGTGTACCACTCATATGAAGAAGCTGTATATGAAGCAATGCAGAATGGAAACAAACAACAAAAATGAATATATTTCTTCCTTATGCTAAACACAGTAATAGCTCTTCAAAATACACAACTTCTAATTACTTTAATCAGGCACATTTATTCTTACCTAAAGTTATTTGTAAATGTATTATTTTTCCAAATTTTTGTTTTGAAAATATTTTATATATAACAAGTTATGTTCTTTTATCTACTTGCTCCAGCTCCCATGACCCTGGGGTCCTCCTCAGTGGGGTTATGGTATTCACTGTGGACAATGAAGGCCTTAGTCAATCCCTATAGGGTAGCAAGGGTACAGTGTTTCAGGGTATTCCTACCCACTCTGGCTCTTATAATCTTGCCACTCATTCTTCCACAAAGTTTCCTGAGCCATGGCTGACCTGATGGCAGTCTGATTTAATTCTCTGTAGCCTCTTCATTCCTGTTTTGGTGAATTTTGATAGATTACCAAGTCTGTCACCATCACCTTGGAGCATAATTCATGTCACCTCTTCCTTTGCAATTTCTCTTGGGCTCTGCCAGATATGGTAGAGGTGGCAAGTTTCATGGTGGGTACTTGGCTATATTTTTGTCTTATTGATGGATTTTGGCTTTCCTCTATTTTCTCCACAATATGTAAAATAATAATAATAAAAAAATACTCCCCAAGAGTGACAGCAGTTTGGGTTAAAGGGAGTATGCAAAGTTATTTGACAGTCTTTTTGGTGTGCAAGCCCATTTTTCTTCTCCAGAGAGCAGACTTCTCTGAAGTCTGTGAGTTTCCTGATATTTATAGGATTCTGACTTGTTCTAGATATGAGTTCTTTCTCACTGAGTGGCTACATGTCCAATCAGAGAACAGATGGTTACCCACAGAGGCTGAGTGCAACTATTACATAGGTATGTACTGGTTGATTCTATATTTGTTCACAATATAATCTCCATAGATGGAAGATGGAGAGATCAGTACCATGAGAAATCTGATGCTGTTATATCTGACTCTGAAGATAATGGAAGAAACATCTGGTCAGGGTTGTAATTGTCCTTTGAAAGTAGAAACCACACAGATCCTTCCCTGGAGCCTCCAGAAAGGAGTCTAACTAAGATGTTTGAATATGAATTATCCCATAACATCATGTGTTTATGCTTAAGCTCACTCTTGTTGCTACCTCCCAGCTTCTGTGAAAAGACATAACGCCCAGCCTCAGCTCTGCCATGCCCTGTGGAAACTTTTCTTCATCTGGAAGTGGAAACAAAGTCTCTCCTTCCATAGGCTGGCTAGGTGTTTTGTCCCAGCAAGATGGTAACTGCTGCTGAAAATTGTATGGAGACTGAGGGAATGTGGCAATTGGACAGTGATGTCTTCAAAAGTCTCATGTGTTTGTGATTAAGCCTCCTACTCAATCCTAATTGGGGACAATTAGGGAGGTGGAGCCTTGCTGGAGGACTTGTGTTACTTGGGGGTGTGTCTTGGGTGTTAAAACCCAGCTCTCTATTTCTACAGCTAGCTCATTGTGATAGCTTAGGACATATGTTAAAAATTTTGTATTCTACTGCTGAAATGTGAAAACGTGAGCCAGCCTTTGCTCTGCCATGCCATGATGAAATTTGCCCTTGATACTGTAAGCCAAAATAAATGCTTTTCTCCCTTCCATCTGCTGCTCTGGGTGGGTGTTTTTTCCCCAGAAACATGAAGGTAATTGGAATACCAACTAACACTATGACATTAGTGTGATGAGATTCATTTTGAACTCTTGGTTTTAGAACTTTTATAATAATTTGTCAAATTTGATGTTATTAAATAAATAATGTTCATTTTTAAGTACAATAAATTGTTATAGTAGCCTAAGAAAACAATACACTACCATAAATGAAATTTTGGGCCAAAGATATAAATATAGCCTAAATATACAAATTATTAAAATAAAGCCTATATCTCTAAAGAGGTAAAAATGTTAAATATGAAAATGAATTATAAAAATTTGATATTTGTTTAGTCTTTATTGAATACAAACCACATAAATTTGTTTCACAAAAAAAACCCAAATTTAAAACAATATTCCTAGTATACCTGAATTGATCATCTAAAAATATGCTTTTGTGTTGAAAATGCCAGAATGATACCTAAATATCTATATGCTCACTAACAATTAAAAATAAACATATGAAAAATTATGTAGTTAAAGTAATATTACTAAATTAAGAAAATCAAAACTTAATCCTATATATCTAAAATAACTAGTTAAAATCCTCAACAAATACATACACTCTATTGGTGATAAAACTTTTCAAAAATTATACATAGGTTTATAAAAACAATATCAATTTGCTAGGCAGTGAGTTTTTATTTCTGAGAACTGGAATACTTCGAAAGATATTCTGGTCCTTCCTTAAGGTTGTTGTAGTTCATAATCCTAGTCTCTCACATATGCCATGATATTCTCTATGAAAGATCTCATATTATGTTATAATTTATCTCCTTTCAATGTTTTGGTATCTTCTACTGAAAGTGAATTATCAGAGATAGGATAATGTGATTAACACACAGAGAGAAATACATATAAATATAATGAAATGATGCTGAGTTATTACTCTTTTACATGTGCTGTTCATAGGTAGTAGCATGAAGTCTTACATAAAATAGTCACTTCTGAGATTTATAGAGTAAACAAGTGATGTAATGAAGATAAAATGCTTAATGGTTTAGGTGCCCTAATTAGCAATCTAATGCAGCTCCCCCATGACAAATGAATTCCTTCTCACTCAAGTGATTAGAGTCATGCAGTGAAGAATTTATTTTAAATGTCAAAATGAGAAATGTGTGTGCTTCTGCTGAAACAATGTTACCAGGGAGGATTTTAAGTAGAAAAATTACAGTGTCATACTTCATATTTAGTAAAATAAGAACACCATGTAGAAATGCTGTCTTGAAAATCTGGTTGAAATAAAGTTTACAATCTTGTGGAGTATCCATAGGTGTGGGTACATGAATGGGCAATATATGAAGTATTTTTAAATATAAATAACTAAATTTCTGAGTGTTTAGAAGCTAGAAACTGCTATGAACAAAAAGGAATGTCCAACCTTTGGAAGTAGGCTATCTGAAGCTTGATGCTATCAGTAAGAGACATGGTCAGGTAGACTGTTTTGTGGCTTGCTGATTATGGGGTTTCATGTAGCATGACATCCTGATATATGTTTTCTGTAAAGCCAAAATCTAATGCAACTAGTAGTATACAAGAGAAGTCAAAAGAAAATGGCAGAGATTCTGTGCTGAAATAAATGGTGAAAATTTTGTCTTCCTGTATGTTTGCATTGGAGAGGGTCGTAGGACATCCCAGCATTATTCACATTACCACATTTTATGACTCTATAAAGAGGGAAATAGGGCTAGAGAGATGTCTCAGTGGTTAAGGCACTTGCCTACAAATCCTGACAACCAGAGTTGGACTCCCCAGTACCCAAACAAAGCCAGATGCACAAAGTGTCTCATTCATCTTGGAGTCATTCACAATGGCTACTGACCCTGGCATGCCAATTTTCTCTCTCTCCTTTTCTGTGTGTGTTTGTCTGTCTGTCTCTCTCTGCTTGCAAATAAATAATTTTTTTTAAAAGAGGATATTTATCACTTTTGTATACTTTTTCCAGATATATAAAAATATGGATCTAAAATTCTCCAGTAGGACTATGAAGTTGAAGAATTATAGGAGAATAAAAAGAATTGAAGATACTTCACTCATCAAGATAGTTGATTGGGGAGAGTGATAAAAAAGAGTTCAGGGTAAAAATGGTTACTTAACTTACAGAGGGGAAGAAAGCAATATATCACTGTGAACAGGAAAGTTAAAAATCAATGAATTAAGTGATTCTGTATATTGTGTCATCACTGAAAGAAATAAAAATACCTAATTTTAAGTGAATGTTTTGGAAACAAAATTATCTAAACAGGTTAGAGTTCATGGATACTTAGGGGAAAAATACAAAAAGAAGTCTACTGCTGCTTAATAGTAGTTGCTTCAGCTAAGTGGTTTACACAGGATTCAGAATGAAAGTAGAGAAACTAAAATATAACAATTTAAGCTGTAGATGATTTACAAGCAATTAGGTACTTGTGAAATACTTGAAGCAGAGATTGGGGAGGTTGCCGATGGTGGTGTTGGGAGGAATGGCAGTGGTAGGTAGATAGGTAGGAGCTGAATGCAATTATTTGCAGAGATACAAATCAGATATAAAGCATTCAGGAGCAAATCAAGGATGGGAAGATATTCCTGTAGTGCTGAAACACTCACATAAGATTCAAAGGCTGGCAGCAACAGTACCTGTTCACATGTGTAGTCCATTCCTAGCGGAGCTTGCTCTACTGTAGTGGAAAGATCAAAAGGTATAATCACCTTATGACTATAGGTGACTATCTCTTACTTCTCTTCGTCTTAGTTTTATATTATTTTTATTATAATTTTGAAAAGCATCAAATTTTAATAGAAGTCAGACTGATTATCAATTATGTTTCCCCAATTATATTTTCCACTGCTTTGTAGGTAAAACATGGGCCCTTCAAAAACCCTGGTTTAGTTTCCATTTAAATGTCCTTAGCAGGCAAAAGTTTGCTTAGGGGTAGTTCCTCTTTTCTAAGCTGTTTGCAATCTGGACTTCAGTTGGACTTTGTCAATGCCAGATACTCCCATTTTGTTTTTTCACACTACCCCCTCTACCCTTTTATTCTCTGCTTTGAGGCCCTGGGAAAGTGATTTTTATGGACTGAACTTCTGTCTTCCTTTTTGGTTTTACCAGTGGAGTAGCTGTTAGAAGGCTGAAAGGTGAGATATGAGAGTGGTCAGAACAAGGGGCTGTCTGCTTCTCTATACCAAACCCACAACTCCCATAGCAGAGCTGTCCTTTAGACCTACTCTGTACTTAAGAGTGCTTTTCCCTTTATTTTTTTCTTCCAGCCATGGGGTAGAAATAGCTCCACATGGGCCTGAGAGATGACTCAGTGGTTAAAGGTGCTTGGTTGCAAAGCTAGACAGCCCAGGGTTCAATTTTTCCAATACCTTAGTAAAGCCAAATGTATAAAGTGGCACCTACATCTGGAATTAATTTCCAGCAACAGGAGGCCCTGGTGTGCCTATTCTCTCTCTCTTTTTCTCTCTATGCCTCTCCCTCCTTCTCTCAAAAAAAATACAAATAAAAATATTTAAAAGAGGTTATAGCTCCACAGGGCTTGGGGTTACCTTTCATGTCCTCATTTGTTCCCATTAACCTGGATAATCATGTTGTAAAGAATCATGGTTTTCCTGAATTAAATTATTTTAATAGCCTATCATTGTGTGTCATCTGTTTCCTCTGAGGACCATAACTTATTAATAATGGCATGTGAGTTTCAATACAAACAAAGCATCTCTTCATTCAAGCAAGTTCTCATTTATTAGCTATACTAGGAAATTAAAGCCCATATCAATTTGCATTGAGTATTATTTCCCTACCAATGGTTATACAGTGTAGTCAGGCCTATAACTTTAGCTCAGGTGAGTTACATACCTCTTGTTCTAGTTTATTTATATTTATAATGCTGATAATAAAACCAATGCAAAAGGTTAATATTTTTTTGTTCAAAGTTTTACTATCCTTGTCACCTTGAAAAAATATCCGATCTATGTACTGTGCATAATTATTTCATACTTAAAAAGATTTTGTGGAGTAAAGTTACAATATCTGAAAAGAGCATTGAATGTTATAATGTTAGATTTCCCAAGAAAAGCAAATAATGGAGAGTATATATATATATATATATATATACATACACATATATTTGATAGATATAGGTAGATATAGATATCCATCCCATACAGAAAGGGGATTTATTACAGAATTTGGCTCACACAAATATGTCAGCTGAAAACACTACAGTATCCTGTCTGTAACTTGCAGAACCATTAAAGTCCATGTTGTAATTCAGTTCTGGTCTGAAGGCCTTGGAAGCAGGAGTTTGAATTCCAAGGCAGATGAATAGAGGTGATTCAGCCTATGAAGAAAGGAAAAAAGTGCCCTTTTCTGACCTTATTTCTCTGTTCAGATGAACTGTTGGCAGATTGGTAAAGGCCCAACCATGTTGACAAGGCTGATCTATATTCAGTCTGTGATTGAAATGTTTGCTATATTGACATACTTTACATAGTATTACTTTTCATAAATATCATAGCAATAGTATAGAAATGCTAGTTACTTTAAACTTCTTACTCTCTTGTCCATTTAAAGTTGTTCTTACTAAATTTGTGATTATCATCTTTAGTAGAATGAGATTAGGCGTGTCCCAGGAGTCTTCTGTTAACTTAGACTGATGAATTACATTATGTTAAGATTGCATCAAGCTGATTCCATAATTCTCCAAATAAGTGTCTGTTTACCATAGTCAGTATTAGAAACTTGGGTTCCTCAACTGAGTCTTGGAATATTGTCTTCACACACTGAAATAGTTCTTTCATACCAACTTGATTTACTTTTATTTCTTGTCTCCTCAATAAACTTCTTAATTGTACTTCTTGAAATTCAATTTATCATTGAATGTTAAGTTCAATAATTCATTGGATTTATGAACTGGGGAAAAAAAAAACACTTGGCAATCTTTCATACTTTCAGCTTGTTTCTGCTCTTTTTCAGCTGCTTTATAACCTTACAGGTTATGCAAGCCAATTAATATGTATATTAATTAATACATAAGGAATGGCATACTAAAATGTATAGGGAAATGTATAGGGACGACCAGGAGGCTAAAATCATAAGCAGTTTTTCTTTTGACAAGTTCTTTCTTGCTTTTTGGTGAGTGTGCATGTGTTTAGTGTATGTATGGATGTGTATATACTGTGTTTATTTCTCTGTGTGTGTGTGAGTGCCACAGCATGTGTATCAGTCCTCTGCCTCCAACTCATTTGAACAATCTCCTCAGCCTACATGCAGTATTTTTATGTTTTATATTTTAATCAAATCAGATATATATATATATTTTTTTCTGGAGACATCATTTGAGGCAATATCTATCTTTGTTCACTGGTGAGCTTTGTAGGCTGGCTGGTCCACATGCTTCTGGCAGATTCTTCTGACTCCATCTCTTACTAGGCCATCAGCTTGCTGAGATTACAGATGACCACTCCAGCATCTGGCTTTTACATGGGTTCTAGGGATCCAAACTCAGTACTCACATTTGCATAGCAAGCACTTTATTCACTGAGACATTTCCCCAGCCCTCAAGCAATATTTCCATGTTTTACTCTGAAATCAGAATTCTTCTCTGAGAGACTTCACTTTTGCTCAAATGACCTTCAAGTGATTTGATGAGGCCCAGCCACATTAAGAATGATCTTTAACTTTTATATTAATTAATTAATTAATTAATTAATTTATTGAGGTAGAATCTTGCTCTAGCCCAGATTGACCTGAAATTCAATACATAATCTCAGGTTGGCCTCAAACTCAGAGTGGTCCTTCCACCTCAGGCATGTTCACCACACCCAGCAGAATGATCTTTTTAAGAGAAAATTAATTACAAATATTAATAATTTAAAAAATATGTTACAAGAACATCTATGCTAGTACTTGGCCAACTAATGGACATCATAACCTCTGCCTAGACAAGATGAAACACAAAGTTAACTCATCATATCATATCATTAAGTTACTTCCATATTTTTTTCAATGGAGAAAGCCCAACCCTGTTTATTTTAATTACTGCCAATTATATTTTCTGAGTGAGGCCAGGATCCTAATTTACTGTCTTACCATCACTTCCACTATCAACTCATGTTCATGCAACAAACTTCATGTACATAATTGAGCAATAATAGGACATCCTCATTTTCCTAGGACTGACTCTAAGCAGATAGTATTATACCTGTCTACTTTCCCTTCTCTTCTGACAAAGTGAATGGATGAATGTCAGTGGGTTTAATTGTGATTCACTTCATCTATGACCTGGAGTCCATAATCTGTTGACTTCATAAGCATGTTGTGCTGCTACATACACCAGAAATCTCATGAATTAACCATCTTTTTTATTTTCTTGGGTATTTCAATCAAGTGTGCTAGTGACTCAACAAAATAATAATTTGCTCCTCAGAAAATGTTATGAAATACTGAATGCCAGAAGACAAGCCTAGATAATGAGAATGCTGAAGATGCTTGAAGGATATATTTGCATCTCAAGAAGTGCAAACCCAAACTTAGGAAGAAGGTGGGCACACAGGTGGTTTCCCTTTTGGAGAAAAGCATGTTTGTTCCAAACATAACAATTAGGATCCTCCCCCTTTTTATTCCAAGGCAAATTTGTTAATATTAGGAAGTGTGTATGCTAACTTCTCTCCATGGAAGCAAGTGTGTATGTTAACACCCTTCCATAGAAGAAAGTGTGTATATAAACTCCCCTACATGGAAGGAAGTGTGCATGTTAAATTCTCTCCATGGAAGGAAGTGTGCATATAGTGCCCCTACCCAAGGAAAGAAGTGTGTCTATAAACTCCCCTCCAAGGAAGGAAGTGTGTATGATAAGTCTCCTCCAAAGAAGGTAGAGGAAAAGTGCATTCAAAGCTTCCAATTTATATTTTCGGAATTGTTTTATAAAAGGAGTTTTGAGATGACCTCTGCTCTCATCATGTCATGTCAAAAGGGGGGAAATACTAAATTCTACCATCAGCTCCTCATTGCTGTCACAAACATCCAAGCAGACACAGCTTATGAAAGAAGAACATTTATTTCAGGCATACAAATTCCAGAATAACACCATCAATGGCAGAAGAAGCTGGCTCACTTAGATACAAGCAGAGAGACATCACCAAACAGCCAGCATCACCAAAACCAGCTAGCAGGAACCACTAAAGCTCAATCTACTTGGAACACACCAAGGAGGGCTGGACTCAAATCTGTTCCTCAAAACACAGAACTTGACTCCAGGATCCACCCCCAGTGACATGCCCCTACTTCAAGGGAATCAGCCTGCTAGGAACTGAAGTGTCCAGCTCCATTTTAATTTTTTTAATTATTTTATTTATTTTTGGAGAGAGACACACAGAGAGAGACAGACGGACAGAGAGGGAGAGGGAGACAGAGATGGGTGCGCCAGCAGTCTCTCAGCTTCTGTGAACAAAATCCAGATGTGTGCGCCCCCTTGTGGGCAAGTAGGGCATTGCGCCCTTGTGTCACTTGGCATCTGGCTAAACGTGGGACCTGGAGATTGGAACCACTGGAGATTGGAACCAGCGTTCTTAGGCTTAGCAGGCGGAAGCCTTAAGCGCTAAGCCATCTCTCCAGCCCTCCAGCTCCATTTTCATTAAAACACATGGGGGGGAGGGGAGGGGAGGGAAATATATGTTTTTTGTATGTAAGTATAGAAGGTATCAATAAAAAATTAATAAATAAAGAAAAAAACATGAGGGGGCTGGAGAGATGGCTTAGCGGTTAAGGCGCCTGCCTGCTAAGCCTAAGACCGCTGGTTCCAATCTCCAGGTCCCAATTTTAGCCAGATGCAGTGATGCAAGGGCGTAATGCCACACTTGCCCACAAGGGGGCGCACAAATCTGGAGTTCATTCACAGCAGCTGAGAGACTGCTGGCTCGCCCATCTCTGTCTCCCTCTCCATCTCTCTCTCTCTCTCTCTCTCTCTGTCTCTCTCCAAAAATAAAAAAAAAAAAAAAAAATTAAAACACATGAGTCTGTGGTGCCATACAGTTAACCTTTCACATTCAAACTACCATATTGATGAACAGGCTAATAAAAAGTCAATATGCAATAAAATGTCACTTTAACCCTTTAATTCAAATCAATGAAGAACTCAATATTAGAGATTTCTCATCTTCACATTCCTATTAAATATAATGTGTAAATATTTTTGAAATTACAAATTTAAAATTCATTGACATATGCTACTCAGTGGGTGAATTTTATAATTTACAATGTTAAACCATATTTCAGGTCAAGAAACAATAAAGTATGAAAAGAATCTTGACAAATTACTTTCAAAAACTGAGTCTTATGAATCATAACTGAATTATATCACAATGTTAGTATATCACATATGTTAAAAATAGTGGTTTTATTAAATTAGCATACCATAAGTAAAGTTCAAAGAACAATAATTTGTGATGTGAATGCAGTAGGCAACTTTATATTAGTTTCATACTCAGATATTTTAAATACATGTGATATATTAAAATGTAAAAATTATCTATGTATATGGATAATATTAAAAAATGAACTTTCCAAATTGTCATTCACTGAAAAGTATAATGAATTTAATATTTAATAGAAATAATTATGCCAGCTAGATCAGGATTGATAACCAGAGCAAAGTGGAAAACCTTGAGGGATTGTCATTTTTGCAGTCAGGTTGAGATATTCTTCCATCTGGCTGATTATCTGAAAATTCTACACTACACACAAGTCAGATGTCTCTGTGACCAATGGATTAGAAATTTTAAGAGGTATGTGGAAGAAAACAAGAATACAGAGCAGAGTGACAGAGATTTTGTAGGAGAAAATATGAACAAAAATCACTTGAAGAAAATCCTGAGGTGAGATTATACCACCATATTATTATATTACCATTTTCTCTTTTATTTCACTGATTATAATACTCATAACCATCCATTATCCTCTTGTGACAACTCTTTAGTGTTACCCATCTCTATGCCCTTCATTCCCAATAATCTTGCATTCAGTTCTTAGTAGTGAGTATTACAATAGAAACCCACATAGCTGTTGACAGAAATCATGGCAAATGCACATGTAAACCAAGATATTGTTTTGTGGAAAAGCAGTGATAATTTAATGCAAAATCATGATTTGAAAGAGAAGCAACAGGGGTAAATATGATTTCAATAGAAAAAATATTAATGTCATATACATTCCTGTATAACCTGCTCAAAAAAAAATTTCTTAAAAGGAAGAAATTACACAGAATATAAGGCTATTGGTATTAGAATATAAAGATGCATATTCCACAAACAAAATATAACATACAGATTCAGTTTGAAGTTCTGGTCTTTATTCATAAAGATATTAAAGAAATTTTAACAAACTGTGACTAAAATAATATAGACATCCCATTGCTACTTTATCATGTCAATAACATGTATACTTCTTCTATTTAATGATTATATACTAAATACATGGGCTACACTGTAGGGGATTAAGGATTTTCATTGTCATAACAATGATTAACTGATATAATTTCAATTTTTGCAGGAATTTCTATATTTATTTTGATCAGCAAAACAAACAGCGACTGCTGTTCCTCTTCATATATATGTACATACACATGCATATATATATATATATATTTGTTATTTGTTATATATCATATGATAAATTACTGAAAGACCATACCGCAAAATAAAAATATGGCATGCTATGTCATTTAGTAGCAGAGTTTTGCCGAGCATAAATAAAACCTTGGGTTCAATCCCAAACATCAAAAAGGAAAAACAAAAAGTAGTAGTCAAAAAGGTATAATAAACAAAAATAGACTAAGAAGCAACATCATGTAACTGCAGGTGTTGTAGTGGGTCACACATCAAAAATAATTCTCTAGAGTAATAATTATGTTAGGTGATGGTGTTTGAGTTGACCCTGAACTAGAGGGGAGAGAGCCACATGGATAGGTGGGGGAAGGTAAATTTTAATTGATATGAATGACAAGTTTCAAAGGACAGAGAAAAGAAGGAGGATACAAGTGACATAATAATCATTTATTCAACATTCAGGAGGTAAAGGCAGTAGATCTGTTGTGAGTTCTAGGTCAGCCTGGTCCAGACACCGATTTTGTTTTAAAAACAAAATAAAATATTACTTCTTATTTAGCTCCATTGCAAAGATTGCAGGCAAGTGTAACTGTAACATATGCAGGAGAGTGGACGGGCATACATTAGGAGTCAAACTACATTGCCAAAGATTATTATGTTTGCATGTTTGTACTCAATTACAGCTGGGTTCCTGGAAATATTGCAATTGACAACTATTTAAAGAATTAGAATGATGATATGAAACAAGTTTATTACAATAAGTTTAATATAAAAGTCAAGTTCTAAAATCAGAGAACAAATGTGCAATATCCAATATTGTTCAGTATAAATCAAAATAATCTTGAATTAGAGACTTAGATTGAAATTAATATTCTACCAATACTTACACATAGTTAATTAACTTTGGATATCATTTGCATTCTTGGTATTATATATATATATGGATATCATTTATATTCTATAAAATATTTTATATATATATATTTCTTATAAAATTACTGTAAAGACTCATATTTGATTATTAAATATTATACTTCCCACATAATAGACACATTCTATGTCCATTTTTATTATTTTATTCATTAGTTTAAATCATTTCAAAGTCTACTAAAGTAATATGTGATTTTTAGAGTAAATACTATGTCTATTATGTTTACATTTTGGGGGGTGCATTACATTTTTAAGTGAATGAATATCATATAGTTCATTTAAATCATGTATCAATGAACCTGAACATTATTATTCATAATGCTTAAAATAAGTTTTCATGATATAAAAGTGCAACCAGCCGTGCCATTATTAAGGGTCAGACCAACAGCAATTAGAGTGATGTTGATGCAACATAAATGTCCTGGGGTTATACACCAGAAAGCACAAACAGCAAATAGAATACATTGGAACCATGAATGGAGGTGGACTGCAAAAAATTGTATAAAAAATTGTTAAAGAATGAGTCTCAACTAATAATGTGAGGAGATACTAGCAGAGAACATTTATCAGGAGCAATGTAAAATGTGTGAAATAAGTGTGGCCAACAGTGATGACAAATAACAAAAGAATGATGCCTCTGAGAAAGCTTTCTCAGAAACATCACTAATTACATCAGGGCTCTTTAGGCCATGTTCATTCTCATTCAATAACAACACTGTAATCAGCATCAATTTCAAACACAAAGGCGTACATCATAAGAAATCAGTCCTTTCCCTAGCATAGGAAGATCAATTATGAGCTCCTGGTAACCGCTCAAAGGTTTCAGTTTAAGGGGAGAATATTTTCCATATACAAATTGCTTTCTAATTCATATCCTCTCAGAATTATATTTAAAAAGGAGCTGGTCAAAGTCAATAAAAAGTGTAGAGGTTAGTTAAGCTTACTAGATCAATTTACTTTGGTATTTCTCCTATGGCATTTTCTCTATTTTTGTAAATAATCAAATTACCTTGTGTTTATCAATTCATTTTTAACATACTCTCTTTCCTAGAGAAAATGTACTGCAATGCTACTAATCAAATAGGAGAGTCAGATGGTAAGCTTTTAAGCTGGTGAAAATGTTGTTGTAGTTTTGTGTAAGGCAGTAAGAGAGCAGGCGGCCAAGGCAAGCTTGGCTTAAATAACATATATGACCTTTCTCTGCCTAAATTCAGATCTGTTTATCTATGAATTAGGATTTTTTAATTTTCCTAGACCATTTTTACTACTTCACAATTTCAATTTATACCATCACGTGTGCTTCTTTTTTTTTACCTCTTTTTTTAAATTTTGTTTTTTAATTTTATTTGTTCTTATGTATATTATTCTGGTTTTACATTCATAGTGGTGACTCCATTATCCTCCTCCCTGTTCTCCGTCTTCCATAGGAACCCTCATCAATGGGGAATGTGGTTCACACATTGTGGGGGTAGTCAGGAACTGTGGGGGATAGGCCAAGTCTCTGTGCATAATGCACCAACTTGTGGCTCTAACATTCTTTCCGCCCCCTCTTCCGCAAATTTCCCTGAACCACATTGGGTCATGTTGCAGACAGCTTCAGGTTCGCTGAGATGAACTTTCAGACCAGGCACAGTTATGGAGGAAGGGATATTATTTATTGAAGCTTACAGATCCAGGGGAAGTTCCATAAAGGCAGGAAAAGCAGCCTGCTCTTCACAGGGCCAAACAGAGAGAGAGAGAAAGCCAACCAGCCACCACAGCACACAGAGCAAAACTACAGCCAAAAGGTCACACAGCAGACTTCAGGAACTCCTGCTAGACACATTTGCGTATCTTTACAATGGAATCTCAAACCCATCACCACACCTTAAGACCAGGCCCCCAGTGACCTTGCCTCTAGCAAGGTGATTGCAGATGCAAACTATAAACTAATAAAATACTGAATATATTGGGGACATATATTCAAACTACCACATTCCGCCCTGGCCCCCAATATATTTAGCTCCTGGTCCCCAATAGATTTATAACTATCACACATTGTAAATTGTACTCAGTCCAATTTCAAAGGTTCTCACAGTCTTGATCAACTTAAGATAGTGAGTCCTGTACAACCAAACAAGTTAAATACTTTCAACATGTAAAGGCACAGAGTAAACATTTTAACTGTATAAGGAATAGCAAGGAGAGACTAAAACAATGCAAACTCAATCACCATCAGCCATCATCAAACTTCTGCAGTTCAAGTTCAATATAACCAGAGACTAACAGTCTCCATGTTTACCAATTCCGCCCCTCCAGCTGGGCAGAGTCGCCAGGGAAAACTTTCATCCCAGTTCAACACTGCACTCCATGGTAGTCCTTTTGCACAGTCCTGGTATATCCAAAACATCTTCAGGTCTCCATGCAACCCACAGTCCATCTTCCAAAGGCTCTTCCAGCCTATTCCTGAGGGTCTTCATGCCCTGCTTCATGCCGCATCTCAGCAGCGGCTCCTGGAACCGTGTGCAACTCATGACCACTCCATGCATTTTTCATGTTTCCAAAACTAATACCAGGTGTGCAGGACACAGCCATATTCTTAATCCAGGGATGAAATAAACCATAGCCTTGAAAAGCAGGTTCCTTCTCCAGTCAACTCTTTCCAAAGAGTTTGCATTTCTAACAGTCTTTCCTCAGGCATCCTCTCCATTGTTTTAATGTAAATCAGTCCGACCACCTTCCTTCCACCTTCCTTAAGATTGCTAATGTGTTTGACAATAGCAGCTTAACCAGTCTCAGTGCCTCTACTTTTAGCTTGCTTCAGGTTTTCCAACTCAAAATCTTAAAATCTCAGTCCGATATCTTTAGCCAAGCACATCAGTCCATTACAAATTTAACCTTGATCAAACTTTCTGGGCCTGGACAGCAGAACGTAGCCATCCCTTATGCCAGTAGCCCAGTTCCAACAAAGTCCTCTGCCGTCTTTCCTTCCCCTTAGAAAGCTCATAAACCAAGCCTCGAAGTTCAATACAGTCTGCACTTAGCATTCTCAAACTCTCATCAGAATAGTCCATAAAACTTGGCTTACCACTCCAGAAGGCATCTTCAGTTGCAAGCACCAAGTCCATGCCCATTCCTCCAAAACAAAGGTTCCAAAAGACGAATGTCCACACGGTCAGGTTCATCTCACCCCACTCCTGGTACCACTTTACTAAGTCTCTGTGCATAATGCACCAACTTGTGGCTCTAACATTCTTTCCGCCCCCTCTTCCGCAAATTTCCCTGAACCACATTGGGTCATTTTAGCTCTACTTCAGTGATGAGGTTTTGGGAGCCTCTGTGTCTCTGGATATCAGGCTTAGAGGGAGTTAGATGTTCTCTGTGTTTATCTCCTTCAACCTCTTTCTGGTGTCATGATCCCCAAGAGAGCTGAACTCTTGCCCTTCTTCCACATTACTCTGTGGTTACAGCTGGAGCCCTGGTGAGGTGTGATTGGCTGATCCTCCCTTCTGGTTCATTGTCCATCTGGAAAAAATAAGCAAATTCTCCAACAGAGAGAGAAGTTAGTACTAAATATATGGGATGGCCATAGATAGCTTGGAGGGAATTTTATATGGGTAGGTTCTCTTCTACCCCACATTTGATGGTATCTTGGTTGGAGACTGTGCTCATTTTCTGTACATGGTTTTGACTTATTTCCAAGTTCCAGCAATGAGTTCCATTCCACTGAGTGGATCTATTAGCCAAATCAAGAGCTGTTGGTTACCCACCATGGCTGTATGCCACTACTGCACTTGTTTGAGCATTACATCAGGTTGTTTCTTGCTGGGTATCTTAGACTGGGAGTTGTTTGGACCAATGTTGGCCATTTTCCCCCAGTTGCTCGTGTAGCACCCTCTGGCATTAGACTAGCTAACTCTCTGAGGACTGACCCTCTTCCAGATTCTGGCCAGGTCTCTCCATGTTTGGTCTCACACGTGTACGCTGTCTTCGTCAGTAGGGTCTTACCATTAACCTTAATTGCAAAATCTACAACTGCTCTTTGAAAATTAGTTATATATTTTCTAACATAATTCCCTTCACTTCTACTTGAATCCTTAATTTGCATTCTTCTGAGGCAATTATTGCTATTTTTTTAAATTTATTTTTATTAGATATGGACACACTCAGTATATAAACCACACATGTAAGTACCATTCTTTCCCTCATCCCTGCCCCTTTTCCAAAGGCGTCCTCCTGATTGGGGATGCAGGTCATCCCTATGGGGATTGTGGGTGGTTCATTGTGGGGGCAGCAGTCAGTCATGGGATAGAGGCAATGCCTCTCTGTGTAATGTCCCAGCTTGTGGCTCTAATAGGCTTTCTGCCCTCTCTTCTCCAAAATTCCCTGAGCCATGTTGGGTATGTTTTAAGTCTACTTCAGTGATGGGCTCTGTGGTAGTTTGAATATATGTCCCCCAATATATTCAGTGTTTTACTATTTTATAGTTTGCATCTGCAATCACCTTGCTAGAGGCAAGGTCACTGGGGGCCCGGTCTTAAGGTGTGGTGATGGGTTTGAGATTCCATTGTAAAGATATGCAAATGTGTCTAGCAGGAGTTCCTGAAGTCTGCTGTGTGACCTTTTGGCTGTAGTTAGTTTTACTCTGTGTGCTGTGGTGGCTGGTTGGCTTTCTCTCTCTCTGCTTGGTCCTGTGGAGAGCAGGCCACTTCTCTTGCCATTATGGAACTTCCCCTGGATCTGTAAGCTTCAATAAATAATATCCCTTCCTCCATAACTGTGCCTGGTCTGGAAGTTCATCTCAGCGAACCTGAAGCTGTCTGCAACAGTAAAGTGGTACCGAGGAGTGTGGGGTGAGATGAACCTGACCTTGTGGATATTCGTCTTTTGGAACCTTTGTTTTGGAGGAATGGGCATGGACTTGGTGTTTGCAACTGAAGATGCCTTCTGGAGTGGTAAGCCAAGTTTTATGGACTATTCTGATGAGAGTTTGAGAATGCTAAGTGCAGACTGTATTGAACTTCGAGGCTTGGCTTATGAGCTTTCTAAGGGGAAGGAAAGAAGGCAGAGGACTTTGTTGGAACTGGGCTACTGGCATAAG
Source organism: Orientallactaga sibirica (assembly GCA_036365145.1). NCBI lineage: Eukaryota > Metazoa > Chordata > Mammalia > Rodentia > Dipodidae > Orientallactaga > Orientallactaga sibirica. The sequence continues at coordinate 81,250,979 of JAEOAD010000003.1, read as the reverse complement.
GGATGGCTACGTTCCGCTATCCAGGCCCAGAGTGTTTGATCAAACTTAAATTTGTAATGGACTGATGTACTTGGCTAAAGATATTGGACTGAGAGATTTAAGATTTTAAGTTGGAAGACTTGAAGCAAGTTAAAAGTAGAAGCATTGAGGCTGGTTTAACTGCTATTGTCAAACACATTAGCAATCTTAAGGAAGGTGGAAGGAAGGTGGCCAGACTTGATTTACATTAAAACAATGGAGAGGATGCCTGAGGAAAGACTGTTAAAAATGCAAATTCTTGGAAAGAGTTGACTGGAGAAGGAACCTGCTTTTCAAGGCTGTGGTTTATTTTGTCCCTGGATTAAGAATATGGCTGTGTCCTGCACACCTGGTATTAGTTTTGGAAATATGAAAAATGCATGGAATGGTCATGAGTTGCACACGGTTCCAGGAGCCGCTGCTGAGATGCGGCATGAGGCAGGGCATGAAGACCCTCAGGAATAGGCTGGAAGAGCCTTTTGGAAGATGGACCGTGGTTTGCATGGAGACCTGAAGATGTTTTGGATATACCAGGACTGTGCAAAAGGGCTACCATGGAGTGCAGTGTTGGCATGGGATGAAAGTTTTCCCTGGCGACTCTGCCCAGCTGGAGGGGCGGAATTTGAAAACCTGGAGACTGTCAGTCTCTGGTTATTTTGAACTTGAACTGCAGAAGTTTAATGACTGCTGATGGTGGTTGAATTTGCATTATTCTAGTCTCTCCTTGCTATGCCTTATATCAGTTAAAATGTTTACTCTGTGCCTTTACATGTTGAAAGTATTTAACTTGTTTGATTTTACAGGACTCACTATCTTAAGTTGATCAAGACTGTAAGAACCTTTGAAATTGGACTGAGTACAATTTACAATGTGTGATAGTTATAAATCTATTGGGGGCCAGGAGCTAAATATATTGGGGGCCAGGGGCGGAATGTGGTAGTTTGAATATATGTCCCCCAATATATTCAGTGTTTTACTATTTTATAGTTTGCATCTGCAATCACCTTGCTAGAGGCAAGGTCACTGGGGGCCTGGTCTTAAGGTGTGGTGATGGGTTTGAGATTCCATTGTAAAGATATGCAAATGTGTCTAGCAGGAGTTCCTGAAGTCTGCTGTGTGACCTTTTGGCTGTAGTTAGTTTTACTCTGGGTGCTGTGGTGGCTGGTTGGCTTTCTCTCTCTCTGCTTGGTCCTGTGGAGAGCAGGCCACTTCTCTTGCCGTTATGGAACTTCCCCTGGATCTGTAAGCTTCAATAAATAATATCCCTTCCTCCATAACTGTGCCTGGTCTGGAAGTTCATCTCAGCGAACCTGAAGCTGTCTGCTACAGGCTCTTAGGAGCCTCTGCTTTGTAGAAGTTGATTGTCCTCAGTGTCTATCTCCTTCACCCTTGTGCTGATATCAGATTCATTGAGACAGCAGCACTCTTGCTCATTTACCAAGTTCTTCTTTGGTTTTATCTGGGGCTGAGCTGAAGTGTGATGGGTCATTTGTCTCCTCAGGTCCCCTTCCCCTGTGAAAAAAAGAGAAGCAGATTGTCCAATGGAGAATGAAGTCATCAACAGGTTAAATGGGATAAGTATTATTAATTTAGAAAGAGTCTAATGGCTATAGCACCTATTATAGCCCAAGATTAGTGGGAGCTTGATATTGTAAAGCAAAAGTATTTTCTGGATATGATTCTGACTTGTTTCTCAGTTCCAGATATGGGTTCCTTTTCACTGAGCAGATCTGTCAGCCAATCCAAAAGTAGCTGGTTACTCACCATGGCTGTGTGCCACTATTGCTCTCGTGTGAACATCACATCAGGTTGTTTGCTTCTGAGTAGTTTAGAACTTGAGTTGCTCAGACAGATATTGGCCACTTTCCCCAGTTTGCTCATGTAGAACCTTCCAGCACTAGCCAGGCTAACTGTTTGGGAACTAGCTCTCTTCCAGATTCCAGCCAGGTCTCTCCATGTTCCATGCTGATGCATATGGAATCTTAAGCAGTAGTGTCTTACCATTGACCTCTGGTGGTAATCAAGTGCTCGGACACAAGTCTGTCTTGTTTTCGGACACCTTGTAGGTCGCTCTGATCAACAGCTCATTGTGAGTGTTAACTGCATCCTGGTACTAGGAGTTACAGACCAGTGCCAAGGGGAAAAGAAAAGGAGGAAAAAAAAGAAAAGAAAAGAAAAGAAAGAAGAAACAGGAGAAATTTATGGTTAGACTTCATCTTACCCTCTCCAGGACCCTTCTTTTCAGTTGCTCCCCCTAAGGTTCTGTTGAGGGTTCAATCTTTTAGTCTGTCTTCTAGGATATAGGTTTCTATGGTAACAGTTTAATTTGAATTTAGTTTTGTGTCCCCACCCCCATCTTGTTCCTCCCCCCAAGCCATACCCTCCCTATTGTCCCAGCCTTGAGATGCCTATCAGGTATATCAGCAACTCAGGCTGAACCAGGTTAGGAGCTGCAAATGAGTGAGACCATGTGACATGTGATTCTGTGATTATGTGAATTCAATGAGTATGATCTGTTCCAAGTTTGACCATTTTTCTACATATTTTATTGTGTCATTTTTTCTTACTGATGAGTAGAATTCCATTGTGTAGATATTCCACATCATATTTAGTCATTAGTCCACTGATAGGCACCTGGGTTGATTCTTAGCTATTATAAATTGTGCAACTATCAACATGGTTAAGCAAATATCTCTTATATGACATTTGGTGCTTTTAGGGTAAATGCCCAGTAAGGGAATAACTGGGTCAGTTGGTAATTTTATAATCATCCTTTTCAAGAATCTCTATATTGTTGTAGCAGCTTACATTCTCACTAACAGTGCATGAGGGTTCTTTCTCCACATCCTCACCAATATTTGTTTTCATTTGATTTTGTTATTTACTTTTTATCATTGGTTATGTATATAGTATATATACAGTCATATGGTACCATCATTAGCCTTCTCTCTGTCTTCCCCCTATGGGTAAGGTAGGTCTTGCCTTATGGGGGTAGTCATCAGTTATGAGGGAGAGGCAATGTCTCTGTGCATAATGACCCAACTCATGGCTCTAACATAATTTCTGCCCCCTCTGCTGAGAATTTCCCTGAGCCATGTTGGGTTCATTTTAGGTCTATTTCAGTGATGAGGTTTTGTGAGTCTATGTGTCTCTGGATATCTATCTTATTTTGTAGGAGTTGAGTGTCTTTGTGTCTATCTCCTTCACCCTTGTGCTGGTACCAGGTTCATCAAGAAAGCAGCACTCGGGCTGGAGAGATGGCTTAGCGGTTAAGGCGCCTGCCTGCTAAGCCTAAGAACCCGGTTCCAATCTCCAGATCCTATGTTTAGCCAGATGCAAAGTGATGCAAGGGCGCAATGCCACACTTGCCCACAAGGGGGCGCATGCATCTGAGAGACTGCTGATGCACCCATCTCTATCTGTCTCCCTCTCCCTCTCTGTCTCTCTCTCTCTGTGTCTCTCTCCAAAAAATAAATAAAAAATAATATTTTTTTAAATAAAGCAGCACTCTTACTTATTTCCCCTATACCTCTATGGCTTCAGCTGGTGCCCTGGTGAGCTGTGATGGGCTGATTCTCTCCTCAGGATATGTGTCCATCTGAAAGAGAGAAGCAGATTCTCCAACAGAGAGTGATGTCAGTGCAAGATACATGGATAACCATTATTACTTTAGAGATAATTTAATAGGTGTAGGCCCTCTTGTATCCCACTGAAGTGCCAGGACCCCTGACTAGGGGCCAAGACCCTCAGTAACCCAGGAGTCATCCAGCAAACCACCACTGAAGCCGAGACTCTCGAATGCAAAACACGACAGGTTTCTTTATTGTAAGCCTAGGCCTGGGCTCCGTCCACACAGTCTGACACAATGGTAGTGTGAGGCAGCAGCCCCGACCTCCAGAGGGAGGGGGTTATATAGAGAATAACCACAAGTAAGGAAGAAGAAACTTTAACTTGGTTTAACCTTTACAAGGTAGGTTAACGGAACTGATAAACTGAGGAATTTCCAGGGGGCTATTTCAACAATGCAATTGTAACTTGTTTCAACATCAGAAGTTACTTGGTAACTAGCCTGAGTCTTTGAGGCCAGCTGTTTCTCCCTCTGTTCCTGGAATCAACAGAGTGGGGGGCTTTTTCTCAGAAGTCAGGCAGTTTCTGAAAGATGGCCCAGGAGTCACAAAATGGCTATACCTGAGTCAAGAGAGCAAGCAGGGTTACAGAAGCTAAATGTAGCAAGTTAGTTATTTTTGATTCCTCACTACTACTGGTGGGAGCTTGATATTGGAGAGCAGGTTTATTTTGGTGTCTCCAGCAGTAGGGTCTTACCAATAAACTTTGGTGGGTCATCAAGTACACTGACAGAAATCTGTCTTCTTTTGGGAAACCTTGTAGGTCTTACTGATCAATAGCTAAATTGTGGATGTTAACCACATGCTGGTACTGAGAGTTACAGTCTGTGCCAAGGGAAAAGAAGGAATTAAAAATATAGGTAATATGAAAGAGAAAGAGAGAAGAGAGAGAAGAAGGAGTGATAGAGAAATAGGTGAAGATTGAGGTTAGTCTTCATCATACCCTCTCCAGACCCCTGTGATTCAGATGTTCTCTCTAAGCACCTGAAGCAAGTTCAACTTTTTTGTATGTCTTTCAAGACATAGGATATTTATGGTACCATTTCCATTTGGGCCCAGTTTTTTGTACCCCCCCCCTTGACCTGCCCTCCAACCCCACCATACCTATTGTCCAGTCCTCAAGTTGTTTATTAGGTGTGTCAGCATCTTGGGAAAATACAAATTAGGAGCCACAGATGAATGAGACCATGTGACGCTTGTCTTTCTGTGATTGGGTGAGTTCACTGAGACTGCTCTGTTTCAAGTTTGACCATTTTTCTTTAAATTTTGCATTGTGTCATTTTTCCTTACTGCTATGTAGTATTCCACTGTGTAGATATACCACATCTTAGTTATCCATTCATCTAATGAAGGACATCTGTGTTGATTCCAGCTCTTAGCTATTATGAACTGAGCAGCTATAAACATGGTTGAGCAAATATCTTTTAAATGAGGCTTGGAGATTTTAGGGTAAATGCCCAATAAGGGAATAACTGGGTCTCTTAGTACCTTTATAGACATCCTTTATAGAAGTCTCCATATTGCTTTCCATAGTGGTTTTACCAGCTTACATTCCCATCAACAGTGAAATGGGGTTCCCATTTCGCCACACCCTTGCCAGCATTTGTTGTCATTAGATTTTTAAATGTTTGTTATCCTTACTAGGGTAAGGTGGAAACTCATCGTTGTTTGAAAGATACACACACACACACACACACACACACACACACACAACACACAAATGAAAACATAATAACACTCAAAAATGAAATTGAGAAGGACTTGAGAAGATGGGAAGATCTCCCATCTCCCATGTTCCTGGAAGGCAGAATTAACATTGTGAAAATGGCAATTCTACCAAAAGCAATATACAGATTTAATGCAATACGAATAAAAATCCCAGTATCATTCTTCACAGAGATAGAAAAAATGATCTCAAAATTCGTATGGTATTGGTAATGGGTCTCACTCTGGCCCAGGCTGACCTAGAATTAACTATGTAGTCTCAGGGTGGCCTTGGATTCATGGCAATCCTCCTACTTCTGCCTCCTGAGTGCTGGGATTAAAGATGTGCTCCACCATGTCTGGCTTGATAAATTTTTAAAGTATATATTTTCTAGATATTTTTGTGACTATAGAGAATAAAAGTATTTTCCATTTTTATATAATAACAGCCATGTATCGAGGACTTTTATATATCTTGCATTGCTTAAATTGTTTTCATCTCATTTAGTAAGCACAACTCCATGACAAAAGATCTATCAGCATTCTCGTTTTTTAAGCAAATATCTTTAAGATTAAATATCTTTGAGATTTAATAAACATCTTTAAGATTAAATTGTATTGCATTTGTATTTTTCTATAAATATTAATACTTATATATCACGTATGCTCTACACATATAGATGTGTGTGAAGAATATTTTAGTATTTTTTTTTTTTTTTTCTAGAAGAAGTAGTTGAGGTATATTTCTGGGTAAACTTGTGGGGCTATTTATATATTTACTATAGTTACTATAGTTTGTCTTTATCTTTGTTGATTGTCTCAGTCAGCTTTATGTTGCTAGGATGAATTTCCAAGCCAGGCACAGTTTGTGGGAGGAGAAGATTTATTGGAGATGACAGATCCTGGGAAGTTCCATAATGGTAGAAGAAGCTGGCCCCCTATCATAGGTTCTGCAGAGAGAAATACCACCACCAGCACCATAAGCAAGAACTCTCCAGAAACCCCAGGCAGAGTTCAAACACTCTGTATACTTTTAGGCTGGAATTCCAGATCCACCCCCCAAATACACATTGGGAATTGACCCTAGAATCAATCCAAAGTAACACCTCTTCTATCCAGGCAGCTGGAAATACAAGAAGCTTTAGTAAAACTGTTCTATTTGGGGACATCTATTCATACTACCTCAATGATACAGGAGCTTTTGACATGGACAAATCTCAGAATTACATTGTCTTTGTGTGACATACAAAAATTCTCTTTGCGACCCTTTGTCCATGATGATGTTATAATAATATCACTAAACAATAAGAGAAACATCTTCAATCTGAATATGTACTTGGTTTACTTATTGCAAAATTTTTGACTTACAACATCCTGTTTAACCTTCTCTGAATGTATTGATATATTGGTTTAGACAATAAGAATTCAATGAATGAAACAGTCATTGCAACGGTTGAAAACTATACTTTTTGACCTAATTATTGTACTTTTTATAGTACATAAAATGGTAGTACTTGTTAAAATTGTCAACACTATTAAATATGCATGTAAAGTATTCAGGAATCAAGTAAACAGCACCATAAATAAATCAAGAGTTCTAAAGTCACCTGAATAATAAATAGAGTGTTCATAAATGTATCGTCAGTTTACAGGTACAGAGATACCTCTGATGTTTGACCATCTGGCAGTTATGGCAGGAGATGTCCTTGAAGCAGATGTACCTGTAAAATACTAAAACATTTTTGTCACTGTTGAGTAAGTGTATTCAGAAGCATGTCAATGAATATAAGGACATATATGACTTTTTTGGTGGAAACTATAAATCTGTAAATGTGAAAGTAATGACTAAATTTTTTTGTATGCTATTTCAGAACTAGTTTCCCTCAAATGCCTTGGGTGAGGAGAATGGCATTTTTAGTTGACTAATTACAGTAGGGAATGTTATCTGGATCTGAGAATATTTGTGCCTATCAACATTAATGCTTCCAAAAAGAAATATGGGGGCTGGAGAGATGGCTTAGTGGTTAAACACTTGCCTATGAAGCCTAAGGACCCCGGTTCGAGGCTCAATTCTCCAGGACCCACGTAAGCCAGATGCACAAGGGGGTGCATGCATCTGTAGTTCATTTGCAGTGGCTGGAGGCCCTGGCACACGCATTCTCTCTCTCTCTTTCTCTACCTGCCTATTTCTGTATCTCTCTCTCTCAAATAAATAAATAAATAATAAAATATTAAAAAAAAAGAAATATGGGAAATCTGGGAGAGGGGAATAAAATTAACTTCCTTTTATAAAAGAGGGAATTCATACTAAACCTGAGATGAAAAATGATATAATAATCATAATAGTAACAGAAGGAAATACCAAGAATGTTGGTATTTCCATCCTAACATAAAATTTCAGGTAAGTTATAAATATAAATATTGAATGTTAAAATACCAAATGACAAAAACTAAGTGGGCATAATATTTGCATAAAGTTATATTAAATAGATAAGTTAACAATAATAGATACATTTTAATTGAATCAAAATAATCAGCCCATCACACCTCACCAGGGAACCAGCTGAAGCCATGGTGTTATAGGGGAAATGAGCAAGAGTGTGCTTTCTCGGTGAACCTGGTACCAGCAGAAGGGTGAAGGAGATAGACACAAAGAACACTCAACTCCTACCTAATCAAATATCCATAGACACAGAGACTCACAAAACCTCATCACTGAAATAGACCTAAAATGAACCCAACATGGCTCAGGGAAATTCACAGAAGAGGGGGCGGAAAGATTGCTACAGCCATGAGTTGGGTCATGATGCACAGAGTCATTGCCTCTCCCACATAACTGATGGCTACCCTTATAAGGCAAGACCTACCTTACCCATGGGGGGAGGACAGGAAGAAGGCTAACTATGGTACCATCATTGCTGTATATAGATTGCATACATAACTAGTAAAAAGTCATAATATTTGTGGAATGAGAAAATAGAAGGGATACCAAGAATAAATTATTCATTTTATATTCAAGAGAAATGTATAGTTCATTTAATATGTACTTTATAGTCTTCATTTTAACACATAGAATTGCAAATGAATCTATACTACTATGGTATCCCCTAATTTAACTTTTTTCACAATAAAACAAGTTATAATTACCTTATAAGCCAGTTTATAAGCAAAAGTCTTAAAAGACAAATATGTTGTAATATACATTAATTCTGTGGTTAACAGAGAAATAAAAAACGAACATGTAAAGCTCTGGGGATTTTGAGTCAGCTTTTTGTTTTCACTATTTTTTTTTTTTCTCTTGAGGCAGAATTTGAGAAGTATTATTTTTTTTTTTTTGAGGCTGTTCCTTTCACCTCCTTTTTTCTTCTTTATTACCATCAGTCTTTTTTTTTTTTTTTTTTTCATAATAGAAACACATATCTGGTACAGACAAGCACATCTTGCCTCAGGATGTCTCTATTGATGGTGAATACTCATGAAAATAACTCAGAACAAAGATATAAACACCTATTATGGCTTATGTGTTAATGTTATTTAAACTTGATGCAAGTTAACATTTTCTCAAATGCTATATTGGTTTTTGGTTCTTTCTTGCTTTCTCTCCAACAAGAGGCTACATGCATTTGTTCTGAATTTGCCTACTGACTGGTGACTGAATAGTCACATTGAAAACACATTGTCAACATTGTTTCTATTAAAATTTATTTTGTTCAGTAACTGGCAGGAGTGACATGAAATATCTCAAGTGCACATTAGTAAGGAGTTGAAGTCTCACTGCGTTGTTTGTTTTTCTAATAATTTTTACTGGACAAAGGGGTCATAAGAAAGAATACATTGAGACTAAAAGGAGAGGGCTTCAGAAGCCCATGCTCAACTTTATTAATTGGTTTCTGACCCAGGAAAGCTGTGACTGATGTTTAGGAACACCTACTGAAAACTAAAATTGACACAGCTGGGGAAAACATGTGTTGAGAGTAAAATGCAGCAGGGAATGCAAACATCTGCTGTCTGCATACTGAAAATGGAAACTGAAAACTAGAAGAAAAAAACATATTTTAAAGGTAGTCAAAACTATAACTCTTTAAGAAATGTTTTGCTAATTCAGGTATGAGCACTGCCAAACCCGAATAAAGACTGTATTCCAAAAATCTGTTTACAGACATCAAGGAGACCTGTGGAGTCTTGAACATAGAAATGTTGGATACAACCTGCTGTCTCATTCTCATATTATAGAGATAGACTAAAGCACCGCCCTTTACACAGCCAAGGTCTCCCTCCAGCTGGGAGTTGCATTAGGCCTCTCTCCTGGGGTCTGTGAGAATGAAAGCTAAGGCAGTAGGAGGGAAGGGATTATCAGAAATCTAAGGGGGTAATAACCATCTCAGTGAGAACAAAGCTCTCTTCTCTTCCTTCCTTGAGCAAAAGAACTGTCATGCTTAAGCAGATTCTATAGGAGACCACAAAGAATTCAGGTATTTTCAAGCCACATAAACCTGAAAAACTACTCTTCCCAAACAGCCCTGAATTTCATGAATTGACATTCAACATGCAGGGAAATAACAAAAGATATCATTCCAGGACATTTCACTGAAAACAGAGAGAAGCCAAAGAATGGAGCCCATAGAAACCATGGATATAAAAGTAAAAAGGAGATAGCAAGCTTAGTCAGACATCTAAGGTTCTTGTCAGGATTCTTTCTGAATACACACACACACACACACACGTGTGTGTGTGTGTGTGTGTGTTTGTGTATATATATAATTTTATTTATATGAGAGAGAGAGAGAGACCAACAGAAAGAGGTAGAGTGTGAGTGTGATACATGTGTACCAGGGACTCCTGCCACTGTAAATGAACTCCATATGCATGCAACCACTTTGTGCATGTGGCTTTACTTGAGTACTGGAGAATTGGACCTGTGATGTAAGTTATGTATAAAATAAATGGGTATTGTGGATTCAGGGAAAGTGCTTAATCTCCAAACTCTAAGTTAGCCATTTTAACAAAGAATTGGAATAAACAGACTAAGAACCATAGATCATAAACTGTTACATTTATTCAGGAGAGTCAAGGAAGTGAGGGAGAGAACAGAACCAAAGAAAGGGGAATGGATACACCTGTGTATTTAGAGAGCCCAAGTGGGAATTGACCATGGGCCTGGGGGAGGGGGGTTTGTGAAAAGGGATCTTGTATAAAGGCTTGTGCTTTAAAAATTAAAAGGCCATAATATAGTAGAAAAAGAATTTCCCACCAGAGTGGGAAGAACATAGTGTTATGGGTTTTGGGACCCTTGAGACTTAGGTGTGGAAAGATGAACAGCCAAGGAGCCAGAAAAGATATGGAGAGGGTGCCCCATAGCCCATAAGTATCTCTTCATTTGGAGTCAGGAGGCTGTGTCTGGAAGAGGTTGGTATACCTGTATGCAGCTGGAAAGCCAATTGTCCTGGGCTCAGAGAAGGGGTTCCTCTACACCTGGGTAAGGTAGGTGAGAGAGAGAGAGTTGACTGGATATGTCTGGAGCAGATTCTGAATTCTAGTTCTACTGCAACAGGCCTACAGTGACATCTGAAGATATTTCTTTTGTGACCCTTTCCATAACTGCCTAATGAACTGACCTTACTAGATCTTTCTTAGGGCCATCAGGTTTTGCCTGCAACTACCTTTAACTACTGAATCATCTCTCCAGCCCTCCATTGGTCAGGATTCTTATTTGAAGTTGAATACCTTAAACATTCAAATGACTAGAGATGAAGGGAAGGGAGAAGCCATCTATCGAACATGCCCCTCCACCCCCCACCCCTGCCCAGAGAAGTTGGAAGCATCCCTTCAGATGGTTTTGCAAACATATGTACGTTTGTTTGAATGGCAGTGTTTTAATGAAACAAAAATGCATGCATATTTTTGTACCAAATGAAAAAATTCATATGCATTCTGGCATGTTTTAGGAACATGCCTTCCTTTTTTCAAATATTATAGTCTAGGTTGAGACATTCAGAATATTCCTTGGAAGATAAAGTTGACTAGAAGGCTTAGCACCATTGTGGTATAAAGGACAGGATCAATTGTAATGTCCTGACGGTGGCTGGAACACAAACCTCCACATTTTCTAGGCCTTGTAAAAGTCCGTAGGACTCAATGTCACACAAATGGAGATTGATCCTGTTGATTGTGGCTAGCAGGAAACACATAGCCAGAGGCTAAAATATGAGTAGTCTTAAAGGTAATAACATCAGCATCCAAAGGCTCTGTGGTCTTGGCAATAATAAGTCCTTCAAGGACTGCATGGATATCTCTAAGTATAACAAGGGTTTCTTTAAACATCACATTGTGTAACATTGTTCTGTAGTCTTTGCATGGAACTCAATCTTGCAGCCATCCTTCTGCCCAATAATACCAAGAGTTGGGATTTCAGGTGTGAAGGAACTTTCTGCGTGGGGCTGTTGCTTCAGAATTTCCTTTCTGACTGCTGGAATCTAGCACCCTCATTTATTTATTTATTAAATATATTTTATTTATTTATTTATTTATTATTTGAAAGAGGAAAGAGGCAGAGAGAGAGGAGAGAGGAGAAATTAAGCACGCCAGGGCATCCAGCCACTGCAAATGAACTACAGATACATGTGCCCCCCTTTGCATCTGGCTTACGTGGGTCCTGGAGAATTGAACCGGGATCCTTTGTCTTTGTAGGCAAACACCTTATGTGTTAAGCCATCTCTCCAGCCCTATCACTCCCATTTTAAATTTTGTTTCTAGGATTGCATAGAGCCATTTAAGAATGTATCTCATGGAACTGGGATGGAGCTCAGAAGAAAAGTACTTGCCTAGCGTGCCTTGGAAGTTGGGTTTAGTCCCTAATACTGCAGACGGAAAAAAAAAAAAAAAAAAAAGAAATGAAAGTCATTCTTTCTATCTCCAATGGGAGTGTTGGGGTTCTTTGCAAATGCACTTAATTTATGGTATCTCTGGATTCATGTCTTATGAATTTAAAGAAGTAAAACCCATGTATCACTGGGTAAGACTCAGAGAGGTTTTGTTAGACTAAGAGAAGGAAGGAAGGGAATGTGCCTAGAGCTCCTGGCAAGTGGAAGGCAGGAAGAAGTAAGCAGCCTCCATGGGAGTAAGGGTTCTCCCATTCTCAGCCCAGCTAGGTTGAGAAGAGGGGGTCTTATCAGAGCAGGGACCTGGAAGTTCAGGAGAGATGAATATCAAAAAAAAGAAGAAGGAGGAGGAGGAAGAAGAAAGCAGCAGCAGCAGCAGCAGCTGCAGCAGCCTAGCCACTTGATAAGCATCTGTTTATAATCTTACTGTGCTGGGCTCTACCCTCAGCCTCAGTTGAGACAGAGAGTGATGACTGGCCTTGACTCAAGAGGCTGGATCCGATGTGGAACTTTGGTTTTGCTGAAGAAGTCAGGTGCAGTGTTCCTTCTCTAGGCCGCCTAATTGGCTACCTGAAAAAAGGAAAAAAAAAAAAAAGAAAAAAAAGCTACCAGAATAATTCCCCCTCCCACTCGTATCACCAGTCCTTGGGATCTCTCTGCAGTATCTATGTATTTGCTCCTCATTTGCTATCTTCAGTGCTTGTCATTGCTGTAACTGTAGCCCCTCCATGACACACTCACTGCCTAGCCTTTGCATCACCCTCCAGGATGTCATTGTCATTAAACTCACCTGCTGTCTATGAGGGAAATGTTATTTACCTAGCAATTCCAGATTTTGCTTTGGGTCAAACTCACTCTGCAGCGAAAACAAAACCAACCCTGTTTTTATTTATTTTATCATCTCTAACATATCCCTTTGATCACCACTGCTCTGGCCAACATGTACTCTTTGTGCTAGTTTTCACAGTCCTTTCTAGGCCATAAGCTTCTGCAGCCTTGGTAAGATGCCAATCTCCTGCCCCAAAAGCCAGGTGTTGAAAATGAGCATAATAATCTCGCTATTGCTTTGCAAACCCCAGAGGTCATTCGACAGCCAAAGGTCTCACTTATTTTCTGCTTACTTGACCAAGGTGTTCCAGCCTGTCTGGATTTTTCTCACCTTTTGGCTCACTCCTCATCATAAAGTAATCCAACTTCCACAACTGTGGTCACAATCTCAAAGTAATGTGAACGTAGAAGTTAAATGGCCAATATCAGTGTAAGCTGTAAATGATAAGCTTCAGAGAACGGAGTCTCTATACTTTTCTCTTTTCATCCCATTTCAAGCAATTTAACATCAGGTAAATAAACTCTGAAATTCTCTACTCTAAGACGTGAAATAGCCACTCAGTTGGGAGGGAAGGAAATGTTCAAAGCTACACAGTGACCCACAGTTCAGTGAACAATCAATGAGTTCCTCCTTAGATGAGAAACATATCATGCAATGACCTTGCATTTTTCTAAACACAGTTTGAAGTGTTCCTTATTTCCCCTAAATGATTCTCACTTACATTATATCTATAATAGCATTTTCTTTTGGAAATATGAAATTTAAACACATGGAATAAAACTCATGCTGAATTTTTTCTCAAAAACAAAATTTTGTTAATATCTTAACCTTTTTTTCTTATTTTACTACATACATCATCTTTGTATGTAGATCTTTTTCTTTTACATCTCATCATTATTATTGTAAAACAACACAATCTGAGAATCATCACCAAGAAAAGGGGGAAAATACAAGGGGTTTTAGAAGTAAATTAGACACGAGTGGAAGCTAAAGGCAGACGTCTGGATTCTTCCTTATAAACGCATTTACAAAAAATTCTGAAGCCTAAGTAAGACTCACATGCAAAGGAGAGGCATCATCTCTCCCACATGATGACAGCTCAGATGTGGTCTGCTCTCATCTTTTGTGCTCATGATCTTTTAAGCCATACAAATCTTATTTACTATCTTTTCTTTTAATCATAATTTCTACTTTTTTTTGTCCCATTACTGTTGCTTGTAGAATTGAGATTGTTTTCACCCTAGTGAATTAGAAATTCTCCAGTCTACTTCTTTTCCCATCTTTTCATCTTAACTCTTATATATTATGAAACCTAACTTTTAAATCTTGAAAAAATATGGTCTTTATAAATTTGCTTCTTTATATAGAATGTTAAGTAGATGTTTATATAATGGTTAAAATATTCTGAATGGTGCTTAAGGTGGTTCACATTATTTTGTTCATTCTAAAGCTGAGAAACAGGAACTCAGCCTCATGTGGATGTCGAGAGGTCATTTCTGATTGCTCCGTGAGAAGCCTGGAAATGAGGAAGAGGATGTTACTCTGCAGTGATAGATACATCACTGGCTTTTGAGTACAAGCATGGTTGGTCATTTGAAAGGGATAATTGCACTTTCTCTGTGCTCAGCATCAACAGAGAAGAGCTGCCACCAGTGTGCAGCCCACTGCCGTCCCATCAGAGGCTGGTTCTTAGGATGCAGGTCACACGATTTATATCTGATAGAATGTGCCATGGTTCCCCCTTTCAAATTATAATCCTTTGTAATCTCCTCAGAAAGTGTTTCTTTTCCCCTGTCCCAGACAGGATAGGAACTGCCATATATAGGCTTCGGTGCTTTCCTGCTTTCCTTTGTTTATCTCAACTGTCCATGACAGAGATCTCATAACTGACCCTTTAGTGAGTCTGTGATTTCAACTCTTTACTAATGTGGACAAGAATTTGAGACTTGAGAGTTACTGACGTATTAGTTCTAATCCCACTAATCCCATTCAGAGCTCTGCCCTTCATCATTTATGTGGTGTGCATTTGTGAAGGCCAGAAGTCAACATCAAAATCAGGTGTCTTCTACTTTTCTTTTCTTTCCTTTCTTTTCTTTTCTTTTCTTTTCTTTTCTTTTCTTTTCTTTTCTTTTTTTTTCTTTTCTTTTCTTTTCTTTTCTTTTCTTTTCTTTTCTTTTCTTTTCTTTTTTTAATGGTTTTTCCAGGTAGGGTCTCACTCTAGTCTAGGCTGACCTGGAATTCACTATGTAGTCTCAGGGTGGCCTCGAACTCAGAGTGATCCATCTGCCTCTGCCTCCTAAGTGCTAGGATTAAAGGCATGTGCCACCATGCTTGGCTAAAATATTTCTTTTCTTTTCTTTTTTCAGATGTCTTTTAAAATCATACTCCATCTACAATGCCCATGCCAGTTTCTCTTGCTCTCATGCATTTGGTTAGACTAGCTAACCAGTGAGTCACGTGGGTTTCCGATCTCTGCCTCCCCAGCATGTAGTTTACAAGAGCATGGCACCATCATTCCTGGAATTGACAAGGGTGCTAGGGAGCTAAATTCAGGTCCTCCTTCCTGTGTAGCAAGCACTATACATACTAAGTCATCTCACCTGCTCCCTTAGTGGCTTGCATCAAGTATTTTTTTAATATGTATATTTTTTTATTTATTTGAGAGAAAGAGGCAGATTGAGAGAGAGAGAGAGAGAGAGAGAGAGACGGGGGTGGGGGGAGAATGGGCACACCAGGGTCTCCAGCCACTGCAAACGAACTCCAGATACATGCACCCCCTTATACATCTGGCTTACGTGGGTCCTGGAGAATGGAACTGGGATCCTTTGGCTTTGCAAGCAAATGTCTTAACCACTAAGCCATCTCTCCAGCCCTGCATCAAGTATTTTAACACAATAACAAAAAGTACCTAAAACACATAGCACAAATTCTTTCACCAAACTGACTTTGTAATGTTCTTTCCATCTTATCTGTAGTCACAGAAATATTTTGCTTGTGAGGATGAGTGATATGGTACTTATGAATAGTTCAAGAAATAAGGTGTTATTTTATTGTGAATTTAAATCATTTTATTAAATTTAAACACTACTATTAAAACCTACAATAAATACAAAATGAGATTAGAGAGGTTAATTTAAAGTGAGGTTTTATAGGAATACATACTCATTAAGAATTATGTATTACACAAATAAATTCCAAATTTTCAAATAATCTAAAATTGGCATATTTGTGTATTATAGTATATTGTGCCCTACCATCCCCCAAGAAAATCTTTGAATTAAATATTTTTTTTATTTTTATTTATTTATTTATTTATTTATTTATTTATTTATTTATTTATTTTTGTGATAGGGCTTCATTCTAGCCCAGGCTGGCCTGAAATTCACTGTGTAGTCCCAGGGTGGCCTTGAACTCAAGGTGATCCTTCCACCTCTGCCTCCCAAGTTCTGGGAACTTTTTTGTCCTTTCCCTTATAGGGAGCAGTGCCTGCCATCTACATAAACACTTTCTGAAGGTCAGTGTTTCTTGATTACATCAGGCTGCCCACTGGTGATATAAATGGATAACGGTATATCAGTCTATATTTGGAATACTAATAAATCTTTGGCTTTGTAGATACACAATAAATAATTAAAATAATGAAAAATTTTAAATGTTCCATAGCTTTTAAAAGTTGAACTCACTTATCACAAATTTGGCATATGTTCTATATCTTTACAAATATGATGATTTTCCTATTCTTCATACAGATGAGAGTTAACACATAGATATTACTTAATTTATATTTTCAGTGATTATCATATAAATATGATTTAAAAGAAAAGTTCCACATTCTCTATAATCATTTTTGATGATTTGATTCTGCAATTAAATACTTAATATATCCTTTCATAGAATTCCTATAGATACCACAAACTTTCCTATAGAATTAATTTCTTTACCTGTAAATATTATGTAATTAATATTCTAAGATAATTATCATGCTCAATGAGTTAAAGCTTTTGTTTTAATTTCTTAAAAGATGCTTATCTCATATCTTTCTATATAATATTTTAGGTTTCAAAGGCATACATAATAAAATAGGCAGCATTATGAATAAATAATAAGAGTATACCAGGGAAAATTAATAACTGGAAGACTACTTTCATAAGACTTTTTTAAGATTACTTATATAAACCACAGGGTGTTTTATTAGAAAAAAGTTTTATATTTAATTTTAAACTTTCTCAAAGTTAAAAGGAAAAGCCAAAGTGCATAGTCAAAAATTAGTTATTTACCTAAATGGAAACACACCATTTCAGAAAGGAAAATTATACTCTTCTTTATTTTAAAAAAACAACTTTAAAACAATTTTTGAATGTCATATCTTTAAGATAAGTTTTACATGGCACCTTCTCTACCCTTAGATTTCAAATGCAAAGATTGTTCATTTTGAAAATTTTATTTTTTATATCCTCCGGGTTATAGGGCTGTACCATAAAAATTATTAACATAAGTTAAAGTAGCATTATGGAAAGTACTCCAACAGCAGCAGAAAGAAATGTAGTTTCATAATCTTCTTAATCTGTAAATATAAACACAAGTTTCTTGGGAACTGGTAGTTTTTTTTTGAATATTTTTTTGGATCAGCTTTCCCCAAATATTAATTTTCCAAATTGGATGTTTCTGTCCCCAAACATTAGTGATCCAAATTAGATGTTTATATGAGTCAGTGCTGAGGATGTTGTTCAGTAGTGGAGAATCTATCTAGCATGTCCTGAGAAACTGGTTCCAGCTGCATTACTGGTATTTTCACACACAATTACAAGTCATTTCATGGCAAGTCTCTTGAGGGATCCTGTCCTGACAGCTGGCTTAGTTCAGCATTTTCTAAACAGAGTGGCAGTCCAGGATTGAAGCATCCCGTGTGACTGCAATCCAGTCCAGAAACCTTCATACAGTAACCTCCTTGTCCAAGGGCTCAGTCTTGGCACTTGTCTCCACTCTCACTCCATGTCTTTGAGGTTCTCAGTTCCAGGCAGAAGCTTTTTGTTCTGGGTGGTCAGAGGTGAGACCATTCTCTTCTTTGGTCATGCATTCCTCTGACCCATGTGTTTCCATTCTGTGGAGAAAATGGAGCACTGGGGACCTGAGTTCTCTTTTTTTAGGCCTCTCACTTGCACTGTCACAGTAAGTGAATAAAGTCACATTGCTTTCAGTTTGACTCTCGTCCTCATTTGCCACAGCCTCTCCTCAAAGCTCAGTGAACAACTCTGTCTCATTTTACTCTGGCTGAAGTTTGAACTGTAGAGTCAATCGGCTTGTGGATTTAAAACAACATATCTGAGTTCAATATTTTGAAAAGCGGGGAGTCAGCAGCACAGGGCCTTTTGTGAACTGGCATATGGTGACAGTGGCTGAAATTGTACTGCAGTCTGTGGCATTATCAGAAAGCCGAGGGTAAATGAAGTATTATGGAAATGATGATTAAAATGATATGTTAGTATTTAGATTATAAAAGATTTTTACTTGATCCACTGCTGAAGAGAACATTTGGAAAGTAAAGAGAAATTGCACAAAAGCACCAGTGTAACAATTTAAAGTCAGCAACTAGGAAACCCCGAAGGCCACTAGGAGTGTAGACAGACAGCTCCAAGGCAGCTGACAGTGGAGAACACAGTCAAGCAAAAACTCTGATATACTCAGATTTCAAGAAAAGAATAAAAGTAATTCCATTAATTGAACACAAAAGAGATTGAATAAAAGCCTCCTGGCATTGGGACAGAGGTAATGGGTATTGCACAAGAGAGGCAAACATTCAAGGTAGAATTAGGAAGTATGGAGCCTCACACAGAACACATTAAAAGAATAGTGCAGCATGGGACAGTGGGCAAGCACAGAATTTAGTGATCAGATGCACTGAGCAATGGATGAACTTCCACACTTACCACTAATACCATTTTGGTCCAGATTGTTTAAAACTGACTCCAAAGTGGCTTAAGAATACAGGGCTTTAGAATTTGATAAGATTAACTCCGAATATAGTTTATTCTGTGATTCAGTTTCACAAGGCCTTGGTCTTCTCCTTTTCACCTTCCTCTAATTTGATTACAAGGTAATATAATCATTTTTTTTCCTGTGGCAAAGCTACTGCCGCCCTAGTACTTTGCTCATAGTTCCACATGTGGTAAGACATGATAGCCCTTCTTCCTGAAGATTTTTCAGTGACAATGATAAGTTTCCTCACAACTGTCAGGGTACCAAGCTCGTTTTGTACTGTAACCATTGTGCCTTGAGGAATGTAAATGCTCATTAAGATGAGTGAAAGAGAATAATGATGTAAAATTTGCTGTTGCTGCAGATCCTCACTCAGTCAAGCACTAAAGACTGCAGTTCCCAAATATTCTTACCTTCACAACTCTGAATACATTTTGCATATGTATATGTGCATGCATGCTCATATGTATGCAAGTACATATGTGTGTGTGTGTGTGTGTGTGTGTGTGTGTGTGTGTATAAATGCTTGCATATGAAGGCTTGAGATCCATGTCAGATGTCTTCTCAATGGTTCTCCACCTTATTTTACTTTGAGACTGGGTTTCTCTCTGAACCCATTTCTCATCAATTCAGCTAGATAAGCCAACCTGCAAGCCCTAGAGATGAAAAGTTCTTGCTTTCCTGCCAGGCTTTTCAATGGATATGGAGGTTGAAATTAAGGCCCACTTACCTTTTTCAGCACATGTTACTGAGTGAGTCATCTCCCCAGTTCACTCTCAATGAGAGATAAGCATTTTAAAATATTATTCAGTAAAGGTACTAATACAAAGGCATTCTTAAAAATTAAGCAGAGAAATAGAGAAGGTATATTGATGTATACTAATATAAGATACCAAATATGAATTTGAACTATACAAATACTAAATATTTTTGTCTAGTTAGATACTAACTAAATTATTACACATTAATTTAAATTTTATTATTGAAGCTTCCAACTCGTATGAAAAAGCAAAACAGCTTTTAAATAATAAAAATGACTTATAACATGATGATAAGTCATTTGTGATCATGAAATTCCCACACAAAGCCTTGAAACATTTCCCATTCAAACTGGCTAGACAGCTCATCATCCTGGATTCTTAAGTCAGTAGTCTCCTTCTCCTTCAGTTCCCTCTGGCTATTTCACATGGTATCTGTCCTCCCCAGTGAGACTATCTTTTCCTGGTGAGTCCCAGGAATATGGGGTATACATATTTAATATTTCTATAATAATAATTATTAAATAGTAATATAATATATTCCAAGCCAAACTCTGGTCTTAAACTTACTGTTATGATGTTTTCTTGTTTATTTCTTTGTTTTTAGCAAGCATGACATTGCTGTTAATGAATGAGATAAATTATAAATAAACTGAATGAAACTAAAGTTTTAGTTTTCTGATAAAATTTTAATTTTAGGCTGGGCATGGTGGTGCATACCTTTAATCCCAGCACTTGGGAGTCCAAGGTAGGAGGATAACTATGATTTTGACACTCACTTCAGTCTACAGAGTGAATTCCAGGTCAGCATAGGCAAGATCAAGGCACTACCTTGGGAAAAAGAAAATTATATCTTAACTTTGAAGAATACTCAATCATTAATACACATTTTATGTGTACAAAATTATGACATTTGTATAATTTACTATATCGTGTTGACATAGAACAAAATAATTTTTCGACAAAAGAGTATTGTGTTTAGTATTAAGATGGACTCATTTGATGCCCCACTTTAGTGGGATCTTTTAGTAAATGTGCCTTATAAACAGGGCCAGATGTGGTGCTGGTTATCTGTTATACAAAATGTTGGCTGTCTGAGATAAGAGGTTAACTTAAATCTGGGGTTTGAGCCTAACCTTGATAAAATAGGAAACTCTGTTTCAAAACATATATATATATATATATATATATATATATATATATATATATATATATGTGTGAATTACATAGACTATCTTCAGTGCATCACTAATCCTATGAAGATGTCACTATGTGCTTTAACAGTCTCTTCAGAGACTAACCATAAGTACACCCTAGATACAGTTTACTAAATGACTCTGAAAAAAAAAAAAAAAAAACTAACCTTAAAACAAAGGTTATTGCAAAAGATAGCAGCTTCTGATTTACTTTTAGTGTATTTCCCAACCATGTACAAAGCCTGCTGTCAGTTCTCAGTACCATAATTCTACAATAGCATTCACAGTATTTTGGGAGAAACATGTTTTTTTTTTTTTTTATTTAACATATGTTTTTGTACACAATATATACTGAAGAATGGGACTTTGTTAATTAAACTAATGTTTTTCAGCAGTCAGATGAAACAGACTTATCCTGCTTGGCACTTTTAAGCAAATTGAATTTGGCTAGACTGTGGTTGTAATGGAACAAACTGTGTGATGATAATATGGATGCTTCCTACAGTATCTATCTTTTATTCCTCAAGGATTATGTGATGATAACATGGATGCTTCCTACAGTATCCATCTTTTATTCCTCAAGGATTATGTGATGATAACATGGATGCTTCCTACAGTATCCATCTTTTATTCCTCAAGGATTAGCAAGCTAATGAGGACATTGTGCTAATGAGGGCATTGTGGTATCTATGAAATTGTTGCCTCAATTATTTCAATGCTGCTGATAATGACAAACTATAGCATCACCTCACAAGTGCCTTTTACCACAAATGTCTCTTACAGCATCACTCAACTGAATAGGATGCAAAGTCAATATTCTCTGGGGGGAAAAGAATTTAAAAAAAAAAAATTTACATTATAGCCATATAACTTTATTACATCAACATTAAACTAAAGAAGGCTCACAAGGCATCTTATTAGTTAAACAGACTTGATTTCAAAGGCTGCCAGACTGGGTTTGATTAATAGGCTGTCCATGTAAAGAAGTGTTTGTTTACAATGACAAGAGATTCTGATGCACACACACACACACACACACACACACACAAATAAAATATACAAAAAAGTATTGAAGGCCGGGCATGGTGGTGCATGCCTTTAATCCCAGCACTCGGGTGGCAGAGGTAGGAGGATTGCCGTGAGTTCAAGGCCACCCTGAGACTACATAGTGAATTCCAGGTCAGCCTGGGCTAGAGTGAGACCCTACCTCGAAAAACCAAAAAAAAAAAAAAAAAAAAAAAAAAATTGAAAAAAATTAAAGAAAATGTTGCCAAAAATCCCATTTCCTTAATCACAGGCAGTCTTGTAGCTTTTAATAGCAAGGCAATTTATAAGCTTCCTATGTTATGCTATGAATTTGCAGTGGGAAGATTATGACATGATATGAAAGAAAATTTTACCAAAGAAAAAATATTTTTGATTTTTTAATAGTAGTGTTGAACCACTCAATTTTCATTTGAATCTCAGAAAGTCAAGAGCAGCTCAAATCACCCACAAATTATAAAAAAAAAAAAAAAATCTAAAAATAAACCACTAGAGCTACCACAGGATGACATATTCCTAATTTTATATTGAGATTCTAGCCATGCTATCCAAAGTCTCACATTGCTATAAAGAAAATACAAAAGTAATAATGGCAGGTGCCTATGTAGTGTTAGCCACGTGCATATCAGTCTTCTAATACATTAAGATGCAATAACTGACTTAATCTTTCACAGAAATTATGCTTTCCCCTTTTTCCAAGGGAAGAAACTACTAATGTGCCCATAGTCACACCTCTAGGAGGCGGCAAAGCCAAGACTTAACTGCAAGTAGTCTAGCTCTTAATTGTTGAAATATTCCACAAACCACACTGGGATTATAGTGTATGACTTGTGAGGGAAAATAAAAATGATTGTATAAGATTTTTGGGTAGTAAAGATTTTGGTGAATACTTTTGGAATGTAGTGACAATACTGATTGATTTTCTTTTATTTTTAAAACAATATCTCAATCTTCTAGTATTCCTGCCTCAGCTTATTGATCTGATCCCATCTTTACACTTAAATATGTAGTACAATATCCTGTAGAGAATTTACACACAATGAGTATTTTTGTATACTAAATAGATTTTCTTAGTTCCTTACATAGGTTATGATATATATTATAACAATGGTAAGGTACTTTCAATAAGTCTAAAACAATGTTAAAATGAAAGTTTAAAATATGGGAACAATAGTGAGGCAGTATAAACATTTAGAATTTCTACTTGCAACAAAAGGAGTACAGCCATGTGTACTTTGTGAATGTGTGCTGTCAAATGATAACCCAAAACCCTTCAGATTTTAGCAAGATTTTTAAACCAATACTATGCAGATAGTTTGTTTTTTGTTCTATTTTTGGTCTAAACTCCAAAATAGACTTAAAACTAAAATTCTAAAATAAATTACCTATTTTAAAATAATACGCTGTAAAATAATTTTGAATATCAATAAAATATAATTTCTTTACATGCTCTGAGATGAAGCATACTTGCCACTAGTTATATGGAAATAAAACTAAATGTATATAACCATAGTGCATCATTTAAAATTACTTTAAAAAAAAAACTGCAGAGAAAATGCTGTGTTTTCCAAAAACAAAAACAAAAACAAAAACAAAACAACCTGGAACTAAATCTGCACTGTATAATGGAGGAAAGTTCTAAAAAGAATTCCTAACTTTTTAGTTGCTATGTGCATACATGTGTGGTGACGTGTGTGGATGTGTCAATGTGCATGTTTGTGCTCTGTTTCCTTCTTACCGCTCCTAGAAGTGATCCAGTTTAGCTGTAAGGAATTTTATTTTAGTATGAGGCAAATTTTATCTATAGTCTTATGTGTGTATTTAAGATATCCATAAAATATTTTCATGTTACTTGGACAGTTGCACCCACCCTAGTTTACATATAGTTTATAACAGAAATGCATGTTACATAATAACTTGATTTGTAAAGAAATTTACTATATTCACATGCAACTTAACAATAAATGTTAACATCAAGATTGATAGTTCATCTATAATAAATAATAAAATATGTATATATAGACTTACATATAGAGCTATATATATATGTATATAACACATTCATATATTAACTTTCTTTTGATTAAACATAAAAAATTCTGAATAGAAGATTTAAAGTTTTATAAACTATAAATCATAATAATTAATTTTTAGAGCATTGTATTTTGCCAATATATATATAAAGAATTAAAAAAAAAAAAAACCTGTAGCTAAACTTAACATGTGATTAAATGTTCAGGATAGCTAGAAGTGCTTCTTGGCTTTGCATAATGGACCTTGTACAGTGCAGCATCCAGGCCATGTCATTTTACAAGACTTGCCACAGAAAAAGGCCAATTTCTAATTCTCCTTTGATCATAGCTGTCAGCTTTGAACAGATAATCTCTATGATGCTTTGGCAGCAACTATGTATTCTGACTGTCCCTAGAACAATTATGAGTAAAGGAGAATTGGACTGTCATTAAAGAATTAATCCAAAATTATTCAAGCCCTTGGGCTAGATACTTTACAATGGACATCCTACTGCACATCTCTTGACAAATGAAAAGGGATGGGTAGTGCTTTGGGAAGCAAGCAAATGTTTATAGCGCACGTAAAATCTAAAGATTAGATGATAAAAGAAGTGTGTTATACTGACAACTAATGTTATTTCTAACACAAAACCAAGAAGAGTTGCTTATTTGTTTTAATTACCAATGTGATTGACATAATACATATTTTGAAAGGGTTTCCCAAATCCAAGTGTATGGGAATACTGTGGAACATATAGAATCAAAAAAAAAAAAAAATTCCAAGAGTAAAATGATCCAGCTTTCCATTTTTGTACCATTCTAACATAGCCTAGCTACTGTACTTACAGGTTGCAAAAAAATACAAGTATTCTACTTGACACATTATAATAGAAATTGGAAATCAAATGTGCTCTTAATATTTCAACACAAAAGAGCATGCTCTTGAATCTAGGATAATTGGATTTTTAGCTCAACAGACTCTGATAATCCTATGAGATCAAGGATTCTGTGAAAACTCAGACCTTTTGTCAGTCAGGTTCCAATTCCAGTGATGCTCATGGGATGTGTGTATGGATGTTTGGAATGTGCAACTGTAACTAAATAGTTGACCTATAGTAATAAGGATCCTTCTTTGCCCTAATAGTTAACAATTCCACAAAGCTTCTTTTCTTTAAAAATAATGTGCATGTATATGTGTATATAAAAGAAAGTTGGCACTGTGCTTTAGGGAAGGTAGATATTAAAAAAAAAAAACACTTTTATATTTGAAATTAATTAATTTTTGTTCAAATAGATTATATATGTCCATTTCTGAATTGCAACATTGATATAAAATAGGCATCATCTTATTTCCTCATTTAAAAAAATTTTTTTATAAACTTGCAAGGGGAGAGAGAGTGCCAGAGCCTCTAGCCACTGCAAATGAACTCCAGATGCATACCCCACTTTGTGCATCTGGCTTTACGTGGGTACTGGGGAATCAAAGCTAGGCTATCAGGCTTTGCAAGCAAGTGCATTTAACCACCGAGCCATCCTCCAGCCCCTAATTTTCTTTTGAAAGAAACTACTTGACCCAAGTTGGGTAGCATATGCCTTTGATCCCAGGACTCAGGAGGCTGAGGCAGGAGGATCCCCATGACTCCCAGGCCAGTTTGGGCTATAGAGTGAGAACCAGGACACACTGTGCTTTAGGGAGATCTTGCCACCAAGAACAGACAAAGTAATTCCCTTTTCCTCATTGGGCAAGTGAGGGATGGTAGATCACAATGTGAATTGGACAAAACACCCCTTTGGAATCCAAATCTTGAATACCAAATGATCTTCTGGTCATGATGGCATTGTTACTCAATGTTCTTAAAGAAACTGTGGTTGTTATACTTCCTTTTCCTGTACTGCCTGTTGGACTGTTCTCCTTTGCTGCATTTTCAGCCTTTATTATGTTCTTTAAACTTTCAAGACCTTTTCTTTAAAATTCTTCCTCCCCTCGCCCCTTTCAAACTGGTTGGGTCTCCCTTCTTGGGATCTGGAATTCATTATGTAGTCTCAAGCTGGCCTCCAGCTCACAGTCATTCTCCTACCTCTGCCTCCCTCCAAAGTGCTGGGATTAAAGAAATGCACCACTACACCTCATGTCTGGCTAACATTTCCCTTTTCAGTAAGATGAATATGTGAATTTTTGTTGCATTTATGCTCCAATAAATGTCTATTTATAACAAAATGTTACTTTCTCAAGCAGTATTATAATGGCATGCTAGGGGTCCAAAAAAGTCCTTGAACCCCAAACCCTAGGTTTGTTTCTAATTTTAATCAAATAATTGAATAAAAGAAGACTGAGGCTGGGCATGGAGGCTCACCTCTTTAATCTCAGCCCTGGGGAGGCAGAAGTAGGAGGATGGTTATGAGTTTGAGGCCTCCCTGAGACTACACAGTGAATTCCAAGTCAGCTTGAGCTAGAGTAAGATCCTACCTCTAAAACCCAAAAATAAATAATAAATAATAAATAAATACTGAGATTATATTTATTGAGGGAAGTACAGAGCAAAGGGAAGGTACCAGGTAGAGAACAGAATAGGTACCCATGTAGAGGGCTTGGGAAAACAAACAAACAAACAAACAAAAAACAGAAAGAACAGAGAGATAAGAAAATTCAAGGAGATCCTGCCACATGGATAGCTTGAGGAGATAAAGGATCCCAAGTGTAGAGTAAGAGCTAGGAGGCCCTCCCTGATGGGCCTGGGCCTGGGTACAGCAGAGGCAAAAAACTCACCCACAGCTGGAAGTTCTCAAGTGGTAAGGGGGCCTACCTTCACCTTGCAAATGTATTTATAACCTATGGTGCTGGTCCTTGCCTTCCAGCTCAAGAAAACCAGACGGGAAGCTTGTTGGTTAGGACTAGGGACTGTCTCAGGAAGAAGCCCCTGACACCAAGTTCTGAGGGCTGAATTTGACCAACCACAATGTTTAAATCTTATGAAAGACCTCCCTCCCAAGAGGGGTCCTGAAAAACAGGTTTAAGGAACTAGGTAAGAGATAAGAAGTCAGATCATCTTTGATTTCCAGCAAGCACAAACTTCCTGCCATTTTTACCTTGAAGGGTCCAGTCACCCTAACTGCACCCCCCTCTCAGTATAAAGCCTACTTAGAAATATTTAAATAGAATTTACTTGTTAATTGTCTTAGTTCTTTCATTTGGCTGTATGTCCAAACATTCCAAAATAATGCAGATTTACACATTCTGGAAAGCCATAGTCATGTTTGAAGACTGGATTGTGAAAAAAAAAAAATCAACATTAGAATGGACTCTTTAAAAAATTTATTAAAATCCCATTTTTCAGTATCAAAGACTTACCATGAAGGGAGATATATATATATAAACTCTAGAACTCAGCCTATCAGATTTCTTTCATCAGTAAGTTATATTAATGTTAGACTTGTGAATATTTATAGTTTTCTTTGTGTTTTAGACATTGTGACATATAATAGGTTTCTAGAATGTTACATTAAAATGTTTACCAAATATTTTGATGCTTCTGAAGAAATATGTAATGCAAAAGTAACAGGACCCAGGAGAGTCTGGCATAGACAGAGCTTCTCACATTTCTATCTAGGTGGATTTTATTGTATGTGTGAAATTCTTACTCACATGGCACTTGCTGGTACTTTACCCCTTTATTGTGAATTAAGCTTTTTATCATCCATGAGATGATCATAATAATTGCCTCCATCAAAATCTGTCACAACTTCATTTGTAATTCAAATGTCCAAATGATTTTATTTCAGAAAGGTACCTTCCAAGGGCACCCAGGCTTTCAAAGAAAATATGACTTATGCAAGCCATCCCTCAGATTTTTCCTCATATGAACTAAAAGTTCAACAATGATTTCTTCTATTATTTCTTTGGCTCCAATTTCTATTGCTTAAATGCATTGTATCTGAGATGTGAGCTCCTATGTTTCTATACTACAAAAAACATTTGTGGAGTGAACTGTCCTGCTTAAACTGATGTATGTTAGCGAAAATGTGCTGTGTCATGGTTGTCAATGCATACAAACATAGAGCTGCTGGCAAAATGACATGGAATTTAAGGACATTTTCACTAGAGAGACTCCTATATTTTTGCTAGCAAAGGATAAAACCTAGATAAAGAAAGGGGAAGTAGATGATTGTCTCTAAACTTGGCTCCTGAAACTTCAACTATAATTAGAAGTTCGGAAGATCTGAATCTTAGATCCCAATCTTAGATATTCAAGTCTGATTGAGTATCTGGAACTGGTATTTCTTAGATCTCTCACAGGTGATTCTGATGTGCACCCAGGGATTCTTCAGAATGCATTTCATAGCCATGCAGTTTTGATAACTGATTAGTGCGAGAATGAAATGAGAGCCTTTATTCTAAACTTTAACTTCTATGCTGTGGGAACCTGACTCTCATCTCTCTAATTAGTGACCACCTTACTATTGCAGAGCAAAATTTTCCACTGACCTGTATAATTCTTAGATATTAATCACCATGTTTCTTAGTAGACACCAAGAGTTCTATTCTCATTTCCTAAAATATCAAAGCAATTCTTCATCTCTACTCTTCAAATAGGCTGGTTTTACAGAACTCTATGAACTGCTACAAGTAAAACTTGTTTAGTAGGGACTCCATATTCAATCTTTTTTTTCTTCTCAGACATGCCAATTCTATTGTTTTTATACTGGCCTACTTTCCTGTATTGACTGGTCTTTTTAGAAGGAATAATTTTAGAAAGATACATTTTTGAAATAATATTTTAAAGTTAAACTATTTTTTTCCATTACACACTTTAAGATAGGAAGGATGAAAATAGATTTTATTTAGGTTCTTTCACACAGATAATGATGAGTATTATGTTAATTACAATTACAATAATAGTCATCATTAACATGCAGGCTGGCTTCATCTTGGTTTTAAATCATATCATATCGTATATTAGCATGCTTTTGTAGCATATCATATATCAGCTTGGTCTTCTATCATGATTAGTGATTGAAACAGCCACAAAAGTAATATTTAATTAAACAATTACATAGGTGAATCATACAAGCATAAAAATCCTCTAGATGAGATTTATCCAGCTGGAAAGTGACAGTTACATCACTTCTATAAAGTGTTAACAATAAACTCTCCTTACTTTAAAACCTATAATTAACTGATTTTTACCATTACTAAAAAACACTCTTGTAAAAGAAGAATGTCAGTAATACCTTGCCTATAGCACCAACTTATGCATGGAGAAAAATATGTTATCTTTTGCAGAAACATAATAGAACAAGAAAATATGGATAATTGATACAAGGTTTTAGAAACAGTTGACTTTCATAGTTTTGAAGTATCTGGACATCTTGATTTTTCATCTCATGTTTAATCTGTGGATTTCACTTATCTATTCCATATTATTAGATTATTAAATTAATAAAGATTAAGAGTGCATAAGATAAGTCTCATCTACCATGATCTCAAAGTAAAATAACTAGGGTATAAAGCTAATAAAATGAATATCAACATAAAAAATATTAAACTATGCTAAAAGAAACCAGAGATGGTATCAATATGTGGGCAGATATTTCATGTCCATAGACAGGCAGAATTAATATCAATACAATTCTTCTTCATCTAGTCTATAGATTCAATATAACCCAGCTAAATCCCAGCAAGTTATTGTGATGACAGCAATCTAAATCCATTCATATATGGAAAGCTCATCAGAGTAAATAATCAATGAAGCTGAGGAATCAATTTAGAGAATTTGTTCTACAAAACATTAAATCTTACTATAAAACTGTACTATTTAAGGCAGCAAGGTTTGTTGAAATAATGTAAATAGATCAAGGGACCATCATAAAATACCATCAGGGGCTGGAGAAATTGTTCAGTGGTCAAGGTGCTTGCCTGCAAAGTCCAGTGACCCAGGTTCAATTCTCCAGTACAATGTAAAGCCAGATGCACAAATTGCTGCATGCATATTAAGTTTCTTTGCAATTGTTGGAGGCCCTGGTATGCCCATACTCTTCTTCTCTGTCTGTTTCTTTCTGTGTGCCTGTCTCTACTTGAGAATAAATAATTAATTAATAATAAACAAATAAATATTTTAAATATCACCAAAATAGAAAAGAGCTAAACCCATTCAATGCATATGTAATGTTTTCAGTAAATGGTATTG
Organism: Orientallactaga sibirica; assembly: GCA_036365145.1. Taxonomy (NCBI): domain Eukaryota; kingdom Metazoa; phylum Chordata; class Mammalia; order Rodentia; family Dipodidae; genus Orientallactaga; species Orientallactaga sibirica. The sequence continues at coordinate 81,220,753 of JAEOAD010000003.1, read as the reverse complement.
GAACCACTGACTGTCCATATTCAGAAAACTAAAACAAAAATGAAGCAGAACATATAAGCAGATACTAATATTCATAACAAGAAGTAACTCCAGTGGATCTTGGCTATAAATGTAAAAAGTTTTAGGAGATAAGAGTATAGTTGACCTTTAAACTAGGAGATATCCTTGTATTTGTTACCACATTAGTGAAGTCATGGAATCACTCTCATTGCTTAACAACATGTAAACAAGTTACATACACTTAATAATTTCTACATACATTTTATATGATAGGATGCCTGTTATTTGCAACAACATGAATGAATACAGAAGAGATATGCTTGGTGAATAAAGCAAGCATTGCAGACAATATGTAATCTAATATATTTGTAGAAAAAATAAGTTAAAGAAGTAGGTTAATAAAGTTTGTTGCATAGTAGAGAAGTGTAGAATGAAGAAATGATCAAAAGACCCCAATTATCATTTAATGGCAATAAGTTATCAATATCTATAAAGCATTGAATATAAATAATAATAATAATAATGATAATGTATTGCATATTTGTAAATTGATAATGCAGTAGATTTTAAATATGATCACTACTAAAATTTAAGTATGTGTGGTGACAGGTATGTAAATTATCTCAGTGTAAGTATTCCACAATGTATGCATTCAGCCATATTTCACAATGAAACCTAGAAATATGGAAAATAATTACTTGTCAAATAAAAGGGAAATTTTAATTTAAAAAATGAAAATTATAATAAATCATTTACCATCTGTGGTAGTTTGAATCAGGTGTCCCCCATAAACATAGATATTCTGAATGCTAGTTTCCCAGTTGATGGCTGTTTGGAAATTAATGACTCCTGGCGGCAGTGTATTGTTGGGGCAGGGCTTATGTATATTATAGCCCATTTCCCCTTGCCAGTGTTTGGCACAGTCTTCTTTGCTGTTATCCTACTGATGTTGGCGAGGAGATGATGTCCACCCTCTGCTCATGCCATCATTTTCCCCTGCCATCAAGGCACTTCCCCTTGAGTCTATAAGCCAAAATAAACATGTTTTTTTTTTTTTTTTTTTTCAAACTGCTCTTGGTTGGGTGATATCTGCCAGCAATGCAAACCTGACTGCAACAATAAAGTTGGTAATAGAGGAGTGGGATTGTTGCTCCCTGAAACCTGACTGTATGGCTTTGGCTGTTTGGAACTACTTTGCAGAAAGACAGATTTGAACACTTTAGCCTAAAAGATGCATTGTAGTGCTGTAAGTTCAGCTTGATTGACTATTCTGGTCAGACTTGAAACACCGGAATGTAGTAAGAACTATGGACTGTGAAGTTTGGCTTGTGAGGGCGAGAAAGAGTTTTGTCTGGACTGGGCTAGAAGCAGTTTGTGTGAGAGGCTTGCTATTATACCCATGTCCTGAGAAATTGTGCAGGGTTGCATTATGTAGAAATGAACTGGTATGTGCAGAGGAATATATCACAGAAAGAAATCTTTGCATTGAAACTGCTGCCCCTTCAGCTATAATTATATGAGAGATTACCACCATTGAAATTGGGCCAGCTAACCTACATTGGGACAACAGAAAGAATGCAGTCTTTTGAAGGGGCCTGCATGCTCAAGGAGTTTCCTGATTTTCAAAGTCTGCTTTATTCCCCCCCCAGATTAATGAATTGGCAGCTCACTTAGTATTTACTCCACCTGCAGTATATATATATATAAAGAATGCAGGAAAGAGTTGGTCATTGAATTTGCAACACAGATTTGTATTTTGGAAATGGCCATAGGCAGTCTAAAGCAAGTTTGCTGGACTGCCTGCATGGAGACCCGTTGAAGCCCTGAGGATGGTGGTGTGCTGTAGTGGAGTTGCTGGGACCATGAGATGGCTTCTAAGGAAAGCTGTTGGCCCTGGATGAAGTTTTCCAGGACTGTGAGGAGCCTAGCTGGAGGGGTGGAATTGGAACTCCAGAGACTTATTGCTGGTTAGAATTATCCAACTGCAACATTTGTCACTTGCTAGAGTTGCTGGACTTGGAGTACAGAGTTTTATGTTTGCCCTGGTTGTTTTAAACCTTTATAGGTTGAATATTTCTTTGCTATGCTCAATGCCATCTTTTGTAGTGTGAATGCTTATTCTGTGACATTATGGTTTTTTTCAGGGATTTGTTTTTTTTTTGGGGGGGGGATCTTATGGCTCAATTAAAAGACCTTGTACTATGAGGATGTTTGAACATCATTGGGATTGATAAAAAGTATGGGGATTTTTAAGGTTGGATGAATGAATTGCATCTTACATCATGTATGGTTATCAGTTTATGGGGGTCAGGGGCAGAATGTGATGGCTTGATTCAGGTGTCCCCCATAAACGTAGGTATTCTGAATGCTAAGTTACCAGCTCATGGCAATTTGGAATTTAACACCTCCTTGAGGCAGTGTATTATTGGGTGTGGGCTTATGGGTATTATAGCTGTTTTCCCCTTGCCAGTGCTTGGCACACTCTCCTGTTTCTGTTGTCCACTTGATGTTCGCCAGGGGGTGATGTCCACCCTCTGCTCATTTCATCATATCCCCCTGCCAACATGGAGCTTCCCCTCATGTGTGTAAGCCAAAATAAACCCCCTTTTTTCCCACAAGTTTCTCCTGGTTGGGTGATTTCTGCCAGCAATGTGAACCTGACTGCAACACCATCTATTTAAGAAATAAAGGCAAATCTAATACCATTGAAAGGAAAGACTGCTCTATGACGACAGGTTTGTATAATTATGAACCAGTGTAGAAGAAATACTTATAAGTCAAACATATAAAGAAATCTTAAATCCCAGTAGCAACAAAACAAGCAACACAAGGTTTAAAATTACATAAAATATATGGAAGAATGATTTTTTATAAGATTTATGAGATTTTCATGAAAATGAATGGAACCTCAAATTGTAATACTGAGTGGAGTATTCCAGACTCAGAAACACAATCACCACTTGTTTTCTCTCATATGGTGATGTATGACACAATACAGGCCTGGTCCTAGCCAGACAACATGGCAGAAGAAACCAGGAAGTGTCTTCTGTGAACTTGGCGTTCTGTGCAGGCCTGGTGTGACAACAGCTACAGTCCCATGCTCGTGAGAAGCCTGCTAAGAGATGTCCTGTCCACAGACAGGCTGTCACTGGTCACAAAAAGGGGGACCACCCTATACATTGATTAGCCAGCCAAGCCCCTTAAAACCCACATGCACTTCCTCAATAAACGAGTTTGTGGCAGCATGCCCTCTGCTGCTTCCACCCAACTCCCGGAGTCTGTGTTGTGACTCTGCGCTGCTCACCTCAACTCGGCAGAGACCCTGCTGTTCCTCCTGAGCTGGTCTTAGGGGGGACCACAACATGGTGATCTTTGCTTTTAATTTGTAGATTTCTGTGATTAAGTTGGAGATACTGAATATAGAGGTCAGGAAGATAGAAAGGTCCTTGAAAGAAGGAGGCAGAGAAATTATCTTGGAGAATAGCAGAACACATGTGTTATAAAAGTACAAGGGAGAAATGTGGGAGGGATTTAAGTAAGATTACAGGAAGGGGGATGGGGGACAGAAGGGGGTGAGGGAATGGTTATCCAACACCAAGACAAAGAGAATAGCCATATGTAAACTTACTACATTGTAAACTAATTAAAACACAATTTAAAATACAGTCTTAGTGATGGAACCTACTGCTGGATAAAGCTAATCTCAAAAGCAAATAAAAATCCAACTGCCAGGAATGAGTTATTCCACTATGAGTTGTTGAACAAGAATGTCACAAAGGACCCTAACATCATATAGGCTATGGTATGGCTCTTGGTTTCCCATCAAAACTAGATGGTAAATCCCTATTGTTAAAGATACCACTTGCTTTGGTTGTATGGCATACAGAAACCACAGTGGAAATGAGCTGGAATCTTCCTTCATGTTGGGTAGCTGTCATAGTGCTACAAAGCTTTATACAGGCTGTTGTTGAGGGACAGAAGTCATCAGAAGTCCTACCTAGCAGTGGAATGGACCATGTGTGCTCCAGCACAGATCTACTGTGCAAGACTGGCCCATTAGTTCAATACTGGTATGGTTCTTGTGGGGGTAAACAACCACTTTCTGGCTGGATTACAGTTCATACCTGATCAAGTAAATGTGAACAAAAGCCTGTAGTTGGTAGGTCCTAGGTCACAGGGGATAACCTTCCATGGTTTTTATGCTAAATAGTCAGGTTTTTAAACTGTCTTCTAAATATTTATGCTTATACCTATAGGTATAGGATACTCAGCCTCAGTCACAGAAGTTACATTTTGTAGAGAGCACACTAATTGTAGAGACATGCAGGTGGTGAATGTGTTGGGTATAAGTGACTCTAAACTGGATATTTACACTACCTACCCCAATACTGGGGAGGCATCTTGGAGGAGAGTTCATGGAGAATGTAAGAGACAGGAAAGAGTACTGTAGGTTTCTGTCCTCTAGATATAATATGGATGCTTGACATATGAATTTACAGAAAAGATTGAGTCTGTTAATATACCATCATACATATGGGGAGGGATCAGGAAACCATAGTCCTCCCAGAGGCATTATTGGAAGTCAATGCCTGTTGAAAGTGGGGGTTATATTTTAGTGTTTTAAACATTATTAAGTAGCTCACACTAACCTTCCTTTCGTGCTTACATCTATGTAAGCAATTCTAATTTAACTTAATGGTTCATAATAAAGTATGGAAGTAGGAAGGGATTAGCGGGGAGGAAATAAAGGATGTTATAGACTTTCTAAGGGACATAACAAAAAGTAATGAGGGTGATTTTATATATATATAATGAAAATTTAAAAAGTATGATCATATCCTTCCCCCCAAAGTAACAAAGATGGTATGTAAGCATGCAAATAAACTAATCAGTAAATGCTACAAAGAAATTGTAAACTAAAAGAATAAGCTACTAATTTTAATAGTATCAAAAGATGGAAAAAATATTGAATAATTGAAATGCTTACTGTTTGTGAGAGTGCCAAACTGTATAGTCACTTTGGGAGTTAATCTTGCACTCTCTTATAAGGGAGAACATGGCGTTAGTATGAAACCTACCATTAACCCTCCTAGGTATTTGTTCAAATAAAATGTATACTTATATTGGCTCTATACCTGTAAATAAAGGGTCATAGCAACGACTTTAAAATGACCAATATTCTAAAGAGAATCAAGTAAATATCCTGTTTTTGCAGTTTAAAATCCCATATTTTTATTATCTATTTTCAATTGTGATCTTAAAATGTGCATGGGAATGTATAAACAATTTATAAGTTCCCAATTGTGAAACACTCTGTTTAGCTTTTAACATTGTTTATGGCCCTTGTCTCTCCACCCTGGAACTTAAACTATTTCTTTCTTACATGTCTCTCCAATGAATATGATGCTCCTCTCCCATTTTATTCACTTAGTAGTTAGCAATATCAGTTATAGGATTGTGGTGGTGGTGTAACATTTGTGTTAAGTTACCTCTTACATAGTAACTTAATGCTATACCACAATTTCTCTCACCTTATCTTTCTTTGTATGGCATTGTCATCTCACACCATCATAATAATCATGAGTAGAGTATAATAAGGTACTTTGACATATACCACATTCACATAACTTTTATTTGGTGATTTTTTAATATCATGCCATATAAGTTGAGTATATCTTTAGTACGCACATATGAAAGAGAAAGTCTAGTTTATATTATAGGGGTGAGTAGTATTCTATTTCAGACTCACAGAGTTAATCCCAGAAGATTGAGGGGGGAGGCTACAATAATATGACCTTCCATAGGTGATTATCTACATTGTGTACATCCATGTAATGGAATATTATTCAGTAATAATAAGAAAAGCCATAAAAAATCTCAAAGCAATACACAGGAAGCTTAAAGGCATTTTTTCAGAGTCTAAAATAGTATCTATTACAAAATTCTACCTATATGACATTCTAGGCAAACTGAACAGTAATAGGTATTAGTGAGATCAGTGCTTGACAGGAGTTTGAGGGACTCCTAGAACTTAATCATTTTACATGTTATTGAAATGGCACGTGTATGACGTTCTGCATCAAAACCCACTTAACTGTAAAATACAAAGTACAATACTTAATGGAAGCTATGGACTTTATAACTGCATCGGCATTGGCCCATTAATTGTATCCATACTAATGTATGATGTTAAAATTTGGAGTTGGCGAATGTATGTACCTATAGTAGCCATTCACATTTTCTGTAAATTAGAAACTATTTAAACTATATTTAAAATTTATATTTTAAATATAAAATTTCTTAGTTAATAAGATTTTCATGTTGGCTGCAATATGGGCCTATAATAACAGCATTATTCATTGTCTAAGATAAGGGAGTGCCAAAGCATGTCTTCTAAACTGAAAAAGATAAATGCTACCATTTTGAAGTTTTCTGTCCTTTTTCCTTGTTTTATTATTTTTATTTATTTTATGATTTTTTAAATTAAGTAGTAACTTTGTATGATTACATCATGTGTTGGTACCATCATTTCCCTCATCCCTGTCCCCACTCCACTGAAGACCCTCCTTAGTAGGATTGCTTTTATTCACATGGACTTGTCGGTTATGAGTTGTAAGAGCAGCAGTCTGTCTTTTGGGGAGAGGAGCTTTGAACTATTCTGTCCTATTTTCTTTTTTTAATATAATTTTCAAATGGTTTCTTAAATTTATTATTTTTTTAATTTTAATTTTAATTTTAAAGGAAGGTATTACAACTGGTGTAATAAATTAATAAAATAAGTATTCCAGATTTTGGGAGGGATGAAGAGGCAGATGTTCAGAACCCTTCACTAGAATCCCCTCAACTTGATCAAAGTGGATTAATGATGTGCTTTGTGGAAGTGGTTAGTCAATGACATCAGCTTGATGGATCTTTCTTTCTGCGCCAAATCCCATTGAGTTATCTGGTCCCCTTGTCTGACAAAGAACCATTAGGCGAGGAGCTCTGGCATCAACCAGGGTGATATTTTTTAATGATCTTCTGTCCTCTTTTGTTCCATGTCTGCCTTGATGCTCATTTGCCTGCTTTATAACCTCAGCTTTCCTGCCATCAACATACAAGTGCTTCTTTCATTGACAAAGACAAAATATAGTACATGCTGCCTAATATCACTGACAAGCCTGTTCAGGAAGGTGAGAAAAATGTGCTTTTATGGACATATGCACCAAAAAGCATTAGATACAGTGTTTTGGTGCAGTTCCCACCTTCTCTCTTTGTTTTCTGGATTCTATGCCCTGATATTACAGAGGGAGTCTATTTATATCTGGCCTTAATGTGACCTAGGAAATGATATCTACATCACTGTTGTCTGTGATAGTCTGGACAATTACATTACTAATGAAATTAATAACATTGACTTATTAGGATATACTTAATATAATTATTCAAGTATAATTATTATGACATTCAGTGATGTTAATGACCACTTATTATGTGACTGATAGTATACCCAGTGCTTTTGACCAGGGACATGTCTTTTATAATCACAGCAATTAAATGATAGTTATCATTATTAGTTTTCTTTTTATAAGGAAAAAATAAAGGATTAAAAAACTATAGAACTGGCCCAGAATATCACACTCCAAAAGTGATGTCATCAGGCCTTAAATAAAGGTCAGTAATTAAACTCTATGACCCTGTGTCTGTATGCTATATCCAGAGAGCTGCTTTCAGGTGTTCTAGGCTGAGATATTTATAGACCTGTCTTTATCCACCATGCCCTGTGGTTCAGTAGAGACTGTAATAGACAGGAAAGCAGAGGTCCTGAGTAATCTGGATAGGTATCACTTGAGTTGTTAGAAAATTCAGGTTACTAAATCTAAAAATATAGTGTAATGTGTCTTGATACATGTGTACCCCCTTGAAACCAAAATTCTAGTCAAGGAATAGCACCCTGTCATCACCCTCAAAAGTCCATTGTGCTCTTTCACGTTTATCTCCCTTAAGAAACTTCCCATCTAAACTGCTGAGCTTTAACAACACAACAGAGTATTGCCTACAGTTTTAGGACTGACTTCTTTCCTGAGTGCAATGCCTTTGAGATTCAACCATTGTTGCATATATAATTAGATTTTAGCAGTTTGTTTCTTTAAATTTCGAATTAGTATTCCATGGTACAGATATGAAGGACATGTCTTGTCTTCTTTTCATAGATCTTTGCTTTCACTGGAATTATTGACTATAATGATGAAAGCTAAAATGAATATTCATTAATGATAGATCTTGTAAACCTTTGTACCAGTTACTTACTTTTAAAATATCCAGATATAGCTTAGAGAAGGAAAGAATATATATCTATATCTATCTATATCTATCTATCTATCTATCTATCTATCTATCTATCTATCTATCTATCTATCTATATCATAAAGTGGGAGGGAGAGAAAGAGAGAGAGAGGATGGGTACGCCAGAGCCTCCAGCCACTGCAAATGAACTCCAGATGTGTGCGCCCCCTTGAGCATCTCACTAACATGGGTCCTGGTGAATTGAACCTGGGTCCTTTGGCTTTCTAGGCAAATGCCTTACCCACTAAGCAATCCCTCTAGCCCAGGAAAAATAATTTTTTCTTTGTTTGTAATTTTGAGGGCAAATCCTGTACGATAGTTTGGCAGGTACAGGGATCCAGGCACAAAATCCTTACATCAGCAGGGAAGAAGCAGAGAGGGACAGAATGACAAGAGAGGCTGGGATTTAACATCTCAAGGCCCACCCCCAGAGACCCAGTACCTCTAGAATGGCTCCACTTTGTAAAGTTTCCACAAACTTCCCAAAGAGTGCCATCAACTGGGGATTAAATATTCAAAAATATGAATCTGTTTCACACTTTATGTTCGAACCATCACAACTTAAATTTTATTTATTTTTTATAAAATACGTAGGACTGTAATGATTGTCCCATATGTACATGTTAACATTAGAATATACTGAAAAATTTACATTGCTGTTTAACAATTTGCTATACCTTCTCCTAGTAAAGTCTTAAGAAGTCCAGTTGTTCACAATTCACTTCAACCTTTGGTAATGTTAGTATTTTAATTTAGCTCATTTTATGGGGATGTTGTGACACTTACTGTGATGTTATTTATTTTATGATGGAAACAACACTGGACATCTTTCTTTATGTACATCGGTGATTGAATAATCACCTGGTTTTAAAAATATCAGTATTGTAATCACAATTATTACTACTAGTGTAACAATGAATAGACTATTAGAGTATCCATATATAGACTACACATTATGTTGATACATCCTTTATAGCAAAGGTACAAATGTATTTAATGGGCAAAACATGAACTATTCATTTATGCAGAAAAAAAAATCTTAATCATATTTTTCATTTTTGAAGATGACAAAGTTATCTTACACAGAATGAAAAGAGTTAGGCCATAAAAGAAAAAGTATGTACTTGTGTTTCCCATATTTAAAAATTGCATCACTGAGATATTGCTCAGTGGTTAAGGAATTTGCCTGCAATACTTAATGACCATGGTTCGATTCCCCAGTAACCACATAATGCCAGATTATGTCCCATACACCTGGAATTATTTTGCATCAGCCAGAGGCCCTCATGTGTCTCATTCCATCTATCTATCTATCTATCTATCTATCTATCTATCTATCTATCTATCTATCATCTATGCATATCCCTCTTTCTTTCTGTGTCTCTCTGTGCTTACAAATAAAAATATTTAAAAATTGCTTCTTATCAAATATATTAAGACAATGAAAAAGCATTCCACACTATGAGACAATATTTCTAAAATATCAGATAAAAAATTCATACACAAGTTACATAAAGAACAAATTTATTTATAACTTAAGTTGTAATAATCTGAATTCCTGAAAACTATAAAGGATTTTATTTAAGATTTTACATGAATCATCAAATACAATGCATCATATCCTCTCAAAAATCCTTAATGCATTTGTAAAAGACTTCTTGAATTGAAAATTCATGTTTGAATGTTAACATTTAAAAATAGTATTCCAGGGCTGGAGAGATGACTTAGTGGTTAAGGCGCCTGCCCGCTAAGCCTACGAACATCTGTTCCAATCTCCAGGTCTCAGGTTTAGCCAAATGCAAAGTGAAGCAAGGGTGCAAGGCCTCACTTGCCCACAAGCGGGCATACACATCTGGAGTTCATTCGCAGGGGGGCTGAGAGGCTGCTGGCCTCTCTCTCTGTCCCTCTTCTGTACTTCTCTCCAAAAAAAAAAAAAAATAGTATTCCATATAAGGGAATAACATTTTTTTGTTTTTTTATGTTTTTATTTTCTCCAGGAGTGGGAGCCTTGTTGCCAGACAAAGCATATTGACTAAATACTTCAATCACTTACAATCTCCACTTTCACCAAAATCAACCATTTCATTTTGTCTCTGGCTGGTATGGGGGCTGAAAAAAAGGGATTATTGAAGTGTTCAAGGTTCCATTTAAACTGTGATTGAAGTAAAACAGTCATGTTCTAGAATCTACTTTAAAGAAGCTTTTATTTCTGCTGAAGTAATTAAAATGATAAAAACATAAATATGACTGAGTCACAGATTTCAGTAACATATTCCCTCTACTCCCAACACATTATTTCATCTGGGATATTTAGTGTAAAGGAAACCCATGAAATCATGTGAAGGTAATTTTAAATGCCTTACTGAAATAATACCTTTCATAAAAATAACAGACCACCTATCTCCTATATTGCACACTATCCTATATTGCACATCCCATCTTATTTACCTGATGTGATGGTTTGATTTAGGTGTCCCCTATAAACTTAGGTGTTCTGAATACTAGGTTTCCAGCTGTAGCAGACAGCTTCAGGTTCGCTGAGATGAACTTTCAGATCAGGCACAGTTATGGAGGAAGGGATATTATTTATTGAAACTTACAGATCCAGGGGAAGTTCCATAATGGCAGAAGAAGCGACCTGCTCTCACAAGGCCAAGCAGAGAGAGAAAAGCCAACCAGCCACCACAGCACACAGAGCAAAACTACAGCCAAAAGGTCACAGAGCACACTTCAGGAACTCCTGCTAGGCACATTTGCATATCTTTACAATGGAATCTCAAACCCACCATTAACACCTTAAGACCGGCCCCCAGTGACATTGCCTCTAGCAAGGTGATTGCAGATGCAAACTATAACTAATAAAACACTGAATATATTGGGGGACATATATTCAAACTACCACACCAGCTAATGGAGATTTGGAAATTAATGCCTCCTGGAGGCAGTGTATTGTTGGGGGCAGGCATACTGAGTAATATAGCCAGTTTCCCCTTGCCAGTGTTTGGCATACTCTCTTATTGCTGTGGTCATCTATTGTTGGCCAGGAGGTCTATCTTTACCCTCTGCTCATGCCATCGTTTTCCCCTGCCATTATACCTAACAATGGCAGTTAAACTGAACAACCAGAAGTTTGACCAAAGCAGCTTACTTATCACAGGATGTTGAGCTGTGTTTCTTAACCTCACTTACATTATTTTCAAAATAAATATCACCTGAAGTAATTGCATTGTTTTGATACCATCCTCATCATTTGTATGTTCCAATATATTTTATTTATTTATAGGTTAACATGTAATCTAATAGTGTCATTATGGCATGCTCATCTCCCTCTTCTACTCCATTCTCCTACTTTATTCTTGACCCTTCTTGCTGATCCCTTTTAACCCCAAATACTCTCCTTCAGCTTTTTGTATACCATATTTGCTATTACCTCCTTTGCATTCTTTCCCTTTAAGATCTGTATTTCCTCTCTCTTGGTCCATTTATTTAGTTCTATGACCCACACTCCATCACACACATTCATTTAAGTGAAAATTGAAACATATAATCAGTATATGAGAGAAAATATATATTATTTCCTCTCTGAATATGGATTATTTAAATTAATTTAATAATCACCAATCCTTTCTATTTACCTGAAATTCCACTGGTTTCATTTTTCTTTACAACTAAGTAAAATTTCCACTGTTTGTATGTACCATATGTTCACTATACATTCATCAGTTCATGGGGAATTAGATTAATTCATTTCCTGAGCTATGGTGAATAGAGTAGTAATGGACATGGATGTGAAAATTGCTCTGTGATAGTAATTTCATTTTTCTGCCTGTGAATAACAAATAACCTTTTAAAACACACACACACACACACACACACACACACACACATATAATAAAAGGTTGTACTGTTATCCCTTGCCCCTGCTCCTATTTCCCTGAGGGCCCTCCTCAGTGGGATTGGTATTCATTATGAAGTCATGAAGGTCTCAGTCAGTCCCTGTGGGATAATGGGGGACCCGTGCCTCAAGGTATTCCTACCCACTCTGTGGCTCTTGAAATCTTTCCACCCCATCTTTGCAATATTCCCTGAGACACAGCAGGCCTATTGAAAATCTGAAGTATTCATGTCTTAGCTTCCTCTGCAATTTCTCCTGGGTTCCAACAGAGGTGGTATGGATAACACACCTCATAGTGAAGAGTCAAATATCTTCTTGTTTTATCAATGGATCTTGGCTCTCCTTGGTTTTCTCTACCATCTGTAAAATAAAACACATTCACTAACCAAGAGTGAGAGCAACTTGGGTTAAAGAGGGTATGCAAAGTTATTTGGGAGATGTTTTTAGTTTGTAAGCCCATTCTTATTCTGCAGAGAGCATTGAGTGTTCTCTATGTAGTCTATGAGTTTTTCCTGACCATGGGATTCTGACTTGGTTTCTGAGACAAGATATATTCTCTCACTGAGCAGACCTCTTTTTCAATCAGAGAAGAGTTGGTTAGACACAGAGACTATGTGCCACTATTGTACAATGTACACTTCTTGCATAGCTGGTTGATTTGTGGTCTGCAGGGTCCCCTGCTTATTCATCCTGTTGGTGACTATTTCCAGCACCCTGAGGACTAGCCAGGAGGGAGATAATTTGCCTTTCTTACCAGCAGCACCTTTGTTTAATGAGTTCATCTCTCCATATCCAATAAACATTATTGACATATTTGTTAATAATTAGACTTAATATCTCTTCACTTTTGTTCATTTGGCCAGTAACCTAATTTAGTCAGATTTGAAATACTTAGAATTCATGTGTAATATGTTGAATTTGTACCTTCTTTAATTACATAATTGTTTTCTCTTATTTGGGAAGAGGAAAATGAATGATGTGATGAGGAAGAGGGCATACAAGCTAATGATGAATGAATGAATATCATCAGAACACATAATAACAATTAAACAATACTGTCATGTCATGATGAAACCCAACTGATACATTGTACAATGAATAGATAGTAATTAAAATATGTATTTGTGCCTGGTGTGGTGGTTTATGTGTTTAATCCCAGCACTCAGGAAGCAGAGGTGGAAGGATAGCAGTGAGTTTGAGGCCATCCTGAAATTACATAGTGAATTCCAGATCAGCATGAGCTAGAACGAGACTCTACCTCGAAAAAAAAAGTGTATTTGTGAAAAATGAAAATTTCCACAAAAATTGAAGAGCAATAATTCCTACCTTTGATGCTGATGGGAAAAAGTAAGATGAAATTTATTGAAATACCAAGATAGTTGCTGTCATGAGCACATCATTATTCTCTGCTACAATTATGGTGTGTATAACTGTGAACAGGTGTGAGCTGGTTGCCATGTTTATTGTATCTATGCCTAAAACATAAGGACAGAATGACCATTTTGACCAACTTAACCTTTGACTTAACATTAAAAAGTCTTATCCTTCTATAGTTATATTAAATATGAACATAGTATGTAGTCAGAATGTATCTTACTTTTTATCAGTTCATTATTCTTTAATACCTTTGAACAATTCATTTAATGTTGCACATTTGGAAATTTTCAATTTTCTCAATGCACTGAACAGACTAGAATTCACTATTTCTTCTCTAAATATTTTTCTACTTCATATGTAACTTTAAACCCCAGATAAGATGCAATGCATTAATTGATGGAATAAAGGTGAATGTTTCAAATTTTCATTCTGTCCACATAGCTCTGTACTCTGCCAGAGCTATTAAGTAAGCAACCCAGCATCTTGGAGCTTAAATGGGATTTAGAGATCACCTTACCATCACCAATTTTATTGTAAATACTTAACTCTCTGGAGGGTGACACTCTTCTAAATAAACATATTATAGAAGAGGAAATATTTCAATTTTGTGTTAGCACTAAGGTTATTTAAAATTCTTAGAGTATTAAAGTCATGACTAAATAGTGATCTGTTAATTACTTCCACTATTTGTAGTTCATAAGAATTATAGTAGAGAATTTCCCTCTTACCTGAATTGCATTTCCCTGATAATTGATAACATCCATTATGACATGTAAGTGATGTTACCTTGAAAAGAATAAAATTATTCAAGAAAAATATGCCAGAAATAATATGTTTCAGAAAAAATGTTAATTATTAAAATACTTTTTTATACAATACATTAAAATAAACATCTATACAAGCTAATACAGTAAATTATTTACTCTTAAAGGCAAAACATAAATTTACAAAATTTGTTGAATCTGATAGCTTGGTAGGGTATATTCATAGGAATTTTTATTTGGTAAAGAAACTTATAGTACTTTCACTAAATGTATAAAGTGAATCTTATATTAAGCAACCTCAGTCTAGGAGAGATTGTGTAAGGTCCCTCTGTATTAGATGCCAAGGTTTTAAAAATCCTTTGTCAGGAATTTCTCCTCCATATCTAACCTACATCACTCATTCCTCATTCAGCTAAGTCCATCACTTCATGTTTTTTTTTTCCTCAGAATAAATTGAGAACTGCTGAGATACAGCTGATTTAGAGATTGAAGTGTGTTGAATTGTGTCCCAGGTTACTATCTATCAGAAGAGAACCTACTAAAAATAGAACAATTTGAGTAACATTAGTAGAATTGCATACAGTGAATTACCAATATTATGTGCTCCACACTATTTTTTAAAATCTGAAGATGAAGCACAATTGCCTATAAACTTACTTGGCTTTGTTTTAGAATTGCCAATTTTACATATATTCATTGTTAAATGCTCTCATTTCATTCAAGGAAATAGAAATTAAAAACAAAAGATGAGAAAGTTTCTGCTTTTTTGGAGAGAGAATATTTCCATTTGTTTTTATAAAAGAATGCACAAAACTTTTATTAGACATTTATCAGCAATATTATTCATAAATGACTACAATAATTATTACTACATTTTGTACCAGTTATGTACCAGTGATTTTTTTTTTTTTAACATAGGGAAGATATGTGCCAAGATTGGCCTAAAATAAAAACCTACTTGTGAACTGATGAGTTATGTTTTTTCAACTTAGTTTACATGCCTCACATTATTAGTTCTATCATTTGAGCTGTCACTCTATGCCTGTAACTTTTGCTCCACTCAGGTAATCTCAGGAAGCTTGACATTAGAAGAAATTACACAGATGGACAGTATTTGAGAGAAATGCCACTTTTATATTGAAAAAAAAAAATCAGATCCCGAAAGTACCTACATTTCATCTCAGTTGTTAAGGTCTCAGAGGAAAAAAAAATAGCAAGGTATCAACAAAAGTGGACCACTTTCCCTGTGTCGAGGGAAGTGCAGAAAAAGCAGCTGAGGGAAAGTGGCTTTAGAAGATTACGACTCAGACAACCTGGCTTCGTCAGGACGATGATGTTCCAAATCCCTTGCACTGACAAAGCACTGCAGTTCAAGGGTGAGGAGAAAAATGAAACCGTTTTCCTATTCTTCTATTTTACATTCTTCTTAAATGGGTTACACTTTCATGTCATCAATAGCATAGTTACTCTGCTAGTTAAGCTTTTACAATTCTATCTTCTATATTCTAGCTAGTTTGAACTGATGAGTCCCTGAAAATCTCTGGGTTATTGAGACTAAACTTCTAAATTCTATAAAGGGAGAAGTTTGGGAAAGTGGAAGTTTGTACTTCAGATGACTCAGAGCATCTATTTCTAACCACACCATCTTAACTATTTTCTTTATAAATGAATTTGTTCTAGTGCCTGTTTTGTGCTGATCATAAAATGTTTTGAAAGGATGAAATATAACCCTGCCTGGCTGCTAATGAGCATGTATATGAGGGTTGAATTTTAAGAGTTATTTTATTCTTTCTCCATCTGACCAAAACTATTACTGTAGTCTTCGATTAAAAAAAAAAAAAAAAAAAAAAAAAAAAGAGCCAGAAAATGTTACCCAGTCTGTGTGGCTCTCCGTATTGACATCAGGAGAGATCTGGATAACATGACAGCAGGACAACACCAAAGAAATCTACCCAAAACATAGTGTCATGCATGAAATCTTTAGATCATATTTCACTAACAATCAGTTTTTGTTATTGTTGCCACTTTGTTTTGTCCTGTCTTTGTTCTCATCTGCTAGCATCTCACTTCATCACACAGCGAGTAAGAACCAATTGTTGACACCTCCTTTTTTTCACCCTCAGTTCTTTGAAACAAATTCATCCTTTTAAATGGTTTTCTTATTGTTTCTTGCAATTATTCAGAACACTTTCTGAATATATGCTAAGTGTACTTCATGTCACAGTTTAAATCATCTTAAATTTAGGAGGGGTTTTGACAAGCAAATGAATTAGTCCCCAATATATGGGTATGGAAACTTGAGGGGAAACACATGGCAGTATAAAGATCATGATGTTTTCAGAAGAACAGATACTTGTGCTGGACTTAGCTGGAATAAAAATGAGCTGGGAAAATACAAACAGGAGCAGAGGGATGATTTCATGTTTAGATGATGTGGTGTGGAAAAGCTAAACTGTGTGAACAAGATAGATCATTCTGAGAGCAAATATGATTGGGAATATACTTATTTGGGAACTTTCTGTACTGTATCTTCCACATTGTAGAATGTGAAGAAGACTATTCAGCTAAAGAGTGGTAATGATGAATGAATAGATATTAGCTAAACAAAAGTTGAGATAGCCACAGAGATCACTAGTTTTTCAGCTTCCAAAATGCATCATGTTAGACATAATGCCTTTTCCATAATATTATAAAGGCATTTTTTGTAACTTTTTTTGTGAGAGAGAATTGGCATACCATTGCCTCCAGCCACTGCAATCGATCTCCAGATAAGTGTGACATCTTGTAGGCATGCACAACCTTGCATACTTTTGTCACCTTGTGTGTCTGGCTTACATGGGATCTAAAGTTGAATATAGGTCCTTAGGCTTCACAGGGAAGTGCCTTAACTGCTAAGCCATCTCTCCAGCCTGATTTTTTTTTTTTTTTCTTTTTCGTTATTCGAGGTAGGGTCTCAGCCTAGCCCAGGCTGACCTGGAATTCACTATATAATCTCAGGGTGGCCTTGACTTCATGGCAATCCTCCTGCCTCTTCCTCCCAGGTGCTGGGATTAAAGGCGTGTACCACCATGCCCACCATAGCCCAATAATTTTTATATTAGTATAATCCAAGTAAAAGTTTGAGATAAAGTTAATAATTAAGAATTTTGAGAGACTATAGCCATAAAAAGAAGTTTAAAGTTACTTTTATTCTCATATATGGCAGGTATAGGGGCTGGAGAGATGGCCCAAGAGTTAAAGGCATTTGCTTGCATAGCTTGAGGGCCAAGGTTTAATTGCCCAGTACCCACATAAAGCCAGATATACAAAGTGGTGCATACATCTCGATTTTGTTTGTAGTGGCAAGAGGCTCTGGCATGCCCATTCTCTCTCTCTCTCTCTCAAAAAGAACAAGAAAAAAGGAGGCATAAAATGTAAACTTTCCTAATTTAATTAAATTCATCCTGTTTTTTATTGTGATGTTTGTGTGCCACACGTGTTTGCACACATGTACATTTGTGAAGTGTGAATGTGTGCATGTATGCCATGTGTGTGAGTGCACATATATATGTGACATGTGCATGTGTGTATGTGTGCCACATGTATCTAAGTGCACACATGTATGTTTGTAGAGTATGCTTGTGTTTATGTGTGTCACATGTGTCTGATTGAAAGAACATATGTATGTTTGTGGAGTTTGCATATGTTTATATGTGTCACATGTGTATGAGTACACATGTGTGTGTGTGTGTGTGTGTGTGTGTGTGTGTGTGGCATAAGTGCAGAGGCCACAGGTGTTCAGGGTATTACCCAATTATTCTCTATTTACTATGTCAGATTCTGTCACTTGAATCCAGAGCTCACTGATTCAACTATTGTAACTAGCCTGCTTGCCCTGGGCATCATGTCTCTGCCTCCAAAATTCTGGGAATACAGATATGGCCACTACGCACTCCTGGAATGTGCATGATAAGGGCACTTTATTCACTGAGCCATCACAGACCCAAGTTGAATGTCTCTTGAGAAAAAGCATCTTCTCTTCCTCCTTGGATTTTTAATATATTGTGGTATACTTAAATAATCTACAAAATCTTCACCTTACTTTTTAAAGAAATCTCATATCTTTCCTATAAACACCTATCAGAGTTTATTTTATTGCATTATTATATCCTTAGTTTGGACAGTCTGCAGTGTTTCTGCCAGAAAATAAAAAGGTGTAGACTGCAATGTACTGGAGTTCAATGACCCACGCTTGTGCCATATCTTCAGAAACAATCATGGAGTTAAAGCTCAATGAAATATGGAATATTTTAAACAGAATTTTAAATAATTAAAGACTAAGAATATTATACCAATGTTGCATATTCAGGACAAGAATATTTGTCAGACTGGGGAGAAGGCTTACCAGGTAAAGGCATTTGCCATAATCACAAAAGCTTGAGAAGTCCTGAGACTGACTGTGATTCCTCAGGGCCTATATAAACACATGGGTGTGGACACACACATATGTAACCTCAGAGACCACAGAACCACAAGGGCTGGGGAGAACTACAGATTCACAGTCAGAGATAAACTTGTGTTGAGGAAATTCACTGATGAGCAATAGAGGAAGGTGACTCAAAATTCTCCTCTCGTCCTGGAGCATATTCTATGTGCACATATGTGTGAATAATCCACAACACACACACACACACACACACACACACACACACACACACACACTATCTCTCACATACTTCACATGCAAGAAAGAAAGAAAGAAAGAAAGAAAGAAAGAAAGAAAGAAAAAGAAAGAGAAGGAAAAAAGGAAAGGAGGAGGGAAGGAAGAAAGAAAGGGAGAGAAGGGAAAGAAGGAAACATTATGTATTCAAGCAGAAGTACAAATAAGCATTTGCTAAAACAGTCTTGTTTTCTATAAAGTGAAGGTGTCACCTCTATGCCTTTGTATGATAATAGCACTGCTCTCTCTTACTGTTGCTATTGTACATGGAAAGTGAGCTGCAAGGTGGAAAGTAAGCAATATGACAGTACATAAATAGAAAAATAGCACAAGCCACTCACTATACTAAAGAGGCAATTCCTTACCTCTTAATATCATTACATATAAACTCATTTCTTTGAATTACCTTTTAGCATTAAATTAAAATAGTTATGTCTTTGTTATCCTGCCTCAAAATTTATCCTTGTAATGGCACCAAACTTTATCTAGAACCAGTTCACTAGAGTTTTTCTTATAGTACTAATGTTTTCAAGCACTACTTGTAGGATAGCATTAAGAAAAGCAAGGGCAGAGTCTCTCCTCTGCATAGCACAGTGCACATTATCTCATAGATCAAATCAAGAAATAATGAGGAAAAGCTCAGTAACAGATTATTTAAAAATTCTTCAAGGCACTCTAGGTGGAATCTGTAATTGAATATTGTAGTATTCAGTACAAACCTCAAACTGGAAATCATTCAGATATTTTTTTCATCATCAAGAGTGATGCCGTCCTGCCAGGAGAGACGCGTGAGATCTCAGAAAGTTGCTAAATATCCAATTAATTGACCTTAATTTCTTTAATGTAAAATGGAGGGGAGAAAATTCTCAAGTAAGATAAGAGGGGGAAATTAGATTGTCCTAATAATTGGAAACATGATAGCAATCAGTACCAGTGGATACAGGAGGACTCTGCTCCTTTGTCTTCTATCCTTGGTAATATGTGATTTCACATTTAAAAGACTGCAAACAACCCAGAGAAATTCCCGAGATGGCCAAGTAAGTTATTAAACACACATTTTTGATTTTTTCTTTGCCCAATGCCTCATACATTTTTCATTCATAACATACTCTGGCATTCTTGATTTTTTTTTTTCCTTAATGTCTCACAAAATCTTCATGCATAACATGTTCTGGCACTCTTTCACTAAAGCATCCTCTGCAACAGATCACCTCTTACTTCTCATGGACAATCACCACCCAGTCCATCCATATCTCTGCCTACAACTGGCCTCTGGATAGTTTCACTTATGCTGCTGACAATCTCTCTTTCATTGTGCAACCAATTTTCAGATTTTCTGTTCAGAATAAAAATGACACAACACAAACAAGCAAACAACCAACCAAACAACAACAGCAAATAAAGTGGCCCACCAAAACTAGATCGTAAAACAATATTGCTGAAGACTTCAAATAGTTGGGTGACAGGTGACTAAGACGTGAAGCTAGAGCCGAGCTGAAAACGTCCTCTGTATTAACCAGCTACCAGGATTCTAGAAAGAGCTATGCAGCGCACAGACTTTGAAAGGAGAGAAGTTATCAATGGTCTTATACAGCAGTGGACTCTGCAAGTTTTATGGTTGGCCAGCTAGTCCAAATGTACCAATTGGTGATAAGGTAGCATGTCTGTTTTGAGGGCTCTCTAATTGGATTTGAGGCCTGCTGCATGAGAGGCAATCCATGTCTGCTACCAAAAACCTAATCAAAAGCCTATGGATAATAATGTTATAAGCCAAAAAGAGGAAACTACTAGGGCTGTCTGGCTAAGTGGATATATTATGCCTACCAAACTGTCCTCTAAGTACTTTTTTTTTTTTTTTTTGTAGAGACATATATCTCTTTTTTTGAATTCTGAAGGGCACTCACATGACAGACAACCACAGACATACAGTGTGACTTGGGCTGCCTCGGCCACATGTACCTGAAGCATAAACGCAACCACAACACTGGCAGCTTGGCACTGGAAAAGTAACTTGGTGCTGGTGGCGGGGCATCAGCAGTCCTCAGTGCTGCACAACACAATGGAAAATGCCTTTAAAAAGTAGATCTTCACAGCAGGGGCATATTGAGCACTTTTTATGCTTCTAGAAAATATGTGCAGGGATAAGAGCCAAACACATTTTCATTTCACAGTGGGCATACATCTGGACAAAATTTATGCTTCAGTGACCAATACTGGTTTGTTTTTTCACTTCTTATCTTGAAGTCATTTTTTTTTTTTGTTTTGTTTTCATTAGATAAGGACAGAGAGAGAGAGCATGCAGAAGGGAGTAAGGGAGCAAGAGGGAGAGGAGACAGAGAGAGTTGGCATG
The DNA here is from genome assembly GCA_036365145.1 of Orientallactaga sibirica. Classification (NCBI taxonomy): domain Eukaryota; kingdom Metazoa; phylum Chordata; class Mammalia; order Rodentia; family Dipodidae; genus Orientallactaga; species Orientallactaga sibirica. The sequence goes on along the minus strand of JAEOAD010000003.1, from coordinate 81,199,343 downwards.
CCATGACCTCTAGCCACTGCAATGAAACTCCAGACACATGCATCACCTTGTGTGCACACACAGCCTTGTGCATATGCCACCTTATGTGTCTGACTTTCATGAGATCTGGGGAATCGAGCATGGGTCCTTAGGCTTCACACTCAAGTTCCTTAACTGCTAAGCCATCTCTGCAGCCCCTAAGTACTTTCTTTATGCCCATATGTTAATGATACACTTACTTTTGACTAGAGAAGCTTTGCTTTTCAGATGGCAGTGATCACTGGGGTGGTTGAAAAATGAAAAATGAAAAAAAAAAAAAAAAGAAAAATAGCCAAAGGGTTTAGAAGAAGTGACCGGGAGTGTTTAGCACCATGTGAGACATCTCTATCACACCCCCTGTGGTGGTTTGATTCAGGTGTCTCCCATAAATTTAGGTGTTCTGAATGCTCGGTTCACAGCTGATAGAGATTTGGGAATTAACAACTCCGGGAGGCAGTGTATTGTTGGGGGCAGGCATATGGGTTTTATAGCCAGTGTCTCCTTGCCCATGTTTGGCATCCTCTCCAGTTGCTGTTATCTACCTGATGTTAGCAAGGAGGTGATATACGCCCTCTGCTCAGGCTTATCATTTTCCCTGCCATTATGGAGCTTCCCCTTGAGTAGGTAAGCCAAAATAAATCTTTTTTTTCCCCTTAAGCTTGGTTGGGTGACTTCTTGCAGCAATGTGAACCTGACTGCAACAGTTAAGTTGGTACAAGAGGAGTGAGATTAATGCTCAACACCTGACTGTGTGGCTTTGGCCTTTTGGGGCTGATTTTCAAGAGGAATGAGGAAGGATTTGAAATCTTGGCCTAAAAGCTGCATTGCTATGCTGCATGTACAGCTTGATGGACAATTCTGGTCAGAGTTGACTTCACTCTCCATTGGAGAATTTGTTTTTCTTTTTCAGGAGGTAGTGAGACTAGAGAAAAAAATGCCCCTCACATCTCAGTCAAGACCCAGAGGAAACCACAGAGGGAGCGGGGAGGTGGGGAGATAAGGAAGAGTGTTGCTTCCATGGTAATCCTGACAGTCAAGCACCAGGGAGAAGGAGACAGACACTGAGGATACTGGACACATACCAAAGCAGAAAGCCAGAGGCTCCTAAGAGCTCATCACTGAAGTAGATTTAAAACACACCCAACAAGGCTTAGGAACGTTTTTGGAAGAGGTGCCATAAAGATTGTAAAAGTCACACGTTGGGGTACCATGCCCAGAGGTACTGCCTCACCCTCAATAACTGTGCTCCTACAACACATGACCCACAACCCCATGGTGAATAGCAGCAACCACACTGAGGACCACCCCCATCCCCACTGAATAGGGGCAGGGAGGAGGGAAAAGATGGTACCAACACATGATATATTCATGCCAATTATGGTCTCAATAAAAATAAATAAATAAATAAATAAAAAAAGAAATCAAGGCAGGGTGAATAATAAGCCAGTTATGCAAATCTACTTATGGATAAGTGACAGAAATTTAACTCTGGAATTCTGTGATCATGGGAAAGAGTAGCTGATGAACTTGGGAAGGAGGTGGGTCCAGCTCTTGTTGTAACTTATAGGTATAGTGAGGAATTCAGATATTTATTTTCCTAAATGTGGCACTAGAAAAATGCTTTGTTTTTATTTAAACTTTGATGATTTTTCATTTGGATGATTGATAGCACATACACTGAAAAAGTGTAATAGAATTATATTGCTCATAAGGAATGACTTAACAATGAGTAGGGTCAGAATCATGTTATTTTGAGTGTGTAACAGTGAAGATGATGGAACTGGTTGAATTGGAGATGCATTTTAGAAGTATAAGGGATAAAATTTATTTGGGTTTTGGCATACAGAGAGGAAAGAAACATGGGGAATAAAATACTATGGAATATAGAGAGAAAAAGGAAAAAACAGGTACAAAGTTGTCCACATTTGGATAATGCAAGGACCCAGAGAATCCAAATGCTATTGGAGAAAATTTAAGACTCATTTTAGATTTGTTAAATTTAAGACATGGTCATGAAATCTACGTGTTATTTAAGAATCATACACCTTAACTATCTTACTTCAACATATATTCTAAATCTTCAGCTATAGTGGTACTTATAAGTTTCCTCATGACATCTTCAACCTTGTGTGAATGCACAGCTCCTCTATTCCCACATCAGACCATGTTCACCTTTAGTAACCCAGGTATTAACAGAAAAGTGCTTCCTTCATCAGTCCTACCAGACTTTTTTTTTCACAATAGATTCCATTGATACATGTTAAATATATTGTGTTTCTCAAAATTTTATACTTGATTAATCCTGTATACAGAGGGCTTTCTACAAGTAACATTTTGAAAGAAACAGACAAGCTGTGGATAAAGAGAAGCATAGTGGAAGATGAGCCACAGGGAGGTGAGTCTTCCTCATGTCAAACTTTATACACATTGGAAATTCAGATTTTTTTTCTAAGTGCTGTGTCACAAAATGCCATTGGCGTTAAATTAAATTTACCTAAAGTAGTAGGAGGTAGAAGATTTAAAAAATGAACATCAAAAGACCAAAAAAGAACAGTTTCAAGAGATAATATGCCTTAAGACAACAGTCCAAATGTGGGTACTGTGGATGGCCACCAGATGTCAAATAGGATTCTTTGGTAGTGCACCATGATGTTATATTAAATATGGCTCAGAATCATTTCCTATACATAACAATGTACTCTTCATTTTACATTTACTTATTTTTTTAATTTGTTTGTTTTTCAAGGTAGGATCTCACTCTAGCTCAGGCTGACCTGGAACTCTGTGGCTCCAAGATGGCTTCAAACTCACAGTGATCTTCCTATCCTGCCTCCACAGTGCTGTTATTAAAGGCATCTGTGCCACCACGGCCCTCTTATGTTCACTTTTATATTTTTCCCATTTCACATCACCAAGATTGTTTAATGGACTCCTACTTTTGTTAACTTTTTTTTTTTCTGTCTCATATAAAACCTTGCAAGATTCCATGTGAACTCATCTCTGGATACATGGTCTTTGGTTCCCACTTTGTTAAACTTACATAAGTACTGTAGGTAAAACTACCATTTTAGGACACAAAATCATTGTTTAATATTTACTTTATTATATGACCCTAATCAAAGTTAGAACCATGTTTTTCTGTTCTAAAGAAATGGCTATACAAACAAATCCCAGGATTATTAATAACCGCAATATTTAACTAAATAACTACTACTAATAAGTTGATAGTGTTGCCATAAATTCTTTTCAATAAGCTTGTAACAATAAGCTTGTAAGTTTTGATTAAAAGATGCTCACTATAGATGATGCAGGGCAAGTTTTAAATATTACCTAAATAAATTACTTACCACAATCTTGAATCTAGAGTTGTGATTTAGTTTAGTCTGAAATATGTATAAATAACACAAAATTATCAAAATCCATCTATCCATGACACTGCTAGGTGTGACATTGCTGTCCACACCTTTTGTAAATATAGCTTGGACATAGAAGAAGTTTACTTGACACAGAAGAAGCCACACAGTTCCAATGACACAATGTTTTCAGAAGTGAGGGAGGTCTCATAAATGAGCTTTATATACAAGTGAGTTCAAACAAAACACATGTTGTAATATAGGCCTACAGGAATTTACTGTTATGTATAAGCATTTTTGTTCTTTCTTATTTTCAAAGATTCACTGATGCATTAGATAGCCACATATATTTCTGTATCTATACCATCTATATCTGTATTATCTCTGTTTCTATCTATATCTATCTATATCTCTGTGTGACATTCAGCAGTAGCAAAATAGCAATAGAATCTTGTGACTATAATAGACAAAGACATTATTGAGAAAATGGGATATTTGAAGCCAAAATAAAAATTGTGGCAGCAACTTTCTGAGAGAGGGAAGGAATGAAATAAAGATGAGAGTGGAGCTAACTCATATTTTGTATGTTTGAAAGTTTCAGTAAACATTCAAGGTGCCAATATAAATAACAATTTATAAACTATTAATATATTTACAAATATGCAGTTTACTTGTCTCAGTAATTTTGTTATGAAAAATGCTATTCTTCCTAGTAACTGATGTAAAATTGTGTTTATAAATTATGCTCAGATATTTAATGTTACCATAGCATCAAGAGTACCATGAATATTCATTGAGTACCCCCTTTCTGGTTCCAAATCACAGACTTTTTCAAGAATCCTTCCAGAAAGTGAGATAGCTCTCTGGGGTGTCTTTTTTGTTGTTGTTTGTTTGTGTTTTTCAAGGTAAGGTCTCACTCTAGCCCAGTCTGACCTGGAATTCACTATGTAGTCTCAGGATGGCCTCAAATTCATGACAATCCTCCTACCTCTGCCTCACAAGTGCTGGGATTAAAGACATGCGCCAGGGCCTGGATTTCTTTTGTAATGGCACTAATCCCATTATGAAAGCTGCAATCTCAAGGACTAATCAAATGCCAACTCTCCCACCCCTAACACTGTAACCTCCTAAAGTGTCAGGATTTTCTTTTCTTTTCTTTTCTTTTTTTTTCTTTCTTTCTTTTTTTTTTTTTTTTTTTTTTTTGAGGTAGGGAAGTGTCAGGATTTTAACATAAAATTTTACAAAACACAAACATTTCATCATTCTTTTATGCATGCTACATGAACACTAAATTTCTAAGCATAAATTATGAACCAAACTGTACTTACAGAAGAGAGGCAGCCGTTTTGATAAACTTGATAATTAATTAAGAAAAGTAAACTGCATAATTGTAAAATATTAATAATTTAAAAATTATACTTTTTTACCCTATGAAAGATTTTAAGTAGCATTCCATCCTTATCAAATATCATTTATTTTGTTAATTATGCTATTAACCTGTAAAAGTTAAGACAAAATGGAAATAGTTTAATGATAATGTTGTTTATATAATATAAAATAATTCTTGCAGAAGTAATAGTATATATTATGTTATTTCCATAGAAAAATCTAGTACTAATTATGTACTTCATTTAGCTATTTAGTTTAAGGGACTTATGACATTTTCAAGGCTTTATACCATAAATAAAATAATAATTGGTATGCATATTGTGTATCATATTTGGTAATATTTCCTGATTTCTTCAAACTTTAGCCTAAGTACTGTGTTCCATTTTTTTTCAAATGACATATAGCACTTTGACTCTTGAGATGTGAAGACTTATTTTACTTTAAAATATATTTATTCATTTGAGAGAGAAAGAAAGAAATGAAATGGGCATGCTAGAGCCTCCTGCAGCTGCAAATGAATTCCAGATGAATACACCTCTTTGAGCATGTAGCTTTACGTGGGTATAGGAAAATCAATCCCAAATCATGCTTTACAAGCATACATCTTCAATCACTGAGCATTCCAACCCTCAGTTACCGTTTTTAGACCTTAAAGCAACATACACTTCTAATGTTACATTCAAAAAAATGAGTATGTCACACATTTATTCATGTACTATAAATTAGGTATGAACAAAATATAATAAACATGATAAAACAATCCTTGTAATCTATAGTTATATAATAAAAATTAGGTTTATCATTAATTTCTGAAAATAAACATACACAACAACAGTGTGCCAAGCTGATGTGTCAATGAAATAATATTTGGTGTATCAATATAGAGCACATATTAAGATATTCTAAAAACATGCTTTTAATCATTTCTTCACATTGCTAATTTCTGTTTAAAAATCCCATTCAATGTGGCAAATGAAATAAACTTAAGAAGATCACAGTAAAGTTGATATATTGAGGGACCAATGATTCATTTTTAAATTTCCTCTTTATCATGGGAAGAGATGGATTAAAGTCCCATATGAGACAAAGCTGAATTTTTATCTTTTTATGTATTTTAAATTTTATTTTGTGGTTAAAATTTAGAGGTGTGACATGTGTTGCCTGTTTTTACCAAGGGAAATTTTGCTAAGCTCCTTATCTTTCAAAAATTCTCTCAGCACTACCAAACCTAAGACTTATTATGAATATAAAGGAGATAGAAAGAGTAATAGATAAAAATAAGAAGTACATTTCATGGTATGTATAAACAATAGAAACAACAGTTCAACCAATGAGAAATTAACCTTAGATGTAAGAAATTCCAGAGAAGAAAGTGTACATACACATACTTGTGAAATAATTGAAGATGCACCACTGAAAAGCACATTATTCAGTGATAAACTATTGAAAATGCCACTTGTATTTATTAAAATCTACAGAATGTTTGACCAAATGATGATATGAGAAGATATATGTCTCTTTAGATTGCAAGGAATATCTTTAAAAAGTGGGAAGTTGGCATTACAAATTCTTGTTAAAAAGTATCATATATTTATGACATACATGGTAGCCAAGAATCATATAGTGTGATCATGTCCTGCAATCAAGGATATAATCTGTAGGGAACTAGCTTTTGAAACTGCAACATTTCCCATTATACTCTAATGGACATCTTATTCCACAGAAGTCCAGCATAAATCTGGTTGCTTAATTTAATCATTCTTAAAGCAAAACCAGGGACAAATAAGTTCTAATGTTAAAGTCTCCATTCTCTCCTCACTTCTGTAGCTTACAAAAGGAACATGTTAGATTGTGAAGAAGAATCTGATAAGTTACAACTTAATTCTGTCTGAACCAAAATTTACTTTTATGTCTGTGTAAATTTTAAGAGAGTAATAGATGATACTTTTTTTTTTTCAGATGATACTGTTTTGTTAGAGGGTTTGAATTCATGTTATTGTAATTCTTAGAAATGTGAACAATAATGGACTAGATGATATATAAACAATGTCCTATTTAATTCTATAAAGGGATAGTAAGTGAATTTCTGTTTTTCCCTAGACAGTAACTGAAGTCCTCATGAAGTATCAATAAAGCACTCCTTTACTAAAGTCACAAGATGGACAGGGAGACTTTGTTCAGCTCATTCTATATGATCTTCTATGAAACAACACAGAAGCATAATTAAATTGTGATTATATGTAAATATGGTTCCACAGAAATTATGCATATGGTTAGCAGACAATGAGTATGACAGCCTTTAGAAGAATTGGAAATAATTTCCATGAAAAGTATTCTGTGTAGAAATTATATTAGTTGAAATCATAAAATGAAATGAATAAAGTCATTTGTAAACATTTTATTGGTGAACTGGGAAAAAGAGAAAACATTAGGGATTAATTATTAAAGAAAAATTAATATAATATGCAAAATAATTAAAACTACAATGATAAAATAAACTTTGCAATTTTTCCAGAATCTTGGCTGGACTTTCTAATTTATATAAGTGCTCAAGCTCTCTGTACTGGATCTGACCCAAGCACAATTAGGTCCCACTTCTTCACATGATTAAGCATCTGCTATGGTTTTCTAACCTTCAAAGACTGTGAGGAAACATAATCTGTATAGTTCATAAACCAATCATAAATTAACACAGTCACGGACACTGATTAATTGTGTTCTTGTGAGCTAAGAAAACGTATGAAGACTCACAATGCTAAATGTCCTCACAGATTAGATAGATGGAAAGATAGATATGGCTATGATATTTAAAGTCGTGTTGAAAACACAGCAATGAGGCTGGAGAGGTGGCATAGCGGTTAAAATGTTTACCTGCAAAGCCAAAGGACCCTGGTTCAATTCTCCAGGAACACACATAAGCAAGATGCACAAGAGGGCACATGCATTTGGAGTTCATTTGCAGTGTCTGGAGGCCCTGTTTTGCCCATTCTCTCCCTCCGTGTCTCTCTCTCTCTCTCTCTCTGCCTCTTTCTCCTTCTCAAATAAATAAATAAATAAATTAAACATTAAAAAAAAAAAACACAGCAATGACATTATGATGGAGCTAAACACATGATGTGGTGTTCAGAGAAATTCTAAGAAGATCTGAATTAGGAACTTTGGATAAACTTTTTATGCTAAGAAAAGTTTATGTGGGAAAGATTGAGTGTTTTATGAAAATAAACCTGCAGAACCTTGCTTTTTTACTGTAAAAGTACTAAACAAGAAAAAGAGTTGGATCATGAATATATGCTTATTGTAAAGAAATATGGTGTATGGAACATTAAATATTAATTCTATATTTAAAAAATGCATCTATACTATTCCATGCAATATCAAATTGAGACTTTGACAAAATAAAATATTTATGTGTAAATAAAAATGTCCATAAAAGGATTTAAAGTTTATCCCTACCTCCGCCAGTCTTACAATACAACGGAAGGTTGTCAGCACTGCCTAAGTCTACTTCCTTGGCAGAAATAATGTTTAAAAATCAAACAAAGATCTCCTTTTGAAAAACAATATAGGATATATGATAGTTTGATTTTGTTGCTAATTTAAAACTACTAAAATATTTATAATTCATAGAGAATTTTAAATTGTGTTTCATAATCATTTCTTTATTCATCCAATTATGATTTATTTAACATTCTAAGAGCTAGTGACTCAAGAGCTAGAATATGTATAAAGTCCCTGATATTGTTAAGTTTACATTTGACATAGAAGAAAATTAAAATGGAGAAATAAATGAGTAAGTAAAATTTAATTACAGATTATGTGCAGCTCAGTAGTTGAGCACATGTTTAGCATTTATGAGGCACTGGGTTTGATCCCTAGCATCAAAATAAAATGATTGTGAAGTACTTTCATTGATAAAATAAATTAGGGCATAAGGAGGATACATTTACATAGGCTTCATTATAGATCATCTAAATGTGCTTTACATGGAAGGTATTGTGTAAGATATATATGTCCAATAAAAAAAAAAGCTTGGCTTAAATTTCCAATAAGAATTTAATAAATGATTACATAATCTGCATTGATATAAATTTTCATAGTCTTCACTGCAAAGAACAAATCAAGTTGGAAAAGTTTTAAATTTTATTTTATAGCAGGCTATAATTGGTAATTCACCAAACTAAGAGATATGTCTGGGTTCCAGTTATTTATTCATATTTATTCATCTTGCTGAAATTACTATTTCTTTTTTAAATTTTTTTTTTCAATTTTTATTTATTTATTTGCAAGCAGAGAGAGAGAGATAGAAGAAAATCAGACAGAGGAGAATGGGCATTCCAGGGCCTCTAGCCACTGCAAAAGAACTCCAGATGCATGTGCCCCCTTGTGCATCTGGCTTACGTGGGTCCTGGAGACTCAAATAAGGATCCTTTGGATTCACAGGCAAACACCTTAACTGCTAAGCCATTTCTCCAGCCCTACTATTTCTTTAATTAATACTTCTCTATTAAATATTTACTAAGTCCCAGGCAGTCTTGAACATATATTTTGACATATGTCAGTTAGTATTACATATAAAGCCTTTGTTATAACTTTGATTTCCATCACAGAAATTATTCAATTAAGAAGAACTATGTACTTTGAGTCACTGGTTTGTTTCTTTTCTTTGATGAAATAAAATACATATAACATTTTATGATGTTGATCCCTACAAAAATAAAATAATGAAAAGGAGGACATGGGGACAACAAAGAAAAGCTAGGGCAGAGAGAAAGTAAAGGTGGAGCATGGAGATAAAGGAAGTAAAGATGAAAGGAAGAAACATGTGGGAAGAAAGCAACTTAATACACTGTGTAGTGTGTACTATTAATGATGAGTCTAAATATGTTAGACAAATGATTCCTGTCAGTTAAAACAAAACAAAAGAATAACTAATTTAAATTAAGTGCATAGACATTGGGACAGAAGAATAATTGTTGCTGTGAAGGAGAAAAATCTTGATGTCAATTCACCCTGTCTTTAGAATACATCAGATAATGATGGTTGAGAGAGGTAGTGTGTATTCTGTTCAATGGCTTGACATGGATACATAGAAAGTCTAAGAAAATTTATTGAAATTCAAGTAAGTATAATTTTTCCATAGATCTTCAGTACTGGAAAGTTCATAGAATTCTACATTCATTGTGCTAAAAGTAAAGTCAAAAGAATGGGGACAGGGAGGAGGGAAATGATGGTACCAATATGTGATGTTTCAATACAATGTTTCTACTTAATAATAATAATAATAAAAAATTATAGCCCTCCCATTCATTTTAACCACTGTTCCCAAGTCCTGTCAACATTGTTTCTAGACATAACCCCATATTTACTGCCTTTGCTTTATCACTCATCTTGTTTCTTTCTAAGTTATAATGTCTACTTACCTATATTCCCTATGCCTGCCTTATAGCTCTAGTGAAAAAATAAATAAATAAATCCAGGTTTAGTTATAGTCCCTCCTTGGTTGGAAGAATTAATTGATTATCATTTACTAATAGTCTATCCTGGAATCAAAGTGATATGGTTCAAAAATTCTGTCTTACATTCTCTATGTTGTTGTTATAGTTGATTGCTTAGTTTCCCAAATGTTCACATTTTCCCCTGTCCATTTTCTTCTTGTTATTTAATCTATGTGATGAGCCCTCATGATCTTTCATAATAATTTGTTCCTTCTCGTCTGTCATTTATCCAAACATCTGTTATAATAACACAATGTTAGCACAAATGTATACGTCTTCATAATACATACAAAAAGTCAATGTAGGAGAAGGTAAGTCCTGTATTCTCCTTTTAAATAATAAAAGGCAAAACATCATGGGTTGTTCAATTAAACAAAGTTTGTTGCATAGCTAGCTCTGACAAATTGAAAACTAATAATAATAATACCTACAGATCAACTGTCAAACTTAATTTATAGTTTTATTCAGAAAATAATTACAGTGGATAAGGTCATTCCAAAATTATGCTATAATTATCAAAATTATAAGCCTTTTTTAAAGAATAAAATATTCTGAACATATTATTTCCTATTCTTTCCACAAAAACATGTGTATGCATGCATAACTGCCCATAGAGTTGCTATTCCCAATATTTAGTTTCTTATTCATATAAATCTTGATTAAAGAAGATATTGAAAAGTAAACATTTTAAAATATATTGTGCCTTCTCAAAATTTTCTTTAAGAGAATTCCAAAGTCTAAATTAATTCAGGTGTGAATTTGAAGTAGTAAATTTTACATATTATTTACTTTTGATCACATTCCCCTCTCCACATGCACACACAAAGCCCAGATATATACCATGGAAATCCTTCATGGATGGAAAACACTACAAAAGACATTCACTTAAATTTTATTTTATTGTATTCTATCATATGTATATGAACATATACTGTTACATCTATAATAAAAATTACATAAAACAACATTTATTTTAAAAGATAAAATATATATATACTGGGCTGGAGAGATGGCTTAGAAGTTAAGGCACCTGCCTGCTAAGCCTAAGAACGCTGGTTCCAATCTCCAGCAGTTCTAATCTCCAGGTCCCACGTTTAGCCAGATGCAAAGTGATGCAAGGGCGCAATGCCTCACTTACCCACAAGGGGGCACACACATCTGGATTTCGTTCACAGCAGCTGAGAGACTGCTGGCGCGCCCATCTCTATCTGTCTTCCTCTCCCTCTCTATCTGTTTCTGTGTCTCTCTCCCAAAATAAATAAAATAATAATAATAAAAATTAAAAAAAAACATATACTGTCCTAAGATGAATATAATGTTATAAAAGATAACCTGACCAGCAGTTTCTAGTAAGGCATAAACAGTGTGTGGTGGTATACACTTTTAATCCCAGCACTTGGGAGGCAGAGGTAGGAGGATCACTGTGACATAGTAAATTCCAGGTCAGCCTGAGCTAAAGTGAGACCCTGCCTTGAAAAACCAAAACAAAAAAAAACAAACAAACAAACAAACAAACAAAAAACCTAGTTGTAGTTTCTAAGTCTTGATTAAATGAAAAGCAATAAAATAAGATAAAATAAGTCTGAAGATATTATTAATGCAATATGTAATAAGCTCTGTGTCAGGAAACTGTCAACAGTGAGAAAGTCTCTTTTTGGAAAACAGGAAAGGAAGGGAAATCTCTTTCCTGCAGCTGTGTTGCTAAAAATACAGGGTTAAAAAATTCATCTGAACTAGTACCTTTTCTTGAAAGCCATCCCATAGCCATGGTATCTCCAAAATCCTGGGGTCTCTACTGTAACCCATGGTTCATCTGTGCCATTTTCTTCTGGACCTGTCATTCAAGGACTATAACACCTGTGACTCCCAGTGCCCAGTGGACAGCTCAAAAAAAAAGTCCCTCATTGCAAATCCAATGACTTTTTCTTTCCTGCATTTGTTATACTTCCAAGATCAGTACCAGGTGGGATACCAAACTTCTTTAAAAAAAAAGATATATTTTCATTTATTTATTAGAGACAGAGAGAGGAGGAGAGAGAGAGAATGGGTGTGCCAAGGCCTCTAGCCAGTGCAAACAATCTCCAGACGCATGAGCCACCATGTGTGTCTTGCTTACGTGGGACCTGGAGAATTGAACCTGGTCCTTAGGCTGTGCAGGCATGTGCCTTAACTACTAAGACATCTCTCCAGCCCCCAAACTTCTTAATCTAGGAGAGAATAAAGATTATTTTGAAGAGTAGGATACTTTATCATTCTTACTTCAGGTCCTCTGCTATAAAAGAGAATCATCTTTCTTCCTACTATCAAAATACAGAACTGTTGGGTCAATCACAATGTTATTAACATTTAAACAATTGCAGCTGAATTAGACTGTACTGTGTGTACTGAATTAGACTGTACTTGTAAATTTCATTCCTTTCTTTGTCATACCCTATTGCTCTACATTCTACAGAAGACTAGTCTATTATTTTAAATTTCAAGATTTTGAGTTCTCAGGACTTGGGCAGAACAACAGTCCTCTTATATTAACTGCCTTTATCCCAGTTCCAAAATTAGATCATAAACCAAGCCACCAATACATAGTTCCTTCTGCCTGTAGGTTTGTCAACACTCAAAAGAGTGGTCCATAAAGATCTATTTATAGCATTGCAAGGCATCTCATAGTTCAAAGTTCTAAATCCTTCCACATTCCTCTTGCTAATATGTTCTTTTAAATATTTTTTTTTAATTTTTATTTATTTATTTGCGTGAGACAGGCAGAGAAAGAGGGAGAGAAAGAGAGAGAGAGAGAATGCATGCATCAGAGCCTCCAGCCACTTCAAACGAATTCCAGATAGCTTTGCAACCTTGTGAATCTGGCTTATGTGGGTACTGGGATATTGAGCCTCAAACCAGAGTCCTTGGGCCTCACAGGCAAGCACTTAACAACTAAGCCATATCTCCAATCCCTGTTAATATGTTCTAAAGGATCTAAAGCCTCAGAGCTTCTAAATGCAACAACCACCCTCCTCTGGTACCAATTTTCTGTTATAGTTATCTTAGCTTGCTAATATAGTACAACCCACCAAAAGAAGCTGATGAGAAGAGAGTTTGTTTTGGTTTAGGCTCTCCGGGAAGCTTCATAACTGCAAGGAAAGATGGTTAGGCCCCACTCCTTGCACACCAGCTCTCAGAAAGCAGCATGCTAGTGAGTTGAGCAAGATTGAACTTACTATAATACAGCTCCTCCAGCCAGGCTCCACCTCCCAAGTTGTCCCTAGTTAGCGACTGAGCATTCAAAACACATGAGCCTATAGGGGCATCTGATTCAAACAACCACAATGTGAGCTTTTGTGTGTGTTCTTTTAGCCCAGTCTCTCACTAACTGTGTTTAATAGCATGATTATGATGCCATTGGCCCAGAGAAGAACCACCTAGTAAATCACCAAACTGGAAACTAGTCAAATGATTGTCACATGAGATATATTTTTCAATCTCAAACTAACAGTTCTCTATTTTAGAGTCAGCTTGTTCAAAATGAGAATACATTTCTTTAAGGTCCGAATAATTAGTGTCAGTTATGTCTTCACCATTGTAAATACTGATAAAGTGCCAAAGCTCTTTGAAAGAGATATTTTTTCATGATAAATTCTGAAAGAAAATTTAAGCAAGTAAGTTAAGATCTATTAGTTAGCATCCAGGAGGATAATTTTATGACATAGAGGTAAGGATTATCCATTTGACTCTATGCCTAGGAATTCTCAATATACAGATATCAAAATTCATATTTATCATGGATTACTTAGGGAAAATAAGAATGTTTCCAAAATGAACAATCTTGTGATCTAATTTGATGGAAGAAAGTAAAGTAGAAGTATGACATTCTAAGCTTGGAATCTGAGTGGTTGACCACCAGAGGCAATAATTTTGTCATGTGGCTACTTTATGCAAGTGAATATAGACAAAGAATACTAATATTACCATAACAACAGGTGCCAGGCTAACATTCTAGCTGGAAGATAAAATGATGGTACCATTGTTCAACCAGAATGAGTGCCTCAGTGTTCAAGAAAGGTGTCCCTCCAGAGGTACTTGTATATCTGACTAGAACTTTCCTTATGGGAATCATAAAAGATCCAAACTATCACTTGCATTATGAGGTTCATTGAAATTCTATAGCCAATTATACATAAAGGGTATTGCTGGTGTCATTTTCCCCACAATCCATCTCTTCTGAAGTTTGTTCAAAGTGTACATTACCAATTGTCTGACTTGATTAGAGAGAAATCTCTAAAGAGTATATGTACAATAACCAATTTCAAAGAGCATAATCTTCTGCATGTATTTCATAATGAACTAAATATAACAACTGGTAACATTTGGGAGTGATATTACTTAGCAATAAACATATTTTGGTAACAATCCTTCAAAGGCTCTTGTGATGGTGAATTTTATGTGCCAACATTACAGAAGGCTGGTAAAACATTTTTTTCCTGGGCATTTCTGTGAACAAGTTCCAGAAAGCAGAGTAGCATTTTAATTAGTAGGCTGAGTAAAGGTGGCACACCCTCACCAGGTTGTATAGACAATGTCCAATTCATTGAGAACCTGAATTGGACAACAGGGAGGACCAATTTTGTCTCGATTTTTTGAGCTGGAACAGCCGTCTTCTCCTGTCCTTAAACATCTAGTGGAAGCTCCAGTTTCTCAGAGCTTTACATCAGTGGTTTTTATGACTCTCCAGTTTGTCAACAGAAGATCAAAGGATATTATAAATGTATGGGAAAATTCCCACAGTAAATCTTTCAAAAGTTGGAGAGACAGAGGAAAATTGAAAGTATTCCTGACTTTGAGTATCCAATCTGTATATTTTATAAAAATCTTTGTCATATGACTGAGTCTATTTCTCACATTTTTTTCACAAGAAAAACTCTGAAAACCAAATACCTAAAATCCATTTAATATAAACCATCCTACCCTAGCTATATTTCTTGGAGACATGTACAGAAATTGGAAAAATATGTTATTAGAAATAAAAAAAAAAAAAAACAGAATCAAATGTTTAATCATTGTTGGTATCAAACAACCAAAATGGAGTAGCTAGAAGAGGAAGAAGCAGAGTTGCAAAGTTTGCTCTCTTCCTTTTGACCTTTTTGGCTCTTTAGATTCCTGGTTAAAAACAAGGGAGAAAAATAAAGAATTTGAAGTAAGCAAAATGTATACTTGCCCTGTGGCTTCTCTTGGCTCAAGAGAAGAGGCACCTGAGGTTTATAAGAATAGAAACACAGGAAACCAGTAGAATAGGTGTCTGGCTGGCAAGGAATCAGACACTCAAACTGTGGCTCCAGTGGTGACCGGAAAGGAGCCAGCCTATGCTGGTGGTATTGAGGATGGCAGAAGTCCTATAGACCTTTTAAGCCCAGCCTGTTGGGCCTCAGCTTTCAAGGCATATATTTGCAAACTGCTGAGTTAATAAATGAGGGGAAAAGTTGTGTAAAGGAGCTGAGAAGAGCTTTCTTTACCTCATACAGAGTAAGTTTTAGCGATGAGAATAAAAATGGCTCAGGGGAAACAAGTCAGCTCACAGAAAGGACACAAAATAAGTTAAAGCCTTGGAATTACTTTTAACTATAACTGTTTTAAGATGTGCGAGCTATTTCTTGCTACTTTTAAAGACAGGGAAATGTGAGCATTGACTTTGGAGCTCTGTGATTTGTGTATGGTATTCAGAAGACTGAATGTCTAAAATAGTTTCCCAATTCGAACAGGTTGTTTCCAAATACAAATGTTAAAAAAAAAAAAAAAAAAAAAAAAAAAAAAAAAAAAAACTTAATTGAAGATGAAAACTTAAATTGGCAAGAGATGACAAAAAACAATTTCTTTTTGAAACTTCTGATTAACATGTGATGGATCAATATGTCAGACATAAAGAGAAACATAGCATTGTTCCATTGTTGTACTATTGTGTTTCTATGTTGTACATTTCACCAGTCCTGAAAACTGTGTCATACAATGCTGGACAGTTAGGACCTCTGGTTCCTGCTTACCCAATGTCACAACAATAGGACCCATGGTCATTGAAAAAGAGCATTTCAGTTATTATTATTTTTCTTTTATTTTAGAGAGATGGGGTGGAGGGAATTGGCACCCTAGGACCTCAACCACTGCAATTGAATTCTAGATGCTTGTGCTAACTAGTGGGCATGTGTGACCTTGCACTTGCCTCAACTTTGTTCATCTGGTTTGTGTGGGATCTGGAGAGTAGAACAAGAGTCCTTAGGCTTCATAGGCAAGCATCTTAACTGCCAAGACATCTCTCCAGGCTGAAAAACCATTTTTTTATACTTACAGGGATAAAAAAGCTAAGTGATGTGGTGTGATTCAGGTGTCTCCCATAAACTTAGGTGTTCTAAATGCTAGGTTCCCAGCTGATGGAGATTTTGGGACTTAATGCCTCTTGGAGGCTGTATATTGTTGGGGGTGGGCTTATGAGTAGTATAGCCAGTTTCCCCTTGCCAGTGTTTTCCACACTCTCCTGCCACTGTTGTCCATCTGATGTTGGGCAGGGGATGATGGCCACCCTCTGCTCATGCCATAATTTTTCCATGCCATCATGGAGCTTCCCCTCGAGTCTGTAAGCCAAAATAAACCTTTTTTTTCCCACAAGCTGCTCTTGTTCAGATTATTTTCTGCCAGCAGTGTGAACCAGACTGCAACAATAAAGTTAATACTGAGAGTGGCTTTGAAGCTAGTCACATGACTATGTAGCTTTGGCATTTTGGAGCTGATATTCAAGGGGAATGTGGAAGGATTTGAAACCTTGGCCTAAGAGAACCCTTGTAGTGCTGTAAGTAAAGCTTGATGGACTTTTCTGGTCAGAGTTGAAATACTTGAATGTAGCAAGAACTATGAACTATGAGGATTGGCTTGAGTGGGCTAGAAGCAGTTTCTGTGAGTCTTGCTGTTATGCCAATGTCCTGAGAACTTGTGCAAGGTTGCATTGCATAGAAATGGACTGGTGTGCAAAGAGGGATATGACACAGAGAAAAAAGAAAAAAAAAAATCTTTTGGTGAAACTGCCCATTTAACTTCAATTGGGAGATAATAACCATTTAGATTGGGCCAGCTGACTTTCATTGGGACAACAGAAAGAATACATACATTGCTGAAGGAGTGTCCTGTTCTTTAAAGTCTGCTTTCATCCCCCCTGGATTAACAAATTGGCACCCTACCTGGTATTGTGGACTATAAGAAATGCAGGAAAGAGAGGGTCATTGAATTGGCAACATGGTCTTGTGTTTTGAAAATGGCCATGGACATTGTGAAGTAGGTTTGTTGGATGCCTGCATGGAGACCCGCTAGAGCTGTGAGGATGAACTGTGCGTTGTAGTGAAGAGCCAATGGAGATGCTGAGACCACAAGATGGCTGCTAAGGTAAGCTGCCGGCACTGGATGAAGTTTTCCAGGACTGTGAGTAGCCTAGCTGGAGGGGCGGAATGGGAACTCCAGAGACTGTTGCTCATTAGAATTATCAGGCTTGGAGACTTGTCACTGGCTACAGTTGTTGGATTTGGAGCTACAGTTTTATGTTTGCTCTGGTTATTTTAAATCTTGGATTGGTTGAACATTTCTTTGCTATGCTCAATCAGCCAATCCATCCCGATTGGGTGGTGGGAAGGTTTGACGCCCATTTGGGTGAATCTTGAGCCAATCAGAGCTGTGGTTATCTTTTGCAGTGTGAGTGTTTATTCTGTGCCATTATGGGTTTTGGGGAGGATTTTGTTTTGTTTTGTTTTGTTTTATTGCTCAATTAAATGTCCTTGGAGGGCTGGAGAAATGGGTTAGTGGTTAAGGCATTTGCCTGTGAAGCTAAAGGATCCCGGTTCAATTCTCTAGGACCCAGATAAGCCAGATGCACAAGGGGGTGCATGTATCTGGAGTTCGTGTGCAGTGGCTAAAGGCCCCGGTGTGCCCATTCTTTTTCTCTCTCTTCCTCTGTCTCATTCTCTCTCTCAAATAAAAATAAAATATATATTTTTAAAAAGTCCTTGGATTATAAGGATGTTTGAACCTCATTAGGATTAAAAAAAAAATGGGGACTTTAAAAGTAGGTGAATGCATTGTATTTTATATCATGTATGGTTATCAGTTTATGGGGTCAGAGGCAGAAGGTGGTGGTTTGATTCAGGTGTTCCCAATAAGCTTTGGTGTTCTGAATGCTAGGTTCCCAGCTGATGGAGATTTGGGAATTAACACCTCTTGTAGGCAGTGTATTGTTGGTGGTGGGCTTATGGGTAGTATAGCCAGTTTTCCCTTGTCAGTGTTTGGCACACTCTCCTGTCACTGTTGTCCATCTGATGTTGGTGAGGAGGTGATGTCCACCCTCTGCTCATGCCATCGTTTCCCCTTTCATCTTGGTGCTTTCCCTTGAGTCTGTAAGCCAAAATAAACCTTTTTGCCCACAAGCTGCTCTTGCTTGAGTATTTTCTGATAGCACCATGAACGAGATGGCAACAATAGGTGATTTACCAGCTAGTGTGTAGTTAATTAACTGATATCAGTCCATGTACTTGGTATGTTAAATAGTCCTGACTATGTGACTACATTGTGGTCTACATCTGTGTCTAATGTAATTTCAGGGAAATTACTTCACTAGATTTATGCTAATTGGAATGTAAATTAGAGCTAATGGTAGTTTTTGACTCTTCACAAAAATTTAGTTCTGACTAAAAATTACTAATTCTAAGCAAAGAGGGGTCAGCATATTAAACATACATATCACCATTTAAACAGATGTTAAACACCTGTGTCCTAATGTGATGGTATCAGGAAGTCAGAGTCTTGGAATATAATTAACATCAAATGATTCACTAGAGATGGAGCCTTCATCAATGAAGACTTCCTACTGGGAGTCTGAAGTTAACTTTCCTTTTGCCCCATAAAGATAAAAGTAGGAAGAGGTAATCTGGCCCTCATCAGATACCTACTCTATCAACAATTTTATATTTACTAATTAACTTAAACTAGTTAATCTAAACTCTTAAACTACAACAAACAAATCTTTGTCATTTTTTCTAAGTTACATTCTGGTATAGTCCAAATAGAGTAAGAGAGCTCTCTAGGTCTCAGGAGAAGTATTCAACAGTGAGGTGAGTGCAATGAAGACTTGCTGAAAATGCTAAATTGAAGCTTTTACTAGATGTGTTTGAAAGACACCTCTTACTGGAAGGGATTCAACTTACACAACAGTCACAATGCAAAGCTATTCCATACAGGAAGTCTTCAGAGGGAGCAAAGATGATAATTTTATGATCAAAACAAAAACTTTGAAATTCCAAGTAATCAAAATGGTAAAAGTCTATTTCAGCTAATCTATGAGGTGTTTTGTCAGTTAATCTCCCTTCCTTATACAGTGACTCCACCCACATAGAGTGACAACAAAGGCTACTGACTTTTTGAAATTTTACAAATTGAGTTTACCCTTATCATTTTACCAGATGAAGTGGCTATATGTTCCTTTTCCATAAAAATCAACCATACAGACATAAATGCTTTAATTCATGAATACTTCTAAACATTTAATCTGATTAATTAATGGAAATAATTTAATGGACATTTTATGCTATTATGGGTTTATTATAATCTGTTGAGATGAGTCTGAGTCTAAAAATGATAGAAAGTATGTAAAAGACTGTTGAGATATCTCTAAGTGAATCAAACAAATTTGTTACATCACTGATAATTTGATTTTATAAAACATCAGAGTTAAGTAGAAAATTTGGCTTCTATCATTATTAAACTAAATCTTTTAACCTGTAAAAATGTTCAATAATCATATTTAGGTGTATTTTCAGGGATTTCATTTTTGAGTTAAATAAAGATAATGCACATAATTATATTACAAGATCATTTATTAATTAAAGTTCAACATTAAGTTGTCTATGACAGATGTTAAGAGACAAAAGTGAAAATGGCAGAGAAAAGAATTAGAAACCATTTCAAAGCCTTTGTAGGAGTTATTGCCTCTTTTATGGATATTTCTGATAAGATTCTAATTGATATATTGAATATTATGTGTTGTCAATCTTGCATTCCCCAGAGAAGTGGTGAGATTTATTTCCTCTTATATCCAGAATTCATATTGACAGTAATTTCTAGACTTTATGAATGTTGGTGTTCGATTCCAGAATATTTTAGTGCTAGCCAAAAAGGAGGCAAAAATTATTTTGTATATTTGGATTCAACTTTCAAATTAGACATTATTTTTAGAATTAGAAATAGCTTATTTTTCAGTTGTAATGATGTGTTAAAGCAAAGGAATAAAATAGGTATACGATATTGATCTTTTTTTTTTTTTTTTTTAACTAAGTTTTGTGACTGAGGATGTGATTCTGCAATACATCACTTACCTAGCACACATAACACCTTGGTTGTAATGACAAGCATTTTCAAAAGTTAATGCATAAAATGCTAATAAGTTATCCTTTATATAACCTTCCTGGAAAATATAATTTTAAAGATTTTTATTTATTTATTTATTAGAGACAGAGAGAGGGAGAGAGAGAGAGAGTGAGAATGGGTATGCCAGGGCCTCTAGCCACTGCAAACAAACTCCAGACGCATGCGCCACCATGTGCATCTGCTTACATAGGACCTGGAGAATGAAACCAGGGTCCTTAGGCTTCAAAGGCATGCACTTTAACTTCTAAGCCATCTCTCCAGGCCAATATATTCTTTTTTTTGATTGTTCATTTTTTGCTTTTTCAAGGTAGGTTCTCACTCTGCCTCAGGCTGACCTGGAATTCACTATGTAGTTTCCAGGTAGCCTCGAACTCACTGTGATCCTCCTATCTCTGCCTCCTGAGTGTTGGGATAAAGGGTGTGCACCACCATGCCCGGCAGGCCAATATATTCTATTCTATCTCATTATGTGGGATATTCTGTGCTATCACATGATTTGCTCTTATCCTGTAATTAAAAAAGATGAAATCCTAATTACATTTTCCAATGTAATTTGTTCATTTTCTACCATTATATAGAAATATTCACTCTGACCATCTCTGTAATATATTATATAACATGAATTACATAGGGGATCAAAATCTACTCAGGAAATTCTAGGTTATTCTAATAAAAATTTCATCAAGCTATTTTGAAATTATAAACAAAATTCTTCTGGATTTTATGTGGGATTCAGAAAATCTAGACTAGCAAACACAATACTGAACTTACAAAAGAAGAAAAGGCAAACTGAAGAATTTGCATTATTAAATTCCAATACTTCCTATAAAGCTAGAGTAATCAAGATACCAATGTGGTTCCAAAAAAGACAGAGTAAGGGAATGGAGTAGAGAGACTATAAACAGATGCACAAATTCAGTAAGCTGATATTTTATAAGGAATCATAGCTAATTCAATAAGGAAAATACTGTAATTTTAACAAATCCTGCTAGAACAATTGGATATCCTTAAGTAAAAATATAAACCAGAACACAAACCTCATACCTTTCATTAACACTATTTAAAACTGTTAATTGACTGATTAATTAGACATAAGATGACAAAACCTGTAAAACAAAATATGGCAGAAAATCCAAGTGATATTAGGTGTTCTTGATGCAATACAGAAAGCAAAACCCAAGAAGGAAAAAAAAAAAAAAGATGACAAAGAGAGCAATTCTGCCAGTAGGGAAATTGAGTGTTTTTATGAGCTTAAGGAACCTTTTGAATCTTATGACTTCCAGGAGCATCATGAATCTTTAACTTTAGTCTACTTTCTGAGTCTATGAATGAATGTACTTCATCCCTCAGGATGGAATGATTTTTCTACTTTGACACAATATCTACACAACATACCTATGTACTATTTTTTAACTAGACAAAATGAATAAGATTAGATTAATTTTTGTTAAATAATTTACAGCAATTGAAATAGGAAAAAAAAGTGTCACCCCAGTGCAGAGTCCCAGGTTTCAATCTGAATATAGGCACACTTTAAAGTTGAATTTAAAGCATTACCTATCATTCTCAGACTTTGGAAGTGATGGAAACTATTATCTTGATGCTCTGAGTAGAGCCAGATTATTCTGATGGAGCCTGTCTCTCAGATATATCTTTTTGAAACTTTATCTTATGAAAGTTTAGCATCTTAATGCTGTCAACTTGCCATTCTTAAAGGCGTGTTTAGTTTGAAACAGTTTTACATTATGTCTAATTCTGCACTTAATGTTATATTTCATGAGTTGATTTCACTCTACATCAGTGATAAAATAGTTCTTAGAATGATTATCTTCAAGGAAGTGCCTTTAACCATTAAGCCATCTCTCCATGCCCTGAAGAAATATTTTCATATGTTGTAAATATATAATCATATACCCTTCTATCCGGTTTAGCTCTCCAAAGTTTACTCAAGAAAGTATTAACTAAAACAAGACAAAATTTGTGAGAGTTAACTGACACTATATGATGTCTTAATGCATCTTATAATCAGCTCATCACATCATTTTGACAAAAAACAAAGACAAGCCCAGGTCAACCTGGGTTTGATGACAAAGCATCTTGCCTTATATACCTTATATTTATGATAGAAAAACTTAAGCAAAATATGTTTCCTTTCAAACACCATGGGAGAATAAGTCTTATAATTTCCAAACAGATTCTTTTGAAGCAGCACAGCAGAAAATGGCCTGTTTGTGAAGCATCCATATCCCCATACTACCACTGGAAATAAAGAAAGCCCTACTTTAATTTATATTCATTCCATTTGAAGGAGGCTAAAGAAACCTTTTAAAAATCAATGGTAATTTATAAAGAATGACAAATCAAATCAATGAATTTAACTATAGTCGATTGAATTGTTAATACAGTCTTTATATTATTTATTTATTTGAGAGAGAGAGAGAGAGAGAGAGAGAGAGAGAGAAAATCAGCAGGGAGAGAGAAAGAGAGAGAGAGAGAGAATGGGTGTGCCAGGGCCTCCAACTACTGCACATGAACTCCAGATGCATGCGCTCCCCCGATGTGTGTCTGGCTTACGTGGGTCCTGGGGAGTCAAACCTGGGTCCTTTGGCTTTGCAGGCAAGTGCCTTAACCACTAAGCCATCTGTCCAGCCCTAGAGTCATTATATTCAATATGACTTATGTTACCTGACTTGGGGAGAAAAAAAAAAAAAAAAAAACTAGGTCCAAAATTTTACCAAAATTATCTAGTTATGTTTTAGCCTCTTTATATCCCCAATGAAATATCAGATTTATACTTCAGATGGATGTTTTGAAATTAAGAAACATATTGCAAAGTTACCATGTAGTGGTCTATCTCAAAATTGGTGTTGATGAAATGGCAGCTTACTCTATTTTTCATAAGACAGTATTTTGGATGGATCAGCTAATTTTGCATTTTATTTGTTTATTAATTTGTTTATTTAGAAAACTGCAAGAGTTGGGCAGGGATGAGAAAGAGCATTCTGGGGACTAGTGCCACTGCAATTGAACTCTAGACACATGCATCACTTTGCAAATTTGGTTTTACTTAGGTACTGGTGAATTGAACTCAGGCTATCAGGCTGTGCAAGTGTCGTAGTCAGCTCCATGTTGCTGCGATGAACTTCCAACCCAGACACACTTTATAAGAGGAAAAGTTTATTTGAAGCTTACAGATCCATAATGGTAGAAGAAGCTGGACCCCTTTAACAGGTCCACCCAGAGAGAAATACTACCACGAGCACCATAAGCAAGCACATTCTAGGAACCCAAACAAAGCTCAAGTACTCTGCATATTTTAGGATAGAATTCAGATCACACTTTTGGGCTGGAGCCTAGGATAAACCCACATTGACACCAAGTTACAAGTTTGAATAAAATTTCTGAATCTATTGCGGGACATTCACTCAAACTACTAGAGCAAGCAAGCGCCTGTAACCACTGAGCCCACTCCCCAGCCTCTAATTTTGTATGAATTTTTTGTCTGAGATTGGGGATTAGCTCTCTCCTTTACTCATCCTCACCCCCTACTAGTATTCATTTCTTCAGCAGATCAATCAAAATGTTCAACTAACCCCAAGCAGAAATTATGTACTAAATTTTAAAAATGGATCCTTAGCTATTAATTTCATAAGCATGCCTTAATAAGAACAACTTAGAAGAGTGCATGGAATAATTAAATAATCACATTTTTCACCAAGTAAGAAAAAATAATTCAGGTGAAATACTGGTGGCCAATTCTGTCTCTACACATCAGATCGAGTGTGAGTACCAGCTGTGAATTAGACTGGGCTATGGAGTTCCATACAGATCTTTAGACAGCAGAGAAGCATATGCAGCATGCAGCCTACTCTCATTACAGGAAAATTGTAATATGTACTAAGAACCCAAGGTGATAGGCAATTAGCACAAGTCAGAAGTAATTGGCTTAACATATCCCAATACTTCCCCTCTTGCAAAATCCAAATAATTTCTTCAAATTTCCAATACTTACCTAGAAGCAGGATGGTTAAAGTACACATTGTGTCACTATCTCATTCTACTTGTATTGCTACAATATGTCCCAAAGTGGGTAATTCATAAATAACAGAAATGGTTTACTGACCATTTTGGACAATGTGACCAAGATTAAGATACAATTAGAAATCAGCATATGTTGAAAGAAAAGTTACTTTTAAATCTCCTATCTCATAATACCATCACCTAAGGGTTTAAAACCCCATGTAAGGGTTTTGGAGGGATACACAAATCCATTCCATAACAGTCAATAAAAATTGTAACTTGATTTGGATGAGATGGGGACGTAAGTTTCAATGATCATGCACTGGAAGTTCAAGAGCAGGAAGCTGTTTTTGTCCCTGTGAGGAAGTATAGGGAGTCAGAGTAAACTAAATAAGAATAAAATGTTGGTTAAGTGTCAAGAATGACACCAAGGCAATTACTCCAGTTCATTACCTTGGTTTATTATTTTCATGATGCTTATTAACATAAAGACAGATAGCCTTTCTGCAGCTCAGTTCCTATAACTATCACATCTACCAACATCCCTGAAAAAAAAAAAAAAAAAAAGAAAAACCTGAAACAGTAATGAGTTAACAATAGCAGCCTCATACTTAGTATGGCTTACTTTTGAGAAACTTCAATCATATCTTTTTGCTCACTTCAGTTTTAAGATGGTGTTATATGCTTTAAGAATTTATTAAAAATTTTGAAGTCGGGATGGAGAGATGGCTTAGTGGTTAAACGCTTGCCTTTGAAGCCTAAGGACCCCGGTTCGAGGCTTGATTCTCCAGGACCCACGTAAGCCAGATGCACAAGGGGGTGCATGCATCTGCAGTTCGTTTGCAGTGGCTGGAGGCCCTGGCACACCCATTCTCTCTCTCTCTCTCTTTCTCTCTCTCTACCTGCTTATCTCTCTCTCTCTCTCAAATAAATAAAAAAAAAATTGAAGTCATCATTTTTACATTATGTATTAATTTAGCTACATGAAACAGTAATCTGTTTAAAAATAAGACACATTTGCCAAAAATGAAAGGTAATATGACTTAAATAAATAGTATTTGTGAGGAGTAGATTTATTAGAAATTAGAAGAAACTTGGTTTACTAATAGTTTGAAAATAAGGTCAAATTGGAACAAAATATTGACTAAATCTATTTCTTGCCAGTTTAAAAACATGCTGTTAGTGTCTGCCAATAGGGATTCATCTCATCAACTGAAGTAATTACATATAATGTAATTTAGAGATAATGGATTAATTACATTTTTAAGAGTTTTATCTTTGTTTAAATATGAAAAGTAATAACATTATAATCATTCATTAAGTATTCACTGTCTAAATCTTTTCCTGAAGATGAAATCTCTCTCTCTCACACACACACACACATGCACACACACACACATTTTGTAGTCATCCTGAACTTGAAGTGAAATACTTTCTCAAAAAGAAATAAAATATATTGAAAGGCCACAAATAATATATACAAATCTGTCTCTGAAGTAAGGATAAAAATTCTCAAGGTATAAATTACCTTTAATTTTTAGTTAATTCATTAAATATTTTTAGTTTTTCATGAGTTTTATCCTCATATTTTCATATTAATACTTTCATAAATGCATATTGATTATAGAAAATAGATAAATGTCAGATACTATCAGTTCTATAACTGACCTTCAAAACAAGTGGCTATATTAATGTTGGAGAATAAGTTAAACCAGTCTTGTAATCAACAAATTATGGTTGAATTAAAATTTGTTAGCTTAAAGGTTTCTGTTGTGGGAATATCTGAATTCAGCTAGAATATTGAGTTCTGATAAATTAATATTGAAGATAAAACTATTTCTCTTATATAAACATTGTGAACGGTCTTTAATTAAACTATCATCTCCTAGCAGATCATATTTTTTCTTATTATTTGTATCACAACCTGGGAGACAATATCTACTTAAATATACATAAATGCACACAAACGACATGGGTTGCTGTCATTATGTTGATTCATTATGAGAAGGATGAATGTGCCCTAATCAGAAATCTTTAAACATGAAGGGGAACACATCTGTGGAGTTTCAGTAGTTTTCTATCCATATCCAAATAAAAATGGCTGGTTTCTGTTCAAAATTATAGCAATTCAATTACTCAATATAATAAAAAATGTACCATGTTATCTGCTAAAAATGCATACCCACTAACTTTGTTAATCCATTACATTAAATGATACAGGAGAAACACTGAGGAAGTCATGATTCATTAAAAGTATGTAGAAAATATGTGGCAATATCAATGGGTAGTGATTAATATGACACTATTTTAATTACATGATACATTTAGAAATGAATTCATTTTGGTAATATTTTTTCTTCTCTGTTCACCTTTTTTTTTTTTTTTTGCCACAATTGCCTTATTGGAGTTATCCTTTAAGTAATTAATATACTGATTACTAAATCTGAAAGAGAAATAGAAGTAAGATAAGATTTTTTTCAAGTAGTTAGTGAGGGACAGAGAACCAAAGACAAATCCAGGAGATGCCATCTTGTCAGCCCTGGCAAAGCTAAAACTGGGAGTCTAATTCCGGCTCATGTAAGATGGCTACAAATAATTCTTCAGAAACAGTGTCTCCTACTTCTTCCCCAGTCTAGCAATGGCATCCACAAACCAATCAGCTCTCTCCCTTACCGTCTGAGTCTGACAATAAAGTTCATCCTTGAACTGTAAAAAAGGGTCTCGGGGGAGGCTGGAGAGATGGGGGGCTTGCTATGCGGGTAAGGGGTCTTGATTATTTGCATTAATCCATGCTGGGCTGGTGGAGGGAGAATTTATTTTCTCTTCATTAGCCTCCTTTAAGTTCTGGCCCTTTTCTGACTTCCTGGAAATAACCCTTTCAAGTCTTCTCTCCAATCCCTAGACCTCCCTCTCCAGCCTAGCAAACAATCTCCTGGCCTGAGCCTCCCTATCCAACCCCAGGATACCATTTCAACCTAAATAATGTCTTCATTCATAAATTAACCTTCTTGGTCATGAGTTGAGATTGAGGAGATGGATCAGGTTATGAGAGCTTCCTATGTAATCAGAGTGACAGATTCCATCTCCAGTAACTTCATAAACTCCAACAATGAGTAGAGTCTTGGCTGTGGCTTTCTGGTCAGCCACTCTAACTGAAAAATGGAGCGTCCCAGGTTCAGTGAGAAATTCTGTATCAGGGAAATAAGGTAGAATAGCAATAAAAGGGGACAACAAAGCTATTTCTCTCACCTCTTCATTGATGTGTATGGGGGATATGCATCTGCACACACATGTGCATCTACCATACATACACACCACATATTGCACACAGAAATATATAATTAGATATTAATGGGGCCACCCAACCCAAATAACATTTAAATTCAATGATTAGAATTTACTGAAGTCTTAGTGTTCTACATTCATTAATTTTCTAATAAATTGATGTTGACACATATCCACTAGCGATCAATTTTTCACAATCTTCTGATTATGTGCCATTCGAATTACAAAACTGCTTTCCTCTGGAAAGGAAAAAGGAAAGACATGTGTATTTATCTATGCTACCATATGAAGGCTACCAGGTTCAGGATTCTTCTGCATGCAAGCCATGTGATCAAAGCCAGTTTACTCAAACCTGTTTATCTGACTTCAGTTTACCTTACTTAATGACAGTTAAACTGCATGTACATTGTCCTGCCCCTTTATGTTCTAGCTCACATAAGTACATGAATTGTCAGATTACTGTGATTTAAGATATTGTCACATCATATCAAGGACTCAATTTTATATGAAGAAAGTTTTATATCTGTAAGTCAGTGTTTCAATTATTACAAAAGGTACATTTTGTTACATTCCATAATTTAACATCTATTTGTTTATTCATTAAATATCCAATAACGTAAGAGCTTCCTTTTGCAGACCCAGTGTTCTGGAGATTACCTAATTTCTCTAGAGGAAAACTAAACCATGAAGGTTTTGTATCCTCCTTTAATCTCTGGTATAAAATACATATTAAAAATGCACAGACCATGCTCCCTTTCTTTTGATTCAGGAGCCTTGGGAGGTAGTCTGGACGTATGGTGATAAACTCATCAGTGTATTTGGATAAATACCAAGTCTTAGTTCATCTAAGACTCATGGCATAGAAAAATTCACATGCAAGCCGGGCATGGTGGTGCATGCCTTTAATCCCAGCACTCGGGAGGCAGAGGTCGGAGGATCGCCAGGAGTTCAAGGCCACCCTGAGACTACATAGTGAATTCCAGTCAGCCTGGGCTAGAGTGAAACCCTACCTCAAAAAAAAAAAAAAAAAAAAAAAAAAATAAAAAGAAATATTCACATGCTACTGCAAGGAAGCAAACCTTCCAGAACTATCAGAAATTAACTAAAACAAAATGATAATCTGGTAGAAAAAAGGATATTCCCTAACTTCCACTCTATCATTTTACAAAATGACCAGAAATCTCATCTTAAATAGGAAGGCATCCAAGATGATTTTAACAAACTGTAAAACTTGTGATGTTTTCCTGCATAGTTAGTTTACCTTCTCCTGTTCTATCTCCTCAAGTATTCTGGAGAGAAAATTGAACATTTTGTATTCTTGACGAAGACTCTTATATTCTTTTCCCATACTGATGTAGGAGACACTGAACCTAACATATCATATCCATGAAAGATCAGACAAATGTCACACTAAAGGAAAGGCCAGCTGCTTGCCTGTGTAGAAAGAATCAAATGAAAGGAACCAGCCTGCATGAGGTCTGTCAATACTAAACTAAAATTAGATACAATCACCCCAAGAAGCTGCATCACCTGCCTTCATTCCCACTGATTAAATGTATTTATGATCCTTACTTGATTAGTATCAATGTATTGAAGAATAATTTCAAACACAATGTGAAAAAACAACTATTAATGTATATTCATATATATATATATATATATATATGTAGATAAAAATATTTTCCTCGATTCATAAGAAATTCTCTGCCCATCCACTGTGAACTGATTTATTTCCTGAAATTGTCATCACTATTCTAGTCTTTATTCATTCAGTTATGTAGCAAATGCATAATATTGCAGAGCACTAGACTACTTTGAGAAGATTAGGAAAAATAAAAGAACAAAGAAAACATTCTGTCCATTATGGCACATGAGTATGGAGTTTGTTTAAAGCAGCACGAAGCCCTGGAGCGCCCCCATGCCTTCTCCTCCTCTCTACCTCCTCCCTCCCCTACCCTGTCACAAATCAATGAGTAATCTTTTTAAAAAAGACTCAACAAGTACAAGTAGAAAAGACAACACATCATTAAAAAGGCACTAACAAGTAATTCACATGTTCTTACAAGAAAATAGAATCAAATCATTTTGCTCAGATGAAGGCTTAAAATACTCTTTTAAAAAACTGAAGAAAATAAAAAACAAACAACATGAATTTTGATTTGAATCTTACTATAGAGTTTTGCATGCAAACTGGGACAAGTTAGAGAAAAAAGAAAACAACTTAAGGGGGCCATGATGTCTGATAGTAGCACATGTATTTTTCCAATATAGTTTGAAGGAAGTATGGGCAATATGGGGAATGTTCAATTAACTTAGAATTATAGTCTAGTTTACACATGACTGGAGAATGCATTGGACTTAGGGCATAACTTGTTGAGAACCTGCTAGCTATCATACATTATAGTGTGATGCTAAATTAATAATAAGAAAACAAAGTAGGTAAATGGAAGGCAAGAATTAGATACACCATGGTTTCTAGCTTCACTTCTGTTTAGGAATTAATTTATGATTCAAACATTGTACACTATAGGGATGGGAGATGGCTTACCACTTAAAGGTACTTGGTTTCAAAGATTGATAGCCCTGATTCAGTTCTCCAGAAACCATGTATAACTGAATGCAAAGTGTTTTATTCATCTGTGTTCCCATTATGTCTATGAGAATGGGAGTTGGAGACAGGAGAATCTGAAGCTCCTGAGCCTAGTCTGACCTTTTTTTTCAGCCTGACAGTTTAGTTGCAATGGCACAGACAACTCCAACTTGTCCTCTGAACTCCACACACACACTGTGGAAAGTATACCCATGCAAGAAATCATGAATAAATAAATATCATGTAAAATGTTATAGACTTAGATTGTAATTAAGGAACTATTTTAAATAATAAAATGGAAAAATAACTGAGATAATATTACGAGTATCACTATTATATTTTCACTACTCCAAACTGACCTCAGTTTTAGTTCATGGACCAGCCTGGTCATCACTAAAGCTACCTGTATATTCACCCCATGTTAATAAACCAGATTTAACATAATAATTTCATAAACTGAGAACACATAATATATCCATTAAACTATATGAAGACCCCTATTGGTCTTCCTCATCCTCCATAAATGAATTATGAATAAGACAAAATCAAAAGCTGTTTAAGAGATAACGAGAATTAAAGAATTTGTAGCAGATGGTACCAGCTGTGCACATTTAATTCCAGCTCAAACAATCTGCCAAACAGTTAGACAGAACTGCTTTTGCATGTGAAATTGAAGAGTCTGAGAGCCAAGGAAGAAATGAGAATATTCTTGCTGGCATTAGTTATCAAGCCTTTTATTATAATTAATGTTAATGGACACAAATCTTTTGTTCCACTGCTTTCTTTATGACAATATTTTCTCTCACTGTGTGTCTCTCATCTCCTTTCTCCCCTCCTCTCTCTTCTACCTTGATCCTTTCTCTTTCTCTCTAACTCAAATAATTATAAGTACATTCTTCATATATACCCACAACACACTAATATTTTTATCTATCACAGAATAAATTCAAAGAAGTTTTTGTTGTAATGAAGTATACTCTCAACAACAGAGAATGAAAGTTCCTCTTTTCCTGTGTTTGTTATCTGTTTTCCTGATGATAGTCATTCCGACTGAGATAAAATGGTAACTCGGTTGTTCTGATTTTCATTTCCCTGTTGGCTAGAGAAATAAATATGGATGCATCTTATAGAGTTAAATAGACATCTCATATAGCCCGGCTATACCAGTCTTGGGCATATACTCTAAGGGCTCCATATTCTACTCCAGAGATTGCACATCCATGTTCATTGAAGCTCTATTTAATATAGCTAAACATCAGCTGATATCCATGAACATATTAATGAATAATGAAAATGAGGTACATATGCTAAATTGAATTCTGTTCAGCAGTATGGAAAAGAAGAATATGAAATTTATAGGAAAAATAGATGCACATGGAAATTATTATTCAAATATTTCATGTATTTATTTATTTGAGAGAGAGGCAGACAGAAAGAAAAAGAGAATGGGCACACCTGAGCTTCCAGCTGCTGCAAACAAAACTCCAGATGCATGTTCTACCTTGTGCACCTGGCTTACATGGGTACTGGGGAACTGAATCTGGGTTCTTAGGCTTCACGGGCAAGTTTCAGCTGCTAAGCTATCTCTCTAGCTCTGGCTGCTAAGCTATCTCTCTAGCCCTGGAAAAATTATTTTAAGTGAATGACTCAAATATATAAGGAACACAACTACATGATTTCTCTACTATGTGGGTTTTGGCTTGTAATAGCTATGTTTATGTATATATAGAGGGTCATATATGATTTAAACCTCTTGAGAGAATCATGACCAATGGCAGATGCAAAGAGATAAGTTAGAAGAGGTAGGAGTGGAGGGCAAAACAATAAATGTGATACAGGGTTTAGGGATTGGAGGGAAAAGGTATGGAGTGAAGGATGGATGATGTGAATCAAATAAAACAAATTGTAGGGCTGGAGAGATAGCTTATCAGCTATGGTACTTGCATGTAAAGCCTAAGGATCCTGGTTCAATTCCCTAGTACCCTACATAAGCCAGATGCACAAGGTGGCCCATGCATCTGGAGTTTGTTTGCAGTGGCTAGAGGCCTTGGAATGCCCATACTTGCTCTCCTTCTCTTTCTCTCTCTCTCTCTCCTTGCAGATAAATGAATAAAATATTTTTTTTAATTTCATGTAAGGGCTGGAGGATGGCTTAGCAGTAAAGGCATTTGCCTTCATGGTCTAAGGACCAAGGTTCAATTTCCCAGTACTCAACATAAACCAGATACACAAGGTCGCCCATGTGTCTGGAATTTGCAGTGGCTGGAGGCCCTGGTGCACCCATTCTCTCCCTCTCTCTCTTTTTCTCTATCTCTCTTCACAGGTAGAGCAAAAGAGAGAGAGAGCCGGGCCAGCCGTTTCTCTCTTGAGGCTGAGCGAGAAGACAGGCGTCGGCAACTCAAACCTCCCCAAATCACCGGGGAAAAGAAAACCACATTGAGTCGCGGAGAAACGTCTAAAGCGAAACTCGTCGTTTTTATTGTCAGGGGAGATATTTATGTACTTTGAGGAAGGGGGTGGGAAGAGGGGATGAGAGAAAGGTATAAGGGCCAATATACTTTGAGGAAGGGGGCGGAAAAGGGGATGAGAGAAAGGTATAAGGGCCAATATACTTTGAGGAAGGGGATGGGAAAAAAAGGGGATGAGAGAAAGGTATAAGGGCCAACAGTATTTCATCACGTCAGCAGCAGCTGGGTGGAGGCAGTTTCAGCTTAGGTGCTGAGTCAAGGGCAGGTACTCAGGCTCGACTAGGCCTTACCGGGAATAGGCCAAGATTGGCTGGGCTAACCACTCGGCTTCACACCGGGCAGAGCCCAACATCTCCCCCTTTTGTTTTTGTAAGAACGGTGGATGGCATAGTCCCTGTCCTAGGTTGTTCCCCTCTGGGAACCTTACCCGTCTCTGGGCACTATGCCTCTAGCCCGTTGACCACTCCACGCCCTGTCTTAGGTTGCCTCAGTCTGTCTGAGAGCTTACCCGTCGTTGGTTCGATGGAGGCGGGGAGGGATGTTAGGTGGATAGCCAGTAAGTGGAAAAGCCATTGTCTTTGAGTCGCAAACCTGTGGTGCCTTGGCCTGATGAAGTTTAATTGCCTCAAGCTGTTGGTGAATGAATTGTGTAATCTTATTAATTACACAGGGCCCGAGTGAGGATAAGAAGAAGGAGGGGTTCAGGGGAGGAGATGGTAGGGTAAAGAGCAAGAAGAAGGAGGGGTCCAAGGGGAGGAGAAGGTGGAATAAAAAGCCATGTAAGCTCGTCTACAGCAGGTTGTCTTAGGAGTCCCGACTCCTCTTCTGTAAATCTCTCTGGAGCTTTTCTGGCTTCATTCAGGTCTAGTAGCATCCATACCTTCAGTTGTTCCTGGGGAAGAAATAGAGGCATAGTTCTCAGGGTGTGACACTCCCTGGAAGATTGATTATTATCATCCCCTTGTTGGGGTAAATATTTTAAGTCTCTTGCCGGTACCCAAATAGGTCTTTTTCCTCTTGAGGAAAGACACATCCAAATCCTCTCCCTGCTGTGAGGAGGAGGGTCTGGTCCCCTCCAGGCCCCAGTTAATGGGTCCCTCCATTTGACCCAGATGGAGCTGTAGGTGACAGCTGAGGTCCAATGTTTTTGAAAAGGGGACAAGTGTCTATCTTCTTTAGAAAAATTTAAAATATTTAGGGTTAATAATGCCTTTTTAGTTGGTCATGTGGGGTAGAGATTCCCCCTTTTGTTTTTGTAATTGAGATTTGAGAGTTTGATGATATCTTTCCACGATGGCTTGGCCCCGCCTGGTTATATGGGATGCCTGTGGAAAGTGAGATTTTTTCAGGTTTGGAGGAAATCTATAAAAGTTTTGCTTACGAAGCAGGGACCATTATCGGTTTTGATTTGATCTGGCAATCCAAGGGTGGCAAAGCATTGAAGCATATGGCTAATAGCATGTTTAGTTTTTTCCCAGCATGTGCTGATCCTGTGACCTCATGGGAGATAGACTTTATGGGTATAGACTTTTCTCCCCTCCTTAGGGAGGGTAAACAACTAGGGAAGCTCCCAAGTGCCCCCATCAGTGAATACGGTAAGGAAATCAGGGTTGGGTTTAGATAAAAAAAGTCTGGGGTCTCCATTCCAACCTAGAGAAGGAGCTCATCCATTTATAAGGACCATAGTGACAATCAATTATACCCAGAAACCCCTCGAGGGCAATAGCAACCCTGTTGTTATTTCTCTGAAGCCAAGTGAAGTCTGTTACCTTAAAGGGGGTGACAATGACATGAGGCTCCATGCCAAACAATCGGACAGAGGTGTCCCTGCCCTTTATAATGCAGTCTGCAATCTGGTTAGTTATAGAGTAAACTCTGGGGACTCCACCAAGGGAGAGGTGAATCCATTGGATGGGTTCTCCTTCCTGGGCCAACAGCGCAGTGCATAATGTTTCCCCAGAGAGAAAATACAGAGGGAGATAGGTAAGTTAGGATCAAACCTCTTTAGGACAGCAGCATCAATGGCCCGTTGTACCTTATGTAGAATTTGTTCATGATGAGGGGGCAAGGTTATCTGAGGAGAGAGTAAGACCCTTTAAGAGGTCAAATAAAGGGGACAGTTCCTCAGTAGTTATGGGTATCTAGGGCCTCATCCAATTAATTTCTCCCAGCACCTTTTGGAGTTGAGGCAAAGTATAGAATTTTTGAATATGGAGTTGGGGTTTGACAGGAGAAACAGTATCAAGGAATAACCTGGAGCCCAAAATCTTGAAGGGAGGAGCAGTTTGAATCTTTTTTGGAGACACCTGTAAAATGGCAACGCATTTAGCAGTGAGGTCTTGGAGATCAGATGGGTTGGAATGACCTAAAATAATAATAATAAAACATTAGGCTGATTAATCAAGGAAGAAAAGATATGAGACATGTATTGTTAGGGTTAATCCAGGGCTGACAGTTAGCAGTTTTTTTTATGATATTGAAGCTCATAGATCTAGGGGAAGTTCTATATTGGCAGAAGAAGTTGGCCTGTCTTTATAGAGCCATGAAAGAGAGAAAAAGAAATTAATTAGTCATATAGTACATAGAGCAAAATTATTGTAGTTAAGCCCCAGTAAGCTTTAGGAACTCCTGTTAGGTACACTTTGTATATCTTTACAATGGAATCTTAAACAATTATTACACCTTAAAATTGGTCCCCAGTGACATTGTCTTTAGTAAGGCAATTGTAGATGTAAACTATAAATTAATAAAATATTGAATATATTGGGGGACATATATTTAAATTATTACATTTTGTCCCTGGCTTTTAATAAATTTATAATAACAGTAACAATAATATTTGGTATAAGGCATAGTAAGGAGAGAAAAACAATTTAAATTTAACCATCATTAGCCGTCATTAAACTTTTATAGTAACCAGAGATTGACAGTTTTTAGTTTTTTTTTTTTTTTTTTTAATTTTGTCCCTCCAGTTGGGCAGAGCTGCCAGAAAAACTTTAATCTTAGGCCAACATTGTATTACCGATTGAGTTAGTTGGGCTTAGTATGAATTGAGGTAGGCAGGGTAGGGAGAGAATGGGCGTGCCAGGCCTCCAGCCACTGTTTACATGGGTACTGGAGAATTGAGCCTCAATCAGGGTCCTTAGGCTCTACAGGCAAGTGTTTAACAATTAAGTCATCTTTTTATCTTTATGTTAATGGGAAGGCAGCGAAGGGTGGGACAATGGTGTGTAGGATATAGCCATATAGACTTGAAAAATAGGATTTTTTACCTCTAGCAGGGCAATATGAATGTCTCCAGCTGTTTTTTTTTTTTTTTTTTTTTTTTTTTAAAATTAAATACTTTGGGCCCCGCGGGACACTTAGTTAAGAGCATAGAGGGAGCGTCTAGAGGCAAAAGGGCGGGGGCGGCAGCGGCTTGTCTCATGGCCTCATGGCGGATTGTCCGCCCATTCCTAAGATATTTTTAAAGCAAGTTAGGAGCCCGCCTATTTGCCTCCTTGTTGTTTGGTTGGCCTTTTATTTATTTATTTTTGATAAAAGTGACCAAAAGTGACGCCTGGAGGTGCGGGCGGCGGCGCAGCCAGTGAGGCTCGGGGCAGTGCTCGGGCCCGGGCCGGTTGTTGTCCCATTCGGCCCGCTCCCCGCAGGAATGTCGGTGGAGCCTGGCGGACCAGTGACTTGTGCTCCACGCCAGTGAGGAAAGTTAACCTCGGTTTGTATTTGATCACAGTTTACATTCACAGAAAGCTACATGGAGGAGCTGTTCTCCATCAGGGGTTTGAGCACATTTGCCTTAGGCAGTAGTTAGGGGCTGAAAAGAGCTGAAAAGATAGCTGCCCGGTGGCGGTTTGGGTGGCGGTCTTGGGAGAAAGGAGATTTTAAAAGTTAGTTTTAGCCTTTTTTTACAGTTTTTAAGGGCAAAAATGAATTTTTCCCTGGAAAAGCCTTTAAGGTTGGCAATTAAGGCAAGGAGGACTGAATTAATCCATGGGGCTGAAACAAAAGTTTTGTCCCAAGAGCCACACTGTAAGAGGAGTAGGGCAATAGTAATATATATGAGTACAACATAAGCACAAAGTCTTAAAAAATAGTTAAGCATGTTGTAGAATTGAGTTTAGATTTAGATTTATGATGGCCAATGAGCCTGTGTCTTTATGGGACGGCTCAATGAAATTAAACACAGTGTAGCTGGGAGCAGATCTCCCCATCAGGTTTGTTTTGTCTTTTGGAATGGAGTTTTTATTTAAATGAGGAGGCAAAAACGTTTAAAGTTTCCTCTAGGTCTACCCACGTGGTGAGTTTTGTTTTTAGGTCTGCCCACGTGGTGTGTCCGCCATGAACTGGTGTTTCTAAGATGGCGCCCCATTCACATGGGGGCAGGACAAAAATAGCGGCACCGCAGAAGCGGTCTGTCGGAAACCAAAAATGAGAGGAAAGAGAAAAAAAGAACAAGAGATGTTGAAGTTTGGGACGAGTTTTTATTTAAATGAGGAGACAAAACGTTTAAAGTCTCCTTTAGGTCTGTCCACGTGGTGTGTCCGCCATGAACGTACTCGTTTAGAAATGGCGGCAAACCGAAATGGAAGGAAAGAGAAAGGGAAGTTGAAGTAAGCACAGATTATAGAAGTAAAGGTTAGAATATTAAATATGAAGATTACCTCATTACTTATGAGGATACACCCGTCAGCAGTCCGATTAGCTCGTCAGCTTAATGTTGAATTTTTTCCTTCACCGTCAGCAGTCCGTAGTCCGTTTTGAATCCTCATACGTCCTCACATGGGGCAGTGGTTGTTGCCCCCCACGTCTGGGCGCCAAAATGCCGGGGCTTTTTTCCCTCACCACCGGCAGGTAGAGCAAAAGAGAGAGAGAGAGCCGGGCCAGCCGTTTCTCTCTTGAGGCTGAGCGAGAAGACAGGCGTCGGCGACTCAAACCTCCCCAAATCACCGGGAAAAAAAACCATTGAGTCGCGGAGAAACGTCTAAAAGCGAAACTCGTCGTTTATTGTCAGGGGAGATATTTATGTACTTTGAGGAAGGGGTGGGAAGAGGGGATGAGAGAAAGGTATAAGGAGATATACTTTGAGGAAGGGGGGGGGAAAGGGGATGAGAGAAAGGTATAAGGGCCAATATACTTTGAGGAAGGGGGCGGGAAAAGGGATGAGAGAAAGGTATAAGGGCCAACAGTATTTCATCACGTCAGCAGCAGCTGGGTGGAGGCAGTTTCAGCTTAGGTGCTGAGTCAAGGGCAGGTACTCAGGCTCGACTAGGCCTTACCGGGAATAGGCCAAGATTGGCTGGGCTAACCACTCGGCTTCCTCTGCATTAACCTATACACCTTTCAATAGAAACTTCTGTGATTGAGGCTGACAACAGCAATAATCTATGAGTATAAACACAAGTATTTAGAAGGCATTTTGATAACTTGACCAATTACCAAATTAACAATATTAGGTTCCCCATTAAGGCTCATGATCTCCTCACCATGGACTTTACTAGGTTTGTAATATTAGGTATGGCTTCACTTCTGTGAAACGCTCCTCAAATCTTATCACAAAGTAGCTGAATAACATATCATAACATGCCATTATTGGGCCAGTGGGCACATCTTGCATGGAAAGTTGATTGTTGAGCATAATTGTCCAGAGATGGAGAAAACTTGTGATGACTGATCTCCTCCAGTGGAATACACAGCACATGAGGCACTATGAATTCCAGTAACCAGTCAGGAAGAAGCTCCCACCTCAGTTTTGACTTGATTTCCTTATGCCATGTAACTAAAGTGTTTGGTGTCTTCTAAAAGCAATAGGGAAGTATAGTTGAATTGTGGAAGATATCCAAGAGCAATGACATTAGCCTATATTGTTTTAGGGACCTCCTTTTCTCCCTAACCAACAACTCATTAGGACATATGTCACCCCTGGCTCTTGGATTCTCCTATGGCTCCTGGGAGTAGCTTTATCCATCCTTGTAGGATACCTTACCTAAAACTTCTTCTTTTGCAATTAGTTTGCAAAATAATAGGTTTCTCTATGTCATTTTATGTTTAGAGTTTATAATGGATATTTTTAAAGAAATATATTTGAAAGTCCCTAAGATATTTCATTCTGTTTATAAGGTTATTAAATGTATATACTAAAACAAAGTAGTATAAATGTCAGAAGATAAAATATAGCCTTAAAATATGCTTAAGATCCATTAGAATGTACAGATACAATGCATATGGAAGATTTTCATGAATACTGAATTGAAATATAGACTTATATGAACTGATAAGAAGTATTTGAGGCCAAGGAAATAATATTAACAACTGTTTCCATGAAGAATTGTGAATCTATTCAGAATATTCTCTTACTGGAATGGACTCACCATTTGTGGGAACATCTTTGACTTGCCTTGACTAGTTAAGATACTAAATTTGTTTTGGAAGATAATGAAAACAGGAAACTGAAGGTTGTTGGCTTGAGGATGTAATATCCCAACATCCTCTGATAGTACCTTATAATGTACAGGAGTGGTATGCCTAAAACATACCGTACGTATCAGTGACATCCTTACAAATAACTCATGGAAGAGATAGTTGCTAAGTGAGCTCAGATGAGGGCAGTGAAATGGACAGAACTGGAAATGGTAGAACTTAAGACAAAGAAAACCCTTTCAGATATAGTAATGTACATGAAAAAATGGAGTACTGACGAAGTATTTGGAAATGAAAGGTCACTTTTATAAGGCTCACTCAGAAACAAATGTAGGGAGGGAGGAGTATTTGCTAAGGATCAGAACAATTTTATATACCTCAAAATTTAGATTTCAGGAATGAGCAATTCAGACAAGGCTCAAGCATGGTAGTGTTAGTTACAAACTCATGATAAACTCAGCAATGGCGAAGTGATGGATATAAGGAAATATAGGTGTCCTGAAATGAAATGAGCTCCATGAAAATTTGAAAGCATATTATGTTCTCATGGTCAATGCTTCCATTAGGGTATGGATAGAAAAAGATTCCATGGGAATTCATTGGGAGAGAATAAAGAAACAAAGCAACTGGGAGTCCCATTTGATTGCAACAGCCATGCTTATAAGACCTCCCTGGAAGTCCTGGGAATTCCTGTGATTACAAGAAGAGCAACCAGATGTCTGGTGCCTTAAATTGTCAGAAACTTATTCTCTCACAGAGTAAAGATGTCAGAAGAGCTGATTGTTTCTCTTTTTCTTCTGGAGGCTTGAAGAGAGAATTTGTTCTGTGTCTGTTCTTACTTGTGCTGATTGCCTTAAGTGTTTGGTTTTCCTTGGCTTGTAAACTCATCCCTCCAAATCCTACTTTTCTGTTCATATAAATTTCTCTTCTGGGGTTCTGCACCTCAAGATTTGCCTTGCTTTCTTTCATAACAACACATTTCATTCAGGTTAGCACCCACCCTAAATTAAGAATAATACAATCTCAATATTGTTAATACAGTTACATTGTCAAGGATTCTTTTTATATATTTTTACTTTTAGTTTACAATTAGTTGTATAATATTTATGAGATTTTATACATATTTCAATTATTGAATTAGTACAATTTACATAACCTAATGTTTGCAAGTTTCTGAAGACAAGGGCACATTTTGAGCTTGAAAATACCCTTTGTGGACAACTCTTCAAACCAATATACCACTATCAAGGAGATGTGGGGTAGATAGATACAAGATGACTTCCCACACTTTCACATTATTTGAGAGAGTTCAAATAAATAGATGCATATATCAAGCAATTATGCTCAAGTTATAGTTGAAAAAGGAAAACTGGAGGTAAGTCATGTATAAGTTATCTATTGTTATACTGTTATCAAGTGAAAGCTTTTATAGCCCAAATGCAATTTCAATCCCAACATATTTCTGTTTAAAAAGGTATTATTGCATTTAAAAAAATATTTTATTCATTTATTTGAGAGAAAGAGGTACAGAGAGAGAAAGAGAGAGAAAGAGAGAGAGACAGAGAATGGGTGCACCACAGCCTCCAGCCACTGCAAATGAACTTCAGATGCATGCACCCCCTTGTGCATCTGTCTTAAGTGGGTCCTGGAGAGTTGAACAGGGATCCTTTGGCTTTGCAGGCAAATACATTAACTGCTAAGCCATCTCTCCAGCCCTATTATTGAATTTTTTTGATCCAGACCCTGGAAAGCATTTGTTCTATTTTTTTTTTTTTTTTTTTGGAAAGCATGACTTTTTTATCATCTGATCATATAACTTCTTTTGTAACCATATTTTGTATCTGTTTTCTAACCAAACATATATATTGCTTACATTTTGTTTTGACATTGTTTCATTTGCTTTGTTTTTGCTTTTCACTTTTAATTTAGAGACAAATAAAGCTAGCTTGGTAAAATATGATAAAGATACTTTTTACTCAGGAAAAGTAAATTCTTAAAAATAAGTGATTAAATTTAGTAATGAAAACATTGTATCTATTTTTTGGCTTAAGCACATCAGAGAGTTACTGTTTGTATTATATCCATCTCCATATCTTGTTTTTTTTTTTATGTTGACAAACTAAATTTATTCCCATGATGAGGGCTGAAGGAAGGTCTAGGGCAAGAGCCTGGTCTTCTGCCTTCTTGTCCCAGTTGAAGAAAAGCCAGGCCAAGTGGGCCAGCTGAGGCCTGAACAGGCTCCTGGGCTTGAGAGGTGGCTGTTCATGCAAGACGGCAAGCAGATGCTGGACAGGGTCACTTGGGTGGCCGATAGGCCTGCTTTCAACTCTTTAGGACTGACCATTTATGACCATTTATCAGGGGTATCTTATCTCATGCACCTATATTATCATGTGTACAGTCAAGCCTGTTTAAGATGGGCAAATCATTCAAACTTCTGACTGATGACCACATAGACCACATAGTTAAATACTGGGTGACATTAAAATATAACATGTGTTATGTCACTGTGAATAGCTAGAGAAAAATGTCTAAAGTAACTGCATTTATAATCATTCAATAATTATTGAACCTGATAAAATGTTTGTAATAAATATCTGATATCTCAATCAACTTAAAGCCATTTTAAAGCCATTAAATACAAAATATTCAGAAAATAAATTGAAGGCCAGGCATGGAGATGCACGCCTTTAATCCCAGCATTTGGACGGCAGAGGTAGGAGGATTGCTGTGAGTTCGAGGCCACCCTGAGAATACATAGTGAATTCTAGGTCAGCCTGAGCTAGAGTGAGACCCTACTTTGAATAACTAATAATAATAATAATAATAATAATAATAATAATAAATTGATTTGAAAATTTGATGAAACAGCCCCAAAATGTTGTTGTTTAAATTGACTAGTGGAGATTTATATGTATTAGTCAATATCATGGTATATTTAAAGCAAAAATGTTAACTTAATGTGAGGACTATCATTAGCTCCCAATTTTTACATTGATATGTTCTTCAAACCTCATCTGTCATGTCTTTTCTAAAAATATATCATAATTAAATAACTTTTAAATATATATCTAAACTTCCTTTATACATTGCTTTCCTTTTCTTGTATCCTTACATAATTTTAGAGTAGCTGAAGTGTTTATCGCTTTCATGTCATTTTTCCAATTCCCTAGCTATAAATCTCTTCCACCACCATGGCATTTTATAGGCATCTCTTTGAAAGTGGTTGTACTGTACTGACATTTGCTATTGTTATTTGCAAATATATTCTGTCGCTTCTATTACACTGTAAGCCTATTTGTGATGAGAAATATGTAATGGTTGCATTTGTTTCCTTGCCATAGGATCTCACAATGACTTCTAAAATAAATGAATGAACACACAGATGAAAATGATACAAGCTATATAAAGTTAAGATGAAATTGATCCCTATCCAGATGAGACAGATATTTGTACTTACAATCTAAATTGGATTATGTGTAGCCAAACCAAAATCAGCTGCATTGATTTTCTTTCCTCTGTAGCTAAAATGATCATTCACTGTCAAAGTTACTGTTATCTTTCTATCTGACAAAGAATTGCTTAAGTCCTCTGACTTCCTTAGTTTTGTTCTGGATACTACTTCAATATTGAATATTTTTCAATGCATTGGAAACCAAATGAATGACAGAGAAGTCAACAATGATTTGCAAAGTTTACATATTATATCCAATTGCACCATAGAATATTTAAAATCTTAATATGGCAAATTTATGAACATGTATAAAAACTGATGAATTGTAATCTCCAGATGTGTGGAGAAACCACTTTAATGGTTACTTTGATGGTTCCTTTCACATATGATTATAAGAACATAGGAATATTAGCCTCAACATTAGAAGTTACAAACTGGTAATGGATTCTGTTTTATCATGAACATGGAAGCTTACTGGGAGTTGAAAGGAAATAACATGCACAGATGGAAAATACTTGATTACTCCTTGTAAACTGTATTTTGATGAGTTGAGGCCATTGGAATTATGGTTATATATAATTTTGCAAACATTCTTCTAGAATTCACTTTAAGTTTTAAAGTTGTTTACTTCAGATGTTCTGATTTCTCAGTAAATTTTCAAGAAAAACCTCAAAACACTTTGATGTTTTGAAAAATGAATGGAAAAAATATAGAAGGTTGTCCACCACTTTAGCTAATTTATGACAGATTAAGCACAAAAATAAAGTATATTAATGCTGTTACTGTAAAATTAGTGCTTTATAGCTCTATCTCAAGAAAGTATCAAGTAAATTACTAGGAGAGATATGCAAAGGATAGAGCACTAACCTGTTAGGTGATAATAGTGAATTTATTAGCAGATAGTTTCAGAAGCATAAAATCAAATTTTCACTGAACTTTGATAGTAATTATGATGAATTTAATATCTTATGAAACCCATACTTGGTTTGTTTGGGAAATATTTGTGTAATTTCAAGTGCATGTGAAAACCTTATGATATGACTATATTAAATAAATAATGAACTTTTCAGAGAGGACTTTGATTTATTGAGATATTAATTTTGAAAGAAATTTTATTTACTTATTTGCTAGAAGAAAGAGAAAGAATTGAGAGAGAGAGAGAGAGAGAGAGAGAGAGAGAGAGAGAGAGAGAGAGAATGAGCATACCAGGCCCTCTAGCTACTGCAAACAAACTTCAAATATATATACCACCTTGTGCATTTGGCTTTATATGCATACTAGGGAATAGAACCCATTTCATCAGGCTTTTCAGGCAAGCACCTTACCTGCTGAGCCATCCCTCCAGCCCACTTATTGAAACATTCTTAACTAGATTTTATTACTGATGAAACATGAGACCTAGATCATAATGATTATTTAACAAAACTACCATTTCCTTATCTTTTTATTATTTGTTCTTCTTCACAGAGAATGTGAAATCTGCCTGTGTGCAAAATTTTTGAAGATTCTTCTCTTTTGGATTTTCAGGGTTATAACCCACATGTGCCCCAAACTTTGACAGTAAGCTCCTTTCATGAAACAGGGATGGCATAAAGCTTATATTAACCTATGCATATGTCATATATTCAATATGCTATACTTATGGATGTAGCAACTTAGAAAATCTAAATGTGCCAGACGTGGTGGTGCATGCCTTTAATCCCAGCACTTGGGAGGCAGAGGTAGGAGGATCGTCAAGAGTTCGAGGCCACCCTGAGACTACATAGTTAATTCCAGGTCAGCCTGGACCAGAGTGAGAACCTACCTCGCAAAACCAAAAAAAAAAAAAAAAGAAAATTTAAATGTTAGTAAGTTATTAGATGTGTGTTTCATGTCAAAATATACTTTTGTAGTCTAAGTATTCTTTGATTGTTGGAAAAAATAGTAGATGCTTTTCTGTTGTGTTGCCATTTAAAATAAAGTATCATTGCCCTTATGTGACATATAAATTTTAGTCTGTGGCTTTGT
Source organism: Orientallactaga sibirica (assembly GCA_036365145.1). NCBI lineage: Eukaryota > Metazoa > Chordata > Mammalia > Rodentia > Dipodidae > Orientallactaga > Orientallactaga sibirica. The sequence goes on along the minus strand of JAEOAD010000003.1, from coordinate 81,154,407 downwards.
TAATGTGGTAGAAAGCTTTCATAGACTGAAATGCCTCTTACACCTCAATATGAATGAAAACACTTAGTGAAGTCAGGACATAAGAGGAATGAATGTCCAGGAAGCCACACTTGGTAATGCTTCCAAGAAACTTGTCTCTCCTCTCAACGCTGTTTCCTGATTAGCAGCACGAAGGACAGATATTTTTTTGCCTGTCTGAATTTATCTTCTTATATGGGATTATTTAAATTTACTTTATCATTGATACTGGATGCTATCATATTTTTCCTTCTCAAACAAATAAGAAATATAGAAAAGTAAGGTAAGGAGTAATATTGAATTAGAATCCACTAATTATTCTAGAGTCAATATTAAAATCTAGCATTTTATTTCAAAAAAATGAAGGCAGTCAGTTTCTCTTTTACTTTACTCTCCTTCAAATGAATCTACTAAAACATATACATAATACAAAAGAAGATGGGAGCCCTTGTTTGTTGAGCTATAAATCATAACCATTTCTCTTTTAGCATATCCAGTGTAGTTTTTATAAGGTAAGGTCTCACTCTAGTTCTGGCTGACCTGGAATTCTCTATTGTCTCAGGGTGGCTTTGAACTCAAGGTGATCCTCCTACCTCTGCCTCCCAAGTTCTGGGATTAAAGGTGTTTTTTTTGTTTGTTTGTTTGTTTGTTTTGTTTTTGTTTCCTCAGAGTCCCATTTGGGAGACATTTGTCTATCTTGGGCTCCTTTAATTACCAAGTAAATGCCCAACACTCAATAGGACTTCAGCTTTAATAGCCAGAAAGACTTCTATAATAACAAAGGTAGCCACAAACAATAAACCACATAATCCTGCACATCTGAAACATGAACAAAGAAATGTCCAACCCATGAGTCAGCCAAATGTATACATATTTCCTTCTGAGACTGAAGAGAAGTATGCTATCATAGTCTGTATTAGTGTACAGATTTTATTTTGACCAATCTATTCATTTCCTGTGACATTGTCATTTTGGTGTTAAAATAAAATAGATAAATAGCAAAGGCAGTATTATTTTTGGCAGTTTTTTTGAAAGAAGTTTATTTTTCTCTCCTGTGGTGCCATGTTATCTCTATGATAAGGTCCAAGTTCATTTGTCCCATAAAGAATTGGAAGCTGGCTGAAGTGACAAGGACAGGTAATCTGACATGTCCAAATTAAAGGAAGTCTTATAAATGTTCTTAAGCATACTTGGTCATTGTAATTGTCTTAATAATCATTGCCAAATCTTTTTGTTGTTGTTATTGTTTTCATGGCCTGTATACTAGAAGAGCAACAGTATATATGAAGTAGAAAAAGAAGAAAGCAAATAGATAATTTAAGGAGTAACAACAAAATAAGTTTAGTCTTTATGCATGTACATATGTTTTAAAAATCAATTACATATTATCAATCATTGATTTCCAAAGAACTGTATTGGAATAATATAGGAATGTGTTTTCTTTGAACTTAGTACACTTTTTATACAAGCTTATTTGGCAACCTGTATCATATACAGTAACTTAGGCAAGCATATTGACTATGAAATCAGACATCTTGGGTTCATTTACTCTCACATTTTGGACAAGACAGAGTAGTTAACTCATGATGTATCAATTGTTCAGCTATAAAATGAGGATGGGCATAGTATTTGTTTCAGCATGTTGTATTGAAATTTGCTCAAGATACCTCTTGTAAAGATAATACAATGTGTGTGCTTGCTGTTATGTAAGCTATTTTTGTTTTTCTACCTTCTTTAATGCTCTCAGATCCACAGACAACTTTGTGGCTGTTCTGAGTATCAACTGAAGTAGATGACTTCCACCTCCCAAATGTAGCTATTGTATTCTTCATCTTGGAGACATTGAAGGACTTCTTATCAAGGACACAGGTTGATGGTTTAGTTCTGGAATACCTTTGGATATGCTTTCTTGGACAAAGGCTTCTACTTAGGAAAAGCCAGGGGCAAGTGTGACCAGGCACTCAGTGTTGTACAAATGCCCATGCCTCTGATGACGACCTTGGGTAGACAACTCCATGTCCTCATGCCTTAACTTTTTGCTGATTGTAAAGCATGAATTTCCATCCTCTTTCAGAAGCTGGAAGATGTGAGTGAAAAATTGTTGTGATTTATTATGAGCTGCAGGAACTAAAAAGCATAGTATTGTTCAAGGAATTATGTCAGCAGATAAATCTTTCAACCAAACTCACATTGAAATGATAGGCAGGATTCATTTTGAAAAGATAATTGGATTATGGGATTAGCATTGTGGCTGAAAATAAGCATCAAAAAATTGGTATTTCAGTAGTCATTGTTTTGATTCCATCATCAAAATTTATTTGGGTTCAATAATTACATTGAAAACCACCTAACTTTTCAGAAAAAAAAGTTTTACTTTTTTTTGTAAGTTTATTTTTTTTTTTCCTGGATATGTACTCATGTATTTAAGTAAAATATATAAACCCAAGATTTCTGCGGGTGGGAGATTATGATAAAAAATAAAACCAGTCGAGGTGACTGATCTCTGCTCCCTTGGGAAGGAAGGTTTTGCCCTGTGTCCTCATTAAGTCAGAGAACCTGTTTGCATCTAACTCATCAGTCAGCCTGGCTAAATGCACTCTGACATCTTGAGTGAAATCAATGCGAAGGCTACCGCCAAGGTGGCTGAGCGGGTTAATGACGTTCTCTGTGTTGATCCTCCCAATCATGGTCTAGTCTCAACCTTGTCGCCCGCCCACTCCCTTTCCAAATCTGCAGACAATAAAAGGGCTCCGCTGGTAAGGAACTAGATTCTAGCCCGCTGCTCCTCAATGCACCTCTACAATTTAACGTGATCAGTTGGGCGTCTACAGCTTTTGCCTTTTGCTATCGCTTCCCAGGAGAGAAATTCCTTTTAGACACGCGCACATAGGCATGCACACGCATATACATGACAGGAAAAAAATACACTTGGGAAAACACCTATGCCTCGAAAATTCACACCCTCCATAAACAAGCACCCTTAGGGCTCTTGACAATGCCAGCTCCTCTTTCTCCCTCCCTCTCTCCCTCTCTCTTTCTTACAATGGAAGACTCTATAATATGCCACGTACACAGAGAAGGTGAGAATCCTTCTTCCACACTGAACCACTCGCCACTGACGCCTAGGAACGCTCGTCTCGCGGGGTGTACGCTTTCCAGAGCGTTACCCCTCTTTCCAGATGTCACTGCCTTGGTCCACTGAGCTAGCAGCCCCCAAGAGAGATGGGGGACAAAAGAGGACCAGTGGTGACTACCTGGTTCTAGGGAGAAGGGGCATTCTTTTTGGACAAAGTGGGAGGCTGCAAACTCCAGTTAGACAGTCCCTTGGTGGGGGCTCACTGCCGCCCCTCCCGGTCGCGGGCCTCCTGCAGACAGAGCCTCCCCGGGCAGTGACTGCCCATTCCGGGACCAAGCTGCAGCCGACCCACTCCTGCGACCCAGTCAAGGTCCCAAGAGCGACCGTCACCAACTCAGCCTCCTGTACCGAACGTTGTCATCAACATATTTTGGCCAGGACTTTGAATTTGAAAAAAAAAAGATAAAAAGGATCGGAAATTGGCTTACATGAGAACAAACACACTGGTCTCAGGGACACAGCTCCTCTGCGCCGCGTGATGAGCGAAGCGGTCCCAGACAGATGTGGAGAAGCGGGAGGATCGACATCGGCCAGTAGATGGCGCAAGAACTCTTCCTTTGCGAGGTCTTAACCCTTGCGGGGCTTATGGGCTGCCGAGTCCAGATGTATAGATAATATACATTTTGCGTTTTGAACGACACCCCCACCCCATTTACAGATTTGGGACCTATTCAGAATTAAGACAAATGAGTAGTCACTAGATAAATCACATGGGTGTAGTAGTTTAACTGAGGGGACGCTAGCTGACAGGGAATTGGGGAGGATGGAAGGATAAACTATTTGGGGAAAGGACTCTTGACTTCCCTCTCCATCCCACACCCGCCCCAGCCACGGATAACATCCATTTACCAAACAATAAAACCCGTGTTACGGGATTCACACGTAGGTATTTGAATATGTAAATACATATTTGCAAATAAATGTTCTGTGCTTCCCCCCCCCCTTTTTTCAATGTACATCAAAGTAGACTAGATGCACGAAGGCTGCCTGGAATGTAAGGCTAGGATTGTAGTAACACATGTCCCATTATAACGACTGGGCTTCGATGGAGCCAGATTCATTATCGTGTCGGTTTGTTCCAAAGCAACGCAGATCTTCCGATTAATATATTCCAAGCTTTCTTCCTTGCAGGCTGCATCGGAGAGCTAGCTAACATATTTTGTCAGTGTGCTGCTTTTGCAGGCAAAATTGATCTATTCGGGGAAAGAAGGGAAAAAAAAAGGAAAAAAAAAAAGCCTCTCAATTTCAGATTTCGTAGGGAGTTTACGAGAGAACAGAGCTGGGCTTAAAGAGGCTCACTCGTGGTTTCTGGTGCTTGTTTTAACGAGCTGGAATGAAGGTAGATTTTTGTTGGAGGGGAAAATAACGCAGAAGAAAAGACAGAATCCAGAGTAGCGGAGACTCGGTGCCCCCGTTGGAGAGATGGTTGAGTCCTCGTCAAGGTTGCTGTGGTATCCCAGAAACACCATTCACTCCGAGCTGTGACCGCGCACCGACAACAGCAGCAACTCCACTGCGCTGCGCCGGGCTGGGAGCCGGATCCGGAGCTCGCGGATAATATGAAAGGGAGCCGCAAAAGGGAAAGCCCAGCAAAGGAATCCAAACCCCGGGAGCCTGGCACGCGAAGATGCGCTAAATGTGGCCGCCTAGACTTCATCCTGAGGAAGAAAATGGGAATTAAAAGTGGATTTACGTTTTGGAACCTCGTCTTTTTATTGACGGTGTCTTATGTCAAAGGTAGGTCTGCGTTTGGAGGGGGGTCCCCTTTCTGCCGCGGATAGAGGTGGGTTGACTTGTCGCCTGCCCTAGGCTGGCAGCTTACTTTGCAATTTGCACAGATCAAGCAGCCCTGGTGATACAGATGAAGGAGTTGATTCAAGGCTCCTTATCCTCCTCTAGGATAGGAAATGCATTTTGCTTGCCAGATTTGGCGTTCAATGCGGTGATTGAGCGTTTGCTCAATAAATATTCTTGCAGTAGGCTCAAACGAATACGTGAGTTGGTTCATATAGCCTCTAACTAGTGGATATCCAGGCAGAATTCCTCTACAAGACTTTTCCCCCCCTTGGTGGTGGTGGTGAGATTATCTTGTGCAATCTATGGGGTGTAATGCTTTGAGTGGGATATTTTTATTTAAAAAAAAAAAAACACTGGTGTGAATACCATAAAAAATCCCTCTTAGGGAACAAAGTTACCAACGTGCTAGGAATTTGTTGATTTGAAATGCATGAGGTCCACTAAGCTTTGCCATCCTAACATGAATGTCTGCGTTCATCTTTGAATTATTTCTACGTGGCTTCCTATGCAAAGATAAATATAGGGGAGCTTCCCTGGGTCCTATGGTCAAGGTTTGGCCAAAATACATCATAAAATGAGGCTTTCAACGGGTCTGAATTCAACAAAGTGTAAAGATCCGCCTTTGAGGATGAATGAAGGTAGGAGGAAAGTCATTAGCTGATGACCAAAAAAGAAAACCCCAGCCAAGTCTCCGGATTCAGACAGGTAGAGTGTCACATGCACAGACGAGGGGAGGGGTGGGTAGGATGGAAAATTTATTCCTAAACAGGAAGGCAAGGGACAGTAGGATCATTGGAGGAAGAGCTGTCCTCCGGGGAGAAAATAGATCTCAGCTCCCTTCCACAACTTCTCCCGCACCCTGCTGCCCATTAATTGCTGCAAAGAATCCTCAGGAGGTGTCTGACTCATGCCGTCCTTTGAACAATCGCTTCTCCATACTCATGGTAGCTTGAATAGATGCGATGGATGAAGCTTTTAGTGGAGCTAGTTTCAAATCCTGGGCGTCTGTGTGTTGGGGGTTGGGGGAGCTGTTTTGGCCCAGGCGCGCCAAGGCTGTCAACACAAACTGGATGCTTCTTCCTTCGTAAAGGAGTGCCTCTCTGAACCGCAATCGGGCCGCCTCTCTATGAAACAGTTTATTGTCCAGCTTGCAGCTGGCTGTCCCCTCGCAGAAGGCAGTGAATTTGCATTCAGTAGAAATGATAATTCATGTTTTGGGAGGAGGGAACTGGAGAGGTTACCTCTCCCTCTAAGATGGCCAATGATGGGAGGCTTGTCTCGAATTTTAATTGACATCCCTAAATGCCAAGAAGTCTCCCCTGGTCTCTGTGGCAGCAACTGCCTTGTAATACCAACCTGCTTTTAAAGCGTGTGTGTGTGTGTGTGTGTGTGTGTGTGTGTGTGTGCGTGCGCGCGCGCGTGCGCGTGTGCATGTGGATTTTCCTGGAGCCTCAGTGAAGCTCTGGGCTAAACCGCTTGCCCTGAGCGACGTAACTACACTACCTAGTGCACAGCACGCGTCTCGAGATGCTGACAAGGGGTGTCCGTGGCCAGCTTTGCGGAGCCACACGCCGCGGCTCAGCTCTCCTGTCACTGGGAGTCAGTGGTTAATGGATGGCCCTGGGGCTGCGGGCGAGACGCGCTGCGCTGCGCTGCTCTCCGCGTGGGGGAGGCTCCCTGAGCCACCGCAGCCTGGCAAGAGGGGGACAGCGTAGGAGTGTGTCCTTCCTTTGGGATGACTGAGGCTTCAGAGGGAGTTTTCATGAGATACCTGTTGAGCCAAAACATTTTGGGGACACATTAAGGTGGCAGCGAGTGTCTGAAGCCGGCGAGTGTGCCAGGCTGACAAACGCTGAACCTTACCGCCTACAGTTACTGCCCGGGCTGCCTGCAACTACCGTATATGACGAAAAATGCGCAGTGGCAAAAGATAGGCGCGTTCACTTTGATTTAAATGGCATTGACAATAGATCCATGGCTCCCATACTTTCAGATCGAGATAATAGGTCTCCTTTGAGTCTATTGCAGTATATTGGGGACTTTGGGAACTAGGAGCTTGTCACAGTCTGTGTTAGTGCTGCCCAAACAAACATGAGCATTGGAACATTTTTAATGGTAATGAAGTTTTAATTGCCACTCACCTGGTATTTAGGAGATATCTCGAACATTTCATGACTTGGGAAGCTGCTCCCTAGTTCTGAGGAAACTTGCGTATATTGTATGGTTTAATGAGTTCCCCAACACCTGGAGGGTCCCATTTTGGCAATTACTTCTAATTCTCCTCCTGTTTCAGTTTTAATTTCACCTTCATCTCAAGGATTTCCTAAGATCAATATTGATGCAAGGCCCTAAGCACTGCCTTTTATAATGGCAAACCTTGCTTTTGTTTTCTATGCTGTTTCTTCTGAGCTTTCAAGCCCACAGAACAGCATAAACTGTAATGTCCTTCCAGTGGCTGGCTGAGCAGATCCTAGCCTAGTCTAGGATGAGGGATTCAGGAAATTCAGGGCACACAATGTTCCACGTGAACAGCTTCGTTAGGACAATTCCACTATCAGTGTATAGTTTTCAACCGTGTACCATCTCACCTCTGCTTGCAAAGGTGAAGACAAAGAGGCTCAGAGGGAGGAAACCCTTCAGAGAGGGAGATAAAGTGGTCTTTTGGTAGGCCTGAGCTTCTGGGGTGGGGCTCAAAGTAACTAGCCCACCGGCATTTCTTCTGCACAGTCATTACCAGAATAAAAGAAAAGGCTATGCAGGCTATGAAATGGGGGGGGGGTGGTAAGAGCAGAGGCTCAGGCTTGATCAATACCAATTTATAGCACTCTAATGAGAGAGAAAGAGAGAGATTTGAAATGTAAGCTTCGGCTGCAGCATGTACTCTAATCAGACAGGAATTATGAATCTCCAAGTCTTGCTTAAGCGTCCCGCCCACGAGGAGAGACAGTTGAGGGTTGCTTTCCCACGTTCCTTCGAAGGGATCCCTGGGGAGGACATACACCTTAAAGCACAGATCTGTGACTGCAGCAGATGGGAACCCTGGTTCTGTGTCCCTCACTCACTACAGTCAAACTACAGGGGGGTTCATGCAGGGCTCCTGAATCTGGGAAGGATGCTTTTTCTTCTTGTTCTGGGACTCCTGCCATAGATCTCTTCTGCCGGTGGAGGATCAGACTGTAGGACCCTGGTCCCTAGTTAGTTTGTGTTAGAAAAGGTCGTGGCTGTCCATGAGGGGGCGGGGTAGAGCTAGAACACCACTCATTAGCACACTTCACCCACTCGGGGGTGGTCTATTGTACCCAAAGCTCTTAGCTTCACTTGTGTCTGTGGGTACTGACATTCTTCATCCTCCACAGATTTACCTTACACATCAGACAATAAAATAAAAATTAAAAAAAAAAAAAAAGCTGCTTAGGATCTTGAGAGAACATTTCAAACTGGGGATAGGAGTCCACGAAAGCCTTTACAAAACAATGGCAGTACTAATCAAACAAATAAAATCCATCCCTGGCCTTCAAGCTCACCATACCTCTCCCCAGGTTAACACTATGGATACACCTGCTGGAACCTCTGCTTTTAAAAGTAGGGTCCTGGCCAGGCACACTGTGGGCAATGTTGGTCTTTTCTGTCTTTTTTTCTTCTTCTTCTGGGAATATTTATTAATATCTCCTATAATGCCAAACTCCTGAATTTCCATGGACTGAACCAAGTTGAAACTGAGTGCCTGACTTGGATCATGCTGTGTGTGTGTGTGTGTGTGTGTGTGTGTGTGTGTGTGTGTGTGTGTGTTTGTATGCATGTGTATGCTGCTAGCAGGAGGGAAGATAATGAATTACATCTAGAAGGCTTCAGGTGCCCTGAGGGTTGGTATGAGTGTGTACTAGGCAGAAATGTGTGTGGAGTTAACAGCATGTTCATTGCCCCTGCACCCCCATATGGTCCATAGTATGGCAACCACTTGCTGTTATAGGTTCTGCCTGAATTATGAGAAAAAGTCCGCTTTTTCCAAACAAATCTCTGTTACTGATGCCACTCAAACAAACTCTCCTCTAAGGGGACCCAACCAAGTTTTTCAGAGAAAAAAACAATGGAGTCTGCAGCATCTGTTCTATCACCACCACCCCCGCCATCCCTACTTCTGGACATTCTCACAAAACAAAGCCTGGAGCCAGGTCTAGGCTTTCAAGCAGAGCAAGGATTTCCAGTAAGAAAATTCCTATGTGAGAAGAAAAAGCAATGCAACAACACAGTTATATCAGTCACCACAGTGGTCTTCTCCCAGCCTGGCTGGTGAGGTCAGTTGTGTGATGAAAGAGGGCCACATAAGGAGATTTCTGTGTACTATAGAATGACAAAGAGCCAGTGTGACCCTAGGGAGAAAGACCATGGAAACACGAAGCAGCTTCCCTTCTCCCTTATGGCTGCTCCTTTCTGTAGGCTTTTACCCTGGAGTTTCTAAGCCAATCCAATCGAATGTCCTGATTGGACTCCAATCACTCCCAGAATTCAGAGCTGAAATTCCCTGCACAGTCAGTCACCTCCTTGAAAGCTCTCTGAAATGTCCCTTTGTAGTCCTTCACTTTGTGGATGGTTCTGGGTGGGAGCAGGGCAATGGGAGGTGCCCCTTCCAGCTCTCGCTGCAAGAGTATGTGAACAGAAATAATTAAGGAGTAAGTTTCAGCATCTTGAATATCTAGTACCAGCTCCCATGAGGATCTTCAAGGAGAGAAAGGGTAGAATCACTCAATAAATTAAGTAGTCCAGGAGCTCAGCCTTAGTTTCAGTGGTCATTATGTTCCTGTTTGTGATGCTAATTGGTTTTTCTTTATGTGGAGTCACTGAGTAAGGTCGGAGTAGACATATCTTTTTCAGGAAGAGAAAATATGTGGATACATAATGACAAAATACTCTGCAATCAGAAGACATCTACATGGTTCTAAATATAGTAAAACTATAAGATAGGACAAAAAAGGTAGAGTACTTATTAATTTCATTGTGCTCATGTATAAAGAAACCCTGATCTTAACATGTTTGCCTAAGATTTCAAATGCAATTGCCTGAAAAGAGCTACATATGTCTTTCTTATACTCAAATATTCGTCTTGTTCCTCAAGGGTGAATTTCTTCAACTTACTTTTCAGTTTCAAAAAAAAAAAAAAATCCTTCTGAATATCAAGTACTTCCAATAGTTTAGATATTTTTTGTAACAAAATTTCAAATAGTAGGCTAAGTGAGGTACACATTCCATTAGGTGCTGTGATTATTTGAGAAAATATATTATCTTTTACATTGAATTCTAAGATTCTGTTAATTAGAAATAAAACAATTTGCAAATGAAGAGATTATGTAAATGTGCAAGATGTAAATATAATAGAACACATTGGATATTATCTACAGAAATGCAAAAACTTAATTTTGATATTTTTATCTCCTATATCTTCACTTTCATAGCCTTTATTCTCTAGCCAATGGACAAGGTTGTATAAGATTACAGTGAAACTGAGGGATGCTGACACAACTGTTACTGTAGCAATGGAGTTCTTATTGCCCATCAGGAGGTTGACTACTTGTGGTGGTTTCCAGCCACACTGAAGACTATGCTCTTACGCTGTTCTTGGAGTTCTCTCTCATAAGGCTCTTGTTCTTGTCATGAGTCTCACATTGTAAAGTGCCAACAGGATCACCTTGTTGAACATCTCCTAGCACTCATGATCTCGGTGATTATGGCCTTGCTTGTTCTCTTAAGGTTCTGTTCTTGCAGTTTGTCAAAGCAGTTAAGTCATTGCTCTGTTGCTTTGTGCTGACAAAGTGTTCATAAGGGTTAGTGCATTCTATGTAAGATAGCTTCCAGCCCCCAAATTAATTTTAATTCTTTTCTAAAATGTATAACCATGTAACATTAGCATATGCATCATGTATTTTTTGGATGGATGTAAATAATACAGACATTAGATACCACTTTATTTTCTTGGCTCTTCAGTACTATTTCTGCAGTATTTCCTAAGGTGTCTCAAACACACGGTACCACTATCCCACAGAAACATATAATAAACCACAACTTCAGGTTCTCTCTAGAAGTCTATTGAATCAAATGCTACGTGAGGTAGACATAGACATTTCTGTTATCAACAAGTTATGAGCGTTAATTCTGGTACACTCTGAGGTTTAAGAACCAACTACTTCAGTCAAGTGGACGGAAGAAGGACTGTAGAGTTACTCAGATTTGAATGTCAAGCAACTATCTTTGAATAAGGCTTCAAGTCTTCTAAGCTTCAGAGTAATTTTCTACAGAAAACGGAGGTTGGGGGCTAGAGAGAGGACTTAGCAGTTAAAGCACTTGCCTGCAAAGCCTAAGGACTCATGCTTGAGTATCGAGATCCCAATTAAGCCAGATGGGCAGTGATGCAAACATGCAATGTTGCACATGTGCACAAGGGGGTGCATGTGTCTTGAATATTTTTGTAGTGGCTGAAGGCCTTGGGGCACCCATTTTCTCTCTTTCTGCCTCTTTCTCTGTATCTCTCTTTCAAAATAAATAAAAAATATTAAAATGGAGTTTGGACTATCAGTGGATTTATGCATTTAGCCCATGACAGTCTTAGTATCTCTTGTCAATGCTAGTAATAAACCTACAAGTTCAAGTCTGTATGAAAACCAATACACTTCATCTCCAACATCAATCCTTAATGTTTCTATAACACTACATACAAAGTGTAGCCACTTCTTGCTAGCTAAACTTTCATTTGGTTAAATGTTAAGGCTATTTAATGTTGAAGAACAGTCTACCATTTCTGTTGATACCTTTTATCATTTACTTGTGGTACTGCTCTATGAGTCATATGCAGCCCCATAGCTGAACAAACATTATCCCTGCTGCCAGCCTCATATCATCCCTGCAAGCTGATGTTTCCTTGTAATATCAATTGATTAATGAACCTACATAGATTTGTTCACAATCACGTAAAACATCATGACATTCATGTGGCTGTAAGGGTTCTTAGGGATCAGTTGGCTCATTTTTCATATATTTTGCAATACATTTCTACGTTCAGAATGGATGAAATATATTTTTAAAATCTGTTAGTGTTAGTATTAGCTCCAGATATAAGACTGAATTACCAGACATTCAAATTCATATATAACTTTTTCTATAGCTTATCAATTTAATTACACAGTTAGTTCATATGGCAACAACAAAGATAGTAATAAAAATTAACATGTGGGCTGGAAAGATGGCTTAGTGAGTAAGGTGCTTGCTTGCAAAGCCAAAGGACCTAGGTTTAATTCCCGAGGAGAAATATAACCTTGAAAACTTTATTTAGAGGAAAGTTGAAGACTGGTAGTTATATTACATGGAGATAACCTACTGTTATATTATTACATCATTTATAGCCAATTTATAGTTTGTCCCATCAAACTGTTTATCTTAAAGATTCTGCATAATGGGTTTAAAGTATATCACATTTATAAACACCTGCTAGTGAAAGAATGCATAAAGCAAACATAAGTTTTATGTGTCACTATCAGAGAAACAAACACACACAAGTGCAGAAATAATATAACTAAAACTGATAACTCTTAGATTATAACCCAGCCACCTTGAATAAATGTATGGCTTTTGCTCAATCAGTAATCCATGAGTATAAATTGTATTATAAACCTTGGAGATAAAATTATGCCATATGTAACCTTATGATTCTATACAATCTTTAAGTTTAGCAACATGCTTATAATATGTCTAGTCTATTTTTGTGCATTAGAATTATTTTTGAGATAAATAAGCTTTTAAGATTATAAAGATATATAAATATCACCGATTCATCCACACAATCTACGTCTTTCTACAACTGGACGAGGATTAAAATTGTTATTATAATATGTATCTCCACATAAACAAGCAAACAGCAAAAAAGGAAGTGGCCTTTGAAGCTAGTCTTAAAGTTCTCTGCTTGTGGCTATTATATGTAACTTATTGAGGATTGTCCTATGACCTTTTTTAATTAGTCCACATTGGTTATCAGAAAACAGCTCCTTGGAAGGAGAGACAGATGTGTCTACCCCCAAATCCACATACTTTAAAAAGTTTTCTGAAGGGATATTATCAGGAGACATGAATATAAGAGATTAACAAAGAGAATCTTCGCATGGAAGAGTTAGAAATTTAATGGCACACAAATATACATTGTGAACTTTATGGCTAGAACATACAAGGTTTGACTTAACTCCTAACATTGTGTGCTGTGCTTACCTGTTAAGAGCTTTGATACATGATCTTACAGTTATGATGGGTGATCTTACATTCCAAAATTGACTAAAATCCTGAAACATGAAACAGCTACAACTTATGCCCAAGCCCAGCTCCTATTCTTGTGAATCCCAATGTTTCATTTGATGTTGTAAATGGACTAAATACCAGCTAAATTATCTATTTTAAAAATTAAAACTTTTATAATAGTTCAACAAATTATTAAAAATTGTATATCACAATGTGATACGTACTTTCATCTTCCTGTTCTAGGTAATGGGGTAGAAGAAGCAGATTGATAATAATTTTTAAAAATATTTTACTTTTATTTTTGTATGTATGAGAGAGAGAGAGATCAAGAGAGAGAGAGACCTACAGATAAGGGCAGGGAAAGAGAAAGAGAAAGAAAGTATAGATGTGCCAGGGCCTCCAGCCAGTGCAAATGAACTCCAGATGCATGTACCACCTTGTGCATCTGGTTTATGTGTGTTCTGGGGAATCACACCTGGGCCCTTTGGCTTTGGAGGCACACACTTTAACCACTAAGCTATCTCTCCAGCCCTAAAATGTTTGATTCACATTATTGATGGCTTCATAATTCCTCACATAAAAGTATAATATTAACAAATGTATCAGCTCTGCTTTCTTGTTTAATACTAGTCTAGTTTCCCAAATAATTAACTTTTTATGGGGCATATTTTTAATTGCTTGTTTACACTGTGGAAGTTGTCTTACTTGAAAGAAAGCTGAGATAAATAATGTTCATAACATTATTTTATGTGAAAAATACCATAAAATGGATACATGCATAATAAAGTGTAGCAAATGAACAAATAATTCAAAAATAAATTTAAAATATTTCATCAGTTTTGTCAGCTTTGTCAAATGAGAACTGATAATAAGATAACTGTTCTTTTACTCACTTAAAACATAATGAATTCAAATATACAATACTAAGATATATTTTGTATCCTTCTTAAAAATAAGACTACTGTGGTATTACATAAAATATAATGAGATATTTAGTTAATTTGTGATTATTACAAGTAACTATGTTTTCAGTTTTTAGTCTGTATATTTACACAGAGGTGACTTTTTAAAAATCAATGAGAAGTATAATTTGATATCCCCTAATGTTGATAATGAAGCTATGTAACCTGCAGCCTCTCCCATTGAGCATGTGTTGCCAAAGGCTGCATTTGTAAGATAACACATCAAAGTTAGAAAAACTGGCAAAAACAAATGAAACTGAATCTCATGGAAATAAAACAACATGCTACCTTGAGATTATTGGCTTCATTTTCTAAGAGACTGAACTATGTGGTCTAGAGAAAATAATTATTAGATTTTCATTGTATGTGTGGAGTTGTTTCATTTTTCTGATATTTAAAATAAAACAGGTGAACTGATTTGAATATTTTGTGTAAACATATTTGCATTCAGGCTGCTAACTTATGTGGCATGGTCCGGATTTTTCTCCTTTCTAATATGGTGGAGATGGCAGACTCTGTTGATGAAATTTGCAAGGGAAGTGCAAACTTGCCTATGACAACCTGAACCGGTCCATGTCTGATGTGTTAATGGGTTAGAAAATGTTTATATATAAATCCTGCTAATACTACCTAGAAGCCTTTTAAAAAATATACATTGTATTTATTTATTTGAAAGAGGCAGAGAGAGAGAAACACAGAGAGAGAGAGACAGGAGAGAGAGAGAGAGAATGGGCATGTCAGGGCCTCCAGCCACTGCAAATGAACTCCAGATGCATGCACCCTCTTGTGGATCTGGCTTACGTGGGTCCTGAAGAGTAGAACCGGGATCCTTTGGATTTGCAGGCAAGTGCTTTAACTGCTAAGTCATCTCTCAGCCCATGAATGCTTATTTTTATATATTTACATATCACATTTTTACATGTTTACATATTAATTATATTCAAGCAATTCAAATAGAAACCCTAAAAAAATAGGATTCATTATATTATTCTAAAAAATTCAATATCTGTATGAGCTTGGTAATGTGGTCTTTAATATGAATTTTAGTAATGTCATTTATTTTTCACCAGTCTTTGCCCACATTATTGAAAATAGCCTGTGTTAGAGATAGCTTTTAATTATGTATTTCTTGCCAAAACAAAATTCTCCAAGAATAGATAAGAGCCTGGAAGATTATGGAACTATCACCTTAGCTATGCCTACTTTTTTTTCTGTTGACAAGAGTTAAATTTATTTTACCATATCTTTTATTAAAATAGTGTTATTTGGAATAATTCTACATAAGCTAAGCTAGTAATGATACAGTGATCTGACATAGCCCTTCTTGCACATACGCCTTGAGCCATTGATCTATCAATGTCCACACCAGAAGTTTCACACTCTTGCCTAGATTTTGAGATGGGTCTCTACAGTAAAGGGAGATATAGATTTTCATTTAAACAGGTTTTATGTGAACATGGTATCAGGGGTACCTTATTACTGAGAAATTGCATAGTTTTAAAATGAGATTCTGTTCTCAAGAAAATATCAGCAAAGTTAATGTTACCTTGTTTACATATCAAAAGTATAAATCTTGGGCTGGAGAGATGGCTTAGTGGTTAAGGTGACTGCCTCCTAAGCCTAAGCACGCTGGTTCCAATCTCCAGGGGTTCCAATTTCCAGGACCCACGTTTAGCCAGATGCAGTGACGCAAGGGTGCAATGCCACACTTGACCACAAGGGGGGCGCGCACATCTGGATTTCGTTTGCAGCAGCTGAGAGGCTGCTGGTGCGCCCATCTGTACCTGTCTTCCTCTCCCTCTCTCTCTCTCTGTCTCTCTCTGTGTTTCTCTCCCAAAAAAAAAAAAAAAAAGTATGAATCTTTATCCTATGACAGGTAAGAATAACATTATTTATTTTTCCTTTTTCTTATTTTGCTTTTCACATAGATGTAGTATAACCCTTTCCTCCAGTCCCCATTTCCTGTTGACCCTCCTCAGTAGGATTATTGGTGTACACTGTGTCTCTGGGGGTAATTGTGCCTTTGAGTACTACCTTCCTTGTGGCTCTTAAAATCTTCCTGTCTCCTCTTCAGTAACACTTTATATATATATCGATACCATATGAAACTATCTAATAAAAGACATCATTTTGTGATCTAATTTTCTCTTGTAATTTTCAGTTAAAATGTTTGTTATCTCCCATCTGTTCACCCAGCTGATATTAACTACTTTCATCAGTATTAATGAAGGTCCCATGTGTATCCCTGTAATAGGGCAAGTACAATTATATAATGATTTGTGATGATCAACTTGTACTTCTTATCCATAATGTTTCCTTTGTTTGTTAACACTTCAGAACTCCCCCAGCTTCCTAATGCTTTCTATTTAAATTCACATCTTTGTCCCCTCATTTTATGATCTACATAAAATCAGCCCTGAGCTTATTATCAAGGCCAACATGCAAAGGATGATAAAACAATTACATAGAAATATAACATATTCATTCATTCTTTCTAGCGTATACTTGGAGAGATGTGTTCATGAAAGTTTTCTAACAAAAGAGCATACTTTATTTTCAATCTGTAGTATAAAAAATCATTAGGAAACAAAATCACAAATGAGAAAATTAAGGGCACTGCATCTATACCATTTTTGCTATACAAGAATTTAGTGAAATTACTCATTTTTACTAAGTTTACACAGTCAACAAATTTCACCTGTTATATTATGTTTTGCTTATTTATCCCAATGTATTGTACTGTTTATTCATGTTTTTCTCGCAAGTGCTCCAACATTCTATGCATGCTCTGCACAGTTCCTGCCTTAGTGACCACATAATAAGTTAATGTGTGATCTAGCATTTACTAATATAGTCATCTTATTATCAATGCTTCTCTTAATCCTAAATTGGCAAAATCTTATTTCTAAAAGAAAGTCACTTATTTTTCATGTTATTTGAATTATCTTCTCAGCTTTTAAAATTTTTATTTGTGAGGGGTGTGTGTGTGTGTGTGTGTGTGTGTGTTAGGCACACCAGGGCCTCTTGCTGCTGCAAAGAAACACCAGATGCTTATGCCATTTGTTTTGTCTGGATTACATGGGTGGCTTGGGAATTGAACCTGGGCCAGTATGCATTGCAAGCAAGCACCATTAACCGATGAACCATCTTTCCAACCCCCTCTCTTCTCAGTTTTACTTATTCCATGAACCGAAGAAGAGCTTCTGGTAAAGTGGCTTTGGGATACCTACATTATTTGACTTTAATGAATACTACTAAAGGAAAGAACATTCATGTGATTGAAGGAGAATTTCCAATACTCTTTGCAATATGTATCTTGAGCTCACCCTACTTCAGTCCTATACTGAGCATGTTCACTTGGCTTATTCAACATCCTAGTCAGAATGTAAAACCCATCCCTACCTCTGAGTATAACAAGGAATGAAGTACCTTTTACATTTCTCAAATATATGAATCATTATAAAAAGCACTAACTATATCAAAAGAGCCATGTACTGTCCTTTCATGCACTTCATTTTACTTCTGAACATGCAATCCTGTTTTATGTTCAGATTACTACTATCACTTTACTTGTTGCAGGTGTCATAATGTTAACTTCTTTCCTAAAATGTAATGTAGTATGTTCTGGTTCTTGTTTAATGTGAGCACATAGGGCAATCTCAAATAAGTCAATGCAGCCTTCTTGAAAACTAGCAAGTCATCAAAACACTTTTTCTCCATCTCAAACTCTAGTCTGTATTGTGAAGTTTTCTCCTGGAAGCTTCTCTCATCTTTTATAGGTCAGTTTCATATAAAATCTTTGTTTCATAGAAATAAAGATTTTGATTCTTTCTCTTTCCTTTCCAAACTAGGAACTTATGTGGCAGACTGCAAAATACCAAAACTACATAGCAACACAGTTATATATTATGTGTTTCCTTTTTCAAACTTAAAGATACCAAATCGACTGGTTCTTTTTTTAAGTGACCACACTTTCTGTAAATGGATCATGATTTGGATCTAAACCTATTCAACTTGTTCTTTGAGAAGAGTACTTGGATAAAAGGACAAAATTTGTTCCAAATATTTCAAGCACTTTTTAAACCATACATTAAACTCAGCCAACAAATTTTGTCAGAATTAATTATGAAAAGTGTAAATATTATGACTATGTTGAAAACCCTAATGAAAACTATATGCATTATATCATTGCAATATGTAAAGCACAATTGTTTGCAATTTTTAAATTCTATCTCCTAGTGGCATAATAATTTATATAATACATCAGTTGTGTTCAAAGAGCCCCTGACAACACTTCAGAATTTTCCACTGTTGCACATCACTAATTATATTTCTTCATCTCCTTTCATTCTTCATGACAGGAAAATAAGCTAGTGCTCTATCTTACCTAAGTCATGCCAATGCTGTGAGCTCAGTGCTGCTCAGTTAAGCATCAGACCTCAACTTTCAGATATACATAGCTCAGTTTCAAAATTGAGGGAAAAAGTGGGAAAGAATTTTTCTTGCAAGGAAAGAAAAATCAGTTCCTTCTTTATAATTATGTGTGCATGAAAATCTATACCATGATATTGTAGAATATTGACATAGATTTTAAAAGGTGAAGCATATTGACTGAACCAACAACAAGTTTCAAATCAGGCGTGCCAAGTTCAAAACCATTGAGTCTTCTATCACATCGAACAGGATTTCATAAACTTGCATGTATTGAAAAGAACCCTGAATGTTAAGGACATTTATGTTTTCAGATGGAATTCTTTGGAATATAAAGTCATCTATTTTACATCCTGTGAGATGAAGGGAAGGAAATAGAAATAAAGAAATCAAGAAGTGTTACTGAAAGGCCAGTCATATGTTGCCAGAATGGCAGGCCTATGTCTAGTGCTTAGACATATTTTAAAGGATCATTGGCTAAGTGTGACCTTTCTGTTAAATTTCAGATAAAAATATCTGTTGGGGAAAAATCCTTATGTTTCATGATATTATGGTGCAGCCTTTTGTCTACACTCTCTGTTGCATTCCCTTCTCTTTATACAATTAAAGTAGTTGAATGGTAGCCATAACTAATTAGTATAAAAACATATACTATCATATAGTTCTACACACCTCTTGTTTTTAAAATATCAAGACTACATGGAAAGCTATCTATGAATTGATTACTTAGAAATGAAGTAGAAATAAATGTATTTCCATAGCTCATGAGTTATAGTGACCCAAAAGTAATATGAGGAACATCTTTGGAAACAGTCTATGCCTGCAGCCCTGGCATAGGCCTGTATAGACAGAATAGGTAGTAGATATCCACAGCACTTACTGGGATTCTAGTTAAATGAACTCATTAATTTAGTTTGGGTCTTATACTTAGAAAAATCAATTTATATTGCCAAAATATTTCTATTACTATATAGTTTAGATATTTCTAATTCCTTCATTGTAGTTAGATATCAATCTCTGTTTGAAAAAACGAGGTGTCCTAGGAAATAAAATGTGCAAGAATGGAGTGTATGACGTATATAAACCATGAACCATCTTTATCATCTTTGCTGTTGAATATATTAGCCAGTCACTTTTACTTGACCACTCTCTACCAAAACCCTTGAGCTCAATGTATCAGTTACTTGCTCTTCCTGAAAAATCCACATACCTGAAAAAAGTTAGTTTAAGGAAGAAGGGTTTATTTTATCTTACAAGCCCATGACACAGTCCATCATGGCAGGGAAGGCATGGTGCCAAGAGCTGGTCACATGCAGTCCAACAGTGAGGAAGCAGAACAGAGCGATGGATGTTGGTGCTCAGCTAGCTTCTCCTTTTATACATCCAGACCATAGCGTATACAGTGGTGCTGCCTACCGCTAAGGTGGGTCTTCCCACTTCAAAGAACCTAATGAAGATGATCCTTCACA
The DNA here is from genome assembly GCA_036365145.1 of Orientallactaga sibirica. NCBI lineage: Eukaryota > Metazoa > Chordata > Mammalia > Rodentia > Dipodidae > Orientallactaga > Orientallactaga sibirica. Next base: position 81,134,320 of record JAEOAD010000003.1, on the reverse strand, counting down.
GACAGGCAATGAGGCTAATCTAATATACCAGATCCTCACAAGTGATTCTAGGTCCTGTCAAGTTGTCAACCAATATAAGCCATCACATTCAAATATCACTTTCATTATCATGAAAGTAAGAATCCCCCCAAATTATTCAAAACTACTCTTGTTACCAGAAATAATTGCTCATTTAATCTTCTTGAGAATAAGTTTCTCGTCTCTTTTTTCTCTCTCTCTCTCTTCCTCTCTCTCTCCTCTCTCTCTCTCTCCTCTCTCTCTCTCTCTTTGAGGTAGGGTCTAACTTTAGCCCAGGCTGACCTGGAATTAACTACATAGTCTCAGGGTGGCCTTGAACTCACTGCAATCCTACCTCTGCCTCCCAAGTGCTTGCTTCTATTCTTTTGTTTTTCTTATCTGCCACCCCCCCTTTTTTTTTTTTTTTTTTTTTTTTTTTTTTTTTTTTTTTTTTTCTTAGTGTTTTGAGACAGGATCTTGCTATATAGCTCAAGTTTTCCTGAAACTCCCTATATATATCCCATGCTGGCCTCACACTCATAGCAATTTTCCTGTGTTATTTTCCCAAGTTGTAGGATCACAGACATACATAACAGTAATTAGCCAAAACATTTTGAAATTATACTTATGGTATTAGAGAACATATTCATTACAAAACATGAGCTATGAATATTTTGAACCTATAATCTGGCAGTATTATCATCAAATGTTAAAATGACATTGGATATGTGTTTGCAAACATTATATAAGACAACAGAGTTTAAATAAACTTTTGTTATGTATTACTATATCATTCTATTGAGGGTCAGTTTTGAAATTGTTCTTTTCTGTATATAAGCAGGCTCATCAACAAATTTACTATTCATACTTGAAATTAAAATAATTGGTTTGGTAAATCTATGGATGTTCTTTCCAGTGCATAATACTCAAAGCTGGTCTTTGTAACAATTAGGAGTTTTAACTAAAATATTAAACTTTATTAAATTTTCTCTTGGATTTATGTACCAAATTGCATTATTTTACTGTTACCCTCTGCTTCAATGATGCAGTTTATTAATCATTTGATCTGAGTACCGGACACTTGCAATCTTCATATAAAACGCCCTTTGTTAGACTTGACTGTTTCTTTCATGTAAATTGTACACTGTCAATATTTGGTACTTTTTTTTTCTTTTGGTTTTTCAAAATAGGGTCTCACTCTGGCTCAGGCTGACCTGGAATTCACTATATTGTCTCAGGGTGGCCTTGAACTCTGAGCAATCCTCCTACCTTTGCCTACTGTATGCTGGGATTAAAGGTGTGCACCACCACTATGAATTTATTAATAAGTATTTCTTTTTGTCTTAAGAATTTGATGCACAAAAGTTGTTTTAAAATTATTTATTTATTCACATGCAGAGAGACACAGAGCAAAGAGAGGAAGAGGGAGAGAGGGAAGGAGGAAGAAGGAGGAAGAAAAGGAATATGGAGGGGTACAGAGAGAGAGGGAGAGAGAATGATATCTACCTATACACATTGAGATGTATTTTACATTTATTACAAACACTAAATTATTACCTATTCATGTGTGTGTGGTATATGCATGTGTAATTGTATATTTTTCAATATAGAAATATTATTTTTTACCCACCCAATATTTGTCTCAATGACACTAAATCTCCAGCAGATGTGGAGACTGTCAGGCTACTGACCCTTTATAATTCAGGAGTTACTTGCTTCTGGCTAAATTTCTCCCAGTTAATGTATGCTCTATTGGAAAGTTTTAGCTGCATTAACTACCAAATAATTATCGACATCATTGTCATTCTTTGACCATTGATGAATTTGTGCTTTCCTCTGTTTTATGTTTTTTTTTTTATTTTTTGTTTTTATTTTTGGAGAAAGACAGAGAGAGGGAGAGGAAGAAATGGGCACACCAGCAGCCTCTCAGCTGCTGCTAACGAAATCCAGATGTGTGCGCCCCCTTGTGGTCAAGTGCAGCATTGCGCCCTTGTGTTACTTTGCATCTGGCTAAATGTGGGACCTGGATATTGGAACTGCTGGAGATTGGAACCAGCATTCTTAGGCTTAGGAGGCAGGCGCCTTAGCCACTAAGCCATCTCTCCAGCCCCCTCTGTTTTATTTATCAATATTGCTCTTGAAGTAAGTTTACATGAGATAATTACCTTTCTTAGACTAAGCATGATGTTCACAGGAAACTATATAGTGCTCAGAATTACTAGAAGATATTAGAGAACTAAGGAAACCAAATTAAAATGATTACAGATGTTGAAATTTAGCTTGTGAATTTTTTCTTTCTTGTTTTGCTATATAAATGTATATTTAGTTTTATTTTTGTTCTATTTATGTGATTTCTATAGAAGACTTTAAATTATTTTTCTTCTAAAACTTCTTTTGGATATTAAATATGATGACTGTTTTTTTAACTCCAACATGATATTTTATGTCTGCTGAATGAAAGTCAGATACTCCTCCTTAGAAGAGGGGTGCCTAATCCTAAATATCTTTGAATTTAATCAGAACTGTTACTCATTTAAACCATACCGTCACCTAATCATGGAAATGAAACCTCTGCTCTCCAAATATCTAGAGGCTCTGTAGTTGAAATTGATTCTTCTTTTCCTGAAATTTACCATTCATTTTGTTTGTACCTGAATGGAGACTTGTACCTGTGTCCTTAGGATTCACAGGCAGGAGCCTTAACCAGTAATCCAGATTTCCAGCCCCTATATTTTAATATGTGTAGTGGTTGATTCAGGTGTCACCCATAAACTTAGGTGTTTTGAATGTTAGGTTCCCAGCTGATGGAGATTTGGGAATTAATACCTACTGGAGGCAGTGTATTGTTGGGGGCAGCCTTATGGATGTTATAGCCAGGTTTCCTATGCCAGTGTTTGGCACACTATCCTGTTCCTATTGTCCTCCTGATGTTGGTGAGGAGGTGATGTCCACCCTCTGTTCATGCCATTGTTTTCCCTGCGATCAGGGAGCTTCCCCTCAAGTTTGTGAGCCAAAATAAACCTTTTGCCAATAAGCTGCTCTTGGTCGGGTGATTTTTGCCAGCAATGTGAACCTGACTGCAACAATAAAGTTGGTTATGAGGAGTGGTGTCATTTGCTGCTAGACACCTGACTGTGTGTCTTTGATCTTTTGGAGCTGATTTTCAAGAGGAATGTGAAGGATTTGAAACCTTGGCCTAAGAGACACCTTGCAATGCTGTAAGTATAGCTTGATGGACTAGTCTGTTCAGAGTTGAAAGACCTGAATGCAGTAAGATCTATGGACTGTGAGGTTTGGCTCATCAATGTGAGGAAAAAGCTTTGCCTGCACTAGACTAGAAGCAGTTTGTGTGAGAGGCTTGCTGTTAGGCCTATGTCCTAAGAACTTGTGCAGGGTTGCAGTATGTAGAAATGGACTGGTGTGAACAGAGGGATATGGCACAGACAGAGTAAAATCTTTGGGCCCAAACTGCTGCCTGTTCTGCTGAAATTGAGAGATTACGACCATTGAGATTGGGCCAGCTGATCTGCATTGGGACAACAAAAAGAATGCAGTCTTCTGAAGGGGCCTGAATGCTCAAGGAGTGTCCTGTTTTTCAAAGTCTGCTTTCTTCCCCCTCCCCTGGGTTAACACATTGGCACCCTGCCTGGTATTGTGGAGTATAAGAAATGCAGGAAAGAGAGGGTCATTGAATTTGCAACATGGTTTTGTGTTTCAGAAATGACCATGGTCAATGTGAATCAGGTGTGCTGGATACCTGCATGGAGAACCAATGGAGCCATGAGGGGGGACCATGGGTTACAATGGAGACCCAGTGGAGATGCTGGGCCACGAGATGGCTACAAAGGAGAGCTGCTGGCCCCAGATGAAGTTTCTAGGAATGGGAATAGCCTAGCTGGAGGGGTGGAATTGGAATAGCTGAGGCTGGTCAGTGGTTACAATTTTCAGATGTGGAGATTTATCACTGACTAGAGTTGTTGGACTTGGAGCTATAGAGTTTGATGTTTGCCCTGGTTGTTTTAAATCTTGTATTGGTTGAATATCTCTTTGCTATGCCTAATGCCATCTTTTGCTATATGAATGCTTATTCTGTGCCATCATGGCTTTATTTGGTTTATTTTTGGTATTATGGTTCAGTTAAAAGCCTTTGGATTATGAGGATGTTTGAACATCATTAGGATAGTTAAAAACTATTGGGACTTTAAAGTTGGACTGAATGCATTGCATTTTACATCATGGATGGTTATCAGTTTATGGAGGCTAGGGGCAGAATGTGGTGGTTTGATTCAGGCATATCCCATAAATTTAGGTGTTTTGAAAGATGAACTGATGAGATTAGGGGATTAATGCCTGCTAGAGGCTGTGTATTATTAGGGGTAGGCTTATGGGTATTATAGCCAGTTTCCCCTTGCCAGTGTTTGGCACACTCTTCTGTTGCTGTTGTCCACCTGATGTTAGTGAGGAGGTGATGTCCACCTTCTGCTCATGCCGTCATTTTCCCCTGCCATAATGGAGCTTCTTCTTGAGTTTGTTAGTCAAAATAATTTTTTTTTTCCTAAAACACTGCTCTTGGTCAGGTAATTTCTCCCAGCAATATAGCCTGCCTTCAACAATGTATTTTAACAATTTTTCTACTTTACCAGCCACCTTACTTATGCTAGTAAACCTAAATGGTGTTAATGCTCTCATTACTTTTTGCTATTTTTTCTAAAAACACTCTTGCAAGCTTCTGATACATCTTGATGTTTCATTTATATTTCAGAGAATTACTGAATTCATTGCCACAGTTCCTTACTTCTTGGAAAAAGTAAATAAATTCCCCTAGTGTAAAATTAGTGTTACATCTATGTTCTTAGGAATTTCCAGCTCTTCATGATGTCACCAATATTTATTCATAAACTCCTATGTTCATGGACTTGTGTTTTTATTTGTGGTATAACACAAACCCAATTTTTTCAAGACATATTTAAATGTTTCTTTCAAAACATACTCTGATTTCTTATTATCTCTGTTAAATAAACTTATAGTTCACAAACATTACAAATACTTTCTTTTCAGCCGTTATATGTTCATTGCTTTTATTTTATCCTGTGTCTATATTCCTTTTCATTTGAAGTGTGGGAATTTAATTCCATATTTAATTATAAAATGCATTTAAAAATTTGTGTTATTATATTACCATGGGTCACATAAAACTGTTGACTTTTTTCATTGTAGTAATTATGTTATATTTTTATTGAATTAAAAATTTAAATCAGTCTTCATGCTTCTAATTTTAATATTTTTTTCTTCTGCATATTTTTTTTGAGTAATAGTTGTGCTATAACCTGTTTTACACTGAGGCTCCATGGTCTGTTACTGTCTATAATATATTCCTGAGGACAGTTGACTGGTTTTACACTCATCATTATCAAACCTGCTTGCAATTCCTGAGCATCATCCCATATTTTCAAGGGGATACATATTAAGATATATTGCACTTTATACTTTAGATGAGTTGAGGACTATTTTCCCTCTTGTCACTTGATACTTGATAATTTATATTTATTAACCTGACTTATTTTTTTAAATAGTTTCAGTAAACAAACAAACAAACAAAAAACTCAGGTGAAAAGATTGTAAGAAGCCAATCAAATATTTCATGAAGTTTAGATATAATGTGTGGGTTTTCCCTTCACTTGTTCTGTTTGAAGTATTTCAAGTTAAATGTGAAGGAAACATAAAGCCTTATAAGTGGTGTATTTTAGTAAATTTATTCAATCCATTTGCTTCTACAGGACAGGAAATGTTCAGATTTTAAAAGCAGCCTGTGATTTTTAGGTAGATATAACAGGTGAGCTGTTATCTACAAGTCTGATCTATTTTACAGAACTGGAATTATAATAGTTTTGCGTATCATGAAGAAATCTAACATTTTGTTTTAGACATGTAATAATTTCCAATGCCAAGGTTTCAACTTTAAAAATGAAATAAATTACATGTGACTGCCTAGTGAAAACCATTGTTAAATTTTATGTCATTGACAAGTACAATATGATAGCTGTAAAAAATATGTGACATAGAGTCAGCTCAATGCTATATTTGATCAGAACAATAGCAAACAAGAAAGAACATTCTCAGTATACTTTACATTGTTTTCTTCCCATTAAAAAATAAGTCATTTGGGCTGGAGAGATGGCTTACCAGTAAGGTACTTATCTGGAAATCCTAAGGACCCAGGTTCAATTCCCCACATAAGCCAGATGCATAAGGTGATGCTGGAGTTCATTTGCAGTGGCTGGAGGCTTTGGAGCTCCCATTCTTTCTCTCTATCTGGTTCTCTTTCTCAAATAAATAAATAAAAATAAAAATAAAATATTTTTTAAAAGTCATTTAACTGAGTTTAGTTTGAAAATTTTGGTAAGGTTTACTTAAATTATAGTAATTAAAATGTTCTAAAGGATTTGTTGATGTATTAGATTATTCACTAGGACAAAATGTAATATTTAGTGAGCTCTGGACAGTGCACCGTGATATAAAGGCCTGCTCACAGGCCTGTCAGTGTGAGGGCAATCCTCCTCAGTGCTCACTTGAACCTGGGTACAAAGTATCACATATCTCTGTAATCCCAATGCACCTGTGACAAGGGTACATGGAACCAGGAGGATGTGGAAGCCCTCAAACAACAGAAAGAGAAACAATAAAAGATTACTTTTCATCAAGTACTGACCAAAAAGCCTGGACCATTTAGTGTTCATAATGGCTTGTAAAAGCTTTTATTTTTAAAAAAAATTATATTTGAATATTGTGTATTACCTGATTTACATTTGACTTATCTTCTGTCTCACACACTGTCCTAAGCACTGAGAAAGACCAAATTGCTATCTTCACCTAACTTTTTCTGTTTGTTGGTTTGCCATATAAATATATGACCTTATTTCATTGTTTAGTAACATGAAACTCTTAAATTATATGTAAAACCTATTTACTACAAACTAACTACTTGTGATGTCTATCTGTTTAGATCAAGGATACGAACATATTTTAATACTAAATACTTTCATTATACTGACATTTGCCCAATAATGAAAATATTCAATATTTTCTTCCTCTTTTTTCACTCTCTCAGCACTAAACATTATATAATAATACATAATACAGGCTACTTGGAATTTTATATTTATAGTGGCAACTTAAAAGTAAACAAACAAAAGAAATTGTACTATTATGTTTCATTTAACAACATATATGAAAATTATGAAATTGTGTCATTTTCATGTATAATCAATGTGAGATATAGTGAGGTACCCTAATTTTTGTACCTAAAAGGTATTGATACAGTTTTCATTTTTTATTTTTATGAACCTTTATAAGATATATTATGAAAATTTGACAAGTCCACAGCATGTGATAACCCAATTAGGACTATCTTTGCTTTTTTTTCTCTTCAAATATTAATTACTTTTATGTATTAGTAACTTAATACTTATGTAAACATTTTGAAATATATTATAGATTGAACCAATAATTACTCTGATGTGCAATTAAAATATTTTAATTGCTACAAAACTTTTAAATATAGATCAAACTTGATGAATGACATGGAGATTGTCCTCGGCTCCTTACATATAATTACACACAGACACATGCTCATGCACACACAGAAATATCTTGCAATGAGATATTTAATGTTAATGTCCAATGCCTGAATTATTATTATTATTTTTTTTTATTTTCTGTAACATCATCTAGGTCTGGATGAAGATTAAGTATAATATTGATGCCAGAAAAATGTGTTTGTCATCACTGTACCTTAGTGCAAGGAAGGAAGGAGAAATGGTTTTAGAAATAGGTATTAATTTGCAGTAGTTTTATACTTTAGATTTAAGTAAAACATTGAAAAATACATTTTAAAATGAGGTGAATTCTACTGGAAAGGATAACTCCCCCAGGATAAGCATTTAAATATGAAGCATGTTTATTATTTTTCATCATTTTCTCTGCTTGGAGACTGTATATTTCAATTATACAGCTATAGCCATATCCAGCTCATCCACTGATAAGTAAAGTTTCTCCTGAACCTCTTACCCCCTTATGTGCAAAGAAAGCTTACCACAGGGCTGCCACTTAGGAGGAAGGTTCATTTCACTTCACTTTTTCCAAGTCTCTTCATGTCAACTCAGATTTGTTAATAACACTTCCTTATAGTAAAAATAAGGCAAATGGCAGATGCATGATTCTATGACATGGGCTCAACTTATCCACAAGTACTACAACAACATTTTACTGCTGAATTAATATTTGTCTTAATTGTATCAGTAGGACTCAAGTTCTTTAACTAGTTTTGAATAATGAAAACTAAAAATACTGACATATTTGTTCCAACTGAATCTCCTCTTATGACATAGATATAATCGTGAATATATACCCCAAATTTATTCTGTATAATCATTAAATCAAAATAGTAGCACTGTGAGACTTCCTTGTCCTGGCTTATACATATGAACCTGGGGCACTGTGAAATTCAATAGTAAGATTTCAAGTCATGCACTTTGATTTCTATATCCACTGTTTTAACTATTATGCTACAGGTAAGAAAATTTTATAGGTTTTGGAGGTTTTTTTTTTTTTTTTTTTTTTTTTTTTTTTTTTTACAGAACTTTTTTTTATGACAAAACTGATCTTGTCATAAAGCTTTTAGTAGTAACTTCTTGCTCCCAATGAGGAACTAGCTCAGAGTTTTGAATGACAGTGCATGCCTATAATGCAATAATCACAGGCTTAGGACAGAAAATAGGTAGTCTGGATAGCACAGGGAATTAGAGGGTTCAAGGCCAGCCTTCACTATGTTTTGAGATCCTATCTCAAAAAAGAGGCAAAATTATTGAAGAAAGAGGAAAGGAAGAAAGAAAAAAAGGAAAGAAAAAATAGAAATTCTCCAGCTAAACAAAACAAAAAATGTTCTTTCTTAAAATTAATGTAGTTAATTTGTTTTCACAGGTTTCATATGTCTTCTGGTGTAGAGCATCATAAAATCTATTAGCACAGAGAATAAATATCTAGTATTTTTATTTTAATTTTTTTTACTTTTTGAAGAACAATGGGGGTCATAATATTGAAAAATGTAACTCAGTTAAGTTACTCTTACAAACAGAACTACTTATAGAGGTTTGCAGTTAAAAAAAAATCCCCTCTAACTCAGAACTAACAAATATAATGATAATATATTTTATAAACATAGCTGAACTATGAAAATATTATTTGTTTTCTAATGTGGCTGTGTTTAATTCTTTTTTTTTTTTTTTGGAGAGAAACAGTGAGAGAGGTAGAGGAAGACATATAGAGAATGGGCGCGATAGCAGCCTCTCAGCCACTGGGAAAGAACTCCAGATGCATATGCCCCCTTTTGGTAAAGTGTGGCATTGCACCCTTGTGTCACTTTGCATCTGGCTAAAGTTGGGACCTGGAGATTGGAACTGGCGTTCTTAGGCTTAGCAGGCAGGTGCCTTAACCGCTAAGCTATCTCTCCAGCCCTTATTTTTTTATAATTCAAGAGAATGAGATGGATAGAGTGAAAAAGAGAGAATTGGCACACCAACCACTGTAATTGAACTTCAGAGGTGGGTGCCATCTAGTGTGCATGTGTGACCTTGTGCACTTGCATCACCTTGCTTCTGGATTATGTGGAACCTGGAAAATGGAACATGACTCTTTAGGCTTCCCAGTCAAGTGCCTTAACCGCTAAGCCATCTCTCAAGCCAGTGTTTAATTTTTAATAATGACCCAGTTACTAGATGGAAGCTCAGAGCAGCAAAGAATGAGCAACATATAATTCCTAGGTAATCAAGTTCTAGCTCAGCAGTTCCTAAACTATGACTAGACCGTTGCATGGTCCAGACTGTCGTGGAGGATGAAACACATTAGTAGAGCACCAACTAATTGTAGTGCACTACACATACTTGATAACCACCAGTCTCTCATGAGCTAAAATCACAGGGCCCAAATTGTTTTTATTTTCGGGAAGGAATTGACTATACACAACATAGTTTTGTTTTGTTTTGTTTTTCTATGCGAGAGCATCTGACAATTGACTTTTATTCTCCTGTGCAGTATTATATCTTCATATGTTATACATTCGCAATGATCTTTCCCATAAAAATACATTTATAAGGAGGATAAGATTGTACCTGTAAATTGACTTATGCCTGGAATCAACTATGTGCTTTTCAGTTTTTCAAATAATCTGTTAATTAACCTCTGGCCCTCATGTACCTTGCCCATAAAGTGATGAACATGGACCTAATTGCTAAAGTTTCTTTGCAGCTCAAATATTTTGTGTAAAAATGCATTCCCCCCTCATTTACCATGTTATATCAGCTAACTCACTTCCATTAAGTAATTTTATTTCTTTAAATTTTCAAACACATGAAGAATGTTTTACCTTGACCTTCACTATTGATCTTATTGCATGTGTATCTCTTAATGATCCTGGACATTCCAGCAGTATACATTTCATGTGAAACTAATCTTTAATTTTCAGAATTAAACACAATATTATAACATATCAGGTATGCAAAAATATTAGAAAATGAAGATTAGCATGTCTGTCTTAGAATTGTGCCATAGTTATTTGTTACTCTCCAATATTTTTAGAACTCATTTCACTTTTTGGGGGATAGTTGATTCTTTTATTGTACATAGCTCCGGACACTGAGTTTTATTCTTGATTAATCTGGTGGTGGAAGAGGTTCTCAAATACATCTAGAAATTGTACAGCTTAATTGCACAGTCAATGAAACTATATGGAAACAGATTGATATTTTCTGAAGAGTGCACTCATCGCATCTGAGTTCCATCACTCTGAATCTCAATTATGCCACAGTCTTTCTAATGAAGAAGTAGCAGCATAAAATACTCATTATTTCATGTACGTCAGGTCACACACTGAGACTGTCTTTGCTAATTCACCAGTTAGATACAACTCATAATCATTCACAGTGTTGATGATGTTGCCACTGGACAATAAGATTTATAAGCCTTAACATATCCTTAATTTTACTCTATTTGATTCTGGCCATGTGACTTGTTCCATTTTCATTTATTTTATACATGTAAATCCTTTTCTCTCCTGTCCATTCCATATAGAATTTACAATGAAGTGTCTTCTTAAACTGACTCTATTTTCTTTCTTCATATTACTATAATGCTCTAATACTGTGATTTCCATGTTTTAAACATTTTTATAGAATATAATTCTCATTTCAAAATACCATCACTATTGATAGACAAAATATTGTACATTTTACCGAGGAGAAAAGTAAGATGCATTGTTAGGAAATATGCTCAACTATACTTCACCTTCAAATAACAAACATGTAATTCAAGAATTTTTCCTTTCCTGTGAATAATCAAAAGTTGTCTTGTACAATATCTTAATCTGATTATAAATATTGGAAGCATGTTATTTGTTTGTACTCATTTTATACAGATTCTGTTTTATTAGTAAAGGTGTATAAGTGGTAATACTCAACAGTCCTTTCATGGATTTTGCAATTAAATTCAAAAAAAGCCTGCTGTTGCATTCTGAAATCACTAAGGTAAGACAATTGTAGCAATGCACTAAATGAGCACCATTGACTCAGATTGAAAACCCTGACACATATAGACAATTTAAATCCCCTCAAACCACATAAAAGTCATGATTTCATGGATAAGCTCTGGTTTAGTATATAAACAGGATACATGTTGAAGTCTTGCTCATAATAAATACATACGTAATGTATTTGCTTAACATGCAAAATTATGGCAAGTCTATTTATGAAAAAAAAGATTGGCTTCTTTCTTTTTTCCTTTATTTCTTTTTACCTTTTTTTTTTTTTTAAAGGGGGATTTTAATGACTTAGATGGAACCCAGGGCACTGAGTATTCTAATTATGTTCTGGATTTTTTTGAGGTATAGCTCCAGCCTCCATTTCTTCATTTCATTGATTTTGCACTTTGCACCATGAGAAAAAAAAAAAAAAAAAAAAAAAAAAAAAAAAAAAAACTTTGCACCACAATTAAATTCTAGCAATCTGTAATACACATTGGAAATTCTTGTTTTGCTTATCTTTGTCAAGCTTTTTAGTTACATTAAACTTTGTCCACATCTGTGGACATATAATAGAAATGGACATGTAAATGAAAATATTTTCAGAGAGTGATGAGCATGGATAAATATTTGCTTAATAAGTATGTAATGACAAGGTAGTCTATTCCAATGAATGTGCGGAATTCACATGAGAATTTTAATACAGGCATTCCTCTTTATGTTATCTTATCTCTATTTATGTGATGAAAGATATTAATTGAATATGTTTTAAATCCAAATTACTGAAATAGATCCTAAAAACCTAGAACAGTAAATTCATCTCCTATATTTCAGAGATTTAAATGCATATTCTCTCATATTGGATGAAATTCCTTATGAATATTTTTTAGTCTTTATTTTAGTAAATTTGTGACTATTCACAAAGCTTATTAAGTTTATTTATTTATTTTTATTACAGACATACTTAGTATGTGTACATCATGTGTTGGTACTATCCTTTCTCTGGTTCCTATCCCTAACCCTCTGGGGCCCTCCTCAGTGGGATTGCTGGTATTGCCCATGGGGTTGTGGTTTATGCATTGTAGGAGCATTAGTCAGTTATTTGAGGCATGATGTCCCATATTAAGTTTTTTAAACTGCTCTGGATATATCTAATCTATCTAGACTAGCTATGTATCAAGTCATGTTAATAATGCTGTTATTAATTTATTTTATATAAATTGTGAAATTTATTATAAGTAGTACTTATATGCATTGAACTTTCATTTTTTGTTATTCATAAACCATATTCAAATATAGTCATATTTTTAAAACATCGAACAATTTATTTAGTTTTCTTCATTATTTATTTTAATTTTACATTTATGTTGGTGCCTCCAGTAGCCTCTCCCCTGCAAAGGGACCCCCCCTCATTGGGGAATGTGGGTCTTGCATTATAGGGATAGCCAACAGTTATGGGGGAGAGGCAAATCTTTGTGCATAATGACCCAACTTGTGGCTCTAACCCTCTTTCTGCCCCCTCTTCTGTGAATTTTCCTGAGCCACGTTGGGTTCATTTTAGTTCTACTTCAGTTATGAGGTCTTGGGAGCCTCTGTGTCTCTGGATATCTGACTTAGTAGGAGTTGAATGTTCTCTGTGTTTACCTCCTTCAGCCTTGTTCTGATGTCAGGTTCATCAAGAAAGCTGAACTCTCGCCCATTTACCCCGTTACTCTATGGTTTCAGCTGGGGCCCTGGTGAAGTGCCACGGGCTGATCCTCCCTTCAGGTTAGTCGTCCATCTGGAAAAGGGAAGCAAATTCTCCAAGGGAGACAGAAGTTAGTACCAGATAGATGGAATGGCCATAGTTATTTCAGAGAGAATTTTATATGTGTATGCCATCTTCTAGCCCACATTTGGTGGGAGCTTGGTGTTGGAGAATGGGCTCATTTTTGTACATGGTTTTGACTTATTTCCCATTTCCAGCTATGAGTTACATTCCACTGAGTGGATCTGTTAGCCAAATCAGGAGCTGTTGGTTACCCATCATGGGTGTTTGCCACTAGTGCACTTGTTTGAGCATCATGTCAGGTTGTTTACTGCTGAGTATATTAGACTGTGAATTGTTTGGACAGATGTTGGTCATTTTCCCCCAGTTGCTTGTGCAGCACTCTCTGGCACTAGATAAGCTAACTGTCTGGGGGCTGACCCTCTTCCAGATTCTGACCAGGTCACTCCTTGTTTCATCTCAACAGCATATGGTGTCTTTGGCAGTAGAGTCTTACTATTAACCTTTGGTGGGTCATTAAGAACTCTGATAGAAATCTGTCTTTTTTGGGGGGAAAACCTGTAGTTCTCTCTGATCAACAACTCATTGTAAAAGTTACCCCAAAGCTGGTACTGGGAGTTACAAGTCAGTGCCAAGGAAGGTGAAGGAAGAAAAAGATAAGAAATATAAAAGAGAATGAGAGGATATAGAGGAGAGGGAGAGAGAGAGAAAGAGAGAGAGAGAGAAAGAAACATGAGAAGATTAAGTTTAGTCTTCATGTTCTTAGATGAATGGATAACAAAGATGTGGTATATCTACGCTATGGAATTCTTCCCAGCAGTAAGGAAAAATGAAACAATGAAATTTGAAGAAAAATGGTGGAACATGGAACAGATCATCCTCAGTGAGCTCACCCAATCACAAAAAGATAATCGTCTCATAGTCTCATTCATCTGTAGCTCCTAACCTCCACCTGAGATGCTGTCATACCTAATAAGTACCCTGAGGACAAGACAATAGGGAGGGTGGGAAGAGAGGGAGGGTAATTGTGGGATGGAGCATAAGGGTGAGAGAGAGGGTAAGGGTGAAGGAACACAAACAGGGACCCAAATGGAAATAGTACCATAAAATCCTATATTGTGAACAACAGGCTAAAATGTTGATCCTTCAGCAGGCCCACAGAGGGAACACCTGAACCACAGGGACCTGGAGAGGACAGTATTTAGTTAGTTTTTGAGATGGTTTTGCTATATAGTCCAGTGTTGCTTAGAAATGGAATCTTCCAACTTTGTTCTCTTAAATGATAGAGTTGCATACATGTCCCACCACACTGGGCATTACTTACCAGGGAAAAATGACCTACTTTTGTAAGTTTTATGAGAAATACATTGTAAGCTAGATTTATTTTATATTTTCTACAGATAATAGTTACAATCATGAAATAAATCTACAGTAACATTTCAAAGATGATATTTTATGTTCAATATAATCAACCCTCAGTACCTCAAAATACCAATATATTCAATTAATTAACTTATTGATTTTGGGAATTATTCTGGAGGTTGAATTTATTATTCTCTTTGGGCTGAAACTAAAACCATACACAGGAAAGAATCATTAGATCTTCCTTGTCCATTCATGAAATAGCAAATTATACTTTCTGATCTCTGCATGCAAGCCAATGCGACTCTTTCTATCCTTCAGAGTTGAAAAGCTCTCATTTCAGCCACATCGCGCGCACACACACACACACACACACACACACACACACACACACAGAGTTATGCAAAGAGGAAAGATAGTCTGGAGGGTGAGATGAACCTTTTATCATCAACTTTTCAAAAGAAATATTTACTCACTGTTGCTAGATTTATCAGAGGGTTTTTCAGAGTGGTAATGCAAACATAGTTTTATCTTTAGAAATTTCTAATACTAAGAAACAATCATATTATAATAATGTACTCTGAAAAGAACAAGAAGGCTACAAAATGGGGATATTGAAAATAGAGTGGTGCTTTAAGCAAATTTTCTATATTATTTTAAATATATATATGTATATATATATATATACATACACACACACATATATATACATATACTCAGTTGTGTTTTGTATTGGTTCAAAAGTCACTCATAAGACTGTACCCTAAACATAGGAAAAAACAAACATGATTTAAAACATTAGATTTGGAATTAAACCTTATTTTTATATAAGTTTTTCCATTATTCTTGTGATAATATCTTTTTTAACAAGACTTTCAGAAATAGAGATGTCAAAATTAGTTGTGGTTTAATTATCCATCATACTTGTAATACAGGACAGTTTTTCATTAGTTAAAACTGTGATGAATACTAGAGAAAAAAACACTGCTAAAATGGACACAGCTGTGGGTTTATTAAACTCAATTCATTCCTAATTTAGTAAGAACTCCCACTGATTCTAAAGATAGCTTTGCCTGAGTAAGGACTGAAAAAATGGTCTTTATATTCAGAGGGTGCAATTGTATTTGATGCTTGGATAGTTATTCTATTCTATCATGAAGTCAATAGAGCACTGGTTGATAGCTTAACGTTCAGAGACAAAACATGTTCCCTGCAAAAAGGTAAAGTATTAAATAAAAGAAGAAGAATAACCTATTTAAATGAAATATTTTACCATGGCATTATGTAGTTATTTTATTTATTTAATTATTTAGTAGTGAGGTAGAAGATCTCTTTTCAAATATCTTACACCTCTCTTCTAAAGTGACTTATCTATCACAACTTTTTAGAATTAAGAAGAAAAAGCAGACTTTGAAGCATATATTGCTGTAAGCTACACTTCCTTGGAGGAAGCTGACAATGTAAAGAATGATGTTGATGATTGCAATGAGATTAAGTTAGATAGCTTCCATTGTATTACTGCATGTCTTCAGTAGATTATTAAATCATGGGACATTATAACCTCTCCACTGGCTTCTTGGATGATGCCTTATGGAAGTGAGGTCTTTCTGTGCACAAAATACTGAAACAACATCATAAAACTATTATTTTTGCCTTAGCTTTGTATTACTGCTTAATTGAACTCAGAAAATCTGTTTTACCATCTGTAAAATACATTTCATATATGTGTCCTGAACATTTTCTTTCAGTTCAAAATATATCATGTCACCAAGTTAAATTGTGTTGTCCTCCCTGGTCTTAGAAATGTAGGCCAATAACTTTGCACCAGCAGTAGAGGACAGGGAATCAATGCCCTCTCTCGTCTTTCTGTTCTCTTGCAAATACTGATATAACTACATTGCAATGTTACTTGCTAAGTCATTTAATATTAGATAATTGAGATTCACTGAAATGTCACTATGGCTACCATGCCTTTTTCTTTCTTTTTTTTTCTTTCCACCTTTTTTCTTTCTATATATTGGATTAAATCTAAAGCCTCACACATGAAAGGGAAATACTTTACTCCTGAGATATAACCTTAGAAGGCCTTTTATACTGTTTCATGTTCTTTTCTTTTTAATAAATTTTGAGACAGTGTGTCACTAAGTTGACTGGGATAGCATTTAACTTAATATCCCCCCAGTCACAGCCTTCAAAGTTTTAGAGGTTGTAGGTATAAGCTACCATCCCAGTTTATGGATTCTTCTCATCATATCCTTTATTTGTTAGATGTCAATTATGTATATGACCTGTCCTCAACTATAATTTAAAATATTAGCGATGGACCTGGAGACGTGGCTTAACAGTTAAGATACTTGCCTGTGAAACCTAAGGACACAGTTTCAATACCCCAGTACCCATGAAAGCCAAATGTAGAAAGTGGCACATGTGTCTGGAGTTTGTTTGCAGTGGCTAGAGGCCCCGGCACACCCATTATCTCTCTCTCTCAAATAAATAAATATTTTTTAAAAAGAGTTAAAAATATTAAAGCTATGTGATAAATCAGTAACTAAATCTTAATTGGATGACATCATACTCTAAAGTTTACAGGAATTTCATCTTTTAATTCTTTCCTTCTCTGTACAGTGATATGCTTTCTATGTAATGTTCACTAAATCTTGAAAATGACATTATCTTCAAGATTTAAGCTAGATGTTTAACAGTCCTCATATCATTCACATGTAATTTGATAAATATCCCATCTTTGTAATGGCTTTATTATTCAAACTAAATCTGACCAGTTTTGAAATATTCAAGAGTTTGCTCAACAGATCCATATTTAATGCTACAGTTCATTATAAATAGTAAGTAGTAGATAAATATATGCCCTCAACTAGAATCCAAAGGATTTCATTTAGTGAGTTATGATTATTGATTAACCATGGAGGGAACTTCTTATTTAAATTTTTGGCCTATCAAGAGAGGCCATAAGAAATTTCATTTGGGTCATGTCTGTCTCTAGTAGAAGATATTCCACAATGATTCTACCACATGAAGGGTGACTCCATATACAAATTGTTGGAATGTATACATTAGCTTAGCTCAAACATTTGGAAGCTAGATTTTCCTTTTTAGCACATGTTATCTCATTATGATACACTCACTATCAGATCTACTTGTACCTGAGCCTTACACTTAGGTCTAGTCCAATGTTTTAATATCCAAGATAGACCGGAACATGTGGCTAACAATGTATAAAGTACTTTGTCTTCTCACCACAGACATCACATCTGCTAACAAACCATTGGCTAGAAGCTAATTTTATCAACAAATTTAGACTTAAGGTGAAGGAAAGTACACTCTGCCCCTTCAGTGAGGAATGGCAGTAACAAGACACAGCAGATGAGTGAGTTCAAGCAGTGGGAGGAACTGGAGTCATTAAAGCAATCAGACTGCACTAATTCAATTGATTTACTGTCCCTCATGCGGCAGGCATATAAGATATTGGAAATTTGTGAGCTTAGTAGAGACTTATTGCTAAATGAAATAAAAGATGTTTTTCTTCATAGTATTCTGTAAGTGCTCTATAAACATTCTATAAGATCTCATTCATTTTGAGACTTTCTAAGAGATACTTTTAAAATCTGATTTTATGAGTCATTTTAATTGTTTGCATATCTCCAATGGGTTTCAGAAATATCTTTTGAGCACTGCATTTTAATATACAATAACAATGTCATACCTTTCTATTTCTTCATGCATATCTGAGTTTACCCAAAGTAGACCATTAATCACTTCTTAGAAAATTGAGGTCCAGGAATACTTTATTGTATCAAAGTTATTTGTTACAGTAATTCCAGAAGGTGACAGTTTCAAAAATGAATGCTTAAAGAAAATTTGATGTGCATACTGAATTATAATAATTATTTTTTATTTATGAATTAGAAATCAAATGCAAAAATTTTATATTTAAACATATATACAGTATGTAAATTCACTGGTAAAATTATAGAAAAATTGGGGGGCTGAAGAGATGGCTTAGCAGTTAAGGCGTTTGCTTGCAAAGCCAAAGGACTCAGGTTTGACTCCTCAGGACCCACATATGCCAGATACACAAGGGGGCACATGCATCTGGAGTTCATTTGCAGTGGCTGGAGGCCCTGGCGTGCCCATTTTTTCTCTCTCTACCTGCCTATTTCTGTATCTCTCTGTCTCTCAAATAAATAAATAAAAATTTTAAAAAATATATAGAAAAATTTTAAATTATTTTAAAATAAGGTATCCGTGAGCTATTTCTAAATTAGTGGAAATTATTTATGCTATTTATTACTGAAGCAATTTAAAATAAACTCTTTATGCCTGAGGTATGTTACAGTGGACCTTTATTAATTCTTTTAAGATACCAAGTAAGGGCTGGAGAGATGGCATAGTGGCTAAGGTGCCTGCCTCCTAAGCCTAAGAACGCTGGTTCCAATCTCCAGAGGTTCCAATCTCCAGGTCCCACTTTTAGCCAGATGCAAAGTGACACAAGGGCGCAATGCTGCACTTGACCACAAGGGGGCGTAGGCATCTGGATTCCGTTCGCAGCAGCTGAGAGACTGCTGGCGCGCCCATCTCTCTCTGTCTCCCTCTCCCTCTCCCTCTCTGTCTCTCTCTCTCTCTCTCTCTCTCTCTCTCTAAAAAAAAAAAAAAAAAAAGATACCATGTAAACATAAGCAAATGAAAAACAAGCATTACCATTAGCTCTTTCATTTCCAATTTGAGTGAGATCGACTTAATTTTCTATGTGTGATTACAAGTCAAACATAGGTTATCAGGAAGACGAGAAGATAGCTGACTGCCCAACATGAGACTTTCCACCTTACCGCATCTGCCAGAGCTCAGGGGAAATTGCAGAGGAAGCAACATCATGAATACTGCTCATACTATGAGCTTGACAACCAGTTTCAGGTTGATGATGTCAGAAGCTTAGAATAATCAAAACCTATGAAAGCAGAAATTCAGAGACTAGAAATAATTCAACATCAAATCAGACTGCCAACAGACCTGCCCTGGCTTAGGGAATATTGTTGAAGAGTGGCCTGAAATATTGTCGAAAATACAGAGCGGGTAGGGATACCCTGAGACACATTCTCCTACTACCCTACACAGACTGACTGAGTCCTTCATGACCCCACTATGGTAACCCCACTGAGGAAGGACCCCTAGGTAACGGGAGGTGGAACAAGTGGATAATAGGATATAACATGTTATAATACACACCCACCCCCCCACACAATAAAATTTTAAAAATTCTATAAATATCAGTACTACTAAAAATAATCTTTGCCATTAGAAGAATATTTATGATCCAATACCCAGTAGTGCATGTACATCTAAAATAAATGGAATTGGTATGTTTAAGATATAGTTGCACATTTATGATTATCTCTTCACTGTTGTTATAAAACAAAATAGGGAAACAGCTTAAGTTTCCATCAACAGATTGAAAGATGAGATCACTACAACTGTATATATATATACATACATATATATAATGAAATATAATAATATTTTATTATATTATATTGTATTATTATATTATATTATATTTTAATATTCCATATATATGTGATATATATGGATTATTAAAATATAATTTTAATAACTGGAATAATGCTTGGAGTATGATATAGTTAGATTAATATTATGTGTAGCAGCAGCCTCAGGTTTGCTGAGATGAACTTCCAGACTAGGTACAGTTATGGAGGAAGGGATATTATTTATTGAAGCTTACAGATCCAGGGGAAGTTTCATAATGGCAGGACAAGTGACCTGCTCTTCATAGGACCAGGCAAGAGAGAGCAAAGCCCCCAGCCACATAGCACACAGCTACAGCCCAAAAGCCACAGCACACTTCAGGAACTCCTACTGGGCACACTTTGCATATCTTTACAATGGAATCTCAAACCCACTGCCACACCTTAATATCTGCCCAGTGACATTGCCTCCAGCAAGATGGCTGTAGATGTAAACTATAAACTAACAAAACACTGAATATATTGGGGGCCATATATTCAAACTACCACATTATGTTATGATGTAATCCCAGTATTAAGTACACACATCCAAATGCATTGAACTCAACATTCTGTAGGGATATATGCACATCCACATTTTTTGCAACATGGTTCATCACAACCAGGCTATGTAATAAACATAAATATCCATCAATGGATGGAAAACTATGTGACATATGTACAGAATGGTAAACTATTAATCTATTGAAAAGAAGGAAATCCTGTTACTGACTACAACATGAATGAATTTTAAGGGTTCTATTTTAAATGCAATAGGAAAGTTAAGTATTTTAAATCAAATAAGTAAGTGTCAAAACAAGCCAGAATAATAATTGCTTTTGTTATATTGGCATATTAATGATAGCAAAATTTTGAAGATGATTGTAATATATATTTATTTACTAAACAATAGTTGAAAATAGAGTTTGAAGTCAATGAAATATCAATATCAATTCTATCTCCAAATATATCTTCTTACATTTAATGTTTGTAAAATCAAGTCAATTGTAATAGGTATGTTAAAAGGCTTTTGTGAAGATTCAATTTAATCAGCTAAGTTGATTGCCTAAAATATAATGAATGCTCATAGATATTGACTTTTCCTATTAATAATATTCAGTTCTCATATTAATATTATATAATGAAGAATATGTATTACTATATGAATATTCAAATATTAAATATGAAACATGGCATCCAAGTTTACATATATTAAATGTCTATTTTGTTAATTTCATAAACTTCAGTAAATCTAAATGCATTAGTAAAAAGCAAAATATGAAGCTTTATAGATTATATAAACTAATTTGTCTCTTTTTTATGCTTTTTGTTGACAATCTCTGTTTATATATACAACGTAACTTGATTATAATCACCTATCCCACCTTTTTTCATCTCCCGGCCTTTCTTCTTTTCAACTTGTCTGTCAGCTATTTTCATGTCATAGTGTTCTTGAGCTCATATAGTGCAAGCCTTGGGTAGATAGTATCAGTCACTGTGAAGTCACGAAAGCAATAGCCTTTTCATGTCTGGATGACAGAAGTTCAAAGCACACCTTCTCTTTCTTTGGTTCTTACATTTTTTTTTTTTTTTTCTGCTTGTCATCGCCAGTGGTTCCTGAGCCTTGGAGGGTATGATAGAGATGGCTAACTTAGCGATAAGTTATTCTACTGAATTTTGACTGTTTATATTGTTTCTTTTTATATTGTGAAGGTTTTATGGTAAAATACACCCAAAATATTTTGGACAATAAATATAGAAACAAAGAATTCTTATGTCTCTTTAGTTCTGTCCAGGAAGATGAAAACATGTATTTTGTTTTGTCCCATCTTATGTTTGATTAAGCAAATATATCTACAACCCATGATTCTACAGGTTCAAATAAGGAACACTTTTGAATCCTATTCTGCTTCCCAACAACATGATTTGGGGGAAAAAAAATCTGTCCAAACTAGAAAATCATAGAGTATCATGAAATTGTAACTTTGAAAGCACAAACTTTTTCCTGGCTTTGGCAGGGCAAACTGGGTCTTGAGAGGCAAAACTCTGCAGTGGATAGTTTCATGTAGTCTTATGCTTATTTGTTCACCCTAAATAAGAATTTAAAATTTAGAAGAGAATTTAATAAAGAAATGAATTTCAGGACCTGCAGTTTGTAGAACCCTCATCCTTGTTGCTCTGGAATCAATACAAGAAAAAAAAAATCAAGCAAACATGAATTCCTCTTATAATAACTTCAGATCATGAAGGCATCACTAAACCTATGACTGCAGGAGAGCCATTCATTATACGTTTGTTGGTTTGAGTTTAAAGATAGACATGGTATGTTGCTCTGTTTGCTCAGCATCTCACCATGGCTCCCAGCCTGGCCCCTGACTCATGGTACTCCTGCTTAGCCCCCGCAGTGCTGGATGATGGGGATGAAGCCAACGTGCCAGGCTGAAAGTAGATATCTTAAAATACAAAGATTGAATTTTTAGCTTTAAATATAAATACTAAAGAAGTTAGCACTGGAATTCAAATAATTATATAAAAAGTAGGCAAGTCACTTACACATATATATGGATAGCAAAACAGTTTTAAAAGCATGCATAAACTGAATATCCCTTTAATACATTATATCACCTATGACTAACTGAAAATTTAAATAAAAGAGAGTTTTGGGGCTGGAGAAATGACTTAGTGGTAAAGGTGCTTGCCTATGAAACCTGAGCATCCAGGTTCAATTCCGCAGAACCTACGTAAGCTAGATGCACCAGGTGATCTGCACTTCTGGAGTTCATTTACTGTGGCTGGAGGCCATGGTATGCCCATTCTTTTTTATTTACCTGCCTCTTTCTTTATCTCTATCAAATAAATAATATGAAATCAAAATTATCTTAAAATGGACAGTTTTGAAAAAAGCTAAGTGAATAAGTGCTAGATCCTTGGAATGATTTTATTATTACTTATATGTATGTATGTATGTGTGTGTATATATATATATATATATATATATATATATGTACTCTAATAAAATAACTATTAGAATGTGATCAACTAAAATTGTCAACTATGTGTTTACAAATTTGATAAGCTTAACATTTCATTTCATTGTAGTTCATTTCTTCCCTTTTTTGCCTAGGTGCCATCACTTATATTACAGAGACAATACCTTGCTTAATAGATGTTTCACTGGTATCCATCCTTTCTCTTCTCACAGTAATTTTTAATACCCCTGTACTGTTAAAATTAGTGAGTAATTTTAGACAAATTCTGCAAGAAACTTGAAATTCATTTATAATGTGCCAAAAATCATAATTTCTTGAAATCTATGCATTGATGAATTTTTTTTGAATTTGGACAGTGAATATTGCATGAGTGCAGCTGATCTGAATAGAGATATGTTTACATATTTTAAAGTTCAAATTTTCTCCTTAAGAATATTATCAAAAGTTAAATAAAATAGACAAAAAAATCTCAGAGCTGGGGAGATGGCTCAGCAGTTAAAGGCACTCCCAATGGCCTGTTTTCAGTTCCCCAGTACCTAAGGAGAATCATATGCATATAATGGCTAATGTGTATGGAGTCTGTAGTGTCAGGAGGCCCTAATACACCCATGTGCATTCTCTCTCTCTCTTTTTCTCTTTCTTTCTCTCTCCTTGCAGATAAATAAACAAAATAAAGATCTCAAATATTATATTTTTAATATTGTTTAATTGATAACTTCCATAATTTTAAACAACAAAGCATGACAATTCCCTCCCTTCCTCACTTTCCCCCTCAGAAATGCACACTCCATCATATCCCTTCCTCCTCTCAATTAGTCTCTCTTTTACCTTGTTGTCATCATCTTTTCCTCCTATTATGAGGGTCTTATGTAGATAGAGATATTAGTAGGCACTGCAAGGTCATGGATATCAAGGCAAATTTGAGAGACTGCATTGTTAGCAGTCTTACCCTTAATTTGGCTTTTATATTCTTTCTGGCACTTCTTCTGCAAGGGACCCTGAACCTTGGAAGGTTTGATAGAGATACTTCTGTGCTGAAAACTCCTCTGTTACTTCTTCTCAGCACTATGATACCTTTTATATTTATTTTTGCTTTATTTTGGTCTCACTCTAGCTCAGGCTGAATTGGAATTCACTATGTAGTCTCAGAGTAGCCTTGAACTCATGGCGATCCTCCTACTTCTGTCTTCCCAAGTGCTGGGATTAAAGGTGTGCACCACCACGCCTGGCTTATGGTGCCTTTTGAGTCATCCCATGGTCACCGCCATCTGATAGGAGAAGCTCCTCTAACCAAAAATGAGAACAGTATTAATATATGGGTATGAATGTTAAGAAAAGTGCTTATGGAGCAGTTTGGTAAGCATAATATAAGCATTTAGGCAGACAAGAGCAGATATTACACCCCCTAGGGTTTGCAACCTCCTCTGTCATAGGCTTTTGACTAAGTTTGCAGTACCAGGCATGTGTTCCCTCCTGTGGAAGGGGCCTCCAGTCCAATTGGAGAATGGGTGGTTTTCTTCATAACAGGTGTACCACTATTGCACCCATTGGGCCATTTTGGTCTGACTGGCCAATCTTAAGACTTGCTGAGTCCATTGTTGTTTATCACTGCTGTTGACTTCCCTTCCCATAGGGCTACATGCAGCAAAGCTTTTTACAGCTGGTCTTCAGGGAGGAGGTTTTCAGCTCAGCTCTACCATGATTTCTCAGTGACCTTGCTGAACATACATGTGAAGTTTAGCAATAGGGTCTTACCATCTATTTCTGGTGGGAAACCAAGAGCTTTGGCAATGGACTGAAAAACCTGCTATTTTTGGATAATGGCACACCACTGGCATCTATAATAATTGAATAATAAAATTCCAGTATGGAGGTGTGTTATTGTGGGCAGATGTTGTGTTGAAGCTATTTTCCCCTTCCAGGAATCTGCTCATTCTCTTGCTGCTATTTTTCCCCTGCTCTGGCAGTAGTGATATCCAGTCTCTGCATATGTGATATTTCCCCCTGTCATTATGCGCTTCTCTTCAAGACTATTAGCCAAAATAAAACCTTTCTTTCCCTCCACTGCTTTTTGATGTGTGATTTGTCCCAACAACTAGAAGGTAACTGTAACAGAAAATTGGGATCAGAGGACTGGGATCACTGCTAGAAACCTGAATTTGTAGTTTTTGATATTTTGGAACTAATTTGTCCAGGGATATAGAAAAACTTTAAAATTTTTGACCTAGAATTTGCTTGCAGTGCTACAAGCAGAGTTTGATAGACCATTTTGGTCACATGTGAAAGATGTAGTTGCACAAAGTATGGTGGTCTATCTACGCTTTGCTCATGAGGGAAAGGACAAAATTTGTCAGAACTTGGTTGTACAGTTTGTGTCAGAGTTTAGCTGGATTCTGCCTATGTCCTGACAGCTTGAGCTGGGCTTAATTTGAAAGAAATGGACTAGCATGAGCAGTAGGATATGGCATAGAAAGAAATGAGAATTTGGGGCTGGAGAGTACATCCCTGTTCAACTGGAACTGTTTGAGAGATCACCACAAGTGAGATTAGATCAGTTATTCTGTATTGGCACAATAGGAAGAATGCTGAAGGAATTTTCAAAATGAGTTTTATTCCTTCAGGATTAATAAGTTTGTCAGCCTACCTGGTATTATGGATGCTTAAAAAATGCAGGAAAACAGGGGTTGTTTGATGTTCAGTGAATGTGATATTTGGTAATGGTCACTGGGCATTGTGAGGCAGTGTTATTAGAATTCCTGCATGAGACCAGATTGAACCATGAGAACTTGTGATGAAGATGCAGTGTGACTTTATAGATGATGATGGGATTTCTTATGTTTTTATTTATACCACAGCCAGGTATGGTCAGCATATCTTTGTTCCCAGCACTCAAGAAGCTCAAATGGGAGTCTCACTGTGACTTCAAGGCCAGCCTAGGGATACAAAGTGAGTTCCAGATCAGTCTGGGCTACAATGAGACTCTGCCTTGAAAAATAAAAATAAAATATTTATCCAAGTAATTATTATGTTGTGTAAATTACAAAGATACAAAATATATTAGTAGTTGAAGAGCTTACAATCTATTCAAAAGTTGGAATATTGCCCTGGAATTTTATTATTCAACTTTTATAGATGCCAGTGACAAAAATGCAAACAGAAACACATCATGATATTATCTGTGGCAGATGGAAGTCATAACTCAAATTTCTATGATATGAAGAGTTGCTAAGTATCTAAAAATGCATAAATTGATTAACCTTTGAAATTCCACTGAAAAATATTATTATATCTTTGAGAATAAATTGGTACCACATAAGGAGGGGTTGTTGCAGCTAGAACCCTGATTCTGTGGCTTTGGCCTTTTGGAACTGATTTGCAGGAGGAATGTAGGATTTAAAGATTTGCTATAAGACATGCCTTGCAGTGTTGCTAAGTACAGCTCAATGGACAATTCTGGTTAGAGTTGGAAAGACCAGAATGCCATGAAACCTGTAGACTGTGAGAATTGGCTTATGAGGGGAAAAAGAACTTTGTTGGAACTTGGATAGAAGCAATTTGTGTGAGAAGCTTGCTTCATTCTTCCCATATCCTGAGGAATTGTACATGGTTGCATTATGTAGAAATAGAATGATGTGAGCAGAAGGACATGACACAGAGGGGAAAAAAGGGAAATCTTTGGGTTGAAACAGTTGTAATTATTGGAGAGATTACAACCATTGAGAATGGGCCAACTGATCTGCCATAGGGACAGCAGGAAGAATACAGGGTCTTGATGCCAGCTGAACGTTGAAGGAGTGTCCTTTTCTTCAAAGTCAGCTTTATTTTCCCTCTGAATTAACAAGTTGGTAGTCACCTGTTACTACAGAGTCAAACAAACACAAGAAAGGGTCATCGAATTTTCAACAAGGTTTTGTATTTTGGCAATGTCCATGGGCAATGTGAAGCATGATTTTTGGGTAACCTATGTGGAGGCCCAATGGATCCATGTGGATGAATCAGGTTGCAATGGATACCCAGTGGAGATGCCCAGACTATGTGATTGCTGCCAAGAAGATCTGGTGGTAATATAAGAAGTTTCCCCAGACTGTGATTAACTTAGTTGGAGGGGCAGAACTGGAACTCCAGAGACTCATCATTCCTTAGAGTTTTTGGATTTGGACAATTGGAAGACTTGTCACTGGTTAACGAGTTATCAGCCTTGGAGCTACAAATTTTGATGTTTTCCCTGTTTGTTTTAAATCCTGTATTGGCTGAACATTTCTTTAATATGTCTAATGGCATCTTTTGCAGTGTAAATATTTACTCGGTACTGTTATTATTATTATTATTATTATTATTATTATTATTATTATTATTATTTTGGTATTACAGCTCAATTAAAAATCTTGGAATATGGGGATGTTTGAACATAATTGGAATTGATAAAATCTTTGGTGACTTTTAGGCTGAATAGAAGGCTTAGCAGTTAAGGCACAGGCCTGCAAAGCCTAAGAATGTCTGTTGGGATCTCCAGGTCCCAAGTATAGCCAGACACAAGTGACGCAAGTATGTAATGTCACAAGTGAGGGAGCACATGTCTGGAGTTCCTTCACAGTGCCAGAAAGACCCTGGCACATCCATGGTCACTCTATCTTTATCTCTTTCTGACTCCTTTTCCCTCTCTCTGTCACTCATTCTCAAAAAAAATAAAATTAAATTAAGGTTTTGTTCCCTTAAAAAAAAAAAAAAAACTATGGGGACTTTTAAAGTTAGACTAAATCTATTTCCCTTTAAATGACTTATGATTATCAATTTATGGGGGCCAAGGGTGGAATGTGGTGGTTTGATTCAGGTGTCCCCCATTAATTTATGTGTTCTGATTGCTAGGTCCCCAGTTGGCAGCAATTTAGTAATTTGTGCCTCTTGGAGAAGGTGTATTGTTGGGGGTGGGCTTATTTATTGGTGTTATAGCCAGGTTCCTCTTGCCATGTTTGGCACAGTCTCTTGTTGATGTTGTCACCTTATGTTGACCAGGAGGTGATGCCCAATCTCTGCTCATGCCATGTTTTCTCTGCCATCATGGAGATACCCCTTGAGTCTGTATGTCAAAATAAACCCTTTTCTCCCACAAAATTCTCTGGGTCAGGTGTTTTCTGCCACTAAGGAAAAGTTGACTGCAACAGAGACTATTTCCATATCCTTCCAAATGGTATAAAAATGGAAAATATATCCTTATTTTATATAGTGTACTGTTTGTTATTAAGTGTGGTCTGCATTTTTATCCAAGAGCCTAACAATAAATAACTTTATTATATTCCCCAAGAGAGACATCTCTTATTTCACTACAAAGTCTGAGTACAGGGTGTGAAGTTTAAGTATAATTAAATCATTTCCCAAGCCATACTTTGGAGATTTTTTTAAAGAAGAACTATAGCATATTTGATCCAATTAACTCTGACATGGTTAGTGAATTTGACACTGATGGATATTCATAGTTTTGACTGATTTTAATTCAGAAGTCAAAGAATTGATGCCTACCCAGGCTTTAGTCATAGACCCCAGTTAAAACTGAAATTAAGTATGGAAAAATAAAACATCTCCAGGTATACAATTATTATTAAAAGAAAAGGTAGTGTTGAATAAAGCAACAGAAAGTCAAATGTAAGTGCAGAATCAGGAAATATTGATGACAGAATGAAACTAGATAATTAAAGTAGTTAAATTTCAGAAATTTTAATAAATTATAAAAGCTACACAGGGATATATGTTATAATCTCATACATTTTTGTATTTAATTTTTTTTTTTACTTTTAGGATTAATTTCATGTTATAAACTTTCATTTTAAGAGAAGGTGATAAATTCTATATTATATTACTATCACTGCCTCATTAAAGTCTACAAGTTATCAATGGTAGCAGAAAAGACTTAAACTGTAAAAAACGATTCACTGTAGTAGTAGCATATGGGATAAATTAAAAGGGACCATGATGAAAGTACATAGTATAGATCCCATTTAATGAATTTAGAGCATGATATTTCACACATTCTTTCCTTTGGATTTCCATTCTCTGTCAGTATTCATCATTTTTATTCCTTTATTTTCCAAATTCAAGGAATCTCTAAGAGTATCTATCTTACTTTTATTCTTTTAACTTTTATTAACAATATCTTTGCATATAAATAATATAACATGGTCATAGTCCTCTCCCAATTCCTACCTTCACTGAATCCCTTCTTTCTAACTAGTCTTTCTTCTATTTTGATGGCTTTATTTTTCCCTATTATTCATTTTATACATTTTTTTTTCCTGAAGGGTCTCATTATATAGCCTAGGTTGGTCTTGAATTCATGATGCGCCTACATAAATCTAACTAGAGCCACACCTTCTTGAGTGCTGGGATTCTCAGTGTTTCATCAAACTTGGCTTTATTTCCATGTCAGAGATATGAAATCTACTAAAATGGGTTAATGGCCAAATTACAATTTCATTAAATTTTTTAGCTCAGCATTTTTCATCTATGTTTTACAATGGAATATTTTTGGCTATTCAGCAACAAATAATAGAGACCCATACATAGTGCCTAATTGTAATAGCACCTAGTTATAATTGAATTCCATAATATCTAGTTATAAATATGTTGGCATATGTTGATTTATGGTAGTTGGGTCCAAATTACATCTACAAATTGTAATCCAAACATGTTCTGTGTATGTTAAAGCTGCATATGTTTATTTATATATTAAACTTTTTTTTGGTTTTAAATCACCAAATCATTTTCAGATATCACAAGGATCTAAAGATGGGGAAAGGGCTAAAGAAAAGAAGGCAAAGTGATCATTTTGCCATGGACAAAATCATCATGAGTCCCTACCTAACAACTATTTGAAGAGTGCATTAGCAAAGATTTAAAATTAGTAGTGCTTTCTATGAAGCACACTATTTTCTTTAGGTAAAGCCTGTGCTAATAAATTATAGAACACAAAGTTTGTTCTCAATCTAGGGGAAGAGAAAAGATATATGTTTTAAATGATGCCTACATGATAATTTAGTGCATTATAAATATGTTTAGCATATGAAATTCAAGGAGATAAAGATAATATTCACTGTGATTAAAAATGAAAAAAGTCCTGTCATTAGATTATTAAAATTGAAGCTTCATATTTTACAAATGGCTTTCTCTTTGTTGGTGATTATGCATATTTATTATGTAATTCATATGAGGTCATATATATTAAGGTGTTATCTAAATTTTAACTACCTATTACCCCTTCAAATGTTAGTATCATCATATGAAGACTCATGAACCATGTCTTGAATACTTGATGACAAATAAGTTATTGAAGTGATAAAATCTCATTTCTCCTCATTAATAAGAACTGTTAAGACTCATAGTCCACATTATCCAATATGCCAGCTTAATGTGCATGTTACTGGTGTCACATCTGCACACAGATTTCCTATTATTCCAGATTCCCCTTGGATAAGTTGTCTTCTCTAGGCTCATTAATCCATCTATAACATAAAGATAATAGTATTACACATTTCATGGTGTTTTAATAACATTAAACATGCTAATATACATAACAATTTATTTGATTTGATTTGATTTGATTTGTTTTTCGAGGTAGAGTTTCACTCTAGCCCAGGCTGACCTGGAACTCACTATGTAGTCTCAGGGTGGCTTTGAACTCATTGTGATCCTCCTACCTCTGCCTCCCAAGTACTTGGATTAAAGGTGTGCCACTATGCCCGATTTAACAATTTCTTTTTAAATTATTTTTATTGACAACTTGCATTATTATAGACAATAACCTATGGTAATTCTTTCCTTCCCCTACTTTTCTCAACTCTACTCTCCATCATATCCCCCCCTCAATCAGTCTCTCTTTTATTTTGATGTCATCATCTTTTCCTCCTATTATGATGGTCTTGTGTAGGTAATTTCAGGCACTGTGAGGTCATGGATAGTCATGCCATTTTCTGCCTGGAAGAGTGCAGGCTCTTGAGTACTCCTCTGTTACTTCTCAGCAAAAAGTTAGAGATTGAGGACAATATGAATACACTTGGCAGAATCACAGGTGTCAGAATAAATTATATATAGCATGTAATATCCTCTTCCCAAGAATAGTGCTATGATACTTAATTTCAGCTTAATTTTCCCCCTTTGTCCTGCCTCCATTCTCCTCACAACATAAGCATTCCATCTTCATTGCTCACTGATTTTGTAAAATAAGCGTTTTCCCATGGGTCAATAACCAAAAAATCTGCTATGATTTACTGCAGCCAGTATCTTTGAGAAACGCCTTCATACATGAATCATATTTTGTTGCATAAGTACTACATACTAGAATTAGTTCTTATATTAATACTAACCAATTTTTTTTTTTGTCACTATCCTTCTTTTTCTGTTTCTTTCCTCTTACTTTTTTTGTTTTCCTCATGTCCTTTATCCTATATTTCTTCTGGTCATTGCCTTGCTGTTTCTCTGCCAGCATTAAAAAAAAAAAAAAAGCCCTCTTTAAAATCTTTTCTTTCACTCACATCCCACATCTAATTCCTTCAGTGTATGCAATGCATCTTCTAATTCTTTCTTAGATTTCTTATCATATCCACAGCTTGCATTCCCACTTATATAATAATTCTAAGACAGTTTTTCACAAGTCTTCCATTTTTTTCTTATAAAAAATGATCTGAACAAGATATCCATTGCTAACTAAACTATTCCCCTATCTAATCAAAACTCCCTCATTTCTTAGTATTATGTATTGCCACACTTATGGAATTGTTATTCTAATGGAAATAATTACTTCCAAAGATATGGAACTCTATAAGGAATTTATTCAAAATCTAATGTACAAACTAATTATGCCATATTCCCACCATGGGAAACTAAGAACAGCATTTATCCAAATTTGATTTGCTTCTCTAATTATTGCAATGCTTCCACATAACAAACCAATTTGAAGAACTCCTGGAATATTTGCAATATGTGTGAGTGTCTATTGTAAGCCCTTATATCTAGGTCAAATTTTGCTTGAGTTTGACATAGCTTGCATTTTTCTTAATACATGAAGATATTTTTCAGAACCTATGTACTAAACACAGGTTATATAATTTTATGTGTTGTCTGAGAGATTGACATTATTTTTCAGTACTTTTTGCATGCATTTGAAGTTCCTTCTTCTCTGATGCATAAAGCTTATCAACTGCTAAAAATACTAGTTTTTTCTTCACTTATTTCATAACATCATAAAGCATCATTCTTTTGTCTTTCCCAAATCAAACTTTCATATTTAGATAACATATATTATTGTAGTTTTTCAACCATAGGACTCTTTGCAAACTTAAAGGTGCATATAGGATCCAGCTATGTTTCCAAATATGTTATGATGAATATAAGAATCGTTAGAATAAAAGTATAAACTCATAAAGGGACAATGGTAAAACTCATTGCCCATTTGAATGCCTGACCCATTATTTTATTTAGTCATTAATATTTTTAAGTGCTAGAGTCTTTGTTGAACATGTGCAATACAAAGGAAGGTAAATTTAGACACTTTCTTTTCAATCTGTTAATATTTCAGATTTTATTTTTATTTTTTAAAAATATTTTAGTTATATGGGAGAGAGAGAGAAAGAATGGGCATCCCTGAGCCTCTTGCCACTGCACCACAGCACACTAACTTTAGATGCACAAGCCACTTTGTACATCTACCTTCAGTGGCAAATCAAACTGCTAATGGTAGGCTTTGCAAACAAGTGCCTTTAACTTCCGTGGTCCCTTTACAGGCTTTTAAGGATATATTATTTTACATAATTATAAAGTACTGTTCAAACATCTGAAAGGGACCATGGTCAATTGATGCAACTACATTACAAAAATATGAATTTTAGAATATGTTAGCTCTACCACAAATATAAAATAAAATATAATTATGTTAGAATAAACAGAAAACTAAACCTGGTTCCTAATGTGTATGAAATTTAGAACTTGGGTAGAAATCTGGAGATAGGGTACACTATGGAAAAGTGTGGTCTTGTGTGAAAAATGTGTGTTCTTGTGGTGTTTTCTGCAAGCTTCAGTGCCAGTGGTAAATTTAAATGTGCCAGGAGATGTAGAACTCACAAATATCAATGGATCAGTATGGGTTGTGGACTTCTTATTAGAAAGATTATTTATAATACTTTTTCACATAATGCTCATAGTGATTTAATGAGGTAACTATTATTACCTCCTTTTTAAAAGTGAAAAACTTAAATGATGATAGAATTAGCCATCTTCTTAAGATTATAAGATTGAGAATGTGTAGAAATAATCAGGAAAATAAGGAACATTTGTATATAGTACTGGAATCCCTCACTCTCCTTCCATTGACTGTGAAGTTCCTTATAACCCATATTCTATCTCAGGAAGTTCACTTTGGAGGAAACTGATATTCCATAAGAAATAATTTATTAAGTAGTTAATCACATACTCATCACACATGTTCAGAGAAAAAGTAGTATTATCAGTTTACGTTTCATAATTAACTCAGACAGCAATATCTACAATAAAATGTAGCAGCGAAACCTTGGACAAGTAGGTTAAAGAAGAAATAGCAATAATGACAAAAGAAATGTTATTGAATACTCACATGAGATAGTCATTATTCTAAATCTTAACATATTTCATTTAACATTCTACAAAATGTATAGAAGCAGACTGTTCTACTATGCTCAATTGTCAAACATGTAAAGATAATCAGTTGTTTCTACCCTCTCTGAATTTTAACTCTATGAATCTCCTTTTATGGAAAATCCCTCTGTCCCTTGCAACCACAGTGTTTCATGCTCAGTCTTGAATTGAGTTAGTCATTCTTGAGGATGGTAGAGCTAGCATACAGTGAAAGCAGAATTGAAAATCTGCCAATATGACTTTGAAATTTTGTGTGTCCTTGGGCAATTTGGATTTTTCTTCTGAGTTACTTCCTCTAAAGCAGAAGGGAACAATATCACCTATCACCTTTACCTTTGCATTGTGGGATAGTGAAGAGCATGAGGTGAATCTGCCATGCATTGCTTTGGGCATTGAAAGATACATCAACATGTTGAGTACTTTAAGTAACTTTCTTAATATGTGTCCAATTTTTATGAGTATTTTATGGTGAAAAGAAGAAAATATATTGGTAATGGAGAAAAGAGAGGAAAATAAGACTCCAAGATTCTGAGTGGTGCTTTTTTTTTTTTTTTTGTCATTGTTATTTTTCAGTTTAAGAAACTGGTACTATGCTCATAAATTTAGGGTGAATTCTGGAAAATATAATTACTTACAAGAACTATGATTTATTATTAGAATATTGATTTGGAAAAAAAAGGCTGAATTTCAAATACAGGAAGATACTCATTTGTTTTCAGTATATGGTTTTACTACATTTTATACTGTTAAAAGAACAAATTAGCTACAAGTTGGCAGATCTTCATAACACTGATTAATGCAAAATCAATTCTAACCTCAGTAGACTATTTTCTATTTTGTTAACACCATTGATGTTGTAATTTGTCATTTTGCATCAGATTTATTTTCACCCACCTCCCAGTAATGAAACAGAAGAATAAAAGAGTGTAGGAAGAGGAATCCTCAGACAGCTGTAACTCACAAATGTCTAGCATTAATACCCTCCCTCTGTAATTATCCCCACAGTGCTTTAGAAACTCATGATAAACAGGTATCTTATTTGATTACCAAATATGTCTCTGTAGCTAATATCTGTGTGCTAAAAATATCTCAAAGTGAAAAGTCAATGCATCTTAAATTATGGAATAAAACAGCTCACATAACTCAAGATGCCATTTTTGAAAGGATTGCTTGCTGTTAAATTCAGAACTTTAGCAACTGTAATCATGTAAATGTTTTTCTTTAGATTGAATTTCCTTGATAGAAATTTTGTTTGCTTGGCAGTCTATTTTAAGGGTTGTAGTACATTCACTCATTCAATTCAATGTGACAACTATGTATGGATACTGACTCTATCCCAGATGTTAAGTGAATGAAAATCATCCAAAATTAAAGGAGGTCAGTTTCCCTTTCAAACTCCATCCAGAGTTTAGAAAAAGGTACAAAAATTCCTAACTCTGAGAGGCAAAGGCCAAATCAGATTGTTAAAAGAGTCAACAGCAAATTCATTATTTTCCACTTCAAAAGGTTTCTGCATAGGTTGATAACACAATTTATTCATTCGTTCATCCTAACCAGTAACCTATTGACTTTTTATCATAATTCAACTCATAGTGATTAATACCTTTTATCCCCTTTATGCTCCACTATATAGGCCATTGCCACTTTTCTCTCTCATGGGATTTTTTTCCATGAAAATGTTATATG
Source organism: Orientallactaga sibirica (assembly GCA_036365145.1). NCBI lineage: Eukaryota > Metazoa > Chordata > Mammalia > Rodentia > Dipodidae > Orientallactaga > Orientallactaga sibirica. The sequence continues at coordinate 81,098,755 of JAEOAD010000003.1, read as the reverse complement.
GATGCTTAGTCTCATGTCATAATACACATAAAATATAAATTTAATTATGAGATGTTTTATGTATAACCTTGGATTTTCTATGTCACCTACATGGTACAGAAACACAGTACACATGGCTGAAGGAATGGTGGGCTCTCTCTACTGGTTTATGCAGCTTAAATTTAGGCTTCTCCCCAAGCCAAACAAGAGATCTCCAAAAGAGTTGCTGGTTCTCTGAAACAAACAGGAGATCTCCAACAGAGTTGCTGGTTCACGGAAAGTGGCATGATTCAGACACACTGTTTGTTTGGTTCTTCTTCTTCTTCATTACACAGTCAGTCAATTCACATGCCAAGATTGTTTTAACTTCCCCTAGGCTCTTCTTCCTTTTACCATCCTAGAGATTTTAGATCCTTTGTTTTTGGTGGAAACTTTTTCAGGTGAAAATGAACAATTTGAGGACATAGACTTAGTTTTATCACTGAAATGTCTCACCTTGCCCAGGAAAACAAAAGGTTCCTAATGTGTCTATTCATTATTAAAAACTTGTATGAGGTACACAATCATTGTAGACATAGTTCTGTATCCATAAAAGTACGTTATCACACCATTACATTTGGAAGTTTACAAAAGATTTACAGACATTATCTCATTCAGTCACTTTGATGTGAGTTCATTTATTGTGATAGTAAAAATAAAAATGTAATGTCACTAAAGAGAAGGAAGAAAGTATTATCTATGACTTTCTGTTCTTTACCTGGATCCCTAATATTGAAATCATTGAATATACATATAGTTAACATATAAAGGACAGTGATGAGATTTTGCTAGCAAAACTCATCATTTCATTAATTTTAAATCTTCTTTAAAAAACGGAGCTTAGTTGTTAAATAATCCATTTCAAAAGATCCCTTGGGGGCTGGAGAGATTGCTTAGTGGTTAAGGCACTTGTCTACAAAGCCAAATGATCCAGGTTTGATTCCCCAGGACCCACATAAGCCAGATGCACAAGGTGGCACAGGTGTCTGGATTTTGTGTGAAGTGGCAGGAGGCCTTGACACACCTATTCTCTTTCTATCTACCTGTATTTTTTTTCTTTTGTTCTCTCTCTCTCTCTGATAAATAAACAAAAATAAAATATTTAAAAATATGTCTTGTATTTCGGAGGTAAAACACAATTTTCCAAGTTTTAGTTAAAAAATATCTGAAATGCTTCATAATTTATATATTTTTTTTTTTTTTTAGAGAGAGAGGGTAGAGGGAGACAGAGAATGGGCATGCAAGCAGTCTCTCAGCTGCTGTGAACGAAATCCAGATGCGTGTGCCCCGTTGTGGGCAAGTGCGGCATTGTGCCCTTGCATCACTTTGCATCTGGCTAAACGTGGGCATAATTTATGTATATTACATTTCTCATCACTAAACATTCCCTTTCTTCAGGTTACCAGTTCTTGTCATATTTGAATCTTATTAATTTTTCCATAAATATTTTATTTAGTCTGCCTGAAAGGCATCAGAAGTAATATCTTTATTTTTTTATTTTTATTTATTTATTAGAGATAGAGGAGGGGAGAGAGAGAGCTAGAGAGTGAGAATGTATGTGACAGGGTCTCCAGCCACTGCAAGAAACTTCAGACACATGTGCCACCACGTGCATCTGGCTCTCGTGGGACTTGGAGAGTCAAACTGTAGTCCTTAGGCTTTGCAGGCATGCACCTTAAACACTAAGCCCTCTCTCCAGCCCAATATCTTGAAATATATCTTAATCTAGGTCTTAATCCAAACAGACTGTTTTCACTGAAAACTGGCAGAACTCAGAAATCTTATTGATCAAGTATTGCAACTTATTCTGAGGTAATGGGTAGAGATCACTTTTGTAAAGACCAGTGAATGTAGTCTAATAGGTAACCCTATAGGAACAGAATTCCCATTCGTTGTTGTTAGTGAAACAGAATTGTGTTTATGTCTTAATTCTCTACTTGTGAAGTAGGAAAATGAGAGAGTCAGAAGAGAGGAGATTGATAAAAGATAAATGTAACTTTTTTTTTTTTTGAGTGAGACACAGATAGAGGGAGAGAGAGAGGAAGACATAGAGAATGGGTGTGCCAGCAACCTCTCAGCCAATGAGAATGAACTCCAGATTTTTGTGCCCCTTTGTGGGCAAGTGTGGCATTGCACCCTTGTGTCTCTGCATCTGGCTAAACGTGGGACCTGGAGATTGGAACTGGCCTTCTTAGGCTTAGGAGGCAGGCACCTTAACCACTAAGCCATTTCTCCAGCCAGATTAATGTAACTTTTGATATTTATTAGATGTTCTCTATGTGCAGGTACTGAATTAAATTATTTTCAAGAATCTACTTATTTCACATTCAAGAGACTTTACTTATGCACATTGCCCCTTTCTTCTGTTTAGAGACTAGGAAAACGAAAGCAGTCATCCGGAAGGTAGAAAATTTGTGGAAGCACCAACAACTTGTACTTGGGAAAATGTTTACTTTTTAGTCATCCATTACCACATCCTTCTTAGGTTTGGATTCTTTCTAAACAAAACAAGAAAGATGAATGGCAGGAAGCAGGGAGTAGTGCTGGAAACATCTGATACATTTCCATTTAGCTGGGAGCTTATGAAACACTTCGTATTTTTGACGCTATGTGGACTTTTTAGCAGCAATTAACATTCAAAGCCATTCTAGAGGAACTGAATTATACTATTTGGAAATTTTCTATTTTACTACATCATCAATATGTTTAAAGGTTCATACAAATATATTAATGAACAACATGAAAGGCTAAAACTAACGTTTAATGGTATAAATAGATGATTCATAAAGAATATAAAAAAATTAACTTCTAAATAAGAAAAAATAGCTCAACAGGATTTTAATACAATGCAAATTAAAAAGGCAATGAAATCACAGGGATGATCTTCTGAGTTGCATTTGTTTTAGTGTTTTCCAGTCTCATCATTCTCTTTTTCATCCTCAGCCACAAACTATACATTTTATTGCTTTCCAAATACCATCTTTAGTACTTTATCTTTCTCCATATAGTTCCCATGGGTGATATTATCCTTTCCCAATTTCTGAAGAAAAGGTGATGAGTCCACAAATTCTGTGTTCAACTGACAAGTATTTGTATTTGAGATGATTTTGTAGTGCAAGAAATAATGTGGTAGTGAATGCACTAGACAAGTCTCTGTTCACAGTTGAAGAATGACTAGAAAAAATGGAAAATGTGAAATCATTATGGTTAAAAAATCAGGTGTGGCCATCTAACTAACAGTGGACAATGAGTACCGTTTATTATTTCACAAAAGTTATAACAACATAATAAATACAAACATCATAATTCTCACCCAGGAAATGAGAAGAAACACAAAGATCAAGACAGTGAAGAAATGGAAGACTAAACATCAAAAAGACTATCAAGATGCCTTAAAATGTAAAATTAGGTAAAATGGTAGCATTTTTGATTAATAACTCTAAATATTTATAAAGTAAAGCAATACTAATGAAAGTATTATGAAATTAGCATTAATTGAATTAAAAATTGTCGGGATCATAAGTAACACATTTTAAAACAAATTTAACAATAGATACAGATTTTTTTTTGTTTTTTTTTTTCGTTTTTCAGCTTTTCAAGGTAGGGTTTCACTCTAGCCCAGGCTGACTATGTAATCTGAGGGTGGCCTCGAACTCATGGCGATCCTCCTACCTTTGTCTCCCAAATGCTGGGATTAAATGCGTGCTCCACCATGCCCAGCTAGATACAGAAATTCTTTTAAACAATAATTCTGTTTAAGTAGTTTTATATCTAAGTCTTCATGCAGTTGATTAGATTAAACAATCTGTGATATTTGTTATGATAACGTTTTAAAAAAATTAAAAATTTTATTTATTTATTTGAGAGAGTCAGATAGAGAGAGAGACATCGAGACAGAGAGAATGGGGACACCAGGGCCTCCAGCCACTGCCACAAACTCCAAATGCATGTGCCACCTTTTGCATCTGGCTTATGTGGGTCCTGGGGAATCTAACCTGGATCCTTTGGCTTTGCTGGCAAATGCCTTAACCATTAAGCAATCCCTCCAGTCCTATGATAATTTTGTTTTGTTTTGTTTTTCAAGGTAGGGTTTCACTCTAGCTCAGGCTGACCTGGAATTCACTATGTAATCTCAGGGTGGCCTCGAACTCATGGTGATCCTCCTACCTCTGCCTCCCGAGTGCTGGGACTAAAGGCGTGTACCACCATGCCTGGCTTTATGATAACACTTTTAAGAGAAATAAGTTAAAGCAAAATTTTTTACCAAATTTAATCCCATATTTTATAATTAACTTTACATGTATATAACGTATTTATAGAAATATAGAATTCTGAATTTAAATACAAAATAATATAAAAGTATCTAAATGTGGATATATAAAATCAAAATGTATAGGATATTTCACAATATTTATTAATTAGCAGTTCATTAGTTTTACCTGTTTGAATTTGGATTATTTCTATAATAATGTGCAAGTCATAAAATCATAATTCAAATTTCCTAGTCAATAGGAAATAAGTTTATTCCCTCTATTGGCATGACTTTGTAACTACTTAATGGGCTTTCTGCACCCTCCCCTAACCAGGTGTATAACACATATATATTTTTTTCCCATTTATCACTGTATTTTTATAAAATAACATGCTCTTAGTGTTTCTTTAATAAATGGATAAGTAATTATCACTAGCTCTGGTTTTAACAGATCTTCCCTTCTTCACAAGTGGTGAGTTATTCTGAATGAAGCCTACAATTAAGAATCCTGCATTGGGTTTTGGGGGCTGGAGAGGTGGCTTAGCGGTTAAGCGCTTGCCTATGAAGCCTAAGGACCCCAGTTCAAGGTTCAATTCCCCAGTACCCACATAAGCCAGATGCACAAGGTGGTGCATGCATCTGGAGTTTGTTTGCAGTGGCTGGAAGCCCTGGTGCACCCATTCTCTCTCTCTCTCTCTCTCTCTCGCTGCCTCTTTCTCTGTCACTCTCAATTAATAAATAAAAATAAATAAATTTTAAAAAAAGAGACTTGCATTGGGTTTAGAACCTCAAAAAATTACTAAGAAGTATCTGTACTAATTTTCTTTTCTTTTTTTTTTTTTTTTTTTTTGGTTGGGTTTTTCAAGTTAGGGTCTCATTCTAACCCAGGCTGACCTAGAATTCACTCTGTATTCTCAGGGTGGCCTTGAACTCATGGTGATCCTCCTACTTCTGCCTCCTGAGTGCTGTGACTAAAGGCATGTGCCACCACGCCCGGCTCTAATTTTTTTAACAATATAATATTTTTCTTAAAATGAAATTAGAATAATCTCCAGTTTTTAAAAGAAAAGAAGGGAGAGAGGAAGAGAGGGAGGGATGGAGAGAAAGTGGAAGTAAGAGAGAGAGAGAGAGAGAGAGAGAGAGAGAGAGAGAGAGACAGTATATGGATGCTCCTGGGCCTATTGTCCCTGCAAAGGAACTCCAAATGCCTGCTTCACTTTGTGAATATGGCTTCAGATATTGTGAACTTGAATCTAGGTTGGCATGCTTTCCAAGTAAGTACCTTTAATTGTGGAAATGTCTCTCAGGTCCCCAAATTTCAGCTTTTAAAGCTATGGATCTGTTCTAGTCTAGCTCCTTGAACATTCTTCATTCATATCATTTTCTCCTCTACATATGTTAATATTTCCTTGTGGAGTAGATATGCAATTCCTATATACCTTCTTATCACTCTCGGTCTAGTAATTCTGTGACAACCATTAAGTGTGCTTTTTTTCCCACTTACTTCTAAGAAAACATTAGTTCACCTCTAGCCATAACATTTGTACCAGTTATAACAAATAAGGAGAAAAAAATATCTGAAAATAATTTGACAATTTTATTGAAGAGAAACATCTATTGTCAAAGTCCAGAAACATTGTGTGAGCTTGGCATTTATATATGGACACAGAAGTTGGATCTATTTCTAGCTGAAAGAGCTCATTGCCTGGAAAAGGCCTTAGGAGAGAAATGAGCAGCAGTCTTCTTAGGTCTCTCTCTCTTCTTATTTGTTTTATGTAAAGACATTGTTTTCTGGTTACATTCATTTTTTTTTCTGCAGAGTATTTTGTTTCTGTAGCATTCACCAAAGCAACATGAGTAGGTGCAGCATAAGGGGGGGGGACTTTCATTATATGACTCATTTATAAGTTATTAGTAATTATTTCCTACTACAAATATTCTGTACTTACAGAAACAGGACTAATTCATTACCTTCTTATTTTACTTTATTTTATATTGCTCAGGAACTTTGATTTTAAAGTTGGCTGCATTGGCAAACTAATTTTCTTTTCAGGTCTCTAGGGAACTGGCAGTGGCTACTCTTTATCTGCAAGTTGTAGGAATACTAGGCTTGTCTTCAGATCCACTTCAACACAACAAGGAATTTTAGACCTCCTCATTTCACAATATTTATCCTTTCTCCACGTTAAAAAGGAGGAAACATACATATATTCCTTAAAGGCAAATATTACAGTTCAACTCAGCAGTAGAAATTTTCTGACTCTGCCTATATTTTCCTTGTTAAATTAGAATGTAATATAATGAGCATGTGCAAAGATACTGTCCCCAAAAGGTAAAATTAAGACTCTAAGAAAAATCCCTAAGTAAACAAAAGTGTTTTTTTTTTTTTTTATTTAATAATCAGCGAGGGAACTAGGTAGATGTTATGTAATGGCTAAAAAGTGAATCCAAAAATAAATAAATAAATAAATAAATAAATAAATAAATAAATAAAGAAACAAAAAAAGAAAAAAAGAAAAAAAAAAGAAAGAAAGAAAGAAAGAAAGAAAGAAAGAAAGAAAGAAAGAAAGAAAGACAAACAAACAGTCACAGACCAGAAATATGGGAGCATTTGTAGGTGAAGAAATGCAGTGGATATAGGAAGTTAATTAAACACTTACTAGACAGTACTAAATTTGCATCACCATGGGCAGGTATTATTTTGCAGTGCTACCACAGTTTAAGTTGCATATTCGTTAAATATTTACCATAGAACACAAATCTAATAAGCAGATATGCAGTACAGTGTATAAATAATGCATAGTTTTTATTTGACACACAAATTTTCCCTGAACACTAAGGTCACTGAACTATATTTATAAATTTTGTTATGTTGTTATAAAAAAGTATTTTTTTTGGAGAGAGACACAGAGACAGAGAGAGGGAGAGGAAGACCGAGAATTGGTGCGCAAGCAGCCTCTCAGCTGCTGCGAACGAACTCCAGATGCATGTGCCCCCTTGTGGGCAAGTGTGGTATTGTGATCTTGTGTCACTTGCATCTGGCTGAAGGTGGGACCTGGAGATTGGAACTGGTGTTCTTAAGCTTAGCAGGCAGGTGCCTTAACCTCTAAGCCATCTCTCCAGCCCATAAAAAAGTATTTTAAGGAGAATAAAATCCATTGATGTTATATTATGAGACTAATTCTCAATTATGTAAAAATAATTGTTCAAAGATAAAGGAAGCTGGGGCACTTGAGGATTCATTCAACACTGATTTCATCAGTGTACCCTTGTTGCATTACCAGTACCTGATCAACTTAAGTGAAATTTGCACTTTCTTATATACCTGTAAAAGTACCATGAGAAAGATTTACTGAAAAGTGGGCTGGTTTGGTAGAAAGGAATGCTGCAATGGGTTTCCGTTTGAGGAAACTTGTATTAGAGGGGTTGATATGCCATGGAATTGTTTGATGGGGTTACTGTTGTTAGAGATGAGTTTTAGCTTCTGAAACAAAGGAAGCTTCTTTATTTATTTATTTATTTGTGTTTTTAGGTTCTCATGTAGGAGGGCAGTTTTACCACATGTTACTCAATCTCTGTGCCACTAGTCACAGAGGAACTTGATAGGACCCACATTTGCTCCAACAGGTATGGAGATTGTGATGTGGAAGGAAGACACAGATAAGAGAGTAAGCTATAATTCAAGGTTAGTTCATTTCTACTTGGGCTGCTCAGGTACTCTCAAAGTGGCTCCATGAGCTTCAACACTAAACCATCCTTCACCCTCATGCCACACAAGCCATCCTATAACACAGTCATCATGGAGTCCTTGCATCTACTTGACCCCACAATTTTCATGTGTGTTATCTTTTTCCTAGACCAAGTTTGTATTCTTTTATTCTTCCTTCTCTATAACAATGTCATTCTTATGTGGACTTTTGTTTTTGGTTTTACCTACTGCTTATGAAATGTTAACATATGTGTGAATTTTAAGACTCAGAAAGTTACTAATAAACAAATGTATATATGCAGCTTAAGCTTTTCCTAATCCCACATAAATGTATTAGTAACAGTATATGTGATCAGAGGTGTTCATGTTAACATGTTCACTTGCCTACCATGTGACAGTACTCAAGTGTTCCAAGTCTCCCTCTATTTCTCTTAGTGAAGATTTTATAACTGTCATGACATTGTAGCTTTTCTGATAACTTCAAACACAAATTTTCACATAATGAAATAAAAAATAAACATGTTTCCATGTACTGCAAGATCATTATGAACTTTTTTTCAAATTTCTTTTCAATTTAATACAATGCCACTGTAGTCTGGGGTATCATGACCTTCTTTCAACTGCTTTAAACATGTTTCTCAAGCTTTAACTTTGTGTTTATTGTAAGAATTTGAGCAATGTTCCTTTCCTTTATGCACTAGATTCCAATCTCTGTCTTTCTTTCTGTCTGTCTGTATCTCTCACTTTTAGATAAGACCACTCCAAATATCTTCAGTGAATATCAAATATCTACTATTGAAAAATATCTCCACTGCTTGAAATCCCTTGGATTAAAACACCAAATAACCTTGTATCCCAAATACGGTTCTTCATTTGAATCTGGCACCTACTCGCACCCTCCAGAACAAGATTATTCTGTGGTAGTATTGTTGCCAACCTAATATTGAGCTACTATATACTATTATTCTCAAGATTAAACACTATTATTATTATTATTATTATTATTATTATTATTACTTTTGGTTTTGCGAGGTAGGGTCTCACTCTGGTCTAGGCTGACCTGGAGTTCACTATGTAGTCTCAGGGTGGCCTCAAACTCTCGGCGATCCTCTGCTTCCCGAGTGCTGGGATTAAAGGTGTGCACCACCATGCTTGGCAACACTATTATTTTATAACTTTTATTTATAATTTAAATGTTTGCCTGTTTAATACTCTTACTCCTCAGCTAGGCTATATCTTCAAAAGGGGTGTCATTCTCATTCACTGTTTCATTCTGAGTTCTTATTAGGGAACTAAAATAGAGACTGCTCTAGTAAACAGTCATATTAACTGAATAAGTGAATGCATGTGAGAAATCAAATCATTTTTTCAACTCATGAGTTAGAAACTTGCCATTACACCACTTTTGGCAACTCACATATAACTCAATTCATGTGCTTATATAACATGTGACACTAAGGAAGAATATTCTTCCAAAGTTTATGTTATATATTGCAATATTTTGCTGTACTGGTTATTATTCTTTATTACTATTCCCTTGCCAAATTTCTGGAGGATCAAGAAAAAATATAGAATTTTGTGTTAACTGACAGGGAGGGGTTCACTATATTAAGCTTATTTATTTGCTTATGTGATGAATTCATTCTTTAGTCGTTTACCCATTTAAGTCTGAATTTATAGGCTTATATTTTTTTAGACAAGCTCAACAGACTGGCCTTTTTTAATGCATGCATGTGCACAAGACAGAGAGGGAAAGAAAGAGAGAGAGAGAAGGAGAGGGAGAATTGTCATGCCAGGGCCTCCAGCCACTACAATTGAACTCCAGATACATTCTCCCCTTGTTCACATGTGCAACATTGCATGCCTACATCACTGTGTGTCTGGCTTATGTGGGACCTGAAGAGTCAAACACTAGTCCTTAGGCTTCACAGGCAACCACCTTAATTTCTAAGCTATCTCTCCAGCCTGTGAAGCATTATATGTATGACTACATGTCATTTTCTGTAATGAAATGAACACTTTTCTTAAATCACTAGTGAAGAGATTAAGAAGAGATTAAGAAGTTACTTGAATAAGTATGGAAACACCACACACACACACACACACACACACACAATCAATCTTTGATTCATTTTCAAAGCAGTGTTAAGTATTTTACATACTTATATAATTCCAAGGGAACAAATGATAAGATCTGTTCAATTTCTCCTTAATATCATTATAATTCTAATGATGCTACACTAAAAACATGCTAAAATGGAGATTAGAATCACATCTTATTAAATAAATAACTTTCTTTGTGAGGTCGTGTTTATTTGATACTAATGTAAAGAGTCAGGATGCAACAGCCAAAGCAAAAACTGGAGCCACACCTGTGATGGGCTGGAGTTTCTAGCTATGTAAGTACAGGTAAATGGTTCTATAAACATGACTGACATTGAATCTTAAACACTACCTACCACATGCAACTTCCTTAATCATAAAAATATTATTTTAAGAAAGGGAGCACTAAGGTAGCCACACCCACCCAGAAAACACTTCACCCAGTTCCCCGCCCTCTGCCTCAGCAGATGATCACAACACCAGAAAAAGGCTGAATGAGATTAACACAGAGAACATTGAACTCCAACTAAGCCAGATATTCAGAGACACAAAGCCTACCAAAACCTCATCACTGAAGTAGAACTAAAATGTCCCCAATGTGGCTCAGGGAAATTTGCAGAATAGGGGGAGGAAAGAATGTTAGAGCCACAAGTTGGGGCATTATGCACAGAGACTTGGCCTATTCCCCATAGCTCTTGACTACCTCCACAATACATGACCCACATTCCCCATTGATGAGGGTCCCTATGGAAGAGGGAGGACAGGGAGGAGGATAATGGAGTCACCAATATGAATGTAAAATTAGAATGATGTAAATAAAAAATAAATTATTTAAAAAAAGAAAGGGAGCACTACATCCATCCAAGCATATAATGTATACATGCAAAAGCTTTATTGAAATAATTGATTAGTAAGCTTGTAGAGGGGCAAAATTTATTATAAAAAAGCTTGTAGGTTCCTCACAATTTATAGGTGATGAAGAAAAATATTTAAATGTGGCTGCAAGGTTCAGTACAAAAGTGGGTAACACACAAGGCTATCCTATTCATTACTGAGGGTTTTCTTTAAAACTTTAAGACAGAAAATAATTATTTCTTTACCAGACAAAAATCAACATTTTAACAGAATCTGTTATTTAATCATTGCTAATTAACAAGAGAAGCATTGAATTCACATTGGTAATTAAATCATGCCAGCCTCTTAGGCAATATTGATATGTCATTAAAATGACACAGAATTATCTTTTGCCTTATTTATAAAATTACATGAAAATAACATTTTAATATAACAAAAGTTAATTACATATGACTGTGCTACTTATTTCAACGTTTTTCTCCAGATTATTATGAAGACCCTTATACTTGTTTTAATTTAATAGGATACTTATTTCATTCAGAAGTGATTTTATTAATTCATTTTATGAGATTATTAATTTTGTATTAGCATACAAATAATTAGGTATTATTATGGTGTATTCCATACTTTTTTTTTTTTGTTTCTCTGATCCTCCTTTCCAACATTCCATTCTCTTGTTGTGTCCAGTCTCCCACCAAAGCATGCTTTCCACTCTCATATCTCATGATTCCTCTCCCTTCTCACGACCTCTTGGTTCCATGTTGCAGTATTCCCTCCTGGCCTGCACTAATCTCCCTTCTCCTTATTTACATACATACAAATATTAAAAGTAACACCACCTATGAGACATAACATATGATTTATTGTTCTTTCTAGGATACCTGACTTAATGTAAATTCTTTGCAGTTGCACCTATTTTCCAGCAATTTTAATAATTTCCTTTTTCTTTGTCATTCAGTAAGATCCCTTGTGCACATGCACCATCTATTATTTATTAACAATATAAGGAATATAATTTTGGATTTTTTGGCTCCTGATGAAAATATTCATTTCCTTCGTAAGTTGCTTCAATCATATTCATAGTATTTTCAAAGACTAGCATATCCGATTTTACCTGGTATGTAGTTTTATCAACTCATTAATATTCATTGCTAGATAAGAATCTATGTATCAACAAGCAAATTTTTGTACAAAATAAACAGTTCATTTTTTTCTCTGTTCAATTTCTAAGAAAGATGTCATCTCTAGGAGTTCTTTGTTAAGTATTGACAGTTCTTATTTTCTGAGGAAAGACAACATGATATATATATATATATATATATATATATATATATATTATTTATATATTATTATATATTATTATAATATATTAATTATATAATATATAATAATATATAATTAATATAATATATTAATATTATAAATATTATTATATATAAAGTCTAAAATATACATTTAATGCTAATTTACATTTCAAAAGTTAAGAATATAGCTAGAAATAAAATTTATATTTTTCCATAGATAATAAACAATGAAACCAGAGAGAAGTAGAGAGTGATGCCCTGAGTTTGAGGGTATATGTGAATAATTTAGACTCAAGCTTCTCTATTCATGAGTATATTTTAACATCAGAAAAATTTAGAGCAGCTGAATGTAGGAGTACTGTGAACCAAATAAATATTTACATTCTTCAAAGTGATATTTGCAAAATAGACAATAGATGAGAGTGCATTATTCATGTAAGCTTTAAAATTTCATTACTCTGGTTGTACATCCACCTATACTGCTTGTTCCATGGCTTTAATGGTCTATTTATCAAATAAATGTTTTCAAATATATGTTTGTTTTCTACTTTGTCTTACATAAATGTTTGAATTTATATATACATATATATTATACACCATATATATATATATAATGTATGTGTGTTTTGCATATTATTTTTTTCTTTTTAAATTTGAAACAGAGAGAGAAAGAGAGAGAGAATGGATATGCCAGGGCCTCTAGCCACTATAACACCAGACACATGCACCACCATGGCTTACATGGGATCTGGAAAATCAAACCTGGGTCCTTAGGCTTCATAGACAAGCACCTTAATGGCTAAGCCATCTCTCCAGCCATATTTGCTTTATTACTTAAGTATCATTTGTATAAGCATATTTCACATAAAAATAAGGATGGGAAGATAAGGATATCCATGTAGATGCAAACATCTACATATGCATATGAATGCACTGAGAGAATGAGAGAACAAGTTTGCTTGGACAGCCTTTCTAATACAAATATTTGATGAATTTTTGAGAGTTTTTTAGTGAAAAGTTAAATCATAGCTCTATTGTGACTTCACAGAAATGAGACTTTTTGTAGTTAATCCTTTTATGCATCCAGTGTCACTGATTTACAGAAAATATGTGGAAATCTCCTAAGAGAAGTAGTACTGATTGAACAAAATAGAAGAATGGATATACACTGGGCTGTGTGATTCTTGGAAGCTAGGCATACTTTATATCTCTTTGTGTCCTTATAGGTATTCAAATAAGGTAAATGCTGTGATTTCCGATTCTAAAACAATTCAATTAAAAGTAAAGAATTATAAGTTCCTTTCTAGATTGTTTGTGTTATTGAAGTAATTTTTTAAGAAAAAATAAACATTTTAAATACATACATATGTACGTGTGTACCACTTGAGATGAAAACTTCAAAGAAGGAGCATTTACACATATTTACTTGTATATAGATGTAATTTGCACATATAAATGCAAATTTAAATATTTATATAAAATTAAAATAGAAAAAAAGACATGTAGTATAAATAAAAGAATGATTAAAATAAGAAGATATTATATATTCATAAGTTCAAGAATAATGTCAGCAATTATATTTTTTTTCATAGATAAATACTAAAATTGTTATCCAGATAAAACATTACAGAACACATTTGTTTTTGTTCTGATTGATTTTGAGCAGATCTGAAATAGGTGTTACGTATGAAGGGACAGAATATAGGAATACCATCTGTGCATGTCTAATTCTTGCCAAAATCTTTCCCTTCACTGTTACTGAAAGATTAGAGGATTTGATTCTACTTCCCAGTGGCTGTTGTGACTAGTGGCTAATCCTAAGGAAGATCAAATTGAAAATGCTAATTTCAAATACTTAAAATGATATTATGCCCTCAAATATGAATGGTATCCAATAAAATTTTGTATTTTTAACTTTATAAACACTGTCCATAAACATTCTTTCCTCATGATTTTAGAATTTTGGAGGGGAGAATTTAGTCAGATTTCTACAGTCTTGTGCCAAAAATATGTTTCTGTAATGCTGGGGATAAGCTCAGGACTCCCTCTACTGGGTGCCTGCCTATTTCATTTGCATTAAAATTGGTGTGCAATGCATGAAACACTAAGTCATTATGAGAGAAGTCATTCAATCTATCTATTCATTTAAAATATTTTATTTATTTATTTGAGAGAGAGAAAGTCTCTATCATCTATCTATATCATGTATCTATCTACCTATCATCTATGTATATGTGTAAATATGTATGTATGTATGTATGGATCTATTTATCTATCTATCATCTATCATCTATCTAGAAAGAAGGAGTGCTCCAGGGCCTCTTACCACTGCAAACAAATTTCAGATGCATGTGCCACCTTGTGCACCTAACTTAGATGGGTACTGGGGAATTGAACCTGCTAAACCATTTCTCCAGCCCATAGCTAACTAATATTTTTTTGATATGAGAGCATTCTAACCTAAAATATTAAGGGAATAATAGTTGTATTTTCTAAGAGTATACCAGCTGTTCATATTAATTTGACAGCAAAGGATTCTAACTATGGACATGTGAGAACATACTTAAAATAACATCGTTATGACAATTCATGGAATTTGAAAAATGCATGAGAATTTTTTTGAGAAAATATTATTTATTTTACATTGAAAAGGAAGGGTAGGACTTCTTGCAATAAACTCTTGTAGACACAAAATGGTCAGGACATGGCACTAACTACACAAGACCAACATGATAGGAAAAAAATGATGATGAAATCAAAATCAAAGAGAGATTGATTGACAGGGGGATGGAATATAATAGAGAGTGGAGTTGTGAAGGGGAAAGTGAGGTGGGGGTGAATTATCATGGTATATTGTCTATAATTGTGGAAGTTAATAATAAAAAATCTTCCAAGTATTTGTGGTATCAAAATAAAATTTTACTACCCATGTGGTCTTGTATATTACCAGCTTTAAGCAAACAATCAGTGGATTATTTCATATTGTATTCATCTAATTTCATTTAACTGGCAAAAAAGCCCATAAGGTATTACAAGCCTTTGAGTAATACTTAAGTACATCTATAATCATTTCCTACATATTTTTACTGTACAATTTATAATTTATTTTTCACTGGAATTCTTCCATATGAGATTATATAAATTTAACAAATAAATTTCAAGAAGTTTATTGTGAATATTTAAGAAAGTAAACAATGGAACTAGATAGTAAAAGATGAGAAAAGCTACCATGCATATAGTGGCAAAATTAATACTGTTAAAATGGGTGTATTGTGAAGTCTTATGTAGACTCAACACAATATATACCAATTATCCAGTAACATAACTTATATAATTGGAAAAAAAATCTTTAAATTCATACAGAATCCCAGAGAACCCTTTAGTATTCAAATCAATTCTAAGCAGAAAGAATAATGTTGAAGTGATCATAGTATTTGGACTCCAATTTATATCAGAACCATGCTAACAAAGACAACATGGTACTGGGTCAGAATAAGGAACAAATGCAGTTTATCTTTTTCAGATGGACATCGAACCTGAAGGGAAAATTGGCATTACACCTCACAGGGCCCCAGCTGAAACCATAGAGTAATGCAGGGAAAAGCAAGAGTACAGCATGCTTGGTGATCATAACACCAGAAAAAGGATGAAGGAGATAAACTCAGAGAACATCCAACTCCTACTAAGCCAGATATTCAGAGACACAGAGGCTCCCAAAACCTCATCACTGAAGTAGAACTAAAATGACCCCAATGTGGCTCAGGGTAATTCACGGGAGAGGGGGCAGAAAGAATGTTAGAGCCACCCACAAGTTGGATCATTATGCACAGAGACTTCACCTATCCTCCATAAGCCTTGACTGCCTCCACAATGCATGACCCACATTTCCCATTGATGAGGATCCCTTTGGAAGAGGGAGGACAGGGAGGAGGATAATGGAGTCACCATTATGAATGTAAAATTAGAATAAAATAAATAATAAAAAACATAAATTATTAAAAAAACTAATTTTCAAAAAAGTCAAAAACTTACAATGGGACAAAGTCAGCCTCTTCCACAAGTGGTGTTGAGAACTGGATATCTACATATGGAAGAATGAAATTAAATCCACATCTCTATCAGAATCAAGTATATCCAAACTGGATCAATGACCATGAAATGAGATCCAGAACATTGACATTTCTAGAGGAAAAATTCTAAATATATAGGCAAGACCATTTTTTTAAAATAATACCAAAAGTGTTATAAACAATAAAAGAAACCAAAAATTGACCAATGGGGTAAAACAAAACCAAAAACCTTCTGCAAAGCAAAAATAACAGTCACTAGAGTAAAGAGATAGCCAACATAATGCGAAAAATAACACTATGAACTATCCATCAGATACATGTACAGAATGTACAGTTAATACACAGAATATATATGGAAATAAGCCTGACTTGGGGGCTGGAGAGATACTCAATGGATAAGGCACTTGCCTGCCATGCATAACAATCTGGTTCAATTCCCCAGTACCCACATAAAGCCAGATGCTCAGTGGTGCTGCATGTATCTAGAGTTTGTTTGCAGCAGCTGGATTCCCTGGCATTCCCATTCTCTCTCTCTGCTTTTTCTCTCTCTCTTCTCTCTATCTCTCTTTGCTGGTAAATAAATAAAAATATTTAAAAAATTAAAAGAAATAAGCCAGACTCAGAAAAACAAATGCCACTTTTTCTCAAATATTCTGATCCTAGATTTTTATTTATATGTATGAAGAAAAAAGATGAAGAAAAAAAGAGAGGGTAATGGAGCCCATGTGACATGAAATTAGAAGGGGAAGTTTTTCAGAGGATGAGGAACAGCAAGATGTTGAAAAGGGTAAAGCTGAGTAGTAGTGGGCATGGCTATAAGTAACAAAAACTTGAGTGAAAATGGCATTATTAAATTTATTACAGCATATGCTAACCTGAAAGATATAATTAAAATTATAGAGCTGTCCATACAACAAAAATGCTTTCCTGCATTAACTATATGAATTCCTGCAATGTTAAAGCAAAGAAAAAGGGAAAAGAAAAAGAAAAGAAATAAAATGCAGCAATTGACTCATTTTTCTATAGCCTTTCCTCAATGATAATCTTTTTGTCAGACTGTATTAACCTTTTGGGCAACCATATGAGATAAACAATGAGATTCAAGCAAAACCTTAATTGACACAAATATAGTCATATAAATTACTCATTAGTAAGTGTGAAAATTTGAAAGTAACACCCAGTAACACACATGCACATAGATAGATAGATAGATAGATAGATAGATAGATAGATAGATAGATAGATAGATGATAGATAGATAGAGATATAGAGATAGATAGATAGATTGATTGATTGATTGATTGATAGATGATAGATAGATAGATAGATAGATAGATAGATAGATAGATAGATAGATAGATAGAGGACTATATGGAATAACCATCTGAGAACTGGCTTCCTTCAATATTCCAGCAGATGTCTGATGTTCTGTGTCAGCATCATGTGGTGTCATCAGCAATAGGGTCTTGCCTTTTACATCAAACAGGTAATCAAGTGGTTTGACAGAAGCTTGTCTTTGTTTGGGGACCTCCATAGCAGTCTTTTAAAGGGGCCTGAATGCTGAAGGAGTGTCCTAATCATCAAATTACATTAACAAGTTGGCACTGCACCTGGTATTATGAAGTATAAAAATGCAGGAAAGAGAGGGTTGGGTGATTTCTACCAACAATGCAAACCTGACTGCAACATCTACTATACAGGAG
Organism: Orientallactaga sibirica; assembly: GCA_036365145.1. NCBI lineage: Eukaryota > Metazoa > Chordata > Mammalia > Rodentia > Dipodidae > Orientallactaga > Orientallactaga sibirica. The sequence goes on along the minus strand of JAEOAD010000003.1, from coordinate 81,080,741 downwards.
GAAGGTTTCTAGGGTACCAATTCATCCTGGGTTTAGTTTTGTGTGTATACCTAACTACACTCCTATTCTGCTACCCACAAACCCTTCCATCCCTATTATCTGCCCTTTGAGTTTCCTGTGATGTATGCCTGCAAATGAAGATGTTCTAAGTTAGAAACCATAAATGAAGGAGAACATGCTTGTGTGTTTCCTTAGTGTGATCTATTTTACTTGTGTCCATGTTTCTACAAAATTCATTATGTCATTTTTCCTTACTAAGTAGAATTCCATTGTGTGAATGTACCACCACTTCATTATCAATTTTCAAACGATGAGCATCTGAGTTGATTCAAGTACTTAGCTATTGTGAACTGGGCAGCTATGAACATGGTTGAGCAAATATACCTGCAGTGAAGAGTGGAGACTTTAGGGATGATGCCCATTATAGGAATAGCTGGGCCAGGTTGTAGCTCAATCTTCATCTTTTTCAGAGTTCTCCATATTGACTCCCATAGTGGTTGTGCAAGTTTGCACTCCCACCACTAGCGAATGAGGATTCCTCTTTCCCAACTTCCTCACCAACATTTATTGCTATTTGAATTTTAATGATTGCAATACTGATTGGACTAAGGTGGAATTTCAGTTGTATTAATTTTCATTTCTCTGATGTTTAAGGATATTGAACATTTTCTTACATATGAACCTTTTGTATTTCTACCTTTGACAAAAACCTATTCAATTATCTATCTTATTTTATGAGAGGATTTTTTATTGTTTAGTTTTTTGAGTTCTTTGTAGATTTGAGATATTAGACCCCTTTCAGTGGTACAGATGGTGGAGATTCTCTTTCTGTGGGTAGTCTGTTGGCTGTGATTGTGGTATGGTTTTCTATGGTTGTGTTATTGTTTAATTTCCTGGGCTACCAGGGTATTGTTCAGGAGGTCTTTACCTAGTCCTATATCATGGAGCTTTGCCCTTATTTTTTTTTTCTCAAAGTTGTTTAAGAGTTTATCGTCTCATCTTGAGGTTTTGAGTTCATTTGGAGTATAATTGTGTGCTTGATGAGAGGAGAGTGTCTCCTTTCATTTTTCTTTGTGTGGTTATCCAATTTGTCCATCTCCATTTGCATTGTTGAATTTGGTTTGTTAGGTTTCTGTTCAGGATTTTTGCATTTAAACTTATCAGGGATATAGGTCTGTAGTTTTCTTGTATCTCTGTCTGGTTTTGTTATGAGTGATTCTAGCGTCATAGAAGGAGTTCAGGATCATTCCATATTTTCTGATTATGTGAAAAAGCTTGAAAAAAGTGGTTTCTTCAATGAAGTTTTGGAAGAACTCAGCCGAGAATCCATCAGTTCCTGAGCTTTTTCTTTTGGACACATTTTTGATTACATTTTCAATATTGATGGATGTAATAGGTTTGTTTAGAAGATTGACCTGCTCTCAGTTAATTTTGGTATGTGGTATGTGTCTAGGTATTCATTCATTTCTTTCATGTTATACAATCTTGTGGAGTAGAGGTTTTGGAAATATGACCTCACTATTTTTTTTTTTTTTTTTTTTTGAGAGACACAGAGAGAGACAGACAGAGAAAGGAGAGGAGGACAGATAGAGATGTGCGTGCCAGCAGTCTCTCAGCTTCTGTGAATGAAACCCAGATGTGTGAGCTCCCTTGTGGTAAAGTGCGGCATTGTGTCCTTGTGTCACTTTGCATCTGGTAAAATGTGGGACCTGGAGATTGGAACCTGGAGATTGGTTCTTAGGCTTAGCAGGCAGGCGCCTTAAACCGCTAAGCCATCTCTCCAGCCTGACCTCACTATTCTTAAAATTTCCTGAGGTCTGTTTTCCCTTTGCATTTCTAATTTTGTTAATTTGCGATTTTGTGTTTTGTTTGTTTGTTTGTTTATTTTTGGTGTTGCTTTTTTTTTTTTGTTGTTTTTCAAGATGGGGTCTGTGATCCTCTTACCTCTGCCCCACAAGTTCTTGGATTAAAGGTGTGTGCCACCACACCTGGCATGAGACTTTTTTTTTCCATTAGAACAATTTGGCCAGGAGTTTATCAATTTTGTTTGTTTCATCAAAGAAACAATTCATGGTCTGGAGGGAGGGCTTAGTGGTTTAAAGGCACTTGCCTGTAAAGCTTGAGAACTCATGTTTGAATCTCTAGGTCCCATGTAGCCAGACACACAGTGACACAAGCACACCATGACATACATATGCACAATGGGGCACACACGTTTGGAGTTTGTTCACAAAGTCCCTGGCACATCCATTCTTTCTCTCTGTATCCCTCTTTAGCTCTCTTACTCTGTCTCTCTCACAAAATAAATTTAAAAAATTAAAAATTGAAAAAAAACAGAAACAACATCTCATCAATTTTCTTAATTGGCTTGTTAGTATTGAACTAATTAATCTCTACTCTGATCTTAACTTTTTTTTTTTTTTTTTCAATCTGGAACTCTCAGGGTTGTATTTTTTTATTTTTCCAATGTCTTTAGGTGCATGGTTAGCTTATTAATTTGAGTTTTCTCTGTATTTGTTATGAAGGCATTACGAGCTATGATTTTTCCCCATAAGTTTTGGTATATTGTGTTTTTGTTAACATTCAGTTCTAGAAATTTTACAAGTTCTTTTTGATTTCTTTGATGACCCATTCATAATTCATAGCATTTTGTTACATCTCTAGGAGCTGTTATAATTTCTGTTATTTATCTTATTGTTAATTTTGAGCTTTAACACATCATGGTCCAACATGATGCAGGTACTTATGTTAATATTCCTGAATTTATGGAGGCATGCTTTATTCCCTAATATATAATATTTCGGAGACAGCTCCATGGGCTGCTGAGAACAATGTATAATCTGTAGAATTGGAGTAGAATGATCTTTATATGTCTGTTATGTGTAGTTGATCTATGGTGTTGTTAAGCTCTATGACTTCCCTCTTGATTTTCTGCTTGAATGATCTGTCTATTGATGATAATGAGTTATTAAAGTCCCCTATTTTGATATTGGTATTTATTTCTGGTTTGTTATAAAATAAATTTTATAAAATGTGGTGTACATGTATTGGTTCATATAGATTTATGATTGTGATGTCCTTTGGTTAGATCATTCCCTTGATGAGTAAAAAGTGGCCTTCTTGGTCCTTTTTTTTTTTTTAGGTAGGATCTTTCTATAGCCCAGGTTGACCTGGTATTCACTATGTAAGGCCTCAAACTCTGCCTCCCAAGTGCTAGGATTAAAGGCATTTGTCCTTTTATTTCTAGTTTAAAGTTTATTTTGACTAATATTACTGTAGCCACACCCACTTGTTTCTTATTGGTTAGAAAATTATTTTCTATCCTTTCACCCAGATGAGGTGTATATCCTTAGTTGTGAAATGGGTTTCTTGAAGATAGCAGATTGAAATGGCGATTTTATTGATACCCCTGTTGACTTGTGTCTTTTAAAACTTATTTTTTTATTATTTTTTTGGAGAGAGACACAGAGAGAGACAGAGACAGAGATAGAGAAAGAGAGAGACAGAGAGAGAGAGAGAGAGAGAGAGAGAGGAAGGCAGAGATGGGTGCGCCAGCAGTGTCTCAGCTGCTACGAACAAAATCCATATGTGTGCACCCCTTGTGGTCAAGTGCGGCATTGCACCCTTGCATCACTTTACATCTGGCTAAACATGGGACCTCGAGATTGGAACCACTGGAGATTGGAACCAGTGTTCTTAGGCTTAGGAGGCAGGCGCCTTAACCCCTAAGCCATCTCTCCAGCCCGACTTGTGTCTTTTAATGGGTGAGTTAAGACCATTAATATTTAAGGTTTTCACTGTAAGGTTCAATTTAATCTTTACCATATTGGTGGCTTTATGGGTTTTGGTGCTTTCTGTGGTTTTGTATATTTTTGTACCTGCTCTAATTTTGGTTATGTGTTCTGCTTCTTGTAGGTTCTTGACATTGGATGTTTGACTCTTCTGTGTGGAGTATTCACTGAAGTATTCTCTGTCAATTTGCCTTTGTGTTCATTTAATCATAGAGCTGGCTGATAAGATGGAAAGCTTTCCTTTCAACATTATTATGAGGGATATTTTTACTGGTTACAGTAGTCTGGTTTGCCAGCCATAATGTTTTTAGACTTTGAAGTTCACCATTTACAGGGTTTTCACTGAAAAATGTGAGGTAATTCTGATGGGATTACCTTTGTTTGTAATGAATCATTTCTCCATTGCTGCTTTTAGTACTCTGTCTTTGTTTTTGCTATTTAGTTTTAACTATGATGTGCGTTGTAGAGTTTCTTATTTTCTCCAGTCTGTTTGGTGTTCTGAGAGCTTTTTGTATCTGGATGTGTCTCTCTTTTGAGATAGTGGGAACATTTTCTTCAATAAGTTTGTTGACTATATTGTCCATACCTTTTACCTGAATTTCTTGCCCTGTTGGTATACCCATAATTTGGATGTTTGGTTGTTCTAGGGTATTCCACAATTCCCTCATAGGCTGTTTGCATGATTTTTTAACTTATTGAACTTTTGGGACTCCCAAATAATTTCTTTTTAAAAAATTTTTATTTATTTATTTATTTTTATTGACAATTTCCTTAATTGTAGATAATATCCCATAGTACTTCCCTCCCTCCCTCCACTTTCCCCTTTGAATCTCCACTCTCCATCATATTCCCTCTCTCTCTCAATCAGTCTCTGTATTCATTTTGATGTCATCATCTTTTCCTCCTATTTTGATGGTCTTGTTTAAGTAGTATTAGGCACTGCGATTCAAGGATATCCAGGCCATTTTGTGTCTGGAGGAGCATGCTGTAAGGAGTCCTACTCTTCCTTTGGCTCTTACATTCTTTCCACCACCTCTTCCACAATGGACCCTGAGCCTTGGAATGTATGTTAGAGATATTTCAGTGCTGAGCACTCCTCTGTCCCTTCTTCAAAACAATTTCTTATGTCTTGTCCTCCAGATTTGAGGTTCTGTCCTCTATGTGATTAACTCTGTAAATGACGGCTTCTAGAGAGGCTTTTCCAAGGTGTATTTTTTTTTTTTCCGTTGCATTTTTCAGTGTCATGTCCATCCATTTGTCAAGTTCCAATTTCAGGTCATGGTTTGATTTTGGGATGATTTGTGGAATTCTTTCTGGTGTTTATTTATCTCTTCATTAGTTTAATCAGCTGGTTATTGAGAGTCTCTTTTTTTTTTTACTCTCCTCAATTCATTTGTCTCCCTTTTGAGATATTTATACCTTTGCTCAATTATGTTAAGCCTAATGATAAAGATAGGGTTCTATAAAAGAAGATTCTATTGCATTTCATCTATGTGATTATTGCTTTTTTGATGATTTGCATTAAATTTAGTGATTCTCTTCATCAGGGTCACATAGCTTATGTTGTTTTAATTTTGGTATTTCATTTCTATTTTCTCCTCCAATTTTTTAATTGGAGACTTCCATTGTGGAGCTTAAAAATCTTGGTGAAGGGGCTGGAGAGATGGCTTAGCAGTTAAGGTGCCTGCCTCTAAGCCTAAGAATGCTGGTTGCAATCTCGAGCGGTTCCAATCTCCAGGTCCCACATTTAGCCAGATGCAAAGTGACGCAAGGGCACAATGCCACACTTGACCACAAGGGGGCACACACATCTGGATTTCGTTCACAGCAGCTGAGAGGCTGCTGGTGCGCCCATCTCTATCTGTCTTCCTCTCCCCCCCCACCCGTCTCTCTCTGTGTCTCTCTTCAAAAAAAAAAAAATCTTGGTGGAGTTCTCTCAGTCTGTTGTCTTCTGTGGGTCATTGCTGTTTCTGGGGGCCTTTGGACACTGACTTCCTAGGTTCAGGAGGAGTTGGGGGGTAGAAACAGGGTCCTGGGTGAGTGGGTTGGGCAATGAATAGCTGGGAGGCAGTCTGATGCATAGCATATTCTCGTTTATTCAACAGAGGCGTGGGTTTATAAATACGTGAGAAAAGTTGAGAAGGCACATACAGACTATATGGCAATTAGATACATACTTTATGGATTGCTATCTAATTGGTTTAAAGTCAGAAGTGCAAGGAAGATAGTGGCTGGACAAGCTACGTGACTTCACAGTTGAGATGGAGGAGCTGTTAGGAGATAAAAGAAGTGGCCAGAAAAGCTATGTGACTTCAGCCACATAAGGGTCACTTGGGCAGCTATCCACAAGGTCAGGAACTGTGGGGGGTGGGCAAAGCGTGAATTATGGAATGGTCAGATGCTTTTGGTATCAAAAGTGGGGAGGACCTCTCCAGTTCTTCCCACTCTGGGAGATGACAGGACACACTACAACCTTGCCTGAGGTCAGGGATGGCCAGTTATTGTCAATGATAATGCCAGCTGCAACCCCCATTGCCCAAGGTCCCTGGCCATGTCCAACAGCCCAGGCCAGCTTCCTCACAGTCCCAGCCCGTGTTTAACAATGCCCAACAGTCCTCCATTTTTTTTTTGTTTGTTTGTATTTATGTATACCCATCTAAAGGCAAATGTCTTGTTTTTTTAAGGAGAAAGCAAGAATTTGCCCTTGTAGGATCTTCAGTGACTATTCTGTTTGGGGTTTGAACTGGCTTGGAGTTGGATGGTGTGGTATTCACAGTTGCACAGGTTGTTGAAATTGTGAGAACATCAGAGGCTTTGGATTGGTGGCTGATTCAAAATTTGTTTTTGGAGGTCCAGAATCTCTTCAACCTCTTACCACAGTCATGTCCTTACTGGTACAGCTCTGGAGAATTAGTCCTTGCCCCTGTTCCCCTACTGTACCCCAGCTGAGCAGGTTGTTTAAGACTCACTGGTAAAACCTGGCAAGTGGCTTCCAGATATTTCTGTACTCCCTATCTGGGACTTGAAAGATGTACCAAGAGGGTGCCCGGAGGTGGATTCCAGGAATGAGAGGGAAGGGCTCCACCAGGCTGGCTAGGCGGCTGGTGTGAGGGTGTTGGTGTGCAGCCAAGAGTACAGGGGTGGCAGCTGAGCCTGGAAGGATCTGTTGGGTGCAGGTGGTGTGGAGTGGGAAAGGTGTGACCAGATGGTTATTATCAGGTCATCTTTGATCAAGGTGGGAGTGTGTGGAGGTTATCTGCATGCTTTCTTGGGCTGACCTATGGTATAGCAAGGTCCTCCTTTTGTGTGTCACCTCCAGGTGGTTCCTGGTGTAACTCTAACCTGCTTGGCTTCCTCACTCTCCAGGAAATTCTCAGTTCTCCCGTAGTACTTACTGCCTGTGAACTTTGGAGTTTGATCTACTCTGAGATCCTATAGGGGACAGTGCTGATGCCACAGGCCTGAAGGGCAGGTTGCTCTGAACTTATTCAGTGTGGATTCTTTCTGTTACCAACTATTTCTGGTCCCCAGAAGGAAGAACACTCGTGTTCTGTGGCTTACCCCACTGGCCCTTCCTTTGAAATCAGTCCCAAGAGTGTGTGAGTGCTCGGATTATAGGCAGCTTAAGTATTCCTATCTAATGTGTTATCTTCATGCTAAAAGAAGTTGTAACCTCCCTTTTGGGTTCTCAGTGGTGTAATCAGCACTACCTAACCAAACCCAGGCTAGGCCCCAAACATGCTGGTAATCCTCCCCTGGTCCAGGTTCACAGTGCCCAAGCACACTGGCTCCTCATCATGTCTGAGCTTCAGGCCTCAAACACACAGGTACCTCATCTCCTCCAAGTGTGCAGTCCAAAGCACGCCAGCACCTCCTAAAGGAGTAAAGAGTCAATGTAGGGCTGGAGAGATGATTTAGAACTTAAGGTATTTGCCTGCAAAGCCTTGTTAAACTTTCCAGATCACACATTAGCTAGATGCACAAAGATGAGGCAAGCACAAGTTCACACATGCCCACTAGGTGGTGCAAGCATCTGGAGTTCGATTGTAGTGGCTGAGGCCCTGGCACACCAATTCTGTCTCTTCATTTCTGTCTGTCTGTCTGTCTCTCTGAAATAAAATTTAAAAAAAAATACAAATTTGATTTTAATGTGGTAGAATCCTGATGATTTATTTCATTTTCTTTATAATTGGCATGAAAACAACACAAAATGCTATATTGGTTTTTATGATGGATAAGTTTATAACAATAATGAAGAATATAGATAAAGGGATATTGTTACCAGTGTAGGTCATTGCTTGCCTAACATGTATAAGGTACTGGGGAAGATCACTAGTAGAACAACAATTGCAAAGTGAAAGACTGGGTGTGTTACATTTTTGCTTTCACAGAGGACTACATTTTGGCAGAAATATTACACAGCAATAACTTTTTAAAACAATTTAGTGATATATTATGCAGACCCTTCTTTCCTTCCACATGGGTTACAAATCGCATTTTAGTGAGGCAGTCACACACTGATCTAGCATATTTTTGCTTCAGCCTTAGAAGGTACTGAAAACAACCATTTTGAAAGCTGTTTTGGATTTTTATCTTGATGACATCATGCCATTTAACTATGGTTTTGTTGTTTATTTAAATACTAAAAAATTCATTTGTTAAAATGACCAATTATACTGATTCCTTATTTAAAAATAATTGTGTAATCTTAATTTGTTAACAGCAAACACATTGTCCCAAGGTATATAAGTAAATACAATAATCTAGGTTTTCTTCTATACTATGAATCAAGTAAATAAAACCAAATTGTTAGAGTCATGAATGCACACAAAGTATTGTTTTCTCAAGGAACAATTTTAGAAATAAGAAATACACTGAAATATGCATGAAAAATTATAATTTTGCATAAATGTAATCAAACTCAATATGTAGAAAATTTTCATTTTAAAACATCAAATACAATATAGGTGATGGATATTATCATGGCACATAGTAGAAAAAATAATTTTATGAAACAATATTTTAAATAAACTGTAGTTTTTAGAACAGTATTTAGTTTGCTTTTTCTTTATTATTTTCAGGTAATTTTCTTTAAAAGTAGAGATGCTTACAGGAGGGTAGCACTGAAGTGCATTTTAAGAATGAAATAGGTATTTTAGCAAAGCTGTCTCTGCACTAGATTCATCATTTTGTCTTTTAAAGAATGCTTCTGAAAATAAATAGTCAAAAAGCCCTTTGGTGAGATATGAAGAGCAAGCCCAGTTTAACACAAAGAGCTTCTATCACCTACTGAAACGGAGACAAACACAGCTGTGCAAAAGCTGGGAAAAATGAATTTTCAGTGACATTAGTCAAGACACCAAGGCCTAGGAGACAGATATTTGGTATTAAATTCTAGACCACTGTATTTTGTTTGAGTAAAATTATGGATGAGATATGAAGCATTGTTTATAGAATAAGCATACCAACTTTATAGCATATTGGTTAGAAATTTTTAAGTTTAAAATGAGTATAAGATTTATTTTTGGCACTATTCGATAAAATTTAAAAAATAATACAAAATTAAAGTATGACTCAATGAAATGCATATTGTATGGACTTGGGGCATCTGATAGTGACTAAGGTCCATCAAATAAAAGATGTCTTTTTTTTTAAGTTTTATTTTTTAGAGGCAGTGAGAGGAGAGAGAGAAAGACAGAGACAAAGACAGAAGAGAAAGAGAGACAGAAAAGCACAACAGGGCCTCTAGCAACTGCAAATGGACTCCAGATGCATGCACCACCTTGTGCATGTGGCTCACATGGTACCTAGAGAGTCAAACGTGGGTCCTTAGGCTTTACAGGCAAACATCTTAACCACTAAGCCATCTCTCCATCCCAGTTTCATTATTTTTTAAACATATATATTTTGTTTTATTTATTTATTTATTTATTTATTTATTTATTTATTTATTTATTTATAGGAGAGAGAGAAAAAAAGAGAGAATGAATGAATGATGGGTGCACCGAGGTTTCTTGCCACTGCAAATAAACTTAAGATATATGTATCACTTTGTGTATCTGGCTTTACATGGGTACTAGGCCATCAAACCCAGGCCATCAGGATTTGCAAGCAAGCATCCTTAACCACTGAGAAATCTCCCCAGCCCCCAGACTCAATTAAGATATTGATTAATCTCATGAATGCTGAATTCTTCTGTGTCAGGTGTGTTGTACCAGAGGTTCATACATGTCTTCATAACATAGCTTTACAGAGAGAACCCATGTTGAAGTCTGATTTTTTTTTTTGTTAGTTTGAAAGCCACCAGTGATAATTATTGCTTACACTAAATCAACATAAGAAAATCACCTCAAACAACCTTTCTGTTTTATGAAATTTAAAAGAAAAACGCATACTAACTTATTGTTTTCAAATTAAAAATTTTAATGGAAAACATTAATCTTTTGATGCTAAATTTCTCTATGATTATCTATTGTGATATGTTGCTTTTACGAGTTTCTTATATAACAATCTGACTAAAGTTCCAAAGAATAAGATGAATATGAATTTGTTGTCATAAAGATCTGCCTCCAAAGATTATATTTTGTTCTTTTCACTGATTCACAGGCTCAACTCATTGAAATATTGTTTTAGATTTATTACTATCAATTACATATGAAATACATTATTTAGATCAAGCAACTTATGGGGAATGCTTAAAGTACCTTCCCCAATGACTGGTCATCAATTTAAAAATATGACATTTTGAAATCTGTAATATATTATTTTTCAGGTCCTTTAGGTTGATTTTTTTTTTTTTGCTTTAGCTATTAAAGACACTTACTTACATAGCCTGCTGATCTGACTTCCATTCTCCAACACCCTAGCAAGTCTGGCCTAAAAGTAGTGAGTGTGCGTGCGCGCGCGCGACACACACACACACACACACACACATACACATTCATAACTAATTTAAAAAATATATAAAAGATACTTTAGTTTATCTTCATTCTATTACTATGAAAAATTATTAAGCCTGGCTCATTTTCCTTAAAAAAATGTACATTAGGTTGGGCTGGTGAGATGGCTTAGTGGTTAAGGCGCCTGCCTCCGAAGCCTAAGAACGCTGGTTCCAATCTCCAGCGGTTCCAATCTCCAGGTCCCACATTTAGCCAGATGCAGTGACACAAGTGTGCAATGCCGCACTTAACCACAAGGGGGCGCACACATCTGAATTTTGTTCACAGCAGCTGAGAGACTGCTGGTGCGCCCATTCTCTATCTGTCTCCCTCTCCCTCTCTCTGTCTCTCTTTCTCTGTGTCTCTCTCCAAAAATAAATTTAAAAAATGTACATTAGGTACATGACTTAAGCATTGATGCAGATAAATGTATTACATAGATGGATTTTTTTTTTTAAAGCAGTTAGGCATTTGCCTACAAAGTCAAAAGACCCAGGTTCAATTCCCTAGGACCCACCTTAGCTAGATCCACAAGGGGGCTTACACATCTGGAGTTCGTTTGCAGTGGCTGGAGGCTCTGGTATGCCCATTCTCTCTCTCTCTCTCTCTCTCTCTCTCTCTCTCACTCTTTCTCACTCTTTCTCTGTCAAATGAATAAAAATAAAAATCATTTTTAATAAATGGAAAACATGTTTTCTAACAAAAAAGGGAGGCATAGAGATATGTAACAAAAAGAGATTCTTTTAAAATCCATATAGCAAAGTAACAAAAGTATCTAAGAAATTTATTTGTTTTAAAACAACTTCATTTTTTTCTGAATTGATGTGATTTTGTAAGATTTTTTCCATATAATATATATTGACATCTTTATACAATAATATTTTCTCTTGCTTTTTTTCCCCAAAATATAGTTTTAACACAAAAGGGGTAAATGGGTGCTATTTTTTTTTTTTTTTTGAAGTAGGGTCTCACTCTAGCCCAGGCTGACCTGGAATTCACTATGCAGTCTCAGAGTAGCCTTGGACTCCAGACAATACTCCTACTTCTGCCTCGTTTGTTAGTATTAAAGGTGTGCACTAACACAAGGCAAATAATGCCCTTTTTTACATTTCCAAATTTTTAAGATGGAGCTACATTTAGAAGAACCCTTGTGTATTTTTAACAACTCCATAAATAAAATTAAAAATCTAACTTTTATTATCTTGTAACAAAATTTCAATTATAATTGATTTCTATGCAATGAATTGATTTCTATAAAATGTTCTACGTCTTTTTTGATGATGTTACCATAGCATATCAACTCAGACATTGATCTGTGCATTTTGCTTTTTTTTAAAAGGCTTGAATTTGATGAATTTATACCACATGCATAGGAAGATCTTTTTCTCAAGGGAGACTTGTATTTTTTGAATATTTTTCTTCATTTCTCCCTTTGAGGGAATATGTTCAAGAATATAAATGTAGGGGATGGAGAGGTGGCTTAGCTGTTAAGGCACTTGCCTGCAAATCCAAAGGACCTTGGCTCAATTCCCCAGAACCCACAAAATTCAGATGTACAAGGTGGCGTAAGCATCTGGAGTTCATTTGCAGTGGCTGGAGGCACTGCTGTGCCCATTCTCTCTCTCTCTCTTTCTCTCTCTGCCTCTTTCTTTCTCTCAAATAAATAAATAAAAATAAAATATTTAAACAGAATATAAATGTTAACACAGAGAGCTGTGATTCCTATATTTTTGCCAGTATAGCAGATTGATATTATTTTCATTCCTGCTGGCTATAGTAGGCTTATCAACTGTGCTTCATCTATTCAAAGGTTAATTTTTAGAAGAATACATCAGCCAATAGCTCTAGAATAAGGATACTCTTAGACTTATATATAAAGTGCAAAAATTGTTGGAAAACTTGAGCTTTGATATTTATTGAATTAATCTTAAACATTTTTGTGAAAATTATTAAAATACTAAATGTAAAATTTCTAAAATTTCTAGAATCCTTAGCAGATCATTGTGTCAAGTTAGGATTTTTTGACTGAGTTTTTTGAACACAACTCCAAAATAACCCATGAAGGAAAAAATTACTAAATAGGGAGTTTCATTATTGAAAAATTCTTATTTGTCTATTGAACTGAATAATAAACATTCAAAGTTATTAGGATCTGAATGGTGGCACCTGCAAATGTGACCTTAGAAAGACTCTTTGTAGATAGGATAAAGCTAAGGATCTAAGGTATAAGGTATAAGGAGATTATTGTGAATTACCTGGGTAATACAAGTTGAGGGAAGCTAGACTCACAGGAAAAAGGATAATATAAACATAAAGGTAAGCATAGAAGTTATGGGGCTAGAAACATCTTATATTCAGCAACCACTAGAAACTGGAAGCTAGATGCTTCAAGAAGTCCCTGGAATCCCCTATAATCCACAATGGACAAAGCACATTGACAGAGATGTTGAATTTATGCTTTTACAAACTAGAACAGAATAAATTTCTATTGTTTCACATAATAATATTAGTGATTTTTTTCTCTTTAAAATTATTTTTGGTTTTGGTTTTTTTGAGGGGAGGGTCTTGCTCTAGGCCACGCTCATCTAAAATTCACTATGTAGTCTCAGGGTGGCCTCGAATTCACAGCCATCCTCCTACCTGTGTTTCCTGAGTGCTGGCATTAAAGGTGTACACCACCAGGCCCAGCTTGTTAGTGATTGTTTATTTTAGCATCAACCAGAAACTAATTCAAGATGTGAAAGACACGATGAGAATAAAAAAATATCAAGAAATGGGAGAAACAATTTGCAAAACTTACACAATAGTTGATTCATGTTCACAAAATACAAAGATACATACAGAATTATAAGCAAAGAAATCTAAGAATTAGATAAATGATTAGCAAAGCATATATGAGATTAAAAAAAAAACTTGCATTCTCAGTGTGCTAAAACACATATTGGTGATTAATAATGAAAGAAACTAATACATCAAACTATTTTGTATAATTTTACTGGGAACTGTAAAATAAATAATTATGACCCATAAAATAAAGATCCACAATTATCAATTGAATTACAAATGTCAATGTAACGCAAAGACAAAGTGATGAAACTCAAAATCTAGGAGGTTGCTAAACTTCCCTAAACTGAGGTTTTCCCATTGGTAAAAGTATTGTTTGATATCATCTATAGAAGGATATGTTTAACATATGCCAGGAGTAAGCCTAAGAACCAGGTTCTAATCTCCAGGTCCCACTTTTAGCCAGATGCAAAAATGATGCAAGGGCGCAATGCTGCACTTGCCCACAAGGGGGTGCACACATCTGAATTTCGTTCACAGCAGCTCAGAGACTGGTGGCTCGCCCATTCTCTATCTGTCTCCCTCTCCCTCTCTGTCCTCTCTATGTCTCTCTCCAAAAATGAATAAAATAAAATAAAATAAAATAAAATAAAATAAAATAAAATAAAATAAAATAAAATAAAAAGAATTTCAACATGGGTTTTACAGAGAGTACTATGATAATTATTGTCATAATTATATGACAAGATATAGCAAATGGGAAGGAAAGCTTTTACATATCTTTTCTTTTCTTCCACCAGCTTACAGTTTTTAAGGAAAGTTTCATCATAGTGGGGAAATCATGGCAGAAGCAGAGAACCTGGGGACAGGGGTCACATCTTTTTCAAATTCAGGGATGAAGGAGAGAGAATGAGCTGAGGCAAGCGGGATTGGGATATAGACCCCGTTGCCCACCGAGGCAACACATCTCCTCAAGTAAGACCTAGCTTCACAAAGGTCCTACCAGCTGGGCATTACTTATGAGGCTTAATCATGAAGACAAGAGGGCAAGGGGGAGATTTTATACTCAATCCAAAACAATAACTTAAAATTTCAATTATTTGTATCGTTTGTCACGTACGCTATATTTTGGAAAATCAAAATGATATAAAAAAAATGCAGGGCTGGAGAGATGGCTTAGCAGTTAAGGTGTTTGCCTGCAAAGCCAAAGGACCCAGATTTGATTCCCCAGAACCCACATAAGCCAGATGCACAAGATGGCCCATGTGTCTGGAGTTTGTTTGCAGTGGCTGGAGGCCATGGCACCCCCATTCTCTCTCTCTCTCTCTCTCTCTCTCTCTCTCTCTGAGTCTCTCAAATAAATAAATATCTTTAAAAATATCACAAGGAAATTTCAACTTTACGTGGACAGCTTTAAGAAAGTCATGCACTTACTTTATGGATTCACGGTATTCTATGACTTCTATTGTACTAGTTTCTGGGGCAAAACATGATATGAAATTTTCTTTTATCTTTTAAAAATTTTCACATATATGGTAAGAAGAGTTTATGCATGAATATTTCAATTACACTTACTCTCTTATCATGCTACTAGAAATAAAAGAAGGTTAATTAATTCACCCCCTGAAAATCGACTGAACAGATGTAGTGTCTCATGAATCACAAATGTTACTTCTGAGTGGATGGGTTGTGCATTAGAGCTGCAAAGTTGTTCAGATTCTGTGAATGTGTGAAGCTAGACAGAGAGCATATTGGACTGATCTCCATCCCTGCACCTGCACATTTTTGGCAGGCACTAGCTCAGAGAAGCTGCCCTGCAGGTGTAATTGAAGTTTGCCTAATATAAGGGGCTGCAGTTGTCTTGGCCCATGGAGCTTTTAGAAGCTGCTGTCCTCAAATGATGGGAAGTCCTCAAGCCATTCCCATGTCTGAGCTCTGAAAACCACATATTCATCATTGTGACATAGGTTCCACACACACACACACAAAAAAAAAAAAAAAAAAATGAAGTCATTTAATTCTCACAGGATCTTACATGGAAAGAAATGATTATGGGTCAGGGATCAGGGACAATAACACCCTAAGAGAAACTGCAAATGATATTGTTGCTTGAAATGAGAAGAAATCCCACCCATCTTTGCTTGGCATAGCTGTCACAGAGTAATTTGCTTCTCAGCTTAAATTTGAACACAACATAAAGATTGTCCACTAAGTAGATTGTGACTGTCAGTTCACATTTTGATTGGTATGAAGAATAATTTTAAAGAATGATTTAATCAGAGACCACCAAATTCTTAATTTTATGGGCCCATACAACTTAGAATGTTAGGATTCATGGGTTACAATGACAAATGCTTCCTTTAAAATATACATCAGACAGGAATAGAGTAGCCCCCAAAAGGTGGTGGAGGTAAAGGCTGTTATATATTTCTTTCTCTTTCTAAACACATGAATCAAACTAGGTCACATTCTTTATCATTGAAACTAAAGATGCAACACTAAAAGACAATCTATGTGCTACTCTAAGAGAACAAAAAAAAGGCTCAAAGAACAAAACAAAATCTCATGAGTATGGACGTGGCTCTCATAATGATTAGAATGGGGAGAAATAGTGGAGAGAGAGAGCTGGGTTTCACTTAAGGTCTTTGCCTGGGGCTTAAAGGTTTTCATGGAAATAGTAAATGATGCAATTTCACACCTTGGCAGTCCTGTCACCCAAGGATAACACATTGGTAGCTTTACAGCTATGAAAATGCTTTTAAATTTTATGCAAATATTTTATTGAGAAGTAGGACAGAAAGTGCCATTTGAAGTTTAAATACACTTGATTTTGGTCATTCATATTGCACAATAGGAAATATTTTCAACTTGTCTCTGTACCCTTTTTTTCTGTGTTATATGTTACTCAATGTCAACTGCTCTTCCTACAAATATTAGATCTTATTTTCTTATTTCTATATTTATATTCTGTCTATATCAGCAAACAAGAATAAGGATATTGAGATTATAAACATGTTTACTTTTAACTTTTCAAATTCCAGTACAGAGTGTAACAGAGTCTCTTCCAACTATTGTTTCTAAGTAAAATTTAAAAAAAATGGCACATGGCTTTAAAAATCTACTTCTGCAACTGCCATATATATGAGAGAGACAGAGAGAAGAGAAAGGGAAAGGAAGACAGATAGAGAATGGGTGCACCAGGAGTACCTCAGCGTGAGTGAAATCCAGATGTGTGCGCCCCCTTGTGGTCAAATGCGGCATTGTGCCCTTGAGTCACTACATATGGCCAAACGTGGGACCTGGAGATTGGAACCAGTGTTCTTAGGCTTAGGAGGCAGGCGCCTTAACTGCTAAGCCATCTCTCCAGCCCTGCAAAATATATTTTTATTAGTTATGTAGACAGTGTGTATACAGTCATGCTGGTACCATCATTAGCCTCCTCCCTGTCCTGCCCCTGCTTTTTGGGGAGTGTGGGTTGTGCATTGTGGGTAGCAATCAGTTATGGGGAAGAGGCAATGTCTCTGTCCATAATGTCCCAACTTGTAGCTCTAACAATCTTTCCATCCCCACTTCCATGAATTTCCCTGAGCCATGTTGGGTTCGAAAATATAATTTTTATTTCTTAGCTACAATTCCATCTTTGGATGCTTTATTGAGATATAGGTATTTTAGATAACTTTTTTTATATGAAATGTGACAAAATATAGTGTATTTTTAAAATCTACTTTCTTAAGCATGTTCATATGAACTGCATATAGCACTGAGCATAGGCCATAGGTAAGTTAGTTTATAATTGCCATATATGAAAATTCTAGTCCCTGCTTAGTTTTCAAAAATATAAGATTTCAAAACTTTTAGTGGTTTATCATATTATTAAGACTATATTAATTTTGAATTATTATTTTTTTAAAGATTTTATTTTTATTTATTTATTTGAAACAGAAAGAGGGAGAAAGAGAGAGAGAAAGGGCACACCTGGGCCTCTAGCCACTGTAAACAAACTCCAGATGCATGTGTATCTGGCTTACGTGGGACCTGGAGAATTGAACCTGAGTCCTTGGGCTTCACAGGCATGTGCCTTAACCACTAAGCCATCTCTCCAGCCCCAAATTTTGAATTATTTTTAAAGCCATATGATTGGAAAATATGTTGTCTTGTGTAATTTTCGGACAACTGATTGAAAAAAATGCAATTTCAAAGAAATGAGTATTATGAGTAAAATTATACTTTTATTGCTGCCAAAGAAAGACTAAATTATTACAATATAATAAAGCATTCAATGAAAATTATAGAAAATGCTCCCATGGAGAGGTGATATTGCTCAGTAGCCGAGTAAGTCAGGTACTTGCACAAGCCCTGTGTTCCATCACTCAATCATCATCCAGCTTTGTAAGACCATAAAGCTCCTGGGCAAGGCTGTGAAGCATTATCTTGATTACTTGATATTCTTGACACACCATTGACATGATAATGTTAATTGACATGGAAAGAGCCTTCTTCACTGCTGGAAGCACTATTCCCCTTTCTGGCATCCTTGAGTTTATTAAAAGGAGAAAGTTGGCTGAGTACCAGCATTCACCACTCTCTGCTTCATGGGTATGGCTGCAATGTGACCAGTTGCTCCATACTCTTTCCACCGTGATTTCTAATCAGTCATCAGGAAGAACTATACTCTTGAAACAAAATAAACCCTTACCTCTCCCAAGGGCTTTCATTCAGGTATTTTGTCACAGGATTGAATAAATAAAAAAAGTTGTATCAAGAAATGTGTCCATTGCTTTAACAAAACTGACTTGTTTTCTCAGCCTTTGGAACAGCTTTTGGGGAGAAATGTGAAAGAGATTGTTACTTTGGGCAAGAAAAGCCTTTGAATGCTAAAAGTGAGCAGTGTCTAATGGGTAATTCTGGAGGGAACTTGGAAGACAAGAATGCTGAGAGAAATTCTGGCAGTGGAAGGCTGGCTCATGACATTTCATAGGGGAAAAAAGACTCTCAGGAATTGGACCAAAGTCAGTTCAACTTTTATGAACAAAACTAGTTTCATTCTTGCCATGTCCTGAGAACTTGATTGACACAAACTCCAACATAAAGGACATTTGTTTGGAGGAGGAAATCTCAAGACATAATTGCATTTGGGTTGGTTATAATAAAACAGCTATAATTATTAAAGAATTTAGTACCATTAAAAAGAAAACTCCTTGTGACAAAGGGAAAAGTATCCTGATGGAAAGTTCCCCACCCATCAAAGGCTCCAATATGTGAAAATTCAAGTCCACTGAAAGAAAGAAAGCCTAAATTGAGAGTTCCCAGCTCAAATGCAACCACCTAGGCAAGTGTTTCTCCAGAGAGAGGCCGATATACCTGTGGTCCTGTGGTGGAGGTAGGACTCCATTCCAAGCTAGGACTTTTCTCTATGTGGTAAAGGTACTGGAGCCATGAATATTGATATATGATTGATTGAGTGGGTCATGGAGTCCAGTGTCAAAGTTCCAGAGATCTGTTGAGGAAATGTAATGGGTAGCAGGGTTGACATCCTTGCAAGATGATGTGAGAGGCTACTGCCTGAAGCTATGAAGCTGAACCGTAAGTTGCAATACAGACCCATGATGTTTGTTGTGGCAGAACCATAGGACATCCTCCAATCAAAGCAGCAAGATGAGAGTGTGTCTGTCCAAACAGAGAACCTGTGAGTACTATAGGCAGTAGTGCTCCATCATAATGGAGTGGAACCTTGAATTAAAAACCAACAAAAAACTTTCCTTCCCTAAGTATTTATTGGGAGCAGCAAGTGAAATATTAAGAAATGAATATTTCTACATCATTATGCTTTTTCATTGATATAATTAACTTCTGTGTCATGATGTCCACTTACAGCAGTCCTGTTGGTTCAAATTATTTGTGTGTCATTATATGTTTTATTTATTTATTTATTTATTTATTTATTTATTTATTTATTTATTTATGTAGGAGAGAGAGAGAGAGAATGGGTGTATCAGGGCTTCCAGCCACTGTAAGCGAACTCCAGATGCATGTGTCACCTTGTGCATCTGGCTTATGTATGTCCTGGGAAATCGAACCAAGGGAGTTTGGATTTGCAGGCAAATGCTTTAACTGCTAAGGGATCTCTCCAGCCCCATGGCACACTTTTTGTATATCAGTCACTTTATTAATTGATGCATACTCATTGTAAAATAAAATCATTTTGAACAAAGGCCCAACTTTGTAGTGATAGCCAAATTATACACACGGTTACTGCTGAGAATGTTGGAAGTCATCAGAAAATATTATTTCAATGACAATGCAGTAAGCTCAAAAGCCAGTAGATGGAGCTTTGCAGTTACTATTATGTAATCTTGATTTACACCTGACATCTACAATAAAAGAAATGTTAGCAATGTTCAGATTCAAAACATCATTTACTACTTGTATAATGTAAACACTTTTACTTAACTATTACCTAAATATTCATTTTTTTTTTTTTTTTTTTTTTGAGATAGGTTGTTACTGTATCTGAGGCTGATCTGGAATTCACTATGTAGTCTCAGGCTGGTCTTGAACTCAGCAATCCTCCTACCTCTGCTTCCTGAGTGCTGGGATTAAAGGAGTGTGACACCAGGCCCTGTAACATACTTTATAATTTATGTGAGTCTGTCACACATAAGACATCTGTTTATTACAGAAACTGTTGTTATTAAAGTCACTTCATACTTTTATATTTAGGTAATAACTTTTTTATACTGTGCTCAATTTTACATGTGTTACTGTGCTTATTGTTATATGCGTTAAGGAAAAATTATGTGAAATCTTACCATGTGGTCATTACCAAAATAAATCAGTGGGTATATGCATGAATAACTTGGGTATGCCCTATCGTATAAATGATTACAAAATAAATATTATTATCACTTTTAATATTTTAGAAAAACAGAATTATACAGTCAAAAGAGAAAACTGAAGGATATATAACCAAAAGGTATTGAAACAGTGTGAAATACCCATTGCTCTGAAACCCATTTCTCTGAAACCAGAGAGAGTCCGGGAATCCTTTCCTTCTGTGTTCTGATTTGTTACCTTGGGTCACCAATATCCTCATAGCTACAGGATTCTTCTTTTGAAATGTAGTCAGAAAGTCAGTAGTAGCCTAATTCTACAGAACAAAAGTTAGATTAGTCTCCGTTCATACCTTTGTGTGGGATCTGGGTGTCACATTGCAAGATCAGACTGGGTACAGTACACCAAGGAAGGAACAGATTCCACAGTCACATGACTATTTTATACTATGTGGTAATAATGTTTCCATAATGTTATTGCTATCATTGATTTAACTTTTTTATTTATAAATTGCAATTTATCACTTTATCTTGTGTGTGCTTATGTTTTAAACAGATGCTCTGTGGGTCTGGGAATGTAGTCACCTCAGATAATGAGGAACCATATTAAATAAACATCACTAACACTACACTATCTCACTCTATTTGCCATTCTTGTCCTGTTTCACTACATTTTTCCACTATTGGAGATGTCCCCAAAATTCTTTAGTCATATTGTTCAGAATTTCTTTACATTTGTAGAAGTAAAATCAAGACAAACAATAATTACATCTTCAGTTAATGTTTAGGCAAACTTAGGAGCCTTAATATAAAGCCTTCATTTGCCCCATGTATAAATATCTCCCTTTACTTTTTACTCTATTTGGAATTTAATTTCTCATAAATAACAGGCCTATATCTCAGCTCATTCTAAACTGCCTGTTACATTTTGAAGGTTTGATTTCAGAATCATAATTCTTAACACTTTTGCCATAAAAAATTGCCCACTCTCAATTTCCCCAAATTTAGGGTTTATCTATTAAATTTCTGTTCATTGAAAGTGTATGATTTAAAATATTAGACTAACACATTTCATTTATTTCAATGTATACAAACTTTAGAATTTTGAGTAAATCATTGCTTGCCATAGCTAAAATAAATGATGTCAAATGGCTGGATGGAAATCAGTCACATCCTGGCAAGACAGTGACCTACTTCTCATTCAGAAATGCTAACAACAGATGCAGGTTTGTAGTCATCTCTTTCCTGTACTTTTTCTGCACTGTACAATCTGCATGAGCTAACACTATAGCTGCCTGAGACTCCCAGAAAGCAATGCTATTTCCACTTTCATTTGAGTTGTGCTTCAAACCTCCTCCCATTCTGTTCATTCATCCGCATTTCAGTGGGTACTCATGCAATCCAGAATAAAATTATTATTGAATTTTTATACCAGATAAATCACCTATCTCCAGAGAATCTTGAGTACATTAAAGATGAACAGCTTCAGAGCTAATGACTACCTCTGCCAGCCAAGGACCACATATATAAGTACATAATGTAACATATGACTTTCTTGGACAATATTTCATGCAAGCATCAGAACCACCCAAATGTACAAACTTAGAGGAATGTAAAGTCACTGAAAAACATATTTTGATATTTAATTCTGACTTCATGGAGTTAGAATCAAATCCTCTTTTTGACTATTGAGAGTAAACTACTATTAATTTATCTCTATATTTCCACATATGTATCTTGCAATGTTACCCATCATAATACTATAATATTATAATAATAGTAGTATTTATACATTTATAAAACAAGAACTTTTAAATTTTATTAAATGACAGCAAATTAAAATAGCTGGTCACTGAGAAATTTGCCTTAGTCTTTCTCACAATCTTTCATTCATTTTGTTCTTTCTGAAAATTAGTATATTTGCAGCACTAACTTTTGAATTTCATCTTGACATTGTGTACGTAATATTTTGCTGTTTGCATTTAAAATTTTACCCACAATTTTTAAAGAATAAACTTAATTTAATTATACCATACTTTAATTACTAAGTATTACCACAATATGTGCCATTACAATTTATATGTTTGAATAATATAAACAACTAATCTCATTACAACATTATGTTGATGTTCAAAAATTATACAAAGTGACAACTCACTGACATTCATTAGATTTGTATGTCAGTATGTGAATTACTAAAAGAATATCAAGCATTTAATATGTATATTTTGAAAAGGAAATAATATGTTAAGCAATCAATAATCAATGTTGAATGTAACCCTACAGGTGCAAGGAAGTTATCTTTAATGAATAAATTATTACACCTTGCTACAATTTTAAATTTTAATGTGATCTAAACTAAATTAAATTAAAAACTCATTCCTCTCTCATATTAGCCACATGCCATATGGTAGCTAATGACTTGAAGCTCATGGCTACTATAATCAACTGTAGTTGATTTACAGCATGCTTGGATTCAATAAGCAATTCTACCATGGGCTTGTTGATGGGAAACTTACGTAATTATATACAACTGTGTATACTTTTTTTAAATTTCCAAGATCATAAAAAGTTATTAATATCTATGGCTGTATGTTTATTAATAATAGTTAGGACTTTAAAAAAATCTAGCAGTAGAGCTACAATTATAGCTACATTTATAAAACTATTCTTATTTTTACTTATTTGTGCATTTATTTATTTGCTTTAGTGTGAATATGGTGTACATATGTGTACATTTATCAAATATTATTCATAAAACATGACATTTGCATTGTGGGTGAAATGGATAATATCAAGTCTTTTATTCTATATTGAATTGGGGATCCCAATTTTACATTCTTACATAGCCCTGTCTACTCGCCTTGAGACTTTTTTTTAAAACACAGTTTAAAAAGAAAATCCCATATTCACTAACTTTTCCTAATTTTGTACCATTCAGTATGGAAAGTTGTTGATCCACATCTGTGAGTTCCATATCCAAGAGGGAAACTAATTATAGATAAAACAATTATTACTTCCTGAATAACATAACTATTTACATAGCATTTACATTGGATCAGGTATTCTGCATAATTGATAGATGTGTTGAAGCAAATATGAGTTTCAATACCCTCAAATATTATGTCAGCTTGTAAGGGTTCTGAGAACCTAAGAATGAAATGGGCAATTTTAGGATTTTTCTGTGGCTGTTTGCATCTCATTTCCCATGGATGTTGAAAGATGTTTCTACGTCTTAAGAAAAATAATTTAATGATTCCTTCTTTCTTTTATATGCTTCTGATATTTTCCTTTAACTGTCAAGATGTTGATAGGGAAAATAAATTCCTAAAGAAATTCTGTTACCTCTACAATTTTTTTTTTTTTTTTTTTGCTGGAGTTCTTCATTTAGGTTTATGAGTGTGAAACTAAGTTTAAAAGTTTTGTAAAATATTCTGTTAAAATATTTGTCATGCATGGTGGCATACGCATTTCATCCCAGCACTTGGGAGGCAGAGGTAGGATGATCGCTCTGAGTTAGAGGCCACCCTGATACTACAGAGTGAATTCCAGGTCAGCCTGAGCTAGAGTGAGACCTTACCTTGAAAAACACACACACACACACACACACACACACACACACACACACACATATATATATATATGTTTGTCATGGTCTGTCAATGAGAGAATTATATAAAAAAGCAAAAGGGTTTTTAAAGGTTTATGTCTTTTTGACACAGAGAGTTCTGATTTTTCTTGGCATTCATTTTCAATTATATACAGTGTCCTTTTATCATTTAGAGAGGTAATTCATATGCATAAACATCCTAAAATTTTATAACTTTGTATATTTTTAATATAATAGTGAAATAGACTTTTGATAAATGGAAAACATCATATGAGAAAGATAAGATATAAAAGAATAATAAATTAATGGAAAGCATAGAAAAATAAAGTAGGTCACAGAGAAGAGCAGAAAATATAGATCTTTTTTTTTCCCTTAACTGAAGCAGTTCTGATATGATGTACTCTAACCAGTGATAGTTTTAATAAAATATCCTAAGACTCTAACAGAATGATATTTATAGTGTAAACCATTACATGATTTAAAAAAAAAAAAAAACTCTTCTGTCTATAAGTGTAAAAACCTGATTAAAAAAAAAAATCCTTGACTACAGTAGAGTACGTAAGACCACTATAGCACTATAGCTATACCACTATAGCAGGACCCATATAAAGTCATTATGTAGAACTGGTGAGAAAGGGAAAAAAATATTTCACAAAATCAAGTCTAAATTGTTTTGAATAAAATCTCATTGAATAAAATAATGCAGGATTTCAAACATCTAAAAATGTCTTGATGTAGAGCATGGGCCTAAAACAGGCACCGTAGTAAAAAAGAATCTGAGGTTAACAAATTTGAGGCAATTGAATAATTTAGTGTTTCAGTGTTGTATATAATTACAGCTCTGTATAGTCAAAGGGATATAAACAGCTCAACTGCAAATTGGTCTTGTTAGAATATTTAGTACAAAAATCCTTTATCCACTATTCTCCCTACAGCCTCTTGTTCCCATCATTCATATGCAAAATGTTTTAAATTTATGGGTAGGCTATTCTTATTCATATAAATAAGTTTCTTCTTCTAGGCAACATTTCTACATTCTCCTAACACAAGTGACTCCTCTCTGCCCTTCCCCCAACACAACTGCCCACTTCTCCCATCTTCTTGCAGAGGTTGACAGTGTAGGTTTCTTCCTTTCTCATACCTAGTCCATGTACAAGATGATTAAAACTGTATTAAACTGTCCTAGAAAGTCATTTCTCCATCATCACCAGCATTACTCAAAAAATCTTGTCCTCCATCCATGTGACCACATTCTTGTCTCTTTCTTTCCAGTATTTTACCTTACTGTTGGTTTTCCAAATGCAATAATTAATTTCACTTCCTTAAACCACAAATTGAGACTCTTCTGTCCTGATCTAGCTTATCCCTCCAAAATTAAATAGGTTAAATCACCACTAGAGTGAGAATGCAATTTAAACACCTGTCTGTACTTGTACCTACCACACGGGACATGTGTCTGTGTGCTTTCTCATGAAGTGTGATTTCTAGCCTCCATCACAGAGGGCAGTTTAGCTTCACTGGTTGACTTTCCACCTTAAAAACATGACTTCAAGTTCACTCCACTTTAAAGTGTCAATTCCTTTCAGTCTTTTTAGAGTCTGTTCCCTCCTTAGAACACTCCCAATATATTCTTAAATGTCAAGTACCTTAAGAGAGCCTTAGTAGCTATGCTAAATAACTAGGGGAGTCACCCACTTCTCTGACCAAAGTACAACCTTGCCTGGGGCAAATGTACCAAAGGTAGGGAATAGGTTGTTGTCTAGTAGCACATGACTGTAAATTTGGAGGGAAATCTATCTTCTTCACTTCTCTAGAGACCAGTAGTTGGAAATCAATGAGTGGGGTAAGGCCCTTATGGATCAGGACACTACAAAATCCAATATTATCATGGATTTATCATTCTCTGGTTATAGAAGGGCTTGTTTGGTTCTTGAGAGAATAATTCTTGCTGTGGTAGCTTTTTTAGCATGGCCTTCCTCCTGTGGGTCTGTGTGTTATCATCAATTTCTCTCTCTCTTTGTAAAGGATACACATTATTGGATCTTGCCACACTGTAATATGATGTCTGGCATTCTTTCTGAAGATACTTCCTGCAACTATATCTGAAACTAAAATATTTCTGAGATTGCAAGTAGAATTCAGAGGAGTGACAATTTTACCAATGTCAAATGCAATTTTTGTGACCATTTAATGACACATAATAAACCTGAAATATGTAAGAGGCATGCAATTTCTCAGGTGTATTCAATATTTGTGGGCATGTGTTTAAAGTCAAATAACAGGGCAAATGAATTTAGGGATGTTTAAATAATAAACAAAACATTAGATAAATGAAAGAAAGTAGTAATTTTCACTTCTAAAAATTTCTTTTGTTTAGGAATTCAAGGTTTTATCTGTATTTCACAGGTTTTCTTTTCCCAAAGAATTAAAATAGATAATATAAGCAAGGCACTTAGTGGAAAGCCTGATGTGTGAAATCCTCTCAGCAGCTGCACATCAATGTTTCCTCATTTTGGTGATGAACAAATTCAATTCCATGCATAAAGTAAATATTGCTTAATGCCATTTAAACATGTTGCTCTTATTTTATTTACTAAATTTAATTTATTTTCACACAATCACTATTTTTCCTAAATTATTTTTTCAAGCTATTATAATCAACTTGCAAATCATATG
Organism: Orientallactaga sibirica; assembly: GCA_036365145.1. Taxonomy (NCBI): domain Eukaryota; kingdom Metazoa; phylum Chordata; class Mammalia; order Rodentia; family Dipodidae; genus Orientallactaga; species Orientallactaga sibirica. The sequence goes on along the minus strand of JAEOAD010000003.1, from coordinate 81,054,112 downwards.
ATATTTATTTTTATTCTTTTTTAATGACTTTAAATAACAGCATGAAATGATTTCTATATTATTTAATAAGCAGAGGAAGCCTGGAGTCAAACTTCTATCATTCATATATATCACAATCTCTTCATTTCCCCAAGATCTATTCATTTAACTGTTTTGCCTTTCATGTCACTTTATAGGCACTATTTTCATCAGCTGTTAAAGAGCGATCACCAAATGATACTGGCAATGCACTTCACAGTTTATAAGGTACTTTCCCATGCATTTTCAGTTCCATTTATTATTCACCCACTCAAACAAGGGACACTACATTTGGTAGTGGTTATGTCCCTAAGCCATATTCAGGACAGAAAAACTAAAATCTCCCTTCCAACTTTTAGGAGGCACACTAATGGAATGTACCAAGTGCTACACAGAGTGCATGTACCTAGTGCCTGTGTAATTTAAAAGTAGAGTAAATGGCTCAGATTTGTGTCCAGAAGAGGTGGAAGTACTTTGCTTTTTATACACTTAGAAATTGAAACTAAGAGCGTAAGGGAAACATGAAGAAAGGGAACACCAGATTTAAAGGCATGGATCCTTAATTATGCGTGGGTTTGAAGGAGAATTCATAATGGAAAAAAAATCAGATTTTAAAGGCATAAAAAGTCACATGATGGGGTAAACACTTAAGCTGTAAGCTAAAGAGAGGCCAAAGCAAATGGTCAATTACATGATTCAATCCAATTTCAAGAAGCAATGAATTGGAAATTAAAAAAAAAAAAAAAAAAGACAAACCAGGGCAGGGTACCAGGAAGGGTACATTGTAATCATTAAGATAAACCAGAAAAACAAAAAAAAAAAGGAAACAAATAAAGATTGATCTTTATCTTATCACAAAGGCTGGGAATAAAAGTTTAGTTATTTATTTATTTATTTTTTTTTTGAGAGAGAGAGAGACAAAGAGTCAGAGAGAGAGAGGGAGAGGCAGAGAGAGAGAGAATGTGTGCGCCAGCAGCCTCTCAGCTGCTGTGAACAAACTCCGTGTGTGCGTGTGCGCCCCCTGGTGGCCAAGTGCAGCATTGCACCCTTGTGTTGGTGCATCTTGCCAAACGTGGGACCTGAAGATTGAAACCCGCTTTCTTAGTTTTAGCAGGCAGGCGCCTTAACCACTAAGCCATCTTTCCAGCCCAAAGGTTTAGTTTTAAGTAAGTAATAAATACTTGGCTGGTTAGGTTTTATTTGTCAATTAATTTAGGTACTGAAGTGTATTTGATAAGTATTCATTTTTCTGTAAATAAAGCTGGTCCTAACTCACAGCAATAATTATTGTGCCATGTGGGCTTTGAAGAAATGTTTTCATTTTCAAATCCAAAAACCTTGAAGAAAAACTGAAAGTTAATTATTTACATTCAAATATAATCTCTGCTTCCTGTATGGTTCAATTATCAAATGTTGGGCAAGAAATATCCATAAAACATACTGGTTTAAAAAAGATGCTATGCTGAATTATTTGTCATCATTCTTTAGGTTCCCTGAAGTCAGTGGGTTGGATATTCATTCCCTGTATGATGGTGTGTGGTATCACTCATGAGGCTGGGTTTGACTAGAACCTCAAAAGGGATTGGAATACTCCAAATGGTTTAACTCATGCTTTGCATATCTAGCTTACCTGTAAGTGTTATGAGTCATGAAGCCTTTCTTAGGAAGTATTTCAACTTCTGTCATTGTGGATGAAGATTCTAAGTCCGAAGTTAGTAATGGCCAGGCTTTCTAAGACTTGGGCAAAATAATTCATTCATATTTTCTCTACTGCTTTCAACTGGAAAGAGAGGGTCAGAAAGACTGCTCAGATTCAAAGAGACATGGTTTTCATCTTTTGAGGCCTGAGGCTGTACATGAAAGAGCATATGGTGTGAGCCTGTTTTTCATATTGCATTTTTATACCTGACCAAGTTTGCAGGTAGTCTTGCAATGTAGATATTCTCTTTTCTGCTATGAGAAAAAATGTTAGTGCCATATGCTATTGTATTGATTATAAAAGAAGTTATTTCTCATAATAAAAATTTAATTTAGATATATCAAGAAATTTTAATAATCTTGTATATTCTTTGTGAATGCATGTGTATGTGTGTGTGTGTGTGTGTGTGTGTGTGTGTGTGTGTTATGTAAATGATAATGCAGTTCCTGTGGACTTACCTGAGGGGCTGGAAGGAAAATATCAGTGGTCCCTATCCATCACTCACCTACCAGTTTTCCTTGCAATGGAGTATCTTAATAATTTGGTAACTTGCAGTTTGCAAGCCTCATTGATAGTCTGGTTTCTATGCTCCCCCATTGGACTGAGTTTATAGATGTGTTTTGTCTTCTCAGGAGATCATGTTTGTGCAAGAAGCACACCCAACCACTAAACAGTCTTTCCTGCCCTCTTATTTTGCCTTTCGGACATGGTTGAGACATAGGGTGCATGTGTCTCTACACATGCATCAACAATCTCTGTCTTTGTGTGTGTCTTCTTTACTAATAATCCTGATGGTAAAATTTCATGAGCTAGCAAGTCTATGGTGGAAAATCATAAATTTTACAACCATTCCATGTAGTGAGCAAAATCTCCTTTGAGCACAATATGTTATAATTGCAAATACTAAATGGAGTGGTTTTTAAATGTCCCTTTGGCAATAGGCTGGTCAGAACTAGAAAGTGGTAAATGGAGAAGATAGGACAAATGATGAAAGATCTTCCCTATCACAGGCATAGAGTTTTAACTTTGAAGCTTGAGGGACAGGTGATATAGACACTCCTATCAATTAACATAAATGTCTGGTGTGCTTGTAGAATGTTTAATTTACATCATGGTTCATGGAGGCGATGATTATATTAATCCTCTTTATATAGAAAAGGAAACAGGTGGCCTGGGAAGTATGACCAAATCAATAACACTATTCATATCCAGAAAGGTAAAAAAATGAATTTTTAAAATATTTGTGTGTGTATACATGTGTGTGCACATTTGTATACCAAACAAGGCACAACGGCACATGTAGATCAGAGGACATTTTTGGAGGCTGTTCTTCACTGTTCACTGTTCCTTGTTTTTTTTTTTTTTTTTTTTTTTTTTTCCTACAGATTTAATAAGAGAGAGAGACAGACAGACAGAGTATGGGTGCCAGCTGCTGTGAACGAACTCCAGAAGTGTGTGCCCCCTTTTGGGCCTGTGAGGCATTGCATCCTTGATTCCCTTTTGCATCTGGCTAAATGTGGGACCTGGAGAATCCAAGCAGGGTTCTTAGGCTTAAGCAGGCAGGCACCTTAACCACTAATCCATCTCTCCAGCCCACACTGTTCCTCTTACATGAGGCAGGTACTCTTGTTTGCCACTGCTAGCTGACCTATAAATTTCAGGAGCTACTCCTATCTCTGCTTCCAATCTTGATATAGTTTAACTGAGATTATAGACATTTGTAACTATGTCCAGATTTATGTGGGTTCTGGGCATCTGTATTCAAGTTGATACATTTGTGTAGCAAGCACAATATCCATTAAGGAATCACACAGGCCCTCTGTTAAAAATATTTAAATTCGGGCTAGAGAGATGGCTTAGCAGTTAAGGCGCCTGCCTCCTAAGCCTAAGAACACTGGTTCCAATCTCCAGGTCCCACATTTAGCCAGATGCAAAGTGATACAAGGGCACAATGCCCACAAGGGGGCACACACATCTGGATTTTGTTCACAGCAACTAAGAGATTGTTGGCACGCCCATTCTCTATCTGTCTCTCTCTCCCTCTCTCTCTGTCTGTCTTTCTCTATGTCTCTCTCTTAAAAAAAATTAAATAAATAAAAATATTTAACTTCAACCAAAAAGCTTTGATTTGAAATATACTCCATTGAATATTGTTTAAGAATCCTAAAACTAATTTATATCTATTGAAGAATATGTGGGAAATTCAGTATATATATATATATATATATATATATATATATATATATATATATATTACAAAAACTTAGCAAGCACAGGCTGTCTCCTTAGGCATGTAATAGCTAATATTCTATTTTTAAATTAGCACTTTGTATATTTGTATATTCAGGGAAATATTTTTAAGTGAAATGAATGGAATCTGGATGTAGCTCATATTCCTTCCAAAAAGAGACACACAGACACATGGACATGCACACTCATACATTCACACACACAATATATATATATACCTTCAGCAATCTTTAAATCATTACTTACTATTCAGTGTCTCTCTTTCCAAAGCTCTGTGCCTGGAGAAGAGAAGCAGTTAAACATTGAGAAAGATTTTACATCTTGTTCAGAAACTGGCCTAGATCAAGAGACCTGTGTTCACACAACCTGTGTTTCATGCATGGTTGTACTTGTACATAAAAATGTTATCATGAAAAATCATTTAAACACCATGTGCTTCTGATCAACTTTCTATACAATTGGGATAACAATGATAGGAATGTTAACATTCCATGATACATATGAAAGTCTTTAAAACAGAACCTAGCATATATAACAGTTAATGATGATCTTCAATATCATTGAAAACAATTCACAATCCTAATAGAGACATCCAGAGTGTATTAAGTATATGTGATGTTCATGGCATATGAAAAATGCCCATTTACTAATTCTTCTGGTTACAGAACCAGAAGTGACTGTCATTCTCAGAGCACTATCGACTATTCAAAGCCCAAGCAAATATTAAGTAATTGTGCTAAGATTTATTCCTCTTTGGTAGTATTCAGCCTTAACCATTCTGTTATCTTCTCTCTGACAATATTCCTCCTGCTTTGGGCTCTCAGATACTCTTTATGCAATATAAGTGTTAAATATCACTTCCCTTTATTTTCATTATCCTTTGAAATTCTCTTTTAAAAAAATGTTGTTGATTTGACATAAAAGCCTGTATCTTGGCAGTAAGTTTCAAGTATATCTTTTTGCTAGCAGCCATCTGTCAGCAGGTTTGAGCTGGACTGTCACTACTGTTAGACGTAAAATGCACCTGCAGTGGTGTGAAAACCCATTCAATGACAAGTTATCTTTCATCTCTTTTATTTCTGTGCATAACATATTCTGCAGAATTGTGTCCCCCAAATGGTAATGTCATTTCAGCTGTCATTTCCACTCTTGCTTTCTAAAAGCCTTCAAGGGAATTGATAAGTCTGTTTGATTGTTTGCTGATAGTCCAAAGAATTCTTTCCTCCATATTTTTGAATTATAAAAACTTGAGTTTCCATCTTATAAGTCTTTCACTGTATTATTCCATCTTAAGCATGTAGTGACTCCAAGCCTAAATAAAGTGTCAGAGAGGTGTGTAAGGAGATAATAAACAGAGCAGTTATTATTAGCACGAGATTAAGATGTGTAGAGTAACAATATAGAGGAAAAACTCACATCATTGTTCTGGCAGTAAAGAACAACTGTCAAAAGGAAGAGAAGCTGGAAATGCAGTTGTCAAAGACATTCAGTTACTTTATTGACATACAAACATTTTTGTATGCTCCTTTCAACCCAGTGCTTTTCTGCAAAGTTTATTTTAAGTGTTCAAAACAAAACATGAGAGGCAGCATATATATTGGAAGCTTCTAGATATCTTTGAACTTTTAGTGTTGGGAAAAGGTGATTGAGTTCAGGTTTTCCCTAGTTTGTAGTCATTGAAGTAAACCCCTTATCAATCCACTATAAGGTAAATATAAAAGTTCCTTACATTCTTTACTACAAAAAGCCTAATATCAGAAAATAAATATTTATTGCCATAAGTCTATAAATCATACTGTTTGTGTGTGTTTGAATATAGGTCAATAAGTCAAATTGTAACCTCAAATCCTAACATTCTAAACATATTAAAATGGCTCAATAGCTTTGAGGAAAACAAATAAAAACACTAATTTATAGATGCTAGACATATTCTTGAGCCTGAGTAAATGTACAGATAAAAGATTAAAAACAGCCAGGCATGGTGGCACACACCTTTAATCCCAGCACCCAGAAGGAAGAGGTAGGAAGATCACCATGAGTTCAAGACCACCCTGTGACTACAGAGTGAATTCCAGGTCAGCCTGAGCTACAGTGAAACCCTACCTAGAAAAACAAACAAACAAACAAACAAACAAACAAACAAACAAACAAACAAAAACAACCAAACAAACAAATAACAACAAAAAACAACAGACTAAAAACAGAGAGATAACTGATATAATTCTATAATTATAGGAGATTAAATTATTGTTAATTTTTTCCAGTTTTCTCTGAGCTTTTTTTTCAAGTCATTGCTCATTCTCATAATTGTTAATTAAAGGAGTAAACCTCATTGATGTACAGAAGAGGATACAAGTGCAGAAAACCTAAGAACACTTGAGAAAGGTACCCAGTGTTAATCTTTGCCCTCCACTTGCACTTACATGCACATGTGCATCCATATACTTATAAACATGAATGAATGCATCACACACACATTTATATGGAATTATATGGAATTAAAAAACACAATACAAACAAATTAAGCAGTAATGCTCACCTAAATCTGGTAGAATATGCAAAAATTAGCTAAATATGGGCTGTGGAGATGGCTCAGTGTGTATGATATGAGTACTTTCTGTGCACAAAGAGCTAGCGAGGGCTGATTCACCATGAGTTCAACTTCTCAGCACCCATTTAAACAGCCTGTTGTGGTCACACATGCCTTTAATTCCAATTCTGTGGGATGAAGAGATGATTCCAGAAGAGTCACTGTGCTTCATAAAAAGTGGCAGCTCTCAAATCAGAGAGAGACTCTATTTCAAGGAAATATGGGGATGAGCCATGGCAGCAGAAACTCAACATTCTACATGCTGGCACGCAGGCTTCTTCACAAGCACACACACCCACACACACACACCATAGCACATATCCTATACTCTACACACATGTATGCAAAAATAACTAAACATGAATTACAGCACGTATTAACTGACAACAGTTCCTCTGGAGGGAGTGGAAGCCTTGGGAACCCATCCACATCCATGATGAATTGATTACAAGCCTCTCACTGAAATAGACCTAAAATGAACCCAACTTGGTTCAGGGAAATCTGCAGGAGAGGGGGCAGAAAGATTGTTAGAGCCATATGTTGGGTCATGATGCACAGAGACATTGCCTCTTCCCCACAACTGATGGCTACCCTCACAATGCAAGACCCACAATCCCCACAGGGGAGGACAGGGAGAAGTCTAACAATGGCACCATCATGGCAGTATATACACTATATACATAAGTAATAAAAAAGGAAAAAAAAAAAAAAAAAGGAAATCAGGGAACTAATTCTGTTTTTCTCAGGTAGATAGATAAATAAATAAATAAATAAATAAATTAATTAAATAAATAAATTAATTAATAAATAAAAATATTAGAAATGGGGGCCTGGAGCGATTTCTTACAGGATAAGGTGCTTGCCTGAAAAGCCAAGGTCCTCAGTTTGATTCCCCAGGACTCACATAAGCTAGATGCATAAGGTGGCACATGAGTCTGGAGTTTGTTTGCAGTGGCTGGAGGCCCTGGCTTGCCCATTCTCTCTCTTTCTGTCTTTCTCTTTATCTCAAAAAATAAAATTGTTAACAGATTCAATGTTGGAGAGGAAAGTACAGAAATAGTGAGTTCATGAGTACAACGACCATGTTGTAGACGCTATTCCACAGCACTTCTCCCCATCCTCTGCTCATATTCATTCCATCCCCTTTTCACAAGTTTCTTCAGCTTTGGAGGGGATTTTATAGATTCTCATTGTTCTGTTTAGGGTTGAGGACATAATGTTAGTTTACTTGCAATATGTTCATCAGCTATACATTAACCTCTGCCTAAAGAAAAAAGAAACAGATCTAGGTTGAAAACAACACTCTTCTTGGATATTATTTAGAATGCCGATTGAAATCTTGTCTATTACGCATAAACAACTATGGGACCTCCTCACTACCACTCCCAGGACCTTTGACCTCCCAAACTTAGGATTCTTAACCAGGTTAACAGTACAGGACATGAATTCCTCCTGTGGATTAGGCCTTTCATCTATTTAGAAAGTAGTCAGTTAGCCTAATAAGAACATACCACAATTGTACCAGTGGGTGCATCATGAGGAACAAATGGTCCAAAGTTTCATAAGACTGTTCATGCCTTTTCTTCCAAAGAAGCCTTTATAGTTCCTTCCAGCATTTAGAAAGCTGGCCAGCAGAAAGGAAGTTTTGTCCTGCAACTGAAACATGTGATATCTTAAACAATCTGGACCTACCATCTAGTGTTTGTAGAATAGCAATAGCCCAAGATACTTTCATATGAATATGCTTTTTCTCTTTTGATCTTTTCAAGATTTTTTCTCTTTGTATTTCAAAAGTTTGATGGTTTGTATGTCAGTGTAGATTTCTAGTCACAATTTGCTTGCATTGGAGATTAATATTTTTAAAATATATCTGGGTATAAGTGGCTAGAACTCTTAAAAAGACACTTGTTCTTTTCTTCTGTCTTCTGAGTTTTCCATTCTGATCTTACTACACATAGTATTCTCTGATAAGTTATTTATTAACCATAATTCTTTTTTCCCAAATGTTTTCTAGGAAGGATAACCAATCACAGATCATTTTTCTCCAAGTACACTGTTTCTTCTTATGAAACAATAATACACTGGAGAATGTTATTAGTGATTTAATTTTTATGTCTACTGTTTTTTTTTAAACTTCATAATTATTATCTGGTTGTTTTAAAATATTTTTAGATTTTTACTAAGGTTATCTGTTTTAGGATGAATCATTATCATACTTCCAATTTACTGTTAATTTGATATTTTGTATACTTTATGCTTTTATTTTTTTGTAATGGGTCACTTAAAGTCTTTTTTGAGCTATTTCCTTAAGAACAGATTTTTTATAAATATATATTTTTTATTTATATTATTCTGATTTTACATTCATAGTATTGGTTCCATTGTCCTCCTCCCTGTCCTCCCACTTTCAAAGGTACCCTCATCAATGGGTAATGTGGGTCATGCATTGAACATCAGCTGTTGACATATCATATTTGTATTATTTAAAATATTTTCATTATATATTCATGAAAGAGAGACAGAAAGAGAGACAAATCAGGCAGAGAGGATGACCTTCCCAAATGAACTTCAGATGCATAGAGGAGGACTGGTCTTCCAGGCTCAGAGTGGTATTTTGAGACTCTCCCAGGCAAAATGTGTAGCTGACCAGCAAGGAAGACGCAACACTCCCTTCTTTCAGCTTTAGAACCTCCAAACAAGCTCTCAAGAACAGATTTTTTTTGTTGACTTTGTTACTTTCCTGTCTCATAAGACAAGCTATAATTTTCATTGAAAATTTAATATTTATGAACTAAATAGAACGTATGAACTAAGGCAATCATAACTCCCATTAAGTTGACATATCATATTTGTATTATTTAAAATATTTTCATTATATATTCGGGAAAGAGAGAGAGAGAGAAAGACAAATAGAAAAGGAGAGGCAGGCAGACACAGAGAATGGGCAGGCCAGGGCCTCTAGCCTTTGCAAATGAACTTTAGATGCATTTGCTACCTTATGCACCTGGCTTAAGAGGGTCTTGGGGAACTAAACCTGGGTCCTTTGGTTTTGCAGGCAAGTGCCTTAACCACTGAGCCATCTCTCCAGGCTGCCAGAGCAGACTTTTGTCATTGTGCTATTGGTTATTTTGAGACTCTCCCAGGCAAAATGTGTGTAGACATGCATTTTTTAGTATGTAGCCACATAAGACTTGCTCACGACAGCCTTCATAGTAAGAAAATTATACGCCATTTATTTTCTCAGATGACTTGAACCACTATATATTTTTTTATGTCCCATGAATTCTGTACAGGAATTTGGGTACACTTTTAATATCATAGCAATGTAAAGTCCATTTCACATTTATATCTTTATTTCATCAGGACCTCCAGTCATCCCTAGATGAGAGATCCAGGATCTCAATCTTTCCCCTGCTTATACACAGGCCAGCACAAGTGCATATCCTTAAGAGTATATCGATTAGAGACTTTTATAACCTTCTATGGACATTTTCTTCAGACTTTTCCTTTGGTTTTGAACAGATTCTTGTTTGTTCCATCATATATGATGTCTTAAGATAGTTGTATTTTTAAGCATTCTTGACAGATGATCTAGAAATATGGCTTTGACAATGAATTGACTTCGAAGTCTATGAAAAATAGGTTATTTATATAATATAAATAACAATATTGGCATATACTTTTTCAAGCAGTTTCAAGATAGGTTCAATAGTGTTGATGTTCCTGGTTGGAAGGGTGTTGTTGAGTGACTTTAAATCTGTTCTATCCCTCCAGTAAGGATATTTTTCTTCACAGTTGCTATGATTGCTAGTCTACTCCTTTCTAAACTTGCTAGTCAAAATTAAGAATAGAAGTAAAAGGAAGTGTGGTGTTATGTTCCATGTTCTTGTTAGTGAGTTTCAGTAGTTTTTTTTTGCCAAAACAGGTAAATATTCCTAATGTTTTGCCTGGAATTTGGATACGTCACAGAGTTTTGAAAACAATGATTTTAAGGATTATATTTGTGGGTATTTTTTTGTATTTTTTTATGAGAGGAGAGAGAGAGAGAGAATTGGCATGCTAGGGTCTCTAGCCAGTGCAATTGAACCCAAATCATGTGTGCCTTCTTGTGCGCATGGGTGAAAGTGAGCACTTGTGTCATCTTGTATGTCTGGATTATGTGGGATCTGGTGAGTTGAACATGGGTCTTAGACTTGTCAGGCAAGTGCCTTAACTACTAAACTATCTATCCAGCTCTATTTGTTGTTGTTATAGATGAGAAAACATAAATTTCTACTCTGTGACTCAAAGTTATGAGTAAATATAATACATTATATATAAAAAGTGAAAACCTTTAACTGTGCTTTATTCTGAATATATTCTCATAAAATAAGAAATTATTTAATGCAGTTCTCATAATTGCAAGATGCCACTTGTCCAGTTTAAACATGAAAGTATAAAAATACACTATTTTAGTAATTCTACTCTTGAACATTTATTTTATACTAGTCACCAGCTATAATTCAGAAATTTTGTAACTATCCAATTATATTTGACATAATTCATTATATTCTTATTTTAAACTTTTAAATTTAAACTTTTAAACTTAGCTATCACTGAAGGAAACAATTTCTTTTTTCAAATTTTATTTGCACTTCTACCACTAATGACAACTTTTAATGAGTTCTTTCTTGATTTTTTTTCTAAAATATATGAAGGTAAACTGACTCAAATATCAAAAGGTTTGAAGGTAAAAGGCTTGAAATGTCATGCCTATAAATTTGGAACGGGTTGTAAACCTCACAAAATTAACTGGCTGAACTCTTCAGACTTTATTTCCTCTGAGGATAAGGGTCTGAAATCATGGAGTCAGAAAACTCAATAACACCAATGTACATGTTGCAGTTTATGGAACAGCAGTGGCTTATCTGAATAAGTTCATCACTGGAGATCCAAAGAAGTAGATCTGCCCAAGTAAGTTTCAAACCTAAAAGTCACCCACAAATTGGGAGGTGGAGACAAGAAAAGCTTGAAGTCTAACCTAAGCTACATAGTGAATTTCATGTCAGACTATAGTACATAGTGAAAAACCATCTAACTAAAAGCAAAAATACTACAAGATTATAAAAAGCAAACATCATACATATGTTTTACCCATACCCATAAACAGTAAAGTATAATTGGATGCATTGCATAATATGATTGTGAAGAACATATAAAATCATATTTGCCTGGAAAATAGAAAAAAATGAATGGGAGATTTTAGTAGAAGATGTAGATGTGTATTGTTTAATGTTAAGAGTAATTAGTTGGCTTCATGGAAAGGAAACTGTGCTGTTTTATTAGATGCTATGTTCAGTATAAAAAGTAAAATTTCACATAATGAAATCAGATTGTCTTTTTAAGAATTAAAGCAGGGCTAGAGAGATGGCTTAGCAGTTAAGGCCTTGCCTGCAAAGCCAAAGCACCTCTGTTCAATTTCCCAGGACCCACATAAGTCAGATGCACAAGGTGGCATGAACTCTGGCTCCCAAACATACACACCACATTAATGTGAAAGGAAACATGCAAATATTTACCCACATATAAATAAATAGTCACACACGAAACACACACAAACAATAGTATGTTATTGTACATTTTTGTTTTGCTTATTGGATTTTTGAGGTATTGTCTCCCTCTAGTCCGGGATGACCGGGAATTCACTATGCAGTCTCAGGGTAGACTTGAACTCATGGCAATCCTCCTACCTCTGCCTCCTGAGTGCTGGGATTAAACGCATGCGCCACCATGCCCAGGACATGTCCAGCCCAGGCTGGCCTTGAACTCCTGGTCGTCTTGCCTCTGCCTCTTCAGCAATTTCCTACTGGCACACACCACCACAACTGGTGTGAACATTTTAATATACTTACATATATTTACATTTCTCTTTTTTGTTTCTTTCATTTCTTATTTAGGTAGGGTCTCTCTCTCTAGTCCAGGCTGACCTGGAATTCACTATGTAGTCTCAAGATGACCTCAAACTCAAGGTGATCTTCTTACCTCTGCCTCCCAAGTGCTGGGATTAAAGGCCTGCACCACCATGCCTGGCAATTTACATCTTTAAAACATATCTTTTTGACAGAAAGATATGGTTGAGATGAAATTAAGTTAATATTTGGTGCCTATGCTTTTTGAAAAAAAAGTTATTGAAAAGCAGTTATCAAATAATCTGTTATATTAGGTATTTAACAAAGAATAAAAACATTTACAATTATTTATTTATTACTGTAGCCATAGACACAGAAAACTGGTTCTGGTTCAGTTCAAAATATGAGTATTCACACTAGTTACTTTTGCATTTTTGAAAATATAAAACCTGACAGAACCTATGTAAGGAAGGAAAGAGTTGTTGTGGCTCCCAGTGTCATTCCATCATGGTGGGAAAGAATCTGCTTCTCATTATGACTGCCCAGGAAGCAGACAGTAAAACAGGAAATGGCCAGGAATACTATTACCCCAAGAGTTCACTAATAGTGACTTACATCTTCCAGTTTGGCTCAAACTCAAAAGTTTTCAGAATCTCCCCAAACAATACTTACCTAGAGACCAAGCACTCATTCTTCTTGAGAACATTTAGATTCAAAATATAAAAATGCAAGCTTATTTTGTATACTTATGGAAAATACATGCAGTTAATCAAAGCTCACATTAAGCATCATCTTGAAAAGAGTCAGCTTCAGAACTGAAAAAATTTGGATTGCAAAAATATTTTTTAGATTACATTATTGTTAAATTATGTTTTACTATTAGTATTTTATTTTTGATACATAATGAAAGACAATGAAAATATAATATAAAGATTTTTTTTCAAGGTAGAGTCTCGTTGTAGCCCATGCTAACATGGAACTTACTATATAGTCTTAGGGTGGCCTTGAACTCATGGTGATCCTCCTACCTCTCCCTCCCAAGTGCTGGGAATAAAGGTGTTTGCCACTACACCTGGTATAAGACATTATTTTCTTTTAATTCACTATTTGTTTATCCATCTATTTATTTAGGGTTAATTAATATTTACTGGAAACTATTCTAGGTTTTGAGAATATAGCAGTAATCAGAACAGACATTAGAAAGATAAGGGGAACTATAATTTTTTTCAAACTAATGAACTATCCTTAAATACTACTGCAGATATTCTTTGTAACCATTATGGCACAATTTGTGCATTCCCTCTTCTGAAAATTGGTCATAAAGATATATTACATAGTTGTAGATGAATAAATTATTTTATACCTTTATTCCCAAATGGTATTATTAATAAAAATGGTAAAATAAATTATAATGCAGGCATACTATGTATTATGAAGTTATATAGTCACTAAAATGTATAGTAGGATTTTGGTATAACTCAGTGTTAGTGTAATGGCTTCACATCTATGAGAATCTTAATTTGGTCTCCAGACTGAAAAAAAAAAAAAAAAAGTACTAGAAGTATTCACCTGGATTAGAAGAATATCAATGGTGATTTTTAAATATTAATAAATCCATTCATAAAATATGTATAACAGGATTGATGCCATTTTAAAAGTATATCCAATGTATGTGAACATGCTTATCTGTATATGAGCCTAGAAAAATAAGCACTGAGAAGACTGTGGGGAAAAACTTATAATGAGAAAATGAGAAAAAAATATATCTTAATTTTTTAAAGCTCTGAACAATATTTTGTGGAAATATACTTTATAATAATGGTTAATATGATGTGTAATTTAAGTTAAATAAAATAAAATATAATTAATGAGTATAGATTAGGAAGATTAAAAATACTCCAAATTTGTAATTTGCCAAAAGGAAAATAAAACATTTGAAATGCATGAATCAGCAGTTCCTTAAAGTATTAACACACCAAAATGAGTGTGTTCTTTTTGGACATATATCTAAAACCGTTAGGGTTATGGGGCTTGAGAGCATATCCAACAGCCCATAGATCAGATTGTAGCTGAAGGGATTTATGCTTGCATTTTGTTATGAAGTTCAAATTGGAAGCTGTTCAGGCAGAAAACTAATAGAAAATGGGTGATCGCTAATTAACCTAAGGCTTGGAAGTAATTGCTCTGCAAAAAGCAATTTAAGAAGGACCTTTCTTTTATTTACTTATTTATTTATTTACTTTTGAAAATCATAAAATACTCCATTTGATGATGAGCAAAGTATACAAATATAGGTAAATTTGGCATTGTAATGTCTTCTTTGAGCAACATTTTGGTATGTTTATAAAAAGTAATATTGTAAGAAAATTTGCTTAATATCCCTGGATTTGGGCTTTACTATAATTTCCAAAGTGTAGTAACTACCAAACTTTATAAAGATGAGAGGAGATGATGGTATCAACTCAGTGTTGAAGTACAGTCCCCTCTGCCTGTCATCTGGACCACCTAATCTAAGTATAAAGCTGTTCGGTAGAGAAGGGACTCACCAAACTGCTGATTGATTGGAGCAGAGTGAATTAGTCTCTGACAAAACCTCAGATTCTGGGTTCTAAATGTTTGTGCCTGTTTCTCCTTACCTTGAAAAATATGTTCAAGGCCCATGATTTCAGTGATTCAGAACTAGTGCAAGAAGTTCTTAAGATCACTACTGCCAACTCTCCAGGACTCATACTTAATTATACTTACTGTACTCATTCTTAATACACTTACTATACCAGATAGGGACTCATAGGAGGAACCAAAGCAAGGTGGCACCAAAGTCTAACTTGGTCAACCAATGAGCTCATTGGAATAATTTCAGAGAACTAGTGAGGGGTTAATTATAGGCACCTGGGTAATTCAAAGCAGCTGCATCACACTGAAGAAAGCCTACCCCAGCATAGGAGACCAATTAGGGATCCTACATGTCTGGAGCTCACTGCTTGACCTGCCAAAAGCTTTGCTGATCAGAGTTTCTCCCCACAGTCATTGTTTATTGCTTCTATAACATTGTGGAGGGGGTTCTGTGGCCTTTTAAATTTCAGCTCTCTCAGATTTGTTCACCTCTTACATCTCCTTCTACTCTCTCCACCCTCATGGAAGGAAAGTTTCATTTCAATGTTTCAAATTGGAAGAAATGGCTATAGAACACACACAGGTCATGTGTTAGAGATGTGGATATTCCTTCAAACACATTTTACCAAAATGCATACTATAACCATCAAATATTCAATGTTGCTTGTTACTTTCCACAATTTGATTAGAAAAAAAATGTTTCTTAGGGTATGTAATGGATGAAGAGTCATATATATTCAATGAGTCTATCAATTGCTTTATGATTGTTAACCTCAAAGTCATAAATGATAAAAATACACACATCACTTACAGATTTTATATATATATATATATACATATAGATAATGTGATTTAGAAAATTATTTTTAATATCATTCTTTGAAGAAAAATGTTTTTCAAAATTATATTTTTTCCGAGGGTAGTGTTGTGTTTTTGCGGTATTAACATCAACTTATTTGTATTTTGTTGCAGGGTTTATTTATACATGTGGAGGAACTTTAAAAGGACTTAATGGCACTATAGAAAGCCCTGGTTTTCCATATGGATATCCAAATGGTGCAAACTGTACATGGGTAATAATAGCAGAAGAACGAAATAGAATACAAATTGTTTTCCAGTCATTTGCACTAGAAGAGGAATACGACTACTTATCCTTGTATGACGGGCATCCGCATCCTACAAACTTTAGGACAAGGTCAGTGCGTTTTGATTCCGCAGGAGGGGATTATTGCATGGAGAAGACTAATTTGTTTGACAATGCTTGTTTAACATGTGACGGAAGTGTAATTAGGTCATACTGAGCATATATTAGTCATTTGGGAATACATCATTGTATTAACAGCTTTCCATCATGCAATTGAAATCCTGAGTCTAATACATTATGAATTGTTCTCCAAAGGTGAATGCAGATTTTATTGTGACACTTCAAAGTGGTTGAAGTAATTTGTGGTTTTAAAATTAATTCACTCAAGCCTGCATTTATCTTGAGAATAACTTAGGGTGAGGTAAAACCATACCATATATTGTGTTTTCAGTGGTATATATTTTATAGGATATGTATCAGTATACAAAGCGATCTAAATTCAATATATAAAAGGACTGCATAATTACAGAGAAAGTTTTTTTTAAATATCTGAACAATGAAACCTTTTTGGTAATAAATGTCAATATTCACATTTGTGCCCAATAAACGAAACCATATATATTTTGAAGATGGTTGATAAAGCATTATAATATCTAGCACATTATTAATAAAGTGTTTATTTATAATCTCATCTTAGAAAATGTATTATCTAAAGTTATGAAGTATTTTTTTATAATTTAGGAAAAATAACCCATCATTCAACTATAAGTTGACCAAAACCTATGTTGGCCATTGCATATTTTATTTAGTCCTGATGTTTATATGCATATGTATATATCATATATATTATGTAGAGTCAACATTTTTTTTTGTTTTGTTTGTTTTGTTTTAAAAGTAGGGCCTCACTCTAGTCAAGGCTGGCCTTGTATTCACTATGTCGCCTCAGGGTGGCCTCAAACTCATTGTGACCTTCCTACCTCTGCCTCCTGAGTGCTGGGATAAAAGGCTTGCATCACCACGCCTGCCTTACAGTCAACATTTTAAATACTTACACTTTAAAGTTTTTAAGCAGAGGATATAGGAATTAAATACCATTGTGTATGTGACTGTACTTAATTATGATTCTGTGACTATCACTGTTTCTCACAGTTGATACCATGTTCTTGCCTTCCTGCTTCACAGGAAGCAGATCATAAACTCTAAATACTAACTTGCTTTACATTCATTATTTATCTAATATCATTTATGTTTATCTTTCTAATTTTTAAAATTTTTATTTATTTATTTACTTGAGAGAGAGGGAAAGAGAGAGAGAGAGAGGGGAGAGAGAATGGGCACGCCAGGGCCTCCAGCTACGACATGTATTTATTGTACTCTTGTGTTTAGCAGTAGAAAACACATTATGATGCAGAAGATGTTGAACACAGATATAATAGTTTCGTTACATTGTTAGCTTTCTTGCTCTCCACTTACACAGCAATGTCCTAAGAACAAAGATGTGCCATCTATTGCATTGTGTACTTCTATTACTCTTTTTTTAATATATATATATATATATATATATATATATATATATATATATATATATATATATATATATAGAGAGAGAGAGAGAGAGAGAGAGAGAGAGAGAGAGAGAATGAGCAAGCCAGGACCTCCAACCCTTGAAAATGAACACCAGACACATGTGTGTGCCACCTTGTGCATCTGTTCTATATGGGTTCTGGGTAATAGAACCTGGGTACTTGGGCTTTGCAGGCAAGCATATTAGCCACTTAATGACCAAACCATCTCTCTAGCCCTCTATCACTCTTAAGAAAACAGGTAAAGAATAGATACATGGAAACACAATCTTTTTAGTATACATTTGAACTGTTTCTCAGCAAAATGACAGCTAAAAATAATTGAGATTTTTTTAAAGTGCATGTCTGTGGAGAAAGATGTTCACTAGATTGATTAATGGCAAGTTTCTATTTTGTATTCACTTATTTTTTTCTCTACCTTTACTTAATGAACATTTCTTATTTGTTCTTTGTTTAACATTGTTAAGCTCACTCAATAGCTATCCATTTAAATATATATTGTATGACACACAATTTAAGTGTTCTTCTACAAAAGTGGTAATATATAAAGTTGAATTTTTTTTTAATGATAGAGCATCATATCAAGATGGGGAACTTGAAAGCAGGTGTACACGTTTGCTCACCTGAACTAGTGTGTGTGTGGGGGGGTGTAGGGAATATCATTTCACAGTTATGTGTATCTAATTAAACTTAGACCTCAAGGGAAAAGGAATCAGTACACAAGAATTTCATGAAAGCTTAAAAAAAGTAATTTTTATATTTTCTTTATACAATTATTTTTTGCTGTATAATTAGTGTAAGTGTATAACAGAAGTAATTCTCTCAGCATCATCTGGTAGCTTTTACTTGTTGGTAGCATTGTTTGTACAAGTATCTAATCTCTCTAGGTCCCATTGAAAATGAGAGAACAAAATATTATTTTCTCCTTACTGTCTTTAAAAACAATTACGTTAAAGGAAAGTATGTTAGGATAATTAATTTGCCATTCTCTTTCTTTCCTTACTAATCTGTAACTTGGCAATAATAACACTTGACTCTCAGAGATTTTCTTAGGATTACAATATTATGAATGCCCAATAAGTCTAACTCTGAATCTACTTTGAATTCAGTATGTTACTCTTTGTCTATTTAGACAATGGCGTAGTTACAATTGGTAGTATCTTCATTTTGTAATTGAAAAAAAATAAACACAAACAAAGCTGAGTCTACTGGCCCAGCATGATTATGAATGAAAAAACAGACAGGGGCACCTGCAAAACATTGATTTTTGTTTGAAGTCTAAATTCTATGTAGTTATATCTCTATATAGGACTTGAAGTTTCTGTGCTGATGCATAAACTAAAGCTTACTATTTCTTAGCAAGATCTGATAAATGTGATTAACAAGATAAATTATATACACAAATATCAAATACATATAATATACAATGATTTAAACAGAAAGATAAATATATATATATATATATATATATATATATACATACATATACATATACACACACACACTTGATATTGCAGTCAGGTTTGCATTGCTGGTAGAAATCACTCAACCAAGAGCAGCCTGTGGGGGGAAAAAGAAAAGAGGTTTATTTTGGCTTACAGGCTCGAGGAGGAAGCTCCATGATGGCAGGGATAATGATGGCATGAGCAGAGGGTGGACATCACTCTCTGGCCAACATAAGGTGGACCATAGCAACAGGAGAATGTGACAAACACTGGTAAGGGGCAGCTGGCTATAACACCCATAAGCCCACCCCCCCAAAATACTCTGCCTACAGGAGGCGTTAACTCCCAAATTGCCATCAGCTGGGAACCTAGCATTCAGAACACTTGAGTTTGTGGGGGACACCTGAATCAAACCACCACATTCTGCCCCTGGCCCCCATAAACTAATAACTATACTTGATGCAAAATGCAATGCATTCATCCAACTTTAAAAGTCCCCATATTTTTTTTTTATTATTTTTTATCAATCCTAATGATGTTAAACAATCCCCATACACCAAGGTCTTTTAACTGAGCCATAATACCAAAAATATTCCTCAAAAAACCCACAATGGCACAGAATAAACATTCACATTGCAAAAGATGGCATTGGGCAAAGCGAAGAAATATTCATCCAATACAAGAGTTAAAAGAACCAGGGCAAACATCAAACTCTGTAGCTCCAAGTCCACCAACTCTAGTCAGTTACAAATCTCCAAGTCTGATAATTCTAACCAGCAATAAGTCTCTGGAGTTCCAATCCCACCTCTCCAGCTAGGCTACTCACAGTCTTGGAAAACTTCATTTGGGGCCAGCAGCTTTCCTCAGCAGTCATCTCATGGTCCCAGCATCTCCACTGGGTCTCCACTGAAACCCACGGTCCATCCTCATGGCCCCATGGGATCTCCATGCACGCATCCAGCAAACCTGCTTCACACTGCCCATGGCCATTTCCAAAACACAAGACTGCATTACAAACTCAATGACCCTCTCTTTCCTGCATTTCTTATACTCCATAACCCTAGGTAGAGTGCCAGTTTGTTAATCCAGGGGGGAATAAATCAGACTTTGAAGAACAGGACACTCCTTCAGCATTCAAGCCCCCACAAAAGTCTGCATTCTTCCTGTGGCCCCCGTGCAGGTCAGGTGGCCCAATCTCAAAGGTTGTAATCTCATTTGCAGCTGAATGGGAAGAGTTCACCCAAAGATTTTATTTTTTCTGTGCCATATCCCTCTGTTCACACCAGTTCATTTCTACGCAAAGCAGCCCTGCACAACTTCTCAGGACATGGGCATAACAGCAAGCCTCTCATACAAACTGCTAGCCCAACCTTCTTTCTTGGGTATAGCATTATATTTGAGCAGATATTGGTGCAAATGATATTACTATAAATAATAAATATTGATTTTACTTTTGCAGATAAGTTTATATAAGGCCAATAAAAAACAAACCAGTTATATCAAGAAGTAAAAGCAAACATAATTTGAGTAGAGTCATCATTCATCTATGTTCTATTTTATATGATATTTATTCTCTTTGTATTATAACATGTACATAGTTTGATTGATGCTTATTTATAATGATATAGGTGAACTGTAATATATGGACCTCTTCTAACACAAACCCTTTTTCATAATTAGTACTGAAAAGAACTGCATATATATTTTATTTACTTATAATGGTAAAACCTGTGGTATTTTGAATATGATAACATAAATGTATGGCTCATACATTCTCTTGTTTATTTTCTTATTTTTTATTATGATCAACAACATATTGTTTTAGTAAAATTGAGTTTTGTTTTGTTTCTTTTCTTATTTTTTATTACGATCAACAACATATTGTTTTAGTAAAATTGAGTTTTCAACTTCAGCTCCTAGCAGGCAGATTTCTGCTAGTAGAGGGGGTATGTCAATGGGGATATATCTGAATTCCATCTCAAAGGAATGGAAAGTGCAGTTTGAACTCTGTGGTGTCTGCCAGTAGTGATGTTTGCTTACTCCTGTTTTTTTAAATTTTTTTTCTTTTTTTTTCCCTCCCATCTGCTTATATGTATGGAAGTAAGTCATTTTCTGTCATTTATGGAAATTCCCCTGAGTTTGTAAACTGGAAGAAAAGTTACTTTGCATCCCTAAACTGTGTCTGGTTGTATATTCATTCAGCAGCGTAGAGCTGACTACAATACTTTTTTTCACCTATATGTGATTAGTACATATATTGTACACATTCTTGTGCTGGATAGGTACTCTTATGTTCCCTTTTGAATATATAGTCTCTTTGGGTTATGTGACATCATTTTACTTGTTGACTCATAAAACTTACTTATACTTACACAAGTAAATAACTGTCTTTTGCTATGATATAAATATTTCCCAACTTAATGATTGCTTTTCCAGCCTTAGCTATCCCCTTTTATACCAAATGATAAAGATAATGCACAATATGCTCTTAACAAGATTTTCTTTCCATATCTTTTAATTTTAATATGCTATCAGCTGAGATAATTTGTAAGTATTTATTACATTTTCATTTTCCATATAAAAAGTTTAATACATGAGCAATTCATAAAGTAGCTTTTAATTTTTTTCAGTAGAAAACACTGATTATATTAATGATTAAACCAAAAAGATAGTATTGGGATAAGAGTTGATAGAAATTTGCAGGAAAATGCTATGGCATCTGATATATTACTGTAGAGTCCTCACTTCTACTGGGATATGTCATATCACTTAATGTATTTTGTTGTTAACAGAACACTAACTTATAGTAGCTTAAACAACTGTCACATAACTGTATCTCCATTATTATGTTATTGTTTAGGAAAGCAAAGTTTACTCAAAAGTCCTTAAAAGGAAACTGATCATATGTCATACTAACCCAGTATTCTTATTTAGGATTTTAAAATATATTAGTTATTTTATTTCCTTTTATTTTATTACTATGAATCAAAGTTTAGTTATAATACTTAAAACTCTAAATAAATTATTTCATATTTGTGATTGGAAAAGAAGAAGCTCAAAATTTTATGGCCACATTGTGGTAATAACTATGAAATAAACTTTATCTTGTTGAATTATAAGAATGCCCTTTATTAACATTACTAAAAGTAAGAAGATAATGATACAAAATTAAAAGAAACAAATTTAAATATGAATTGCAAAATGTCTTATAGGCAGAGATAGAAAATTGTATGACAATAAAGCACCTGCAGTACTGAAATAGAACGTGGTAGGAGGGGAGAAAGTTTGCTGCTTTCAGTACGGTCATCAGGGGTGAGTTGACATAGAGCCAATGACATCTGGGAAGACATAAGGGAAATGAGAGACAGCTTAACAAAATTAAAACCAGTGCTGAGGTCCTAATTCTGTAGCATGCATATGAAAGAAAAGAAATGAAGAAAGCAAATGAGGAGAGAAGTAGGGCCAGGTCATTCGAGGCCTGATGGTTACTCTCCTAAGACTAAAATATAAGACATAATTAGGAATCCATCAGAAAGTTGTAAGAAGTGATATGACATAATTTGGTCCAATACTAACAGAATGACCTGCATTGCGCTATGTTGCTAGGTCTGAGTCTAGCATAGCAGGGTGTCCATATCTCACCAGGTTTGTGGCCCCGAGCTCTGCATATATCAGCATAACGAAGAACCCAGCTGTATTATGTTCCTTTATTCAGGTCTCTCACCAATGGAGGAACATTTGTCTAAATCCCGCACATCTTGGTACTGTTGTTTTATAATTGAAGAAACAACATCAAGATAGTTTGTGATTGATACTTCTGACAACAGTGGCACAAAATTGCCAGTTATTGATATAGTGAATTTTACTAGTTGATGTGAGCAAATGTTCAATTATATAATAATAAGCATCATTACATATGATTCTACTCCATTGCATTTTAAGAAATATATTGCACATAAAAATGTAAATTACTCACATTTAAAGAAATTAGAGAATACAAGTATAAAATTTTTAAAGGAAAATTAAATATTTAACATATATAACTTCTCAAATATACATTGGCATACATGGTTTTCAGTGAGTTCTTTTAAATTATTCAGAAATCATAAATTCTTAATAAAAATTGTTCTGATCCATGATGATATAAATTTTTTTTTTTTTATTGCTGTAAAATGGCTACTATCAACTCATTGAAGGACATACCTTCATCAGTGTAGCAGACAGCTTTGGGTTCGCTGAGATGAACTTTCAGACCAGGCACAGTTATGGAGGAAGGGATATTATTTATTGAAGCTTACAGATCCAGGGGAAGTTCCATAATGGCAGAAGTAGCAGCCTGCAAACTATAACTAGTAAAACACTGAATATGTTGGGGGACATATATTCAAACTACCACAATCAGCAAGTAAAATTTCCTTAGAGAATAGTGTATCACTGTGATAAGAATGGAACACTGGGGCAGGTGCACAGATAGTTCTTCAGTCTGAACTACCAAAAAGACTTATGCAGAGTTCATGCATCCAAAAATTCAAAGCCAGCCTGGGCAACATAGTATGACAGCCACCCGTGTGAATAAAAACTACTGGTAATAAAGAAGGAGAAGATAATATTCAATATCTCCGTGTGGTAATTTGAATATATGGCCCACAATATATTCAGTGTTTTATTAGTTTATAGTTTGCATCTGCAGCCACTTTGCTAGAGGCAATGTCATTGGGAGTGGATATTAAGGTGTGATGGTGGCTTTGAGATTCTATTGTAAAGATATGCAAAGTGTGCCTAGCTGGAGTTCCTGAAGCGTACTGTGGCTTTTGGCTGTAGCTTTGCTCTGTGTGTTGTGTGGCTGGGGGCTTTGCTCTCTTGCCTGGTCCTGTGAAGACAGGCCAGCTTCTTCTACCATTATGGAACTTCCTCTAGAAGCTTCAATAAATAATATCCCTCCATAACTGTGCCTGGTCTGGAAGTTCATCTCAGTGAACTAGAAGCTGTCTGTTCCATTCAGTAACCCATAAAAGGATATTTTGATAAGCTTTGAAAGCATTTGAACACTTACTAAACATTATTTTTAAAATTCTGCTGTAAAAACAGAAGTCTTTTTTTCTAAAATGTGATAAACAAGTTTTTTTTTTTTTTTTTTTTTTTTTTTTTTTTTTTGGTTGTTTGTTTTAGTTGCCTCTCTCATAGCTTGGGCAAAATACCTGAAAAAAAAAAAAATCAGTTTATGAAAAGAAGAGTTTGTACGTTGAGGTTAGAATCCACAAGGCTGGAGAAGGCCATAGCAGGAGGAGCAGGAGGAAGCTCATCATATCCAGCTCACAGGCAGGAAGCAGAGAGCAATGAATGCTACTGCTCATTTGACTTTCCCCGTTTTATGCAGTCCAGGACCCTAGCCTGTGAAATAGATCTGCCACTGTCAAAGGGAGTCTTCCTAGCTCAACTAACCCCATCAAGTTAATCCCTCACAGGCATGCACAAAGGCTAAACTATTCTATATTCTAATCTCTCAGACATATTCTCAGAAGTTAATTTCCACTGAGATTCTCAGTGCTCTAAAGTTGATAATAAACATAATCTGAATCTTTTAAGCCCAGTAATATCCATATATATGTTTCTTGACCTCATGGTTAATTATTATTTTGAGGGGCTATATTTGATTAATTAATGTCAACATAATTGCATCATGTATTCCATAATAATTACAGTTTCCAATGAAATAAAATAAAATTAAAATTAAATATCAAATAGTTGTCTAAAATGGGTAAATTATTAAACTAAAATGATAAAACAAGCATGTTTTGAAGGCATGTAATATATTTCTTATAAATTATTATATAATGTTGCATTTACCTGCTATTTGCTGGGATAAACACCCACTAAGAGCACCTTACAGGAGGAAAGGGTTAACTTCATAAGATTCTAGTGGAAGCTTCATCTTGGTAGAGGAAGCCGGTGCACGAGCATAGATCCATATCAGAGACCAGAGCCAGGCCCTGCAACCATGAACTGACAGAGTTCAAAGTGATTCCCTACATTCCTAGCAGGGTTTGACTCAAGATCTGTACTGCCCCCCAAGTGGCTTACCTCCTTCAGCAGGACTCTGCCTGCTGGAGACTAAGTAGGAAGCTAAATCAAAAATATCTAAGTCTATACATAAGTCTAGACATACAGTTACATTTAAACCACCACATATAGGAACTTTCTGGATTCTTGACATAAGCATAAAATTCAGAACCTAAAGGACATAATTACAGGATAGTTACTAGAATGAATAAGCAAAAATTTTATAGCTAGAATTTTTACTTCCTTAAAAGATGGACCTCCTCTCCTTCATAAAATATGAAAGTTGTAACACAGACATTCCTGAGCATCCCTGTAATTTCTTTACATTTAATGAAATCTTCTTTCTTCTGTTCTTTATCCTTAACTTTCCCATGCAACTACATTTTCCTTCATGGTGATTATTTTTCTTTAATTCACTTTTATTTACTTATTATTTAGTAATTTATTTATTATTGCCAACCAATCAACTGTCTCCTTTTGTAAAAATAACATGGTTAAGGATATCTTCCTCATGGAAATTTTTAGAGAATATCTAAATGACTTATTAGATCATAGAAATAAATGACCATGTGTGTATTTTCTGACCACACATGTGGGTGATGTAACTATGCTTGTAGCATTCACCCCCATGTTTCTTCCTGTCTCTAGACCATGGTAAATTTTAGATTGAGAATGATAAAGCTAACTTGAAATATTTTGTCTCTGAAACTTCTCTTTTCAGTGCTGAAACCAGCCCATGTATTCTGATTATCTTTTGCAACACTGATATGTTTTAATGGGCAGAGACTATAGTACCTGTCTGAATAGCACAGATAGTTTCTATAGTGACACATGAATTACACAAGTAGGAGTAAATTAGTATTACCTGAAAACAGATGAAGCAATATCTGGCTTTTTAATGTATCTGTCATATGACTGAGATCCAGAAAATGGAAAAATGGGAATTATTTACTAGCCTTGTAAAAACATACACTCCAGGAAAATAAAACTTGAATATTAAAATTCCCCCCCATGGGCAAACTTTTTTTTTTAAACAATGTTATATTGCGATAATTAACCCCCTTCCTCAGCACCTTAGTTTACTGAAGACTCCCCATTGCCATGGGCCATGCAAATAAATTGGGAATAAAATCAACTAATTTTTGATGCATCTTAGGCAGCTAATGACTCTTTAGCTATCATTTCTCACTTTGGAAGATTCAAATTAATGATTGGATGGATTGCAGGAACAGACAGGATTTTAAAAACTTTTTGAGAACATAAAAGGCTCTTTCACATCTGAGGAAGGCAAGGATTCACAAGATACACAACTGTTTGTTGTTGATGCCAGGCATGCTGCCAATAAGAATTGTGGTGGCATTTACTGAAAAAAAATGGACTAAATCAAACCATTAAAACTGGGGTTAACCAGAACAGAAATGAAACTCAGCAAGTTTAAACACTTTGCTTGGTGGATTATACTTATTCAATCTGTGAAAAGGTTTATTTCCCTTAGTGTACTTTCAGTAAAGTACTCTAGTGCTCTGAAGGAAGTCTCCACACAGTGGTTTAATTGACAGGTGATGTTTCTTTGGAAAGCCATTTTTCATAAACACTCATTTTCTAATATGTAAAATGGCATAATCAAAATGATTGTTGATTATCTTACAGAAAGCAACTTGTTCTCACAAATATAAATGTTTTACTTAGAGACAAATGTTTATTAGTAATATAAAACTCTACATTCAGGGCTGGAGAGATGGCTTAGCGGTTAAGGAGCCTGCCTCTTAAGCCTAAGAACGCCAGTTCCAATCTCCAGGTCCCACGTTTAGCCAGATGAAGTGACGCAAGGCCTCAATGCCACACTTGACCAGAAGGGGGTGAACACATCTGGATTTCGTTCACAGCAGCTGAGAGGCTTCTGTCACGCCCATTCTCTATCTGTCTTCCTCTCCTTCTCTCTCTGTCTCTCGCTGTCTCTCTCTCAAAAAAAAAAAAAAAAAAAAAAAAAAAAAAAAAAAAAACAAAAAAACCTCTACATTCAATATTAAGTGAGGCATTTCACATGAAACTCATTGTGAATACATTTACTATTAATGTATGAATCTCTACATGAAACTACGAATAGTCACAGCTGCTAAAAAGTTAGGTTTCTAAATAAATGTCTCAGATCATATATCCTAACATCCTACCATCACTTCAGGTATTCTATCCAATATTCTGTTGTGCAAATCAAATTTCAATAAAATTTATTTTTTAACAGAAAAAAATTCAGGACACTTAGCATAAACTGTGCCAATAAGTGTACAATTCATTATTTATATTTCTTTACATGTTTTGAGCATGACATTTTTCGAGTGCCAGATTAGAAGACTTAATATATTATTATTGATTATTTTAACAAAGCTGGATATGGAATCCATAACATCACCCCATGCTACCAAACACTCTGCCAGTAAGTTATACCTTCAGTATAAAAGTTTTGTTTGAACGTATAGACTATAGAACCATTTAGAATTATTTTCCCTATTGAAATATTATTTCTGCTTTTTAAAAGATTGATATTATGTATTTATTAGAGCCAGAGAGAGGTAAAGGGAGAGAGAGTGAAAATGAGCATGCCAGGGACTCTAGTCACTGCAAATGAATTCCAGACACATGTGCCACCATGTGCATCTAGATTACGAGGGACCTAGAGAATCAAACCTGCAGGCATACAACTTAACCAGTAAGCAAGCTGTCCAACCCTTATTTCTACTTTTTAGAATCTGCCAATGAATCTTCACATGACAAAATATTAATCCAAAAAAACCCATACTTTTTATGTTTTACACCTTATGTACTTAACAATGATATGGCAAAAAGTTACAGTCATAACTTGTATAATAAGTAATCCATAATGACACCATTTTTATTAAATTCTTTCATTTGATTATCTGTGTTAAACTTAATACTTTCTTGGGGTGATTTATTGAACCAATATCTCTTCCCTATCTGATGTACTACTAAATTTGATGTTAGATGAAATTTCACATCTCAGTTCTCAGAGTTAACTTTGTGATTTTTTTTTTTTAATGAAGCAATTCTAACAAGAAACTCAATGTTTTTTGGAACCATCAAATTGAGTATTTTGTAGAAGTAATAGAAGTGTATGTACAATGACTACACGTGTACAAGAAGTAGTAGAAGGGTATGTATGTTGACTGAACATGTACATGACTTTGTACTATAATATGTTTACCCTTGAACTAATACATTGATGTAGATACTACAAATTTACATGGGTGACAGTTCTATTATATACCTTATCAGCAGCAGTTTCATTGTGTGTGTGTGTGTGTGTGTGTGTGTGTGTCTGTCTGTCTGTCTGTCTTTATGTTTATGTGTGTGTGTGAGTAAGGTTGAGTATGTGTGTGATATGCATGTATATGTCCATGCACATGAATGTGTGGGCCCATGTGTGTGGGTATACATGTACATTTTAGTTACTATTGCTTGAACAAAGCACTAGACCAGAAGCAACTTGAGGAAGGTCTATTTTGGTTTTCAACATCCTGAGACAGTCCATCATGGTGAGGAAAGCATGTTGGAAACATCTTCACATATTCACCATCATGGCAGAAGTAGAGAGGCATGAGTGAGGAGTGCTCACATGGGTTTCTCCTGTGTATAGCAACAGTCCAGGAGCACAGTCTACAGGATGGTACTGCCTACTGGTGGGGTGAGTTCTCCCACCTCAGCTCATCTCATCTAGAATGTCCCTCACAGGCAAACAATGGAATTATTTCCACGGTAAATTTAATGCCTGTCAAGTGTGTGTGTGTGTGTGTGTGTGTGTGTGTGTGTGTGTACACTTGCACACCCATGAAAGCCTAAAGAGAGCATCATGTATAGCTCCTCAGACATGCTGTTTACGACTTTTGAGACAAAGTCACCAACTAGGCTACACAGACAGGTCAGTGAGGCCTAGAAATAAACTTGTATCTGGCTCCTTAGTCCTTAGATTCCAGGCATGTACTGCAATTCCTAGCCTTTTATATAGATTCTGGGGATCAACATCAGGTACACATGCTTGCAATACTAGCACTTTGCTAGCTGAGCTGTTAGTCACCTTATCAACAATTTCTTAATTCATTAATAACTTCATGAAAATTATATTTTTCAATTATGTATTCATGTTGATATATAACTATAGATTAAACTGTAACACAAATATAATTAATTATCTAACATTAAATTAACTTACTAGTCTCATTAAGCATTGAGATGCTTTTATTATTGCTCAAGTATGAATAGATATAATCACAATGTTTTTAATTTTGCTAGATACTGACACTAATATACATGCTCATAATATCTCTTCTTGTAAAAATTTCTTCATTTTAAATTGTGCTCTTCAGTATGCAATCAGAAGCCACACAAGTTTGTATTAAGATGTTTCTTGGGGGGTGGTGTTCATATTTGACAAGAAACATAAGGACTGTTGTGTATTATGGGATAATTACTAAGAAATGGATGTTATAAGAATGTTGGTTAGTTTTCAGATTTGTGTATACCTTGGGTTTTATATCAACAAAAGAGAATGAGAGAAAATTTGATATTTTCTTTAACTGGTGGCATAGGTTGTAAGAGATACTATTGCCATGTTCAGGTCAGTACAATTGTTACTATGCAAATCCTTTCTAAAATCTGGTCCTATATTTATTTACATTCAATGATATCACTGAAATTAGATTTTTGTTTTGATTATCCTACTACTATCTGTTTTAATCACAGACTTTTCAGGCCATTTGGTCTATTGTTATTGCTTTTAACTTTGTTTTGTACACACATTTTCAATATGCCTATGGGACATGTATGTTTGAATAGCATTTTTGTGTTAATGAACTTTGATAGGAAGACATTTTGTTATATTCATGTGTAATCTCAAATGTCATTTTTGGTCTTATATCTAACTTGTGGTGTTAACAGACTACAGTATATGGAAGATGCATTTGGGACTCAGCAAAACCTCTGCTGAATTCTAAGTTTTTTCCCTATACAAATAGAAGACAGCAAATCACTTAGCCTGTCTAAGCTTTATGGAAAGTAGGAATATGGGAAAGTCCCACTTCAAAGCATCCTGTGGAACTAACATGTAAAACATAGTATTCCATAATAGATAGCAATGGAAATTTAAACGTGTCTTCTCTGACTATTCTTACCACTTATAGTACTTGTAGACTTGACTTGATTTTCTTCTTCCATGAGATTATCAATCAGAAAGACCTTTAATTGAGGTGAATGCCATGCACACATACCTTTTAGCTTTACCAGTCAGTCTTTGAAAATAAGTCAATTTTTTTCTATATTTCCTCTTTTCTTATTTCTTACAATAATCCACAAATTTGTTTTGTCACTTATTGTTTAAAGTAGTATCCTTTCTAGCCAACAACACATTAAGCCATGCACTTACATGTGGTAATATCATATTTAATGAATTTTTATTTACTTGAGAGAGAAAGAGAGAGGCAAATGGAAAGAGAATGGATCTACCAGGGACTCAAGCCACTGCAAATGAACTACAGATGCATCCACCACCATGTGCATCTTGCTTATATCAGTTCTGGGGCACCAAACCTGGGCACTTAGACTTTGCAGGCAAGTACCTGAACTGCTAAGCCATCCCTTCCACCCCATTTAATGTTATATTATAGTAGCAAAATGCATGGTTGTATCTTATAATTTAGAGAGTACAATGAACATATTCTTAAACATTGTTAAAATCAAATTACAGGGCTGGAGAGATGGCTTAGCGGTTAAGGCGCCTGCCTGCTAAGCTGAAGAACCCGGTTCCAATCTCCAGGTCCCATGTTTAGCCAGATGCAAAGTGACTCAAGGGCGCAATGCCACACTTGCCCACAAGGGGGCACACACATATGGATTTCGTTCACAGCAGCTGAGAGACTGCTGGCGTGCCATCTCTGTCTCCCTTTACCTCTCTCTCTGTCTGTCTCTCTCTGTGTCTCTCTCCAAAAAAAAAAAAAGAAATTAAAAACATTTAAAAAAATCAAATTACAACCACATAGACATGTATTTAGTTTTAATAAATATTCCATACCCTATATAGAAGATGCAATATATTTACTCAAGAGAAAGAAGTAGATGGAATTTAGTTCAAGAAATGTGAAATAGTGTTCAGAAATATAGTTATGCAGGTTAGATAAAATGTTTCACTAATTATAGTATAAATAATATACTACTTGGAATCTTTCTTGTGTGTCTGTGTATGTGTGTGTGCATGTATGAGTGTACATGTGAGTGTGTGTACATGTGTGTGTGTGTAGTCACATGTTTGACATGGTGCATGTGAAAGTCAGAAGACACCTTTTAGGTTAGTCCTCATCTTTCCATCTCACCTTGTGGCATAGTTTCTACTTGATTCAGAGTTTCTTGATTCTACTTCTGTTGGTCTTCAATGGGTTGGCCATAAGCTTCTAGGACATCATCATGCCTCCATCTCCCATCTCACTGTCATCACACTGAGATTAAGGAATCTTGCCATGGATTCTGGGTTTTTATGTGGCGCTTGGGAAACTAAACTTGGATACTCTGGCATGAACTCAAGGTTTGATATCCCTGAGACCTCTCCCCAGCACCTAGTTTGAATTTTAATAAAGTGTTCATTGCATGCATGTGTCCATATGCATTTGAAGTACCTGACTGGAGGGAAGGAGGCTACTTCTTGCAAAAACTGGACATTGGAACACTGGAAGAAAGAATGATTATTTTAGGGCTATTGTTACTCCTGAGAAAGTACCTAGTAATGGTGTTTGCTCTCATGAAAACTGAGCACATTTATTCTCATTACTGCCTATTTTACTTACTATTCCACTTTGTGTCTTTTTCCTTTTTAATTTTTATTATATCAGCTCATTTTCTCATATTGACTGAAATATAACTGAGTAATATAATTATTAATATTAATAATATAGATATTCTTATTTAATTTTATAATTTTATTAGATATTCCAAGGTGCTTTTCTGACAATAATAGTAGCCTACAGAGAAGGGTAAATTGCCATATGTGCTATGGGACACTTCATGGTTACAGCAGAGAAACGGACAGCAAGACATTTGTTGCAAGTGTCAATCATGTTCCTATGCTTTATGAAAGATGAAATATATATTTTTATAGTTTTTGAAATATCATTAATTTGGCTTTTCCTACATTACTAAATATCTCAAAAATCTCTAGGATCTTCAAAAACAACTTTAAAATACATGAGAATATTATGGCAGTCAGGTTCACATGGCTGGTAGAAATCACCCAATGAAGACCAGCTTGTGGGAAAAAGAGGTTTATTTTGGCTCGCAGGCTAGAGGGGAAGCTCCACGATGGCAGAGAAAATAATGGCATGAACAGAGGGTGGGCATCACCTCCTGTCCAACATCAGGTGGACAACAGGAACATGAGAGTGTGCCAAACACTCTCATGGGGACACTGGGTATAACATCCATAAGTCCCAGCCATACACTGCCCCCAATAGGTGTTAATTCCCAAATCTCCATCAGCTGGAAAGCTAGCATTCAGAACACCTAAGTTAATGGGGGACCCCTGAATCAAACAACCACATTCCACCCCTGGGCCCCATAAACTGATAATCACACATGATGTAAAATTCAATGCATTCATCCAACTTTACAAGTTCTCACAGTTTTTAATCAATCCTAATGATGTTCAAACATCCCCATAGTCCAAGATCTTTTAACTGAGCCATAATACCAAAAAAAAAAAACCATAATGGTACAGAGTAAACATCCACACTGCAAAAGATGGCATTGGGCATAGCAAAGAAATACTCAAGCAATACATGATTTAAACAGGGCAACCACCAAACTCTGTAGCTCCAAGTCCTACAACTCTAACCAGTGACAAGTCTCCAAGTCCAATAATTCTAACCAGCAACATGTCTCTGGAGTTCCAATTCCACCTCACCAGGCTGGCTCCTCTAAGTACTGGAAAGCTTTGTCTGGGGCTGGCAGCTCTCCTTGGCAGCCATACTGTAGTCGGAGCAACTCCATGCCATGATGAAACTTCTCCTTAAGAATGCAAGTAAAAACAAAATCCTTCATAAGCTGCTTCTGGTAGAGTGTTATATTCCAGAAAGCGACAGTAACTTCAACAACAGTGTATAAGACATGAACATGGGCACTCATAGAAAGAGTCCTGAAGAACACTGGGATAGTGGTATTGGGCCCAGGACAGACTAATGGTTATCTGTTCTTATAGAGGTAATTGCTATGCTTTGAATCACTTCTGTCATAGTTTTAACAAAATGTTGGCCTAAAAATGTAATGTAAATAATGCTGAAAAACAGAATGTCCACTCTCCCAAGTTTTGTGTGTATATTAACCTTACAGTATCTTTAATCAAGCCTATAATGTGTAATTCAAACACAGAATAACTGCTTTTGTGACATATTATACATATACTCCTTAGTGGGTTATAGGTGTTCCCTATGGGGTTGTGGGTTATGCATTGTGGGAGCAGAAGTCAGTTCTTTTTGGGGGGGGGAGAATGTCTCTGGGCATGGAATCTCAACCTGTGGCTCTTACAGTCTTTCTGACCATTCTTCTGTAAATTTCCCTAAGCTGTGGTGGGTGAGGTTTAAGTCTACTTCAGTGGTGAGCTCTTAGGAGCCTCTCTGGATCTCTGTTTTGTAAGTGCTGAGTATCTTCAGGGTCTGTCTCCTACACCCTGGCACTGAGTATCCTGTTCAGCAATGAAGCAGCGCTCTTGCTTGTCTCTCCAGTTCCTCTGTGGTTTCAGCTGTAGCTTCACTGAAGTGTGAGGGGTAGTTTATCTCTTTTGGGTCTTGCTACCTTCTGATAAAGAACAGAAGTGGTGAATGGGTTAGAATTTCTAATCCTTTTTCTAACTTTATATTTAGAAAAATATTTTCATTATTTGTCTATATAACATGAACATAGATCAAGAATAATTCTATTATGTGTTGTGAATTGACAAGGAATATATTTGTAACAATTTTAACACTTGTATAATTTAGAGAAGATGACACATAATATGGATATTTTTAAAGACATATATTAAATAGCACAAGTTATAAAAGTTAGATGTATTGCTAAATTTAAGAGATAAGTATTAATGCTTCACTGGGAAGATAGGAGCCACAATTGTTTAGCTAAGTTGTAACTGAGCTACATTAGGTAGGTGAATCCACCAGGCAATTTTTGAAGTTAAAGACTGTAGTACCTTGGGATTTTTGTTTGGTTTGTTTTTCATTATGAACATTGTGATTGTAGAAAATCACATGAAGTATGTGAATCACTGTTAGTTAAAAATTTGAAATTCATCCAAACAAAGTGGTTGTATGTATGGAAGAAAACTGTACATAGAGATTCAGGAGATACTTAACTAAATTTGAGATCCTGAACTTGGAGAAACTGCAAGAAAAGTAGAAACCTCAGGTTTTTGAATAACCAAAATAATGGCTGATGGATCATGCCTTGCACCTTTAATCAATCCTTAAGAAATATGGAAATGCTATTGATGGCAAAATGTAACACTATTGGAAAGGAGAGTTATTCTGGCAAAAGTAGATTTATCATTTATAAATACTTAACAATAATGGAGCAAATAGAGAAGAATGGAAATGAATACAGTTGCCTATAAATACATCCATATTTTATTCATATGTGAAACATCCCTACACAGTCCCAACATCTGCCATCTATACACCTATTAATCATCTATCTTCTATCTATCATCTATCTATTGTCATCATCTGTATCTATTTATCATCTTCATCTATATACCTGTCTACCTAAATATAACTGTACATAATCTATCTGTCCATGCATTTCAACATTGATATTTATATATAACATTTTTTTTTCAATTTTCTTAGATTTTCTTTTCTTTTATTTTTATTAGTTATCTATATAATGTGTATACAGCCATTATGGTACCATTGTGAGCCTTCTCCCTGCCACCCCCCCCTCAGGGATTGTGGGTCTTGCATTGTGGGCATAGCCATCAGTTATGGGGGTGAGGCAATGTCTCTGTGCATAATGACCCAACTAATGGCTCTAGCAATCTTTCTGCCCCCTCTTCCACAAATTTCCCTAAGCCATGTTGGGTTGGGTTCATTTTAGGTCTATTTCAGTGACTAGGTCATGGGAGTCTCAGTGTCTCTGAATATCTGATTTTGTAAGAGTTGAGTGTTCTCTGTGTTTATCTCCTTCACCCCTGTGCTGATACCAGGTTCACTGAGAAAGCAGCACTCTTGCTCATTTCCCTAATTATTCCATGGCTTCAGCTGGTGTCCTGGTGAGGTGCAAAGGGCTGATTCTCTCCTCAGGTTCTGCATCCATCTGAAAAAGAGAAGCAGATTCTCAATGGAGAGTGAGGTCAGTGCAAGATACATGGATAACCATTATTGTTTTAGAGAGAGTTAAATAGGTGTAGGCCCTCTTGTATCCCACTATAGGTGGCACCTTGATATTGGAGAGCCAACCCATTTTTTGGATATAGTTCTGAGTTGTTTCCCAGTTCCAGGAATGGGTTCTGTTCCACTGAGTGTATCTGTTAGCCAAATTAAGAGCAATTGGCAACCCACCATGGCTGTGTGCCACTATTGCACTTGTGTGCGCATCATGTCAGATTGATTGTTGCTGAGTAGTTTAGACCACGAGTTGCTTAGACAGATGTTGGTCATTTTCCCCCAGTTGCTCATGTAACACCTTCTGACACTAGCCAAGCTAACTGTATGGGAACTGAATCTCTTCCAGATTCTAGCCAGGTCACTCCATGTTCCATCCCAACAGCATATGGTGTCTTCAGCAGTAGGGTCTTACCAATAACCTTTGACAGAAATCTGCCTTCTTTTGGGAAACCTTGTAGGTCTCACTGATCAACAGCTGTTTGTAGATATTAACCACATGCTGGCACTGGGAGTTACAGATCAGTGCCAAGGGAAAAGAAGAAAAATATATGTAATATGAAAGAGAATGAGAGAGAGAGAGAGAAGAAATAAGAGGGAGTGTGGAGAGAAACAGGAGAAGATTGAGGTTAGTCTTCATCATGCACTCTCTCCAGGGCCCTGTGATTCAGGAAATTCTGTCTAAGCACCTGATGAAGGTTGAACCTTTTAGTATGTCTTTTAGGATACAGGATTTTGTGGTACCATTTCCAATTGGGTCCAGTTTTCTTTTCCCTGACCCCCCCCCCACCCCTTAACCTCCCTTCCTACCCAATCATCACTATTTCCAGTCCTAGAAATGTTTATTAGAAGAGTCAACATCTCAGGCAGGTTCAGGTTAGGAGCCACAGATAAGTGAGACCACACAACCCTTATCTTTCTTTGATTGAGTGAGTTCGCTGAGGATGATCTGTTCCAAGTTTGACCATTTTTTTTTCAAATTGAATTGTGTCGTTTTTCCTTACTTCTGTGTAGAATTCCATTGTGTAGACATATCACATCTTAGTTATCCATTCATCTAATGATGAGCATCTGGGTTGATTCCAGCTCTTAGCTATTATGAATTGAGCAGTTATTAACATGGTTTGAGGCTTGAAGCTTTTAGTGTAAATGTTCAGTATAACTGGTTCTGTTGGTACCTCTATAGTCATATTTTTTAACAGTCTCCATATTGCTTTCCATAATGGTTGTACCAGCTTACATCCCACCAACAGTGAATAAGGGTTCCTATTCTTCCACACCATCACCAGCAGTTGTTGTCATTAGATTTTTTAAATGTTTGCTCTCCTTACTGGGGTAAGGTGGAATCACATAGATATTTTAATTTGCATTTCCCTGATAATTAGGGATGTTGAACATTTTCTTAAGTGTGTGTTTGCCATTTATATTTCTTCTTCTGAGAATTCCATGTGTAGTTCTCTGCCCCATTTTGTGAGTGGGTTTTTTTTTTTTTTTTGACTTTTTATTGTTTAGGTTTTTGAGTTCTTTGTAGATTCTAGAAATTAGGCTTCTGTCCAATGTGTATCCATCAAAAATTTTCTCCCATTCTGTGGGTAATTTATTGGCTCTGTTTATTCTATGTTTGTCTATGATAAATCTTTTCAGTTTCTGAGTTCCAAATGGTTGAGTGATTGTTTAATTTCCTGAACTACTGGGGTTTTTGTTCAAGAAGTCTTTTCCCACTCCTATAGCATGATAAATTCCTCCTACTTTTTTTTTTTCCAGTAGTCACCGCATTGCCAGTCTTATATTGAGGTTTTTGATCCATTTGGACTTGATTTTTGTGCATGGTGAAATGTGTGGATCAAGTTTCATTTTCCTGCATATGGTTTTCTAGTTTTTCCAGAACTGCTTGTTGAACATATTGTCTTTTTTCCAGTTTACATTGTTTGGGCCTTTGTCAAATATCAAATGGCTGTGGTTAATTGATTCAAAGTCAGAGTTCTCGATTCTGTCCCATTGGTCTATAATCCTGTTTTTTATGACATTACCATGTGGTTTTAATGGCTTTGTACTATAGCTTTAGATCAGGTATGGTGATCCCTCCAGAGGTGTTTCTTTTGCTGAGGATATGCTTGGATATCCCAGGCCTTCTACATTCCATATGAATTTTGAGATCATTTTTTCTATCTCTATGAAGAAAGATGTTGGGATTTTTATTGGTATTGCATTAAATCTATATATTTATTTTGGTAAGATTGCCATTTTCACAATGTTAATTCTGCCTATTCAGGATCATGGAAGGTCTTTCCATTTTCTCAATTCCTTCTCAATTTCTTTCTTGGGTGCTTTTATTTTTTCATTGTATAGGTCTTTCACCTCCTTGGTTAATGTTATTCTATGGTATGTGTGTATATATCTATATCTATATCTATATCATCTATCTATCTATCTATCTATCTATCATATATATATATATATATATATATATATATATATATATATATATATATATTTGATGCTGTTGAAAATGGGACAATGTCACTTATTTCTTTCTCTGTATCTTTGTCTTTTGCATATAGAAAGGCTACTGATTTTTGTGCATTGATACTGAAGGAGTTAATCACTTTTAAGAGTTTTGCAATGGAGGTTCTTGGGTCACTTATGTATAGAATCATGTCATCTGCAAATAAACCTAACTTCACTTCTTCCTTTCCAATTTGTATCCCTTTTATTTCTTTCTCCTGTCTTACTGCTTGAGCTAGTACTCTCAGTACTATGTTGAAGAGCAGAGGTGAGAGTTGACACCCTTGTCTTGTTCCTGATCTCAATGAGAATCCTTTCTATCTCTCCCTATTAAGAATTATTTATGCTTTAATAACTTTATGTATAGCCTTTACTATGTTGAGATATAGACCATTCATGCCTATTCTCTAATGTTTTGATCATGAAGTGATGTATTTTCTGCATCTTTTCTGCCTCTATCAAAAGTATCATGTGGTTTTTGTGTTTAAGCTTATTTATGTGGTTCATTACATTGACAGGTTTCAGTATGTTGAACCATCCCTGTATTCCTGGGATGAAGCCTACTTGATCCAGATGGACAATGCTTTTGATGTGCCATTGAATTTGGTATGCAAAGATTTTGTTCAGCGTCTTTGCATCTAAGTTCATCAGGGAAATAGGCCTATAGTTTTCTTTTATTGTGGCATATCTGCCTGTTTTGGTATTAGGGTGATACTAGATTCATAGAAGGAGTTGGGGAGCTTTCCCTGTTCTCCAATTGTGTTGCACAATTTGAGAATAATTGATTTTAGTTCTTCAATGTGTGATAGAATTCAGCTGAGAAGCTATCTGGTCCTGGACTCTTCTTTTTAGGGAGGTTTTTGATTACCCTTTAAATCTTGATGGTTGTGATGGGCTTGTTTGGGAGATTAATCTGCTCTGATTTTAGCTTTGGTAGGTAGAATGTTTGCAGGAATTCATCCATTTCCTCCATATTGTCCAGTTTTGTGGAGTAGAAGTTTTTGAAGTAAGTTCTGATGATTCTCCCAATTTCATTTATGTCTGTTGTGATCTCTCCTTTTTTCATTTCTAATTTTGTTAATTTGTGTTGTCTCTTTTTTCCACTAAATCAAATTGGCCAGGAGTTTATCAATCTAGTTTATTTTTTTAAATGAACCAGCTCTTTATTTGATAACATTTTTAAACTGTTTTCTTAGTTTCCAATTCATTAATCTCTGCTCTGATCTTAACTATTTCTTTCTGTCTGGAGTTTTTGGGTTGGATACTTCTTGTTTTTCCAATGCCTTTAGGCGGATAGTTAGGTTATTGATTGGGGATCTCTCTGTCT
Source organism: Orientallactaga sibirica (assembly GCA_036365145.1). NCBI lineage: Eukaryota > Metazoa > Chordata > Mammalia > Rodentia > Dipodidae > Orientallactaga > Orientallactaga sibirica. The sequence goes on along the minus strand of JAEOAD010000003.1, from coordinate 81,014,626 downwards.
TTGTTATAAAGGCATTTAGTACAATGAATTTTCCCCTGAGGACCACCTTGATTGTGTCTCATAAGTTCTGGTATGTTGTGTTCTCATTGTCATTCATTTCTAGAGATTCTTTACATGGTGAATTTCCCTTTCCCACACAATATATTTTCTGGTATTTCCTACTCACATATCACTCTTTGACAGGTGTATGTTCTCAGAAATGCATTATTAGATAATTTCATAATTGAGAAAACATCATAAAGTTAGTGTGTGCTACATTATTCTCATATTACAAAACTATAAATCAGAATACTATATACAGAAAACAATAACATAATGATAAGCCCAATACTATCTAATAATAATTTATTGCAACTTCATAACTTTATAGGCCCACATATCACATATGTTAACATCATTGCCCAAATGTTGAGTCTCATGATAGTATTGGGTAGGAACTTTGGCACAAATGATACAATTATTTAAGTTCTGCCACAGAATTCTTCACCCAAAATATATTCATTAGCCAAACAATACTTTGACATTACTTTGAATTATTACTCTGTGCTTCTTGGTCCCTTACATAAATAGGGTATGCATGATTGATTCTTACAAACACACATCACTTAAAGTATTAGCTTGTTTGCTTGTTTTACATTGGGCAATAATATATTAGAGCCAAAAATTCCTTGTAAATTTCTGTATCATCTTTTAGAATTGCAGAACTTAAATAAAATTGATGGGTAATTCATAACCAAAAAGAAATCCTACTGCAATGAGAAATTACTGTGAGAATGCAGGTATTATAATGGAAGGAATATCATGCCACAGAGTGCAGAGGAAAGGGGAATAAGTTTTGAGTAATAGCACTCTTGCATCTAATGTTTAGTTATGTTCTAAGAAGCAACATGATTCCATTATTTGACATTGAAATAATCATAAGATCCTTGAATCCATAGCACATTTTTTTGAAAATTACTATTCTCCTTCTCACTCTCCCTGTCCCTCGCCCTTACGAATTCCCTCTCTCCCTAATTCTTTCCCCAAATACTGCTACTTATCTTTTTTCCTCTCTCCAAGTCAAAGTGTGTCTCTCTTATCTTTAAAAAAATATGGACTATATACCTGTTAATATCAGGTAATGATTTTAAAATTATTTTTTTTTCCTGGAGAAAGTTTAAACACTGTAACATTTTGATTATTAACTCATATAAAATATATAAAATTCCTTGGTTACACTTTTAAAATGGTATGCACCAATTCTTTCAGAAGTAATTTCTTACAATTAGAATAAATAACACATTTAGATGGGACAGAAATCACTGCCATTTTGATTTTCTTTCACTTTAAATTGAATTATGGCATTAAACCTCATTTATCAGAAAAAAAAATCACTGCATGAAACAACCTATTATTTCAGGAGCATATGCATTCTCATTTAAATGGCTTTCTGGCAATTTAAATTTCTATCACTTTTGTACTAATTACCAAATAATTTTAATACTTTTGTATTAGTAATTGATATAAAGTTTTAAGTTAATTATTCAATTCCCCTGTAACTCCTTTCTCATTACAATATGAAATATCTCTCATGCTCTGAATCATTGCAAGTGGGAATGCATAAAAAGTAGCTATGTAAGGTGATGTAATCATATTTCTACATGTATAATATTTAATATATAACACACATGTGACTCTATTCCCAAATAAAATGTAAATACAATGTATAATTAAGAAAAGGATGTACAGAGGTTAAAATGTAGACTCTTAAGTAACGTTATAAAACTAACATGAGGCTGTAGAGATGGCTTACTTGTTAAGCTGTTGCCTGCAAAGCCAAAGCGTCCTGGTTTGATTCTTCAGGACCCACATAAGCCAGATGCACAAAGGGATACATATGTCTGGAGTTTGTTTGCAGTGGCTGGAGGCCCTGGCATGCCAATTCTCTCTCTCTCTCTCTTTCTCACTCTTATATTAAATATATATATATATGCCTAACAGATTACCTGGGTGTGGTAGTACACACCTTTAATCTCAGCTCTCAGTCAGAGATAAGAGGATCCCTGTGAGTTCCATGAAAGCCTAACTAAACAGTGGTTCTTATCAGCCTAGGCTGGAGTGTGACCAACTCTCAAATAAATAAATAAATATATATATATATATATATATATATATATATATATATATATATATATATATATATATATCTCCTTAACACATTGGGTCACATTTTTAGATGAAAGAATATTACAAAATTAATAAATTAATAGTTATAGATAAGACCTGCTCCATGACAAAATGTTAATCAAATAATAGTAAAATATATAAAATAGAGTAAATTCTATAATTTTTATGGTTCAAATGACAGTAAAGGAAATAATTATTTATTCTGAATTTATAAACATCTTTAAAATCATTTATCTCTTGAAAAGAATGGGATAATTGTTGCAATCTTCTGGCAGTACAAAGAAAAAATATTATTTAACAACATGAAACAAGCCTTTATTGACCGAGGTCTCAGGTTTTGTGTATTAAGTGCTGGGGGGTATGCAAGTCAGACATAAAGCTTGGGTGTTGTTCCTTAGGAGCACAGTCCACTTTACTCACTTTGGCCTGGAAATTGCCCTGTTTGGGTGAAACTGGCTGACGAGTGAGCACCATGTTCCTGCTGTGTCACTTTCTACAGCACTAGAGTTATAACGTACATGCCATCAGACTAGGATTTTTTAATACCATGAGAACTATATTATCAGCCATAATTACTTCAATGTTTAAAATTTATTATGAAACATATGAAGAAAATTTATATTGCATGATTTTCAAGTCTCCATGATATATTTATTAACTTTATTTAATGTTCTTGTGGGAAACTAGCTTTACAAACCACCATTGATAATTTTTCCCCATAAATACAAGAATAACTGTTGTGGATATGGTTCAACATTGCCTTCAACCTATATATTCAGGGACATGATAATCATAACTTGCCAGGCTCAAGTGCCCACAGCCATGTGCTGGGTAAAAATCATGATCTTGTCTGTTCCACATACTTGTTAGGAAACTCCTCTGGGTTTAGGGAGAAACAAAGATGAATTAGGAATGCATTCTGCCTTCATCAAAAAAATCATTTCTCTCTTGGGAAAATCTTGATGAGGAGCAAAATGGATTGAAGTAGGAAGTTATGTGTTTGTATCTCCGCTCCAGTGCCTGCCAGCTGTATGAATTTAAACAACTTATTGACAAGTTGCTAGCTGTCATTGCTTCAACAGCATGTTGGAAGAAATGTAACTGTATTCTCAAATTCTTCAAAGAAACGAAATGTCATCTACATGCAACTGAATGATTAAAGATAATACGAGAAAATAATAATATATGCAAAACCCTAAAATTCGCCAATATCTGAATTGGTATTCATAAAATATTATGATTTTATACTACATAGAAAATATAAATACAACTTTAATGGCTAAATAGTTACATATTGAAGTGCATGGTCATATCTTAAAGAGAAAAATTGTATTAGGTTCATTTGAATATAATTTTTCTGTACTATATAATTTCATGTTGAAATATATTTAAAATAAATGAGCATCAAGTACATAATGTCCCTTTCACTTTTTGAGTTTAATGATGTGGAGAAAAGTAAATGTGCAGCAGAAGCATAAGATGAATTACCTGAATTTGCTTAACAAAGGGAGTTACTTTAATCATCTTGTGATTTTGGAAAGTGTTCTTCATTTGAAAATCAAAGTTTTCAGATGATATTCACATTCTTATGATTATTGAGAAAATTATTCATTTGAAAAGAAAATTGCTCTGTTACCACCTCAATTTAGTACTTGAACAGGCATTTACTGCAAGCCTGGGACATGCCAGGCATGGTCTGCATTTCCAGTGGCCAACTAGGGTGACTGCCACACTGACTTCTTGAATCTCAGTGTTCAATGTGTGAAAGAGAAACTTACTTAAAACAATATGAATAAAAATTACATAGAACTAGTCCTAAAATAGTGTGTGTGATACTTGTCTGCACTAGTTTCAAATCAAATGCCTTACTGGAGGCAGTAAAATAGTACAAATATTAATATTGATATAATTATCATATGTACATGTTTCCTAAAATACAACTTCTTCTCTGTTTTATTGAAATTTAAAACCAAAATAAACCTATCTCATGATATAAAATACCACTATGTTTTGACAATATATGTATAAGTAAAGCAGTTTTCATTATAAAAGAAAAAATATTATTGATTTTATATATTGGTCATTAAATCCTGAAAGATTTCTATATATTTGATAAAATATTGTATTATTTACCTCATTTGGTAAATTGAAATTTATAGCTGCATGTAAACAATTTTATAACATGTATATTTACAGTTCAATTATTTAATATTTTAATCAATTAACATGCCATAGGTGAAGAGAGGCAGAACAGGTGTTCACTAGAACATTGGGTATAATGAAAATCCTAGATTCTCCTGTATCTCCATTCTTCCTAAGTGAGTCTTGAGGGATACAGTTGAGAGGCTGAAGAACACTCTTTACCCCAGGGGCCACCTTAATTTCAGTTTGTGAGGCTCTAAGCAGAGTACAGCTGAGCTATCCTCGGCACAGACCTACATAAGTGTGGGAAAAGGATGTGTTTTATTTATATATGTTGTAAATTGAACTAGAGATAGAAACATAACACACATATTTTTTCTTTATTAGTTATGTACATAGTGTGTATACACCATGTTGGTACCATCATGAGCCTCCTCCCTGCCCTTCCCCCTCCAAAGGTACTCTCCTCATTGGGGAACATGGGTCATGAATTGTTGAGGTAGCCATCAGTTATGGGGAAGAGGCAATGTCTCTGTGCATAATGTCCCAACTTGTGACTCTAACAGACTTTCCGCCCCCTCTTCAGCAAATTTCCCTGAGCCATGCTGGGTTCCTTTAGGTCTCCTTCAGTGTGACATCTTGGGAGTCTCTGTGTCTCTGGATCTCTGGTTTGGTAGGAGTTGAGAGTTCTCTGTGTCTATTTCCTTCACCCTTGTGCTGGTACCGGGTTCACCAAGAAAGCAGCACTCTTGATCATTTCCCCAATTACTCTATGGTTTCAACTGGGGCTCTGGTAAGGTGCAATGGGCTGATTCTCAGGTTCCATGTCCATCTGAAAAAGAGAAGCAAATTCTCTAATGGAGAGTGAGGTCAGAACTGTATAAATGGGATAACCATTGTTATTTTAGAGAGAATTTAACAGCTGTAGGCCCTCTTGTAACCCAAGATTTTTTGGATATGATTCTGACTTATTTCCCAGTTACAGCTATGGGTTCCATTCCACTGAGTGGATCTGTTAGCCAAACCAAGAGCAGTTGGTTACCCACCATGGTTGTGTGCTACTATTGCCCTTGTGTGAGCATCCCGTCAGGTTGGTAGTTGCTGAGTAGGTTAGATCATGAGTTGCTTGTACAAATGTTGTTCATTAAACCTGAGTCACTCATGTAGGACCTTCTGGCACTAGACAAGCTAACTCTCTGGGGACTCACTCTTTTTCAGATTCCAGCCAGGTCTCTCCATTTTCTGTACCAACAACATATGGTGTCTTCAGCAGTAGGGTCTTACCATTAACCTTTGATGAGTCATCCAATGCTCTGACAGAAATCTGTCTTCTTTAGGGAAACCTTGTAGGTCTCACTGATCAACAGCTCTTTGTGGATGTTAAGTATATGCTGGCACTGGGAGTAATAGTCCAGCACCAAAGGAAAACAAGGAAGAACAAGGTGCGTGATATAAAAAAGAAAGAGAGGAGAAAGAGAAAGGGAGAAAGAGAGAGAGAAAAAAACAATAGACAAAGATTAAGTTTAGTCTTCATCTTATCCTCTCCATGGTCCTTTGTTTCAGGTGTTCCTTCTAAGGACCTGATGAAGGTTCAACTTTTTATTCTGTCTTTCAGGATGTAGGATTTTATGGTGCTATTTCCATTTGCATCCAGTTTTGTGTCTCCCTCATACCCTCACCCTCCCTCCTCTCCCTTTCAACCCTCCCTGTTGTCCGGTCTTCGAGATGCTTGTTAGGTATGTCAGCATCTTGGCAGATTCAGGTTAGAAGCCACAGATGAGTAATACCATGCAACGATTATCTTTCTGTGTTTGGGTGAGTTCACTGAGAATGATCTGTTTCAAGTTTGATCATTTTTCTTCCAATTTCATTTTGTCATTTTTTCCTTACTGCTGTGTAGAAATCCATTATGCAAATATACCACATCTTGGATGTCCATTCATCTAATGATGGACATCTGGTTTGATTCCAGTTTTTAGCTATTATGAATTCAGAAGCTATAAACATGATTAAGCAAATCTATATGATCTGAGATATGGAGCTTTTAGGGTAAATGCCCATAGGGGAATAGCTGGATCTGTTGGTAACTCTATAGTCAACCTTTTTAGGAGTGTTCATTTTGTTTTCCATAGTGGTTGTACCATCTTACATTCCCACCAACAGTAAATAAGCGTTGCTATTTCTCCACATCCTCACCAGCATTTGTTTTCATTTGATTTTTTAATATTTCATAGCCTTTCTGGGGTAAGGTGGAATACCATAGTTGTTTTAGTTTGCATTTACCTGGTGATTAGGGATGTTGAACATTTTCTTAAGTGTGTATTTGCCATTTTTATTTCTTCCTCTGAGAACTCCCTGTACAGTTCATTGTCCCATTTTGTGATTGGGATGTTTCACTTTTTATTGTTTAGGTTTTTGGTTTTTTTTTTTTTTTTTTTTTTTTGTAGATTGTAGAAATTAGGCCTCTGTCAGTTATATAGCCAGCAAAAATTTTACCCATTCTGTGGGTAATCTATTGACTCCACTTATTGTATATTTGTCTGTGAAAACACTTTTCAGCTTCATGATATCCCAATGGTTGAGTGATTGTTTAATTTCCTATGCACTGGGTTTTTGTTCAATAAGTCTTTTCCCATTCCTATATCATGGAAATTTGTTCCTATTTTTTTTTTTTCTTTCAGTAGTAGCAGCATTTCCAGTTTTATATTTAGGTCTTTGATCCATCTGGACTTGACTTTTGTGCATGGAGAGATGTGTTGATCAAGATTCATTTTCCTGCATATGGTTATGCAGTTTGTCCATCACCATTTATTGAAGATGTTGTCTTTTGTCCAGTCTACATTGTTAGGGAATTTGTCAAATATCAAGAAACTATAGTTACTTGACCCAATGTCTGGGTCCTCAGTTCTGTTTCATTGGTCTATAATTCTTTTATTTTTATACCAGTAGCAACCCTTCAAGGAAGAAATGAAATGATTTTTTTCTCAAATTGTGTCAAACAACCAGAGAATAGTGAAAGCTCCCCAACTCCTTCTATGAAGCTAGTTTCACCATAACACCATAACCAGGCAGAGATGCCACAAGAAAAGAAAACTGTAGACCTTATTTCCCTGATGAACTTAGAAGCAAAGATCCTCAACAAAATCCTTATAAACTTAATTCAACAACACATCAAAAGCATTATGTACCTTGATCAAATAGGTTTCATCCCAGGAATGCAAGGGTGTTTCTACATACGGAATTTTGTCAATGTAATACACCACATAAATAAGCTTAAATACAAAAACCACATGATCATTTTGATAGATGCATAAAAAGCCTTTGACAAAATACAACATCACTTCATGATCAAAACATTGGAGAGAATAGGAATGGAAAGTTTATATCTCAACATAATAAAGGCTATATCTAAAGCCCCTAAAGCCCAGTAATACTTAATGGGGAGTGACTATAGGAATTTCCATTGAGATCAGGAACAAGACAGGGTTGTCCACTCTCTCCTCTGCTCTTCAACCTAGTACAGGAAGTCCTAGCTCAAGCAATATGACAGACAGGAGAAAGAAAAAAAAATGCAAATTGGAAAGGAAGATGTTAAATTAGCCCTATTCACAGACAATATGATTCTATACATAATTGACCTGAGAAACTCCATCTCAAAACTCTTAAAAATGATTAACTCCTTCAGCAAAGTAGCAGGATACAAAATCAATGCACAAAAATCAGTACCCTTCTACATGTAAAAGACAAAGCTACAGAGAAAGAAATAAGTGGCATTGTCCCATTTTCAATAGCATCAAAAAAAAAAAAAAAAAACCTTGAAATAACATTAACCAAAGAGGTGAAAGACCTATACACTAAAATCATAAAAACATGGGCTGGAGAGATGGCTTAGTGGTTAAGGCACCTGCCTGCTAAGCCTAAGAACCTGGTTCCAATTTCCAGGTCCCACATCTAGCCAGATGAAAAGTGACACAAGGGTGCAATGCTGCATTGCCCACAAGGGGGCACATGCATCTGGATTTTGTTCACAGCAGCTGTGAGACTGCTGCCCCCCCATCTCTATCTGTCTCCCTCTCCCTCTCTGTCTCTCTCTCCAAAAATAAATAAAATAATAATAAAAAAATTAAAAAAAAACATATAAAAACACTCAAGAAGGAAATTGAGGAGGACTTGAGAAAATGGAAAGACCTCCCATGCTCCTGGATAGGCAGAATTAACATTAGGAAAATGGCAATCTTACCCAAAGCAATATACAGATTTAAGGGGATACCAATAAAAATCTCAACACTTTTCTTCACAATGATAGAAAAAATGATCTCAAAATTAATATGGGATGGCAGAAGGCCTCTGATACCCAAACACATCTTCAGCAAAAGAAACAAACACCTCTGGAGGCATCACCATACCTGATCTAAAGCTATATTACAAAGCCATGGTAACACACACATTTTAAAATTTCTTATTGATAACTTCCATAAGTATAAAAAATAAACTGTGGTAATTCCTCCCAATCATTCTCATATTTTCCTTCCCAAAACTCCATCCATTGAATCCCTTCTTTTTTTTCTATTAGTCTCTCTTGTGTATTGATGTCATCATTTTTCACTATTACTATGAAGGTCTTGTGTAGGTAGTGTAAGGCACTGTAAGATCATGAATATCAAGGCTATTATGTGTCTTAAATACAGCATTGTAAGCAGTTCTACAATTAAGCAGTTCTACCCTTCATTTGGCTCTTACATTCCAGAAGAATTATAATAATTGAGCTGCAAAGAAATTCTAAATAAAATTCAAAATGTTTTTTTTTTTTTTTTTTAATTTTTTTATTTTACTTATTTTTGGAGAGAGACAGAGAGAGGACAGAGGGGAGAAGGAGACAGATAGAGAATGGGCACACCAGCAGTCTCTCAGCTGCTGTGAACGAAGTCCAGATGTGTGTGCCCCCTTGTGGGCAAGTGCAGCATTGTGCCCTTGCGTCACTTTGCATCTGGCTAAACGTGGGACCTCGAGATTGGAAACAGGTTCTTAGGCTTAGGATGCAGGCACCATAACGGCTAAGCCATCTCTCCAGCCCTCAAAATGCTTTTTGACTATATTAGTGACCATGCACTAGTAAAAGAATATATCTACAAGGTTATGATTATGCAAGATAAATCCCTAACCATGGTTCAAGGGAAAAAGTTGTAACAAAAGAAGAAAGTGACCCCAATATGGTGCAACATGAAAAAAAGGTATCAAAATAATACAGGGGCTATTTGAAGTGGAGACAAAGTGGAGACAAAGGTTCAGTGTAGGAGGTTTGGGGGATGGAAAGTGGGAGGGGAAAGAGTAAGTGATTTATAGGGAACTATGAACTCTCTCTCTCTCTCTCTCTCTCTCTCTCTATATATATATATATATATATATATATATATATATATATATATATAATTTCTCAATAAAATGTTAAACATAAAGTATTTTTATTATATACATTACAGATGTAGCTTATGTAAGAAGAAGAAAAATTAAAGTTTTAAATGTGACCTGTAATCAAGAAACATTGCTACAAAATGTGTATGAGTGGAGTTTTAAAAGTCTACAGATGGTCTTATACAAGACAGTGTGAGAGAACCTACTTGTATATTGACATTAGAATAAATAAACAAATGTTTATAAATAAAAGTTTATATATATATGAGCATACACATGTAGTTGATTATTATTAAACCATAGTTGTGAACTATTGGCAATTTCCTCATGACACATGAATAGTGATAGATCGACAGATAGTAGCACAAGTGAATTTCTTGTATTTCACTGTATTCTTTACTGTTGCAGTACAAGAATTAAGCCAGTTACACTTAAACATTTTATAAGTTAAGAATTAATTATAGCAAAAATTAATATTCTTCTCAGAACATCTAATTCCATTAATGCCTTATCTTATAGTGCTCTTCTAAAATTTTTTTATTTATTCGTTTGAGAGAGGAAGCAGAGAAAGAGAGAGTGAGAGAGATAGTGAGACAGAGAGAGAAAGATAAGGCGTATGCCAGGACCTCTAGTCACCTCAAACAAATTATAGACACATGCATCACTCTGTGATTCTAGCTTATATGAGTACTAGGGAATCAAACCTGGGTCCTTAGGCTTCACAGCCAAGTGCCACAACCACTAAGCCATCTCTCCAGGCCTTTTATAAAAAATTAAAAATACATATTTATTTATTTGAAAGAGAGAGAGAGAAGCAGACACAGAGAGAGTGAGGGACAGAAAATGGTAGTATTCTTTATTAACTAGTGTGACAATATAGCAAACAGTCATAAATTCCATCTGAGCATATTTATTAACTTAATTAGATACATGATATATTATAGTCTTTTGCTGAATATCATCATACACCTGAAATATGATTATCATGTCACTTAATCTTATTTGCATTTCAATATTTGATTAAAATATTGTCATATATATTTGTTTGTAGGATAAGGAAAATACCAGAGGGAATTGTCAATGATAGAAGTGAACTTATTTATTTATTTATTTATTTATTTATTTATTTATTTATTTATTTATTTTGGAGAGAGACACAGAGAGAAAGGGAGAGGAAGACAGACAGAGATGGGCATGCCAGCAGCCTCTCAGCTGCTGCAAATGAAATCCAGATGTGTGTGCCTCCTTGTGGTCAAGTGTGGCATTGCACCCTTTGCATCTGGCTAAACATAGGACCTGGAGATCGGAACCGCTGGAGATTGGAACCAGCCTTCTTAGGCTTAGGAGGCAGGCGCCTTAATGACTAAGCCATCTCTCCAGCCCTCTAGAACTGAACTTTTAAGAAAAATAAATAACAATTTAAAAGACTTATAGTATTTACACTTTTAATAACAGCACTCAGGATGCTGAGTAGTAGGTGAAAGATACAGTAATGTATTTGAATGTTAAGAGTACAAAATGGGCTGGAGAGATGGTTTAGTGGTTAAGACTCATGCCTGAGAAGCCTAAGGACCCAGGTTCAATTTTCCAGGTCCCACGTAAGCCTGATACACGTTGTGGCACATGCATTTGGAGTTCATTTACAGTGGGTGGAGGACCTGGCATGCTATTATCTCTCTCTCTCTCTCTCCATTCTCCCTTCCCCCCTGACTCTAATAAATAAATAAAAATAAAATCTTTTTTAAAAAAGAATACAAAATATTCAGTGATATGATTTTGCATTCAACTAAGAAACTCACTAATAATATTTTGTGCAGTATCAATGACCAATCAGCCTTTACATACAAAAGTTATTAGAAATTAACATCTTTTGTCAAACGCATGCCAAAGCAAATACAGGTACTCTTCCTAGGCAACAAAGAAGACAGTTTCTTGTAAAATTAAATTGAATAAAACAGAACATATATTGCAAATTAGGTTTGTCCTACTAATCCAAACATTGGAACTGCAAAAATATTCTCATTGTTTCTTGTTTTGAAACTGTAATTATCTTTATAAAAATATCAGGTATTTAAATATGTAATGTGTTCATGCTGGATATTTGAAGGTTATGCAAGAAACACACTTAAATATTTTTGAGTTCAAAATTATTAGCACAATATTAATAGAATATATTCACATAAATTCTTAGTGGTTCTCAAAAATATGTTAGCATACATGAACCCAAAAAAATAAACATAAATACTTCTACTATACAGTAATGAATAATATAATAATATTAGCATTAATAATACCTTCATATATAATGTTATCCAAAAATGGCAAATAAACAGTGTAATTCCATGACACACAATTCTAGTTTACATGTGAAGAAGTTATATAATGATAAGAATGTTTAAAATATTTTAAATATTATTCATAGAAAATTTGATACTTATCTTCATTAGTCTTGGCCTAATTATATATCATGAAAATATATTGCCTTATGTTTAGTTTTACATCCTATAAAAGCAAGTTTGAGTTCTTATAATTTAGTTATTTTTTTGGTTGTTTATTATTTATCTCACTTTCCCAGGCTATAATTTAGATTTTTGTTGTCCCAGGGTGTTGTTTATTGAGAAATAGGAATGTCTCATTCTGTCCCAGGCTGACCTGGAATTTTTATATTCATATAAGTTGCAAGAAATATAAGTAGTCCCAGGGTGGCCTATTTGAACTAAATTTAACAAATGTATAATTTTTTTCTGCCTATTTTTATTTATTTATTTGACAGACATTAAAGGTGTGAGAGAGAGATTCCTGGCCTCAATTTAGATTTTTATATTCATATAAGTTGCAAGAAATATAAACAATAGATCACAGGAAATAATTCTAGGCAGATATTTGTTACATAAATTTAACAAATGTATAATTTTTAATTATTCAAAATAAAGTGCTAAGGCAAAAATCACTTCACATGCATACGTATATATGCACATAATCTTCAATATTTTATAGATAGATTACATGTGTTCATCATTCTTACAACTTACTAAATATATTAAGAATATATTTGACTTTAAATACATAAATTCTCACTCCTTGTTTGCTAAAGTTTGAATTAAGGAATGTTTTCATGTACATGACATATATGATAGGCATATAAATGTCCATGTGCACATGATATACATAACTTCATGTATATTCATGTATTCTTAGAAGAACTGGTTTTGGTGAGTGACTCCTAAGGAAATTCCAGATATGCATGCATATATTTGCATAAAATTTTGGAATTTTATAACATGACCTTTAATTACCTTTAAATTCTATTAGGTGAAATGACTATGTAACTAACATATTCATTTTGTTCTTAGATTAACAGGATTCCACCTGCCACCACCAGTGACAAGTACCAAATCTGTGTTCTCTCTACGTTTGACCAGTGATTTTGCAGTTAGTGCTCACGGGTTTAAAGTATATTATGAAGGTAAGTGACACTAACATTCAAAGATCCACTTCCCACTCATGTAATGAAACCACAATGGTTTAAGTTCAAATTTGGAAATAGCGAAGAAGCTAGTAATGTGATAATTTTCCACCAATTGGTCTTTAATAGGAATTGTATATTGTATTCTTCAAAACATGAAAGCATTTTCAGGTTAGTTTATTCTTTCAGTAGGAACTACACAAACTGAAAAAATCCAGTAAAATGGGAAAAGGGTTGCCTTGTTGAAATATTCTCTCATTTGTCAAGTTTCATAAATTCATGCTCAAAATGTTTCATGATTTCCATTGTTTCTACATACACAACATTTTGTCTTTTGGACATCAAGGAATTTCTGTCCATCTCTTCTACTTTAAGGAAAGTGAATTCATATGTTTTAATGCCATTTAAATATATCTATTTGAAATTTCTTAACTTTAAATATCAGATAATAGACATACAGAAGTACTTTTGGATTGATCAAATGCTGCAGAATCTTCATACATGGAATTATTATCCATATATTACATGATATTATATATCTATTACTGCAAGAGCAAATTACAAATAAGTCCTCAGTTTGATATGCTACAAAATATAGTATCCTACACTTTAGTTGGGATTCTCCAACAAGGGTATCACAAAGTTAGCATAAAAATGTAGGCAGAGGGGCCTGGAGAGATGGCTTAGCAGTTAAGCGCTTGCCTGTGAAGCCTAAGGACCCTGGTTTGAGGCTCGATTCCCCAGCACCCATGTAAATCCCTCCCCTGATACATCTGTCTACCACATTCTTCCTCACATTTATGATTCAGGTACAGAGAGTTTTCTACTTTTAAGGATAGTATTATTAGCAGGGGACCTCTAGCTTAAAAACAAAAACACATTATCAGGCTGGAGAGATAGCTTAGCACCTAAGGCACTTGCCTGTGAGGTCTAAGGACCTAGGTTCAACTCACTAGAACCTACATAAGTCAAAGTGCACAAGAATGGCTTTTTTGGGAGGGGCAGGGTTCCAGGTAGGGTCTCACTCTAACCCAAGCTGACCTGGAATTCACTATGTAGTCTCAGAGTGGCCTCAAACTCACGGTGGTCCTCCAACCTCTGCCTCCCAAGTGCTTGGATTAAAGGCTTGTGCTACCACACCCAGCTCGAGTCTGGCATTTGTGTGCAGAGGCAGGAAGCCTTGGATTACCCATTCTCTCTCCCTAATAAATAAATAAAATGTTTTAAAAATAATTAAAAAAATCTTCCCTTCTACCTTGATGACCTTTAAAATATATTTTTCATAGTTATTCCATTCAACATGACATAGTCATAAATACAAGTTATAATTTGATAAGTGGAAGAGGAATTTTGTTTTACATAACATATAATGTCAATTCTATATAGCAAGTTGCAGCGGGAGTAGTTTTATGCATTTATGATTTAATTATAACAAATGATACCAGTGAGCCCAAATAATCTATCTAGAAGTTTAGAAATGATAAAATGGAATTTTTCAAAGCCAGTCTCTTAATCATCTGCATTTTGGATAAAGTTTGGGTTGCCTAAGTATTTACACTAAAGCTATGACTCTTCCACTGTTCAGTAAGAATGATCCTGTGACTAAAGCTTCTCTAAATTTAAACCACTGAGGACCCTAAAAACTAATAAAAGCAGAAGTTGCAGACAGCTCAACACTGAAGTAGACATAACAAACCTCCTTGGCTGGTGAAACATTGCAGAAGAACGGGTGGGGAAGAAGCACTGTGAAGATTCCCCTCCCAGAGAAAATGACAGATGCATTCATGACCCCACAGTGAATGCCAGTAATCACACTGAGGGAGGCCTTCAGTGGGGTGGGGGAGATGGAATATAATAGTATAACTTGATGGAGATATAACTGATATGCAATATCTTCATAAAATAATTAATAATAAACTATATTTGCAAACTTTTCAAGGTGATTCTAATGTTTGAATGTTTCATATTTTCTGTTTAATTCCCATAAAATAATAATATTTTATGGATTAGTTTTTCACCCTTAAACTTAACTAGATTTTGCCCTGTTCATTAATATTTATAAGATTTCTTTCTTTTTTTTTTATTAAGAACATACTTTTTTCTTAATGGATATATCTTGAGTTGGTATCATCTTTTCCCTACTCTCTGCCATATTCTACTGAGGACTATCTTCAGTGGGGTGGCTGGTATTACCCTTGGGGTTATGGTATATGTGTTGTGAGAGTAGCAGTCAGTTATTGTTGGGGAGGCAATGCCTCTCAGCATGACATCCCAACCTGTGTCTCTTATAGTCTTTCTGCTGCTTCTTCTGCAAATTCCTTGAGCCATGATGTATGTTTTAAGTCTACTTAAATGATGAGCTCTCAGGAGCCTCTGGATCTCTGCTTTTTCATAACATCTTTATGTATCAGAACATGATACAGTAATCTGGATTTCCAAACTTCTACCAATAAACCACTTTTATCAATTTCACTTGGGAAATACATAAAAAATCTTGCTATACTTATTCATCATATATATGCTAAATTAGTTATTTCAGCAGAGTTCTGTACCATGGGCCATAATGAGACCAACCGGTGGTTTTTCTAATAAGACTGTTATTTCTATCTGCCTAGCTTTATATCTGTTTTTGGAAAGTAAACCAAACCAATCAAATCTTTATACAAGATGGTAACTAAAATGTTTGGAAAACCAGTACCACTATAATGATACTTACCATGGATAAAATACTTAATGCAAATAAACTCATTATTTTGATCTGATCTATATTATTGTGGCAATAAATCTCATATGGATGTGTGTGCGTTAATAACACAAGTCACTTCAAATAATGTTGAAAATACATTTCTTTCGATGTCATTATTTTTATTTTTATTTTTAAAATATATTTCATTTATTTATATATCTATCTATTTATTTATTTAAGAGAGAGAAAGAGGCAGAGAGAGAGGGATAGAGAGCGAATAGGCACACCAGGGGTTCCAGCGACTGCAAATAAACTCCATGTGTCCCCTTGTGCATATGGCTTACGTGGGTCCTGGAGGATAAAACCAGGGTCTTTTGGCTTTGCAGGTAAATGCCTTAACTGCTAAGCCATCTCTCCATCTCTAGACATCATTCTTAGGTGGCAGTTCACAATAACAAAATGCATCTATTCATATAAAGCAGTGGGCTTTAATACTAAGATGTCTTTGTTTTCATGAATTTCACATGTGACATGCAGTTACTTTCACTTAGAAAATGGAGGTAAACAGAATCTATTGGAGCTTATCTGTCAGGTTTTTACATATTTCTTTTTATAGAAGATAAATGTGATCATTTTTGTAACACAAATAAATGCAGTCAAGTATTACAAGAATGTCAATATTTAGGAGTTTCTGAATATTTACAATTAATTTCTGTACTCATTTCATGGTATTTATGTAAGAAACTGTTCATGGGCTGGGGAAATGGCTTAGCAGTTAAGGCATTTGCCTAAGGGCCCTGATTTGATTCCCCAGGATCCACATAAGCCAGATGCACAAGGAGGTGCATATGTCTGGAGTTTGTTTGCAGTGGCTAGAGGCCCTGGCATGCCCATTCTCTCTTTCTATCTGCTTCTTTCTCAAAAAGCTAACAGAACTCAAAACAGACTGGAACAAAGGAGAATTCTCCAAGACATATTATCATTATGACTTTAAACATTGATAACAAAGAGAAAGTCCTAAAAGCAGCAAGGGAGAAACAACACATTACATATAAAGGTAACCCCATCAGAATTACTTAAGACATCTCAATGGAAACCCTGAAAGCCAGAAGGGCCTGGAATGGAACACTGCAGAGTATAACAACTTATGGCTTCCATCCCAAACTACTCTACCGAGCAAAAGTATCCCTCATAATAGATGGTGAAAGAAAAACTTTCCACGATAAAACTCAGCTTTACAACTATAGGAACACAAAACCAAACCTACAGAGAGTACTTCATAGAAATCTCCACACAGAAGAATCAAACAACCAACTTACGGTACCTAGAAGAAGCAGATCATAATAACCAAACTCAGAGAAGGCACAAAAAAACTACAAAGTCCAAGAAAACACCAAACCACATAAACCACCACAACATAGCAGGAATTAAATCAAACCTCACAGTCATTACCATGAATATTAATGGCCTTAATTCACCATCAAGAGACATAAGCTAACATGGTGGATCAGAAAATTAGACCCCTTAATTAGTAGCTGTCTTTAAGAAACCCACCTCACCACTGAAGACAGATACCTCCTCAGGGTGAAAGAGTGGAAAATGATATTCCAAGCACATGGAAATAAGAAACAAGCAGACGTTGCTATAGTAATATCATATAAAAACCAAAAGTAATCAACAAAGACAAAGAAGGCCATATCTTATTTATCAAGGGAAAGATCCAACAAGAGGATATCACAATAATCAATCTTTATGCACCAAACACAGGTACATGACAATTCATAAAACAAAACCTACTTGATAACAAAACAGAAATAACCACTAACACCATCATGGTTGGGGACTTTAATACTCCACTATCAACAATAGATAGATCCTTCAAACAGAAAATTAACTGGGGAGTAAGAGAGCTGAACCAAACCATAGATGAATTAGACCTAACAGGCATCTACAGACCATTCTACTCCAAATCTACAGATTACACATTCTTCTCAGCAGCCTATGGAACATTCTCTAAAATAGATTGTATACTGGGTCAAAAAGCCTGGTTCCTTATATTTAGGAAGATCAGCATAATCTCTTGGATGATATGAGATCACAATGATTTATCACTAGAAATTAAGAACAAAATGTGCTTCAGGAATCCCAGCTCCTGGAAACTGAACAACCCACTTTTAAACAATAAATGCGTAGTGGACAAAATCAAAAATGGAATTGCATAATTTCTAGAAATGGGCCAGGCATTGAGGTGCACACCTTTAATCCCAGCACTCAGGAAGCAGAGGGAGGAAGATTGCTATGAGTTCAATGCTACTGTGAGACTACATAGTTAATTCCAGGTCAGCCTGGGCCAGAGTGAGACCCTACCTCAAAAAATAAATAAATAAATAAATAAATAAATAAATAAATAAATAAATAAAACAAAAAATAGTTCTAAAAATGAATGACAACGAGAACACATCATACCAAAATTTATGGGACACAATGAAGGTGCTCGTTAGGGGAAAACTCATGGTGCTAAATGCCTTCATAACAAAGTCAGAGAGATCCCAAATCAATAACCTAACCATCCACCTAAAGGCATTGGAAAAACAAGAAGAATCCAACCCAAAAATCTCCAGACAGAAAGAAATAATTAAGATCAGAGCAGAAAATAATGAATGGAAAAATAAGAAAACAATAAAAAAAATTGATGAAACAAAGAGCTGGTTCTTTGAAAAAATAACAAGATTAATAAACCCATGTCCAATTTGATCAAGCAAAAAAAAAAAAAAGAGAGAGAGAGAGAGAGAGAGAGAGAAAGAGATGCTTCAAATTAACAAAATTAGAAATAAAAAGGAGAAATCACAACAGGCATTAGTGAAATTTGGAGAATCATCAGGACTTATTTCAAAAAAACTCTACTCCACAAAACTGGGTAATTTGGAGGAAATGGATGAATTCCTGGACACATACCACCCACCAACTCTAAACTCAAAACAGATTAATCTCCTAAACAAACCTATCACACCCACTGAGATTGAAAAGGTAATCAAAAACCTCTCCCAAAAGAAGAGTCCAGGACCAGATGGTTTCCCAGCTGAATTTTATCAAACCTTCATGGAAGAACTGAAACCAATTTTTCTCAAAAACTGTGCCACATTATTAGGGAACAGGGAAAGCTCCCCAACTCTTTCTATGAAGCTAGCATCACCCTGATACCAAAACTAGGCAGCTATTTCCCTGATGAACATACACGCAAAGATCCTGAACAAAATTCTCGCAAACCGAATTCAACAACACATCAAAAGTATTATCCACCTTGATCAAGTAGGCTTTAGCCAGGAACACAGGGGTGTTTCAGCATACAGAAATCTGTCAATGTAATACACCACATAAGTAAGCTTAAACACAAAAACCACATGGTCATTTTGATAGATGCATAAAAGGCCTTTGACAAAAATACAACATCACTTCATGATCAAAACATTTAATTCCACCACTTGGGAGGCAGAGGTAGGAGGATTGCTGTGAGTTCAAGGCCAGCCTGAGACTACATGGGGAATTCCAGGTCAGCCTGAGCTAGAGTGAGACCCTACCTCAGAAAAAAAAAAAAAAAAAAAAAAAAAAAAAAAAAAAGGAGAGAATAGGCATGGATAGTTTATATCTCAACATAATAAAGGCTATATATAAAACTCCTAAAGCCCAAATAATACTTAATGGGGAGAGACTGAAAGAATTCCCATTAAGATCAAGAACAAGACAGGGGTGCCCACTCTCACCTCTGCTCTTTAACATAGTACTGGAAGTCTTAGCTCAAGCAATAAGACAGGAGAAAGAAATAAAAGGAATACAAATTGGAAAGGAAGAAGTTAAATTAGTCTTATTCGTAGATGACATGATTCTATACATAAGTGACCCAAGAATCTCCATCTCAAAGCTCTTAAAGGTGATTAACTCCTTCAGCAAAGTAGTAGGATACCAAATCTATTCACAAAAAATCAGCAGCCTGTCTATGTGCAAAGAAAGAAAGATACAGAGAAAGAAATAAGTGACTTTGGCTCATTTTCAACAGCAGCAACAACAACAAAAAATACATTGAAACAACATTAACCAAGGACGTGAAAGACCTTTACAATGAAACCAAAAATAACACTCAAGAAAGAGGCAAGCATGGTGGCAACATGCCTTTAATCCCAACCCTTTGGAGGCAGAGATAGGAGGATCACCGTGAGTTTGAGGCCACCCTGTGACTACATAGTGAATTCCAGGTCAGCCTGAGCTACAGTGAAACCCTACCTTGAAAAACAAGAAGAAAAACAAACAGACATAAAAACAAACAAACAACAACAACAAAAAAAAAAACAACTCAAGAAAAAAATTGAGAAGTACTTCAGACAATGGAAAGACCTCCCATGCTCCTGAATAGGCAGAATTAACATCATGAAAATGATAATCTTACCCAAAGCAATATACAGATTTAATGCAATACCTATAAAAATCCCAACATTTGTCTTCAGAGAGATAGAAAAAAAAATATCTCAAAATTCATATGGAATGACAGAATGTCTCAAATATTCAAACATATCCTCAGCCAAAGAAACACCTCTGGAGTCATTACCCCACCTGATCTAAAGCTGTATTACAAAGCCATAGTAATCAAACAATGTGGTACTGGCATAGAAACAGGATTATAGGCCCATGGAACAGAATCAAGGACCCGGCCTTTGTCATGTAACTACAACTACTTGATATTTGGCAAAGTCCTAATAATATTGACTGGGAAAAAGACAGCATCTTCAGCAAATGGTGCTGGACAAACTGCATAACCATATGGAGTAAAATGAAACCCGATCCACACATCTTGCCATGCAGAAAATTCAAGTCCAAATGGATCAAATATCTAATATAAGACTGGAAGCTCTGCTGCTGTTGGAAGAAAAATTAGAAGTCACTTTCCATGATATAGGACTGGGAAAAGACTTCCTAAACAAAACCCCAGTAGCTCAGGAAACTAAACAATCACTCAACTATTGGGATTTCATGAAGGTGAAAAGTTTTTTCACAGACACACATACAAGAAGCAGAGCCAATAGATTAGTGACAGAATTTTAGAAAATTATTGCTGGCTCTACAACTGACACAGGACTAATTTCTAGAATTTACAAAGAACTAAAAAACCTAAACAATAAAAATTGAAACATCCCACTCATAAAATGGGGCAGAGAACTGTTTTCAGAGTTTTCAGAGGAAGAAATACAAATGGCAAACACACAGTTAAGAAAATGTTCAACATCCCTAATCATCAGGGAAATGCAAATTAACACAACTATGAGATTCCACCTTACTCCAGTAAGGATAGTAAATATTAAAAATTCTTTCTCAAATAAATAAAGTATTTAAGAGAAAGAAACTGTTCATGAAACACATTGCTCCATAAACCAGTTCTTACTCAATTGTTTGAATGGATTATGTATTTTCTCCTTCTGTGAATTAATACAGAGAAATTCCCCAGATAATTTTAAAATATTTTGATATCTTCTAATCTTCAGCCAAGTATTTAGTATTAAATGCTACATAATATAGTAACACAAATAGATATATTAATAAATCAGTGACCTATAAGGTTGGACTTCATATACATGTGTTTAGTTTTCAATACTAAAATTACTTATGATTATCAACATCTACTTTTAGTGTGTCCCATACCATAGTAGCTATATTTAATAATTCTGTTGTGAGTTTTGAAATTTTATCAATATTTTGCATTTAATTTCATAATTAGTATGATTTAGATAGCATTTCTGTGAACATAATTTTTACCATTAGCTACTAATTTATAATATGGGAATAATAAACTAGGAAAGCATCATTGTAAATATTTCTATGTTGGTTTATATCTCTGTATGCACTATACCTGAAAATTTTATCTCCAATAGGATATGATAATCAACATATAATGCCACTGACTACTCATATTTCAGAAATCACTAAAAATGAGACCCAATATATCAGGATAAATTTCTTTGTCTTAAATACAAATTGGCAGTATTAGTGTTTTTATATATTTTTTCAAATAAAATTAGAATGTGTTAGAAAATGTTATGAATTACACAAAGACACTAACAAAATGTGTACTTAATCTAAAGGAAAATATTCAAGTATGGGAAAGATGAAATAATTTATATTAATTTATATTAAATAATATGTTACTCAGGAGGCAGAGGTAGGAGAATTGCTGTGAGTTCGAGGCCACCCTGAGAATACATAGTGTATTCCAGGTCAGCCTGGACCAGAGTGAGACCCTACCTTGAAAAACAAACCAAAAAAAAAAAAAAAAAAAAAAAAAAAAAAAAAGAAAAGAAAAGAAAAGAAAAGAAAAGAAAAGTAAAATAAAACCTGGGATGTAGAGATTGCTTCTTAGTGGTTAGGGCATTTGCCTATGAAGCATAAAGACCCAAGTTTGATTCTCTAGTACCCACTTAATCTCACTCTTTCATTTTTTTCTCTCTTTCACTTGCTTCTCCCAGCTTGCAAATAAATAAAACTATTAAAATGTAAAACTTGATTAATTTTATTATTTTTCCTATTTATAAGATATTGTATTTATTTATGCAAAACAGGAGAATGAGAAAGAGAGAGACAGAATGGAGAGTGAGGGAGAGAGATAGGAGAGAGGGGGAGAAAGAGAGAATGATAGGACTATTTGCAACTGCAAATGAACTCCAGACACATGTATTACTTTGTGCTTATGACTTTATGTGGCTACTGTGGAATTGAACCCAGAGTGTCAGAGTTTGCAAGCAAACATTTTAACTGCTGAGCCAAATTTTACCCCTGTTGTATTTTTTTTAGGCTACCTCTTGTTTTGTTTTGTTTTTTTAAATTTAATTTATTTTTTTATTTGAGAGCAACAGACTGAAAGAGAGAGAATGGGCATGGCAGGGCCTCCAACCACTGCAAATGAACTCCAGGTGCATGTGCCACCTTGTGCATCTGGCTTATGTGGGTACTGGGAAATTGAACCTCAAACTGGGGTCCTCAGGCTTCACAGGCAAATGCTTAACCACTAAGCAATCTCTCCAGCCCGAGGCTACTTCTTATGCTGTCCCAGATTGACCTAGGACCCACTCTGCAGTTCAAGTTAGCCTGAAATTTATGGAGTACTTCATTTCACCTGAGTGCTGGGATTAAAGGTGTGAACTACCACAGGATCTTCTGTGGTATAGACTGGTTGAAACTCATCATCATTCTGTCTGTACATCACAAGCACTAGAATTACAGGTTTGTGACATTATTCCTGTCTGAAAAGTCATTCTTCTATAGAAAAAGCAAAAGTTAATAAGCATTAAAATGCTTTAATTTTAGAACATGAATATATCACATCACTCTTTCAGATTTGCAATATAGAAATATATGAATTGCAAATAAGTATATAACTAAACAGAAACCTAGTATATGTGACAAAAAGATAACACATGACAAAAATATTCTTGTTCTTATAGTCATAACACTGACAAATAGATGAGTAAGAGAGAAGGCTTCTCTGACTTAGTAGCCATAGCAAGGAAATATGTGGTAATTATTTATTCAAAAGTGAGCTTTTGAATATGACATAATTCAGATATGTGAGAAGAGAATTTAACCATTTATGAATCTATGTGATATTCTTATTATATGAGTTATAAAAAAGATTTCTGATGTATATGTATCTTATTTGTATTGGACAGTATAAACATTTTATAATGTAAAAATGCAAACTTTTACATCACAGATTTTCTATTTTGTTGCTTTAATTTCCAAGTAGTACATCTGTATATAATTCAAATAGCTCAAAATTATTTATTTAATTTATGGGATCAATCTGAAAACCTGTTAGGCTGAATTTAAATTTTATTTAAATTTATTTATTGTGACCCTGTATTATTTAATTTTGCTGCTTTAAGTCAAATTGATGTGATTTTATGTACAGTGGAGGATGTGTAACTGTATCAGTAATGAAAGCGTTTTTTTTTTTTTTTTTTCTACTAAACCAGATCTATCATTTCACCAGAAGCTCTTCTCAAAGACACTGAAATACATTTATCACACAAGTCACATTTTCTCATGCCTGTGAATTTGAAATATGCAGAAAATTGTGTTATTTTCCACAATCATTTTGAAAAACATTATCAAAATATCTAATATCCATGAAAAATTGCTAAATAAAATTACCAAAGCATATGACCACATATAATCTGTTATTTGTTCATAATCAGTTTACTTATAATACATCTTATACAATATTTCTCATAAAGACATGAGGTTCAAGTTATTCAAAAGCAAAGGAACATCTCCTGAACCTGAAATATGCACATGCGCTGCTCCATCCCACTGATGCTCCTTGTATAAAAAGTGCACATCAGATTGTCCATGAGTCCATGTTTAGCATTTCATTTCTAATCTCACTTCCTTGTTTACACTTCATTAAGACTGCCTTTTCCATTTGTTTGCATCTATAAGTATAAAGATCACCATTGGTAATATAATTACAAGCTCTAAAAATAAATCTTAAATTATCTTAGTTCTATTCAGAATTTAACATATCCAATATTTATCTCTCCTAAGAACATGTTCTGTGTCTCCAAGGATGCTTTATTTTTCACTTATTCTTTCCTAAAATATGTTGACACGTTAGGGCCCTGTGGTAGGTCCTCCTGCTTTTAAAATATAAAATTTTGCGTACAACAGTATTGATTTCATCTCTTGCCACACTTTGTTCCACTTGGGCCAATCTGTCCTCCACCCATATCTGTAAGAACAATAGAGTTAGCTCTGCAATGCTATGACAAATTACTTGAAATAGTAAACTTTTAGAAGGAGGAAATATATTTTGTGTCAAGGCTTCAGAGTTTCCAATCCATTGTCATTTGGGCTCATCACTCTGGGCCCATGGAGAGGAATCATAATAAATTAATAAATTGGAAAATACATGTGTTTTTGCAAATTGTGACTGATTTAGTCTTACTAGCAGCCATCAGCTAAAGCAAATCACAGAGTCACATACATGAGTATAATGCCAGGCTTCATTTTACTGTCTCATTGTCATGACTTTATCCCATATAGTGACATTGTTCATTTGTTTGCTCAGATTGAAAGTTTGGGACCATATTTTATTCTTTTAATTATTTAACATGATTGATATCCAAGTAACCAGACAATATTGAATGACAATATGGTTTGGATCATGGAATTTCTCAAAATCTCTATTATTAACCTGTAAGTCTGACCTACCATCCAACCTTTCTTGGATAAGTCTGAAAGACTTTCATCACTTAACACTTATATTCTAACACTTGTATATTCAATTATAATAGTCAACTTATAACTTCCCTATTGAAACATTTTTTTTTCTTTTTTCTTTTCTTTTTCTTGTCTTTTTCTTTCTTTCTTTCTTTCTTTCTTTCTTTCTTTCTTTCTTTCTTTCTTTCTTTCTTTCTTTCTTTCTTTCTTTCTTTCTTTCTTTCCTTTTTTGAGGTTGGGCCTTGCTCTAGCCCAGGCTGACCTGGAATTCACTATGTTGTCTCAGGCTGGTCTCAAACTCATAGTAATCTTCCTGCTTCTGTCTCCTGAGTGCTGGGATTAAAGGCATGTGCCACCACACCCAGATTCATTTGTTTTCTTAAGACAAATTTGTAAAATTTTACTTTTATTATTTATATTATTATTATTATTTGTTTTTTCAAGATAGGGTTTTACTCTAGTCCAGGCTGATCTGGAATTCACTATGAAGTCTCAGGGTGGCCTCAAACTCTCAGTGATCCTCTTACCTCTGCCTCCAGAGTGCTGGGATTAAAGGTGTGCACCAACACACCCAGCTCTACTTTTATTTATTTTTTTATTTTTATTTATTTATTTATTTATTTATTTATTTTTTCAGTTTTCAGTTTTTTCAAGGAAGGGTCTCACTCTAGCCCAGACTGACCTGGAATTCTCTATGTAATCTCAGGGTGGCCTCAAACTCACAGTGATCATCCTACCTTTGCCTCCCGAATGCTGGGATTAAAGGCGTATGCCACCACACCCAGCTCTACTTTTATTTTTGATGCTCACATACGGCTAACTTATCTAACTTTAAATTACTTTGTGTAATATTAGATAAAATAATTATATGATTGCTAGTCACATACTATACAGTTTGATGGTAAGCATATTGGAAATGTAAATTAGTTATTTTGTAATTTGCAAAAACACATGTATTTTCCAACTTATTAATTTATTATGATGCCTCTCCATGGGCCCAAAGTGATGAGCATTATTGTGCATTATTATGATTATTATACCCACCATTTAATGCAATACAACATGTCTAAATGGAATTTTGTACCCATGGATCAGCAATATCCCTTTTCCAGTTCATCCTCTTCCATCGACTATGTAAGAACATTCTCCTCTATACTTCTCAGTTTATCTTCCTTAGATTCCGTCTCTTGTCATGCCTTATAAGCTCATATCAGTAAGCTCATGGTCTTCTAGGTATGTATAAAACAGCAAAGTAGGAAGTTTCAGTGTCCTCCTGCATATTATATATATCATGAATAAATCAAAATGTGTTCAAAGTCTAAACAAACAGATTAATGATAAAACACAAAATATTCATTATTTTGGTTTGACCAGCATTAAAATATACTGTATTCCATAATATGCTCAGCTAGATAATAAAATTATGTGACTTTTTAAGGAAAGTCGAAACCATTGGATATAACCTTAATGCATTGTTATTCAGTGCATATTTTATGTTCACTGTTTATGTTCATTTTTGATATTAAAATATTTATACTGTATGAAACCATGCTCTATGAATGCTCTATCTGTATGATTGTCACATTTTATTCAATTCCTAATATTTCAACACTTCTTTATGAAAATTACATTTAAGAAACAAAAACTCTTGTATTAAAATCCTTTAAATAAGACTCTAATCTTCTCTTGCTTCTCTCCCTCTCCCCCTCTTCTCTCTTTTTCTTTTATATTACTTTTTTTTCCTTTGGTGCTGGCCTATAACTCCCACTATCAGCATGCAGTTAATATCCACAATGAGCTGTTGATCAGAGAGACCTAAAAGGTTTCTCAAGAGAAGACAGATTTCTGTCAGAGTACTTGATGACCCACCAAAGGTTAATGGTAAGACCCTACTGCCGAAGACAGTTGATATGGAATGTGGAGAGACATGGCTGGAATCTGGAAGAGAGTTAGTCCCCAGACAGTTAGCTTGTCTAGTGCCAGAAGGTGCTACATGAGTGACTGGGGGAAAGTGACCAACAACTGTCTAAGCAACTCGTAATCTAAGCTTCTCAGCAGCAAACAAACTGTTTTGATGCTCACACAAGTGCAATAGTGGCACACAGCCATGGTGAGTAACCAAGTGTTCTTGATTTGGCTAAAAGATCAGCTCAGTGGAATGGAACCCATAGCTGGAGCTGGGAAATAAGTCAGAACCATATCCAAATAATGAGCCTGCTCACCAATATCAAGCTCCCACCAAGCTTTGGCTCTAAGAGGGCCTAAACCTATTAGATTCTCTCTAAAATAATAATGGTTGACCCATTTATCTGGTGTTGACCTCTCTCTCCGTTGGAGAATTTACTTCTCTTTTTCAGATGGATGCAGAACCTGAGGAGAGAATCAGCCCATCATACCTCACCAGGGCCCCTGCTGAAACCATAGAGTAATGGGGTAAATGAGCAAGAATGCTGCTTTCTTGGTGAACCTGGTACCAACACAACGGTAAAGAAGATAGACACAGAGAACACTCAACTCCTACCAAGCCAGATATACAGAGGCTCCCACGACCTCATCTCTGAAGTAGACCTAAAACAAACCCAACATGGCTCAGGGAAATTTGCGAAAGAGGGAGCAGAAAGATCGTTAGCGCCTCAAGGGTCATTATGCACAGAGACATTGCCTCTTCCACATAACTGATGGCTACTCCCACAATGCATGACCCACATTCTCCAATGAGGAGGGTACCTTTGGAGGAATGGGGAGGAGGCTAACAATGGTACCAGCATGACTGTATACACATTATCTACATAACTACTAAAAAAGAGTAAAAATGAACAATAAAAAATATATTTGGGATAGTTTTCTAGTCTATACTCACATAAAGAAAGTGTCATATTTTAAAATTTGGAAATCTTTAAATATTTCAGTAAATATGTCCCCAAAACTACAAATAACAAGAGCAAAAAAATATTGCATCACACTAAAATACATCTGCACAGAGAGAGAAAACCTGCAGACTGGAAGAAAAGTATTGCGAAGAACAGAGATAACATCACAACAAGTAAATAAATAATCCAATAGCAAATGGAATGAAGGGCATGAAGGATGGCTCACCAGTTAAGGCACTTACCTCCAAAGGCTAACAACCCAGGTTTGATTACCCAGTGCCCATGTAAAGCCAGATACACAAAGTGGGACATGAATCTAGAGTTGTTTCCAACAAATAGAGTCCCTGCCATGCCCTTGCCCATGCCATTCTCTCTCTCTTCCTCTCTCTCTCTTTCTCTCTCTCTTCCCTTGCAAATAAATAAACTATGTAATTAAAAAGGAACTAGACTGAAAAGAAATATAATAATGTCCAAAACATACAACAGAAGGACCATTATCACTAATCTCTAACCAGCAGAAAAAGGAGTGAAGAAATATCAAAATGGGTTGTCACATTACAACTCATAAGTTGTATCTAAAAGACAACACATCAGTGATGGCCAGCATGGAGGCACAGCAGAACAACTATGCACTACTGGCTGGAAATATATTTGAATATACATTATGGAAAAAAATTCCTCAGAAAAGTAAGATAAAAACAAGTATATTATACACTAATCATATTCCTATATATGTTTCAAAATACATAAATACAATGAAAAGATATGTGCATTTGTGCTTTCTTCACAATAAGTGAGATACAGAAGTAACAAGCATCCTACATCAGATGAACAGAAGGAGTTCTACTCAGCTGTGAAATAACAGGATATGCTCAGGAAAACATGCCAAGCTTGTACCTCATATGTGTTCAGATTCCTAGATTCATTTTAAATATAATCTGCTCCATTCACAACAGATAATTCATATCCTTCTAGTTCAATATTTGGTGTGTTTATAGTATAGATTTTTCAAGCAGCCATCATAGGTGAAGGGCAGGAAGACAGGAAAGAAAAATAATTAAAACTTAAGAGGTAGTTGTATCAAGACTCTTCATTTTGCATGTAGTTGCTCAAAAGTTTCATATGAACCTCAATTAAATGCTTTGGAAAGTAGTTTTTAGTTTGAGAGTGAAGGTGGGGCCATGTCAATGTACTTGTTACTGTAAGTTTAAAGGAAAGAGGTTATATGACAACAGCAGCTTGTGTCTGGGTTAGAATAAGAAACACTGTGCATTCTTGTTTAATTTCATTTCATAAAAAAAGTATTTTATGAAGATAAAATGCTGTAATTCTAAAACTTAAAATGATATGGAACCCAGTATTGTCTGTTATTAATGCCTTCCAAACACATATCAAGAATCTACAGTGGTAAATCTTTAATAAGACTATGCAGATTCTTATAATTTTGTGGTAAAAATCAATGAAATGCTTATTAAAGTGATACAAAGTGATTCTGTTAGATAAGTATTATTATTTATTGAAATCCTTAGGTTAAAAAGTAACACAATTAAGTGGATAATACTTTTAAGTGGATCTATGTGAGAGTGTAGAAGAAGCAAGTTATTCCTTGTTCTGCTCAACAGCATTTGTACTTCCTATTGACACTAAAAACAAATCAATTATGTGACAAGTTTTTACATTGTATAAGTCAGCAAAGTAAACAGATTGGCCCTGATTGGCCCTACATTCTCCAATTCTTTTTTTGTTCCCTGCAATTATTTCTCTCCAAAATTAGGGTTTACTGGGACTTTCACACTTGAATGTTCACAATACCTATTTACCTGGTCTACCTAATGTTCAATTGCTTATTTTGTGCAGCTGGTATAGCGATCAGGGCCCAGCTGATACATGTCATACCATTCATATACCACCAGCCATTGATGCAAATATTATTTCTACTTTGTTTTAAAATTCTCAATGCCAAGTTGATCATTGTGCTGTTCAAACCAGAATCACTGAGGCACATGCTAATGGTTAGTGGTGGATCTTGTTGGGGTTGGATTATTCTATTCCTTCTGTAACATTGAAATCCATACCAAACACTGTTCATTTGCAGTTACAAAAATCAGCTCAAAATGGATTAATGCAGTTAACTCATCAGCTTCTTTTTCTTATAACTATTCCAATTTGTGAAAATAATTTAGCTTTTCATAATTATATCTGGAGTTCATGTAAATACTAATGTGTAAATTATCCAAATTGTGTTTCTATTAAGCACTATATAAGCTGTCTAAGCATTTTATACCAGACCAACGATGGTAATTTCATTGATATAGTGAAATAATGAATAGCATTATTGTTATAAATTAATAAATTAAGTAGAAGTACATTACACTATACATGTTAGAATATCGAATCACTATATTTAAATAATTTATTAAAAGGTATGTAAGCAGAGATCTTTCTATTACTCAAAATAAGAGTAAAATTATAAATGTCATATATTTTCTAGTAATTTTCTGTAGAATCGAGATTTAATTGTGTGTGTGAGTGTGCATGTGCATGTGCATGTGTGTGTGTGTGTGTATGTTTGCTCTGAAAGTAGAAATAGTCACTTGCTAGTAGTAAAGGAAGTTTTAGGTGAAATAGAAGGGGAAAAAAGAAATAATACTGTAACTCATGTGCTTTGAGAGCAGAAAGGACTATTTGAGGGGAGGAAGGAAGCCAAAAAGAAGGGGGACTGAGAGGAGTGGTGGGGAAATGGGAAAGGGGTGGGTATGAACAAAGTACGATAGCACATAGCTATGCAAATCCCACAATGAAATCCAGCACTTTAAATGATAACGTTAAACATGAACAGAAGTACATCTTTTACTTAAAAAGAAATAAAAGTTGTCTTTCATTTTTGACAAATGAAACTTCAATTATAGCTCTCCCTTTTTAGTCAGATTATGGGCTCCATTATTTAATATTGTAAGGCAAGACCAAATACTTACATTAAATTCTTGGTAGAATTTAATGTCCTTTTCCATGGTCAAATTCATTTTTATGTTAATGGAGTATTTTGTTGAAACTAATGGATAATTAGTTTCCTATGAATAGAAATTTCTGTTAGGCTTTGAATATACATTCAGTGTTTGAATGTTATAAGCCATCTTAATAGTACCTTTTAAGGATTCACACTGATTGTGGAGTACAGAGACTAGCTGTACATTCTGAGTAATTTTATGCATGCTTATCAAGAGCTTTGACAATGTTCCTTAATTTGAGTTCAAGCTTCATTATTTTTTTTTCCTTAAAAGACTAAGATTTTAAAAGATGCTAAAACATTTCCTGTATCAAAACTTTAAATATCTGATAATCACAAGGAATTTAGAGAAAATTCTAGAAGTATTAAATTATAAGATTTTAGGGGCTGGAGAGATGGCTTAGTGGTTAAGTGCTTGCTTTTGAAGCCTAGGGACCCTGGTTCAAGGCTTGATTCCCCAGTACCCACATAAGCTAGATGCACAAGATGGTGCATGTATCTGGAATTTGTTTGCAGTGGCTGGAGGCCCTGGTGTTACCATTCTCTCTCTCTCTCTCTCTCTCTCTCTGTCTGACTGTCGCTCTCAAATAAATAAGTAAAAATAAACAATTTTTTAAATAAAAAATATTTTAGTTATTCCATTATATACTTAAGTAAATGAAGGCAAAAAGTGAGATTCATAAACTTTCCCTGTTTTCTAGTTAAATTAACACACACACACACACACACACACATATACATATAAATATATATGGATATATATGGAGAGAGAGAGATTTGACCAATAATGATTCAGTTCAGTACATTTTTAATCATGGAATAATGAAGTCAAAGACAAATTAATAATCCACAAATATTAGATAAATTTAACAATACACCTTAGTGGTAAAATATAGACATCTAATAAACAGTTTAATATACAAATTAGAATAAATTAATAATTAAAAGTAGACTTCTTGCACTTGGTAATGTGAAAGTATTGATTGAACAAACTATCTCAAAATAATTATAATTCAACAAAAAGTTAAATTCAATGGCACTTTTTAAAAAATGTTATTTTATTAATTTATTTGAGAGAGAGAGATGTTGAGCACTCCAGGGTCTCTAGCCACTACAAATGAACTCTACAAACCTGTGCCACCTTGTGCATCTGGCTTATATGGGTACTGGGGAATTGAACATGGGCCCCTTATCTGCTAACCATCTCGCCAGCCCCTCAAACCCTATTTTCAATAAAAATGGTGCAGTGAAGCAAAAGATGAACAAGAAATGGAATGCTTAATGCTACAGACTGATTAGTCTTATTTTTGCTTATTTATCAACATTTTTTGAGACAAGCCCAACAATCTGGCCCATTTTCTTATAAGAGAGAGAGAGAGAGAGAGAGAGAGAGAGAGAGAGAGAGAGAGAGAGGTGTGCCAAGACCTCTAGCCACTGTAATCAAACTCCAGAAGTGTGTGCCACCTTGTGTGACCTTGTGCAGGCATCAGTTTTTGAGTTTGGCTTATGTGGGATCAGTGGAGTCAAACATGGGTTCTTAGGCTTCACAAACAAGGACATTAACAGCTAAGCCATCTCTCTAGCTCTGTCATCATTTTTTTTAAATTAAGTAGGAACTTTGTATGGATACATTGTTTGTTACTACTATCATTTCCCTGCCCCCCCCCATTTCACAGTGCCCTCCTCAGTGAGATTACTGGTATTCACCATGGGGTTGTTGGTTATGAGATGTGAGAGCAGCAGTAAGTCATTGAATGGGGGGGGGGTGGCAATTTCTATGGACATTTCCTTCCACTTTGTGGCTCTTAGAATTTTTCCACCCTTCGTCTGCAAAATTCCCTTAGATGTGGTGGTTGTGTTTTAAGTCGACTCTAGTGTTGTTCTCTCAGCAGCTTCTGGATGTCTGGTTTGGTATGTTTTGAGTATCCCTAGTGTCTATCCCCATCACCTGGCACAGGTTGTCAGGCTCACCATGGAAGCAGCACTGTCACTCATCTGGCAATTCCACTGTGGTTTCACCTGGGTCCTAGCTTATGTGGGAGGGGTGCATCTGCCAGGGCGTCAGCTATCTTTTCTTGTCTTGCTAAAAGATTTTGGCTGTCCTGAGTTCTTCTTGCATTCTGAAAAAGAAAACCGAATTATCCAACAGAGAGTGGGATCAGCATAGGTTAAAAGGGATAAGCATCGTTAACTTAGAAAGATTTTGATGTGTATATCCTCTCTTTTGGCCACAAGCCAATGGGAGCTTTACACTGGAGAACATAATCTTGGTCTCCATAGGATACTGCCTTGGTTCTCAGTTTCCAGCTGTGGGTTCCTTTCCCCTGAGCTGATCTGTTAGCCAGTAGGAAAGCCATTGATTTCCTTCCCAGACTGGGTACTACCCTTGTACACGTGTGTACATGTTTTCAAGCTGATTACTTTCATATAGCCATATGCCCTGCTTGATTATGGTATGTTTGTCTCTATAAACCTTTTTAATTTTTTTATTATTTTTTATTTATTTTTGGAGAGAGAGACAGAGAGATAGACAGAGAAGGAAAGGGAGACACAAATGGGCAGCCAGCAGTCTCTCAGCTGCTGTGAATGAAATCCAGATGTGTGCGCCCACTTGTGGGCAAGTGCGGCATTGCGCCCTTGCCTCACTTTGCATCTGGCTAAACGTGGGACCTGGAGATTGGAACCAGCATTCTTAGGCTTAGCAGGCAGGCACCTTAGCCACTAAGCCATCTCTCCAAGCTCCATATAAACCTTTTTTATCTTCATAAGATCCCACTGTTTGGGTGGCTGTTTAATTTCCTGAGCTACTAGCATATTGTTCAAGAAGTTTTTTTGCCCATTACTATGCCTTCATTTTTTTTTTTTTTTCTTACAGGCAATTAAGAATTTCATATCTTAATCCTTAATCCATTTGGAGTTGACTTTTTGTGCATGGTGAGATGAATGGGTCTACTTTCACTTTTGTACATGAGGTTATCCAATTTGGCCAGCATTATTTGTTGAGGATACTATCTTTTCTCCAAGTAGCTGTAGATACTTGAACTAAATATTAGGTTTTTTTCTTCTGTTCCGTTGGACTTTATTTCTGTTTGATGATCAATACCATGCTGCTTTTGTAACTGCAGCTTTGCAGTCCAGCTTTAGATTGGGTGTGATGATAGCTCCTGGGGTATTTCTCTTGCTGAGGATATTTTGTGAATATCTGAGGCCTTCTGCCATTTCATATGGATTTAGAGATTGTTTTTTCTATCTCTGTGAAGAATGTAGCTGGGATCTTTATTGATGTTGTGATGAATTTGTATATTGCTTTTGAATGAATTGCCATTTTCAAAATATTACTTCTACTTATCAGAATCATAAGAGGTCTTTCTATCTTCTTATGTCCTTATCAATTTTTTAAAGGTGATTTATTTATTTATTTATTTTATTTTGGGAGAGAGAGACAGAGAGAGAGGGAGAGGGAGACAGATAGAGAATGGGCACGCCAGCAGTCTCTCAGCTGCTTTGAACGAAATCCAGATGTGTGTGCCCCCTTGTGGGCAAGTGCATCATTGCACCCTTGTGTCACTTTGCATCTGGATAAACATGGGGCCTGGAGATTGGAACACCGTTCTTAGGCTTAGCAGGCAGGCGCCTTAACCTCTAAGCCATCTCTCCAGCCCTCAATTTTTTCTTGAGTGATTTTATATTGTCTTTATTTAAGTCTTTGGTATCTTTGGTGAGAGTTATTCCAAGGATTTGATTTTGTGTGTGAGTGTGTGTATTGAAAATGGGACAGCTTTACTGATTTCATTCGTTCTCTCTATATCTATCTATCTATCTATCTATCTATCTATCTATCTATCTATCTATATCTATATCTTTATCTATGTCTATATATATATACATGTAGGAAGGATACTGAATTTTGCATGTAAATTTTGTATCCTGCCACTTTGCTGAAGGAATTCATCTGCTTTAGAAATTTCAATACCCTTAAAAATAAATATCTTAAAATCCCTTCTGTTACAAAATACTTACATTTTCACAACAGTGAAGCTTTGTTGATGACACAGAGAAGGCCGACCAGGTTTAGATGGTTGTCTCTTGGCTCTTCTGTGACATTGCCATGCCATATGACTCAGGTCAGTGAACTGCAGATACACAGGTGACAGGTAACAGCGGTTTTATTATTTTTAAGTAACTATGTATTACCATAATGGTCATAGTGAGAGTATGGAGTACAAATATCAGATTATAAAAGTTGAAACCATCAAATTGCTCCTCATCCTAAGATTTGGTTGCTGATAACATTTAGATTATAAACACTGACCATAAGATAATACTCTTTATATTGTACTAACCTTTTGTTCCTTTCATCATGCTAATCATGAATGAATCATTATGTATCCTTAGAAAGGAAGGCTGACTCTATAAACATCTCTACATGTCAGGACTGCACACCTTGTTAGTGTTGTCATCAGTTGCTTAGTTTTCATAATTGTTACTATGAGATTGAAAAACACTACTCACTTTTATCATGGTTACTCAATATAGAACAAATGGTGAAGCTATCTTTAAAAATAGAACAATATTTGTCTTTTTAGTAAAATGTATATATTACCTGTTAGCTTATATATGTGCTCAGGTATTCCTCACAAAACTATTTGTCTTGCTTACCAAATCTAGTATTCAGAGCACATGAGGACCAATCAGAAAAACAACATCTCTTTTCTGGTGCCAGCATGTATGCTTTTCTGAAAAACTGGGTGATGTGTGTGACAGGATAGGAATGAATCCTCCCACTCAAATTTTATTTTCCCTTTTGTGGTGACATTTATTCTTTGGAACTTCTAATACTTAGTGCCTTGGGTGCAGCCTGTTTTATTGAAAGATTTTAAAAGTGTTTTTCTTTTTGAAAAACTGTACTTTCTCACCCTTAGTTGGCACCTTAGCCTTTTGTATTGGAGAAAGCCTTTTGTTTCCAATCAGACTCCAGACATAAAACTATATAGATTTTACAAATTCTATTCAAACATGTCTGAAGAATTACATAGTAGTTATATTCAATTCTGTAGAATGTAATGTATTTTCTCTTCATTTACAAATTCAAGAATCAATTTGAGGGCTGGAGAGATGGCTTAGCGGTTAAGGTGCCTGCCTGCTAAGCCTAAGAACCTGGTTCCAATCTCCAGGTCCCACGTTTAGCCAGATGCAAAGTAACGCAAGGGGGCAATGCCGCACTTGCCCACAAGGGGGCACACACATCTGGATTTCGTTCACAGCAGCTGAGAAACTGCTGGCGTGCCCTTCTCTATCTGTCCCCCTCTCCCTCTCTCTCTGTGTCTCTCTACAAAAATAAAAAATAAATAAATAAATAAATTTGAGAAATAGGATTACTGATGCAATAGGTCAGCATTAAATAAGGTATTGCCAGTATCCGATTATTCCTTCAGAAGAACACTGCTAGGTACAGCGAATTCTTTTTTTTTAATTTATTTTTATTAGATATGGACATATTTAGTATGTAAACAACCTATGTTGGTACCATCCTTTTCCTCCTCCCTGTCCTTTTTGTGAGGAGGCCTGCATTGTTGGGGATACAGGTCAACCCCATGGGGATTGTGGGTCATGCATTATGGGGGCAGCAGCCAGTTAAGGTGGGGGGTGTTTCTGTTCAAAATTTCCCAACTCGTGGCCCTAACAATCTTTCTGGCCCCTCTTCTGCAAAATTCCCTTAGGCATGTTGGGTGCATTTTAAGTCTACTTCAGTGATGGACACTTAGGGGCCTCTGGATCTCTGGTTTGGTGGCTGCTGAGTGTTCTTAGTGTCTATTTCCTTCACCCTTGTGCTGATATTAGATTCACTGAGAAACAGCACTCTTGTTCACTTCTATAGCTCCGTGGTTTCAGTTGGGGCTGGGAGGGAGTGCACTGGTTTGTTTATCTCCTCAGGTCCAGCTGCCGTCTGAAAAAAGAGAAGTACATTATCCAACAGAGAATGAAGTCAGCACTAGTTACATGGGATAACCATTATTAATTTAGAGAGTATTTAAAGGGTGTAGACCCTCTTATATGCCAAGATTACTGGGAGCTTGACAATAGAAATCAGAATCATTATCTGGATATGATTCTGACTTGTTTCCCAGTTCCAGATATGGGTACCTTTCCACTGAGCAGATCCCTTAGCCAACCCAAGAGTAGTTCTTTACCCACCACGGCTGTGTGCCACTATTGCACTTGTGTGAGCATCACATACCATTTGCTTCTGAGTTGCTTAGACTTTAGGATGCCTGGACAGATGTTGGACACTTTTCCTGGTAGCCTATGTAGTGCCTTCCAGCACAAGATGGGATTATTATCTGTGGACTGGTTCTCTTCTGGATTCCACCCAAGAATGTCCATGGTCCATGCCAACAGACTATGTGTTTTCAGCAGTAGGGTCTTACCATTAACCTCTGTTGGGTAATCAAGTGCTCTGACAGAAATCGGTCTTGTTTGTTTTGGGAGATCTAGTAAGTCTCTCTGATCAACAGCTCATTGTAGATGTAAACCACTTTCTAGTACAGAGATTTATAGGCCATTGCCAAGGGAAAAGAAAAAAAGAAAAAGACAGAAAAGAAAAATAAATGGGAGAGATTTAAGGTTAGGATTCATCTCACCTTCACCAGGGCCCTTCAATTCAGATGCTCCCCCTAAGGTCCTCATGAGAGTTCTACCTTTTATTCTAACTTCCAGGATACAGGATTCTGTGGTACCAGTTCAATTTGATTCAGTGTTGTCCTCCCCCCCACACATTCATCCACATCCAAATCCCCCAAGCCTTACCCTGCCCATAGTCCAAGCCTTGCAATGCCATTCAGGTATGTCAGCAACTCAGGCTGATGCAGGTTAGGAACCACAGATGAGTGGGACCATGTGAAGACTGTCTTGGTGTGATTGTGAGAGTTCACTTAGTATTATCTATTTCAAGTTTGACCATTTCTGTACAAATTTCATTGTGTCAATTTCTCTTACTGCTGAGTAGAATTCCATCATGTAGATATACCACATGTTTGTTATCTATTCATCCAATGATGGGCACCTAGTTTGATTACAGTTCTTAGCTATTATGAATTGAGTAGTTGTAAACATTGTTGAACAATAACTCTGAACTGAGATATGGAACTTTTAGGATAAATGCCAGAAAGGCATATCAGGGTCTGTTGGTAATTCTATATCCATCCTTTTCAGGAGTCTCCATATTGGTTTCCATAATGGTTGTATCTGCTTATATCTCCACCAACAGTGAATGAGTGTTCCTAATTCTCCACATCCTCACCAACATTTGTTTTCATTTGATTTTTGATGTTTTCGATCCTTACTGGGGTTAAGTGGAAACTCAGTTGTTTCAATTTACATGTCCCTAATGGTTGGAGATGTTGAAGATTTTCTTAAGTGTGTATTAGCTATTTGTTATTCTTCCTTTGAGTATTCCATATTCAGTTCTCTGCCTACTTTTGGAGTGGGTTGATATTTTTTGTTGTTTAGTTTTTTGAGTTCTTTGTAGATTCTAGATCTTAGGTTTCTGACAGAGGTATAGCTGGTGAAGATTTTCTCCCATTCAGTGGGTAATTTATTGGCTCTGCTTATGGTGTGTTTGTGCAAAAGCTTTTTAAGCTTCATGAGATCCTATTGGGTGACTGCTTCTTTAATTTTCTGGGCTACTGGGGCTTTGTTCAGGAAGCCTTTTCCCAGTCCTATATCATGGAGAATGCCTCCTATTCTTTTTTTTTTTTTTTTTTTTTTTCATTAGTTGATTGTGACAGGTCTTATATAGAGGTTTTTAATCCTTTTGGACTTGATTTTTGTGTATGATGAAATGAGTGGGTCTAATTTCATTTTTCTGCACATGGTCATCTATTTTGTCCATCACCATTTGTTTAAGATGCTGTCTTTTCTCCAATCTACATGATTGGAAACTTTGTCAAAGGACTGGTAGGTGTAGTTTCTTTATCTAAGGTCTGGGCTTTTAATTCTATTCCATTGGTCTATGATTTTCTTTTTATTCCCATACACTGTGAGTACAGGGAACCCAGACCAGGGCACTAGGAGGAACTGGGAGACAGGGGACAGGTACACTCACTCCACACTGCTGTACCCACCCACACATAGCAGGGAATCGAGACCTGAGATCTGGGAGGAGCTGAAAGACAGGGGTCTTGCCTACTCACTTCACACCACTGCACCCTCCCACACACATAAACAGTCTGTGCAGGGAACTCAGACCCAGGAGCAGGACATTAAACACTTTTAAGGTACAAATATAATCTATGACCTCTGACATAAAAAGAAAAAAAAATATTTTTCTTGCCACTGTGTCCAGTTATTTAACAACTGAAATAACTTGTTTTATTTTCAATTAGTTACATGTTTGACAGGGCATGGGAATAGTACTCACACGTTTTGTTTACCTTAATGTTGCTTATTTGAAATCAATAATATGAGAATATTTTCTGTATTTATTCTGTTCACCATTTCCAAAAGCCTTTGAAAATACAAACAATTAGCACAAATGAAAAATAAAATATGTGGCTAAATGTAAAAATAATAGGTTATTATCTCGAACATATAATTGTGCCTTAGCAATTATCTAATTTGTTCCTCTAGCAATCCTGTCATATATTTTATTGTTCACAAAAACCAAGTGAACAAATATAAACCTGAAGGCATGGAACTATAAACTTGTGGGAGAGATAGAAAGTGAAACAAAGAGAAGGAGGAGGGAAGGAGAGAGATAAAAAAGGAATGGTGGTTAGGAGAGAAAAAGACACAGACGTCATTTACAGAGACCCTAATCAATACACTGCTCATTTAATATTTTATTTATTTTATTTTATTTTATTTTATTTTATTTTATTTTATTTTATTTTATTTTATTTTATTTTATTTTTAGTCATTCACACATAACTTTTAAGTAAGATGGTGCTTAGTTTTCCAAGGACATGCTGTTTCCTTCGGCTGGCTAAGTGGGGGTCCCTAATGTGCATGAATAATACCAATTCTGTAGGTTGACATCATCCTTCTTTTCTAATTCCTATTGTTTGCCACCATAATTAAATCATATGTGACATGAATAGAATAGAATTTAGCCCCTATAAGTTAGTAAGATAAACTGACTGACTAGCAATGAACTTAATGTGAAATTTTACAGAAGCCATATTGTCATAGAAATGAGGAATGGTTAATCATGGAAGATAATTCTGCTCACGTTTCTCAGGTTTCTACAAGTCCTCTGAGAAGTGGTGACAACTGTCTTCATCCCAAATGACCTTTGAAAGGAACATTTTATAGTAAAGCTCTTTGAACACAGATAATATTATTAATATGAAATAAAGAGTTTTAAGGTTCTTGCCTACTATAAAGAATTTTGTTGTTTATACCAGATCTGGTATTCTGTGTAATCAAAACAAACTTGTTCAAGACCTCTTTGTCCTGAGGAACAGGCTTCAGATAAAGTCTAGCTCCTCTACTAAACTTAGGTATATGATAAATAGGGGCACCAGATATAAAATTATGACAGGGGCTGGGGAGATGGCTTAGCGGTTAAGGAGCCTGCCTGCTAAGCCTAAG
Organism: Orientallactaga sibirica; assembly: GCA_036365145.1. Lineage (NCBI taxonomy): Eukaryota > Metazoa > Chordata > Mammalia > Rodentia > Dipodidae > Orientallactaga > Orientallactaga sibirica. The sequence goes on along the minus strand of JAEOAD010000003.1, from coordinate 80,974,025 downwards.
AATTCCGTTCCAATCGCCAGGTCCCACGTTTAGCCAGATGCGAAGTGACACAGGGGCACAATGCCCCACTTGCCCACAAGGGGGCACACCTCTGGAGTTAATTCACAGTAGCTGAGAGACTGCCCATTCTTTACCTGTCTTCCCCCCCCCCCCCCCCCCCCGCGGCCTGTGTCTTTCTCAAAAAAAAAAGGCAGACTAGTTTAATGAGTAAGAAAACTGTCCTACTGGTTTTTTTTTTTTTTTTTTTCATTAATTATCCTGAAAGTGAAGTCTCTGACCTCTTATTTCAGCACAAGATGGTTTGAAGCATGGGTTCAAGGTTAGCCTTGGCTACATAGTAGGATGTAGGTCAGCTTGGGCATCTGTATGAATTCCTGATTCAGAAAGAAAGATCATAGACTTTGATAACTGATTTTTGCTTTTTAAGTTTTTGCTTTCGTAGTGAGGTACATATATATTTATGTGTCATTTATCACTAAGCATTGTGTATATTTTTAAAGTCTGTATTACATTGTAGATTGCCTTTTATTTCTTAACACATAATAGCAATTATTTGACTAGTTTGCAAAATTAAATGTATTTTCTTCGTACTTTTCTATTCCAACTTAAAATATTACTGAACTCAGGAATTTCTTAGAAACAACAAATAGTTGAGTAATTTTGTACCATTTGACTATTAGTGTCTGTTTACTGATATATTAATTTATAATTAATTACCTTCATAGAATATCTGGTTTCCTATTATTTATACCATGTGAAATTTTGTTCCATCAATTCATTTTTTCTATTTTCTTATCAATTATGTTTTCTTTCCGCTCAGTTTTCAGATTTTTTCCAGTTCATTTATCTGTGAACCTCATTCTTATTTAAAAAAAAAATACCTCATTTATAATTTAACATTCAACTTTATTCATGCAGACGATTTTATATTTAGGACAACTAATTGTTTTGATTTTTGTTTCTTTTTTCTTTTTCTTTTTTTTTTAGTTTCTGGGTGCGATTTATAACATTTACACTTAAAATATGTCAGCAACAATTATTAAATTTTCCATCTTAATTTTTGGTTTTATAAATCCAACTTGTTTTTAATCTGACTTTTAGAAATCTTGCTAGGGAAGAGAGGATGGAAGCTAAATGTTCCACCTACATAGAAACATAATGTTATGAAACATTAAATCTGTTGCTGTTGGAAACACATTTGGGAGAGGAATACTTACAATAAAATTACACAAACTTTTTCTTTTAATTTATGTTCAATTTTTATGAGGATAATGTTTGTACAAGAGCTAATGAGCCATTGAAAAGAACTTATGTATGATCAAACTCCACATTGATGATCAACTGTTGGATTTCCCTGAAAGTATTATGTTCCTACTTTGAAGTAGATGGAGATTTGATAAGCAGAATAATTTTTAGACAGATGACAAATATAAAATTCAGTTTTCACTTTCACTTTTATTAACAATTTCTGTGATATTTGTTATTTACGAAGAAAAACATCACCCTACAATATTACCATATCTTGAAAGTGTATCAGAAATTGAAATATGGGCTTCATTTTAGACTTACTCAACTCACTCTTTTTATTATCATCTTCAACGATTTCCTAGACAATTTATATGCACTGCCAAGAAAAGTAAAAACATAGACATTGATAATATTGTATTTGACAGTTGGGAAATAGAAAGCTAAAGTATTGGGAAAAATTCTCTAAATCCCTTGATAGTATTCATCATAATTTAACTTTTTAATATTTAGAAATTCTACAAAAGCAAATTATTGAGTCTACATAATTCTAGAAAGTCATTAACGCTACATTAAAATTTTAATGTTGGTCAATTACAGTAATATTATCCTCTGAGAATTTTTTTTGGAATTTTCAAGCCCAATGAGAAAAAATATAAATATAAAATCAGTTTGAGAGCTGGAGAGATGGTTCAGCAGTTAAGGCTCTTGCCTACAAAGCCTAATGATCTAGGTTTGCTTTCCAAGTATCCACACAAAGCTAAATTAACAAAGTGGCACAAGCATCTGGAGTTCATCTACAGCAGCTAGAGGCTCTGACACACCTATTCTCTCTATCTGTTTCTCTTCTCTCTATCTTGCTCTGCTTGAAAATAAATAAATAAATAATTTTAAAATATCACTTTGAATTGTAATTTGAATTATTGAAAACAAAATCTTTCAATGTGTCTCTTTTTCACTTATTCTTAGTTTTTCACATGCATGTGTGTGGTGTATGTGTGTATCCTTGCATGAGGGTGTACAAGTGTGGGGGATGTACATGGTATGAGTGTGCATATGCATGAAGAAGACAAGATCGATGTTGGCACCTTTCTCATTATTCTTTAGAACAGAATCTCTTTCTATACCTATAGTTCACCACTTTAGCTAATCTATTAAGCCAGTGGACTCCAGACATTCTGTGCCCCTTCTTCTTCTGGAATTACTGGCACATGTTGTCACCCTTAGCATTTTGCATGGGAAGTGAGGATTAGATCTTGGGTCTTCATCTTTGTAGAGTAAGCACTTTACACACTGACCCTTTCCTCTTTTGTGTTTTACTTTTTTGTTGTGCTTTTGGTGAGTGTTAACTCATGTTTGGAAAGATGTGTTTACCCTGTGAGTAGACCAGCACAGAGGAGAACATCTTTCCAACCCCACACTTGACATATATATATATATAAATATTATAGAAAGACAGAGAGAGGCAGAATGGGCATTCCAGTGCCTTTAGCCACTACAAACGAACTCCCCTATGTGCATCTGGCTTACGTGGGTTCTGGGTTGTCAAACTTGTATCCTTAGGCTTCACAAAAAAGTGCCTTAACCACTAGGCCACCTCTCTAACCTATATTAGACTTTTTTATATGGGTGCTTAGATATTCATGAACAAGTGTATAAAAAACTCTGATTTATGTCCTCCAGAAAAACTATCAGTATCAGTTGATTTTATTTTTATAATGTATTTATTTACCACAGGTGCACCGGTCCTTAAGTTCACGTAAAGTATATCATATCCTCTGTAAATAAATTGCAGGTAGTATGCATAAATTTATTCATGTACAGAAAATTAGGCATTCCTAAAATTAAGAATTACTTATATAGCTGAAGATAAGTCCACAGACTGTTTCAACCTACTCCACAATTCTATAAGAAATGAAACTAAGGTTTAAAGATGTTAAGTGATGTTGAACTTACTTTCTAATTAAGTCAACAGATGTGATCACCATGTATCCAGCACCTGCCTGGGGCTATTTTCAAACATCTGGCAATAAAGAAAAGCTATTTCACTGACATCTTCACCAGCAATTGTGCTAATCATTAATTTGGAACATGTATTAGCTGAAAACATCAGAAACTAAAGGACCCAGAACCTATTATCCTTGCCTCCCACAGACCAGACATGCCTTTGTGGAGACAGTTAACTCAGTTCAACAATCTCTTGATGATTTTCTTCTCGGTAGTACATACTGTGCTGACCATGCGCTACCCAGTCATAAACCCAGCATCATGCCTTATCTGTAGATAGTATGGTCACCAGAAAAAATGGCCAGAAATATAGATAAAGAAAGAATAATCACAAAGCAGGAAGCAGTACTCCTTTAAGCCATTAATATTGTGTGTTGAAGGTAACTGGTAAATTATCTAGGAGAAAAACAATCGAAAACTTGAGCTGAAAAAAAAAAAACTTACGGGCAAAGTCAGCAATACATAATCTTCATATTTGTTTCATGTAAATTGAATGCTACTTGAAGATGTTACGAAAGGAAAATAATGAAACATATACTTTAAATTTATTTCCTGTGACTTTTCTACCTTTCCTTACTTTACTATGTTATAGTGTATATGAGATAATAGTATATTTGCTACAGTGCATTCTGATATATAAACATCACTAGGATGTTAACAAATATCGACTAAAGCTCTTATCAGTAGAGAGTAGTATATTTGTCTTTTTTTCAGACAAATGTGTGTAGGATAACTCCTTTAAAAAAAAAAAAAACTCTAAATGAACAAAATTTCTATGCCAAATGCTCAAGTAGTGGAAAAATTCCTATAATTCTGCCAAATGAGTCTCACCTTCTTCAAGTTGGACTCCTGTCATTGAGGCAACGAAACATACATGCTTCAAATACTCTTTCCTGCTTTACAGAGCTTAATCGAATCACTCATCTTCTCTTACTTCATAAGTATACCAGAGAAGAAATCATTCTCTTACTTCATTTTGCCAGTATGGTTTATTTAACCTCCCCTCTGTTTGATATGGGCTTCTGTTATGTAGGTCAAGCTATTAATAACACCACATATCAACTCTCCTTCAGTCTATTAGTCTCTCTAGACAAAATCCATAAGATAGCTAATTTATCTTTATGTACCCCTATTCTAACTATAGTTTACTAGGGTGACTTTTGTAAAAAGTATGTTTCATTAAAACATGAAAATATTTTGCTTCTAGAGTAAAAGTTACATTAAATGCATCTTAATCATGTCTTAAGTTCAGTTTGTGTATGTGTGTGTGTTTCTGTGTATGTTTATTTCACATTCCAGTATACCTTTAGATATAAGTATTATACTTACCTTTATATTAAAAAATAGTATTTTAATCTCAGGGAAAATGATTTCCTTCTCACCGATAAATAAGAACTAAATTTAGGGCCTAGTATGATGGCACACACCTTTAATCCCAGCACTTAGGAGAAAGAGGTAGGAGGATCACTGTGAGTTCAAGGTCACCCTGAGAATACATAGTAAATTCCAGGTCAGCCTGAGCTACAGTGAGACCCTACCTTGAAAAACCAAAACTAAACTAAAAAAGAACTAAATTTACATTTATTCATTTAAGATAAAGTATTAGATAAATCAGAATGACCAAAGATCTCTGTAAAAAATTATAAACAAAAAGGAGTGTTGCTTTACCATATTTTTAAACCACCATTTGTAGAAATATCTGAGAATGGTTATCTATAGTACATTCACCAAATACATTTACACATTTTCCTTTGTGTGTGCTTTTTTCAAATGAGACTACTAGGAAAACTTTGATTTCCTATAAACTACAAAAACAGAGAAAAGAAGCTAATATTTCTGTCAAATTATGGGTTCCCTATAACTTGTTTTTATTCACCACCTAGAGATATTACACACCAATAAAACAACATGTGCAATTACTATTGCAGATGTAACCAAATTTGAAGAGAACTGGAATAGTTAACTTCTAGGAGTGTCTGAGTTTCAATTATTTGCAGAGATATTGAAGGAGTAGGAGAATCTAAATTTTTGACATGGTTGCATACTCAAAGTATTAAGTATAAAAAATTATGTGAATCATATACTTACATAAATATATACATACTTCCTACATATATACACTTGTGTGTGTGTGTGTGTGTGTGTGTGTGTGTGTGTGTGCACTTTTCATGCAAACTCACTAGAGCAACCAATAAGTAAGGTTAATATGTAAGGTCATATATTTGTGAACACTCATAGGCTTAGTCATCTCCTTTCAAACAAGCTACATAAAATGTTGGACTTATAATGCAAAGCAAATAACGTTTTATTTCATGATATCTTTCAAACATGACAAAATCTTCTATTATTGCATGTAAGATTTCATTTGAGGGCTAGAGTTTGTTTGCAATGGCTAGAGGCCCTGCTGTGCCCATTCTTTCTCTAATAAATAAATAAAAATTATATATATATATATGAGAGACAGAAAGAGAGGGAAAGGAAGACAGATAGAGATGGATGCACCAGCAGCCTCTCAGCTCCTGCGAATGAAATCCAGATGCCTTCGCCCCCTCGTGTTTAAGTGTGGCATTGAGCCCTTGCGTCACTTTGCATCTGGCTAAACGTGGGACCTGGAGATTGGAACAGCTGGAGGTTGGAACCAGTGTTCTTAGGCTTAGGAGGCAGGTGCCTTAATTGCTAAGCCATCTCTCCAACCCAAAATAAAATATTTTAAAATACTTATTTGAGAAAATTTTATTATCTTCCACAAACTTTTAATAATGAATATGGGAATATGGGAAAGTAGAATTTTACCTGGGCAATTAAAATAATTAATTTTAGAATCAAACAACTACAAATACTATTTAAAGAAGTGCTTTGTCCAAAAAAAAAACATTAAAAATATGTTATTCCTTAATTTATGACATTAATGACCAATATACTCTTTTACTTGTCATAAAAGAGTCAAGTAAAGCATAAGTCTACCACAGAAAATCTGTGGTGAAAGAGAGATACCATTTGGAAAAAATGTTTGATAGATGTTGAATAAGAGAAAATACAGATTAGCTAAGGAGGCTTGAATATCTATTCCTCTTCACCAATTTTGGAGGTATTTTCATCAAGTATCTGCTTTGTTGTCATTAATAGGGCATTACAAGAATTGTCAGCCTAGAGAGATGGCTTAGCTATGAAGGTGCTTGCTTGCAAAACCAAAGGACCCAGGTTCAACTCCCGGAACCCACATAAGCCAGAAGAACAACATGGCACATGCATCTGGAGTTCGTTTGCTGGTGTGGCCATTCTGTCTTTCTTTCTTTTTCAAATAAATACAGTAAAAAAAAAAATTAAAAAAAGAATTTTCAGAGAAAATCAATGTGAAAAGTTTCCATTTCTTTTATTAAAATATTTGCATTTGCATCTGATAAAGTTTCTTTTTTTCTGTGTATGTTAGATTAGTGCCAGTGATTCTTTTTCGGTCCTCTCTATGTTGGGCTGGTCATGAGCTAAGACATTCATCAAAATCACCTACTCTCATTGAGATTTTCTACTGGTCTTTATTTTTTGTATAAGTGCAATTAGTAAAGAACACTTCCAAACACAAACAGACAGACAGACAGACAAACAAACAAAAAGGATACTTCCGAGATTCTTGTTTTTCTTCCCTACATGTTAGTATTAAAAATGTCCTGTTTTATTTCTTTCTCCTAATTTACATTTACATTTTTATTTCTTATTATTGTTTTGAGGTAGGTTCTCACCGTAGGCCAGGCTGACCTGGAATTCACTATGTAGTCTCAGGCTGGCATTGACCTCACAATGTTCCTCCTACCTCTGCCTCTTGAGTGCTGAGATTAAAGGTGTGTGCCACTAAACCTGGCCCAATTTATATTTTTATTATTTTTAAAAATAAACTAAAATCTTAAATTTAATTTTGACAATTGTATATTTGTATATAAATATTTCGATCATCTTTACTTCCATTCTCCTCTCTTATCTCCCTTCAGAACATAGATAAAAAATACCTTCTTCCAGTCTATCACACTTTCTATTTCATCTCTTTTTACTTCTTGTGTGACCCAATATATTATATTATGGTTGCCTGAATGAGCTGGGTTGGGTAAGATATTTACTGTACTATGATTAATTTACCAGTAGTCACATCACTGTATAACATAGCTTCATATACTCTAGCTACCACTAAATATTGAAAGTGCCTCTGAGAGAAGTGGGTTCTCATAAGCCCTTCTTCACCATAATAAGATATTGAAGTGAACAGCGAGGGTAGGAAACCATGGTTGCTGTGAGTGTAACAGCTTTTTTTTTTTTTTTTTTTTTCTAGAAAATGGCATTGCACTGCACTCCTCCAGCTCTTATATTATTTACTTTGGCTTTTCTGTAATGTTTCCATAGCTTTGGAAGGGGTGCAATAGACATTACTTTAGGGCTGACTCACCATAGTCACTTATTCTCAGCACCATACACTGCTATTTATCTCTGCATTAACCCCTGCTCACTGCAAAGAAAAAAAAGAGAGAGAGAGAGAGAGAGACTCCTGTGACCAGGGTTGAGAACAATACTAACAATGAATATTAAAATAAACATTTATAAGGCTGTGTAGTAGTCAGAGTCAGTTTTCTGCTATAAACCTCCAAACCAGGCACAGTTATGGGAGGAAGGAAATTTATTTGAAGCTTACAGATCCAAGTAAGTTCCATGACAGAGGTGGAAATTGGCCAATTTCATAGGTCCAAGCAGAGAGAAAAAGAGAGAGAAATCACCACTGACACCACAAGCAAGACACTTCAGAAACTCTAGAAAAGCTCAGAAACTTTGCATATCTTTAGACTGGAATTCCACATCCCCCCCAACACCTTAGGGCTGGACCCTAGAATCTACCCACAATGACACTTCCTCCACCCAGGTGGCTGGAAATTCAAATTACTAGCTTTTAATAAACTCCTGAATCTACTGGGGATCATCTATTCAAACTATACTAGGCTGTTTATGGACATGAGCATTTAGCATGACTACAGTAATAGATTTATCCCTATGGCCCAAGATTACTCACATCCTGAATTCCTTCACATGAAATGGTCCTTAAATCCAATCAGAAAGTGGCTTGTTAGCCCATAACATTTATGCCAATATTGCACCAGGGGGCACATCTTGCCTGAAATGTCAGTTGTACAGCATACTGGATAGTAGGGAGTACTCTACAAAATATAAGCATACATAGGACTTTCTGAATAGAACTCCTTTTTCTTTTTTCTTTTTCTTTTTTTTCTTTTTTTTTCTTTTTCTTTTTTTTTTCTGGAAATAAGGTTAACAATTGACAAACGGGACTCTATAAAATGAAAAAAATAAATAAATAAAGACTATTGGGGCTGGAGAGATGGATGAACAGTTAAGGTGCTGGCTGGCCTGCACACCATAATGACCTTGGTTTAATTCCCCGGTATCCATGTGTAGCAGACAGCTTCAGGTTCGCTGAGATGACCAGGCACAGTTATGGAGGAAGGGATATTATTTATTGAAGTTTGCAGATCCAGGGGAAGTTCCATAATGGCAGAAGAAGCCACCTGCTCTCCACAGGGCCAAGCAGAGAGAGAGAAAAGCCAAACCAGCCACCACAGCACACAGAGCAAAACTACAGCCAAAAAGCCACAGCACACTTTAGGAACTCCTGCTAGGCACATTTGCATATCTTTACAATGGAATCTCAAACCCACCATTAACACCTTAAGACTGGCCCCCAGTGACATTGCCTCTAGCATGGTGATTGCAGATGCAAACTATAACTAGTAAAACACTGAATATATTGGGGGACATATATTCAAACTGCCACACCATGCAAAGCTAACTGCACAGAGTTGCGCATGAATCTGGAGTTCATTTACAGTGGCTGGAGGCATTGGCACAACCATTCTTTCTCTTTCTTCTTTCTATCTCTCCTTGCTTGAAAAAATAATAAGTAGAAATACTTTATAAAATACAGCATAAGAAACAATCAAGAGAAGAGGCAATCTACAAAATGAGAGAAGATGTTTGTCCACTAAACATCAGACAGAAGAAATGTCCAGAATATACAGAGATCTCAAAACACAAAACTTCAGGTTGGAGAGATGTGTTAGTGGTTAAGGCAGTTGCCTGAAGTACTTAAAGACCTAGATTCAATTCCCCAGGACCCACATAAGGCCAGATGCCCAAGGTAGCACATGCGTCTGAAGTCATTTGTAGTTGATGGAGGTTCTGTAATGCCTATTCTCTCTCTCTCTCTATCTCTCTCTCTTTGCCTCTCTCTCTCTCTCTCTCTCTCAAATGATTAAATAAATATATTTTTACAAAACCTTCAAAAAATCAGATAACCCAATCACAAAAGGGGCTATGCAATTGAAAAGTTTCTAAAATAATAAATAAAAGAAGCTAATATTTTTTTTCTTGGAGAGAGACACAGAGAGAGACAGAGAGGGAGAGGAAGACAGAGACTGGGCACACCAGCAGCCTCTCAACTACTGTGAACAAACTTCAGATGCCCCCCCCCCGCTTGTGGGCAAGAGTTGCATTGCGCCCTTGTGTCACCTGGAGATGGGAACTGGTGTTCTTAGGCTTAGCAGGCAGGTGCCTTTACCGCTAAGCCATCTCTCCAGCCCAGTTTTTTTTTTTTTTTTTTTTTTTTTTTCCAAGTGTTCAACATCCCAAGTCATCAGGGAAATGCTTTACCAATTTTGAAACTCGAGCAGTAGCATTTTCCAGTTTCTAGGCAAAACAGAATAAGTATTATAGTAATTAATTTTATGAGTGATAAATATAAATCAAATTTGGAAAAGCAGTATAGTTTTAATGCAAATATTTCACATGATGGCATAGTTGGCACAATATTCCCTTTAAGCACACTACATTTTCACTTTGTATGAACATATAAAATAGGGAAATTTATTATTCCACCCACTGTTTCAGAGAGGTAAATAATCTTTTAAAAGCATCAGTCACATCTGCTTTAAGGTCAATAACAGAATTTAAAAGTCCTGAAATCCAACATGATCTCAGCGTTTTGCTGAATGTTGCATCTTTCTGATAAGCTAGATTTCATATTTTAAATGACAGTCTATGTGCCAACAATTAGGAAACAACATTTTGTTCTATCTCACAACCATTAGTGCTTGAATTAATTTCAATAAATCATTGCAGAACACGGGCTGTATAAACCAACCAACAACAGACAGAGAAATTAACCTTGGGCTGGACCATCTGTGTGACAGACATGACTCCAGGTCAAACAGCTGCTTTTACTGACATAGTTACAAACAACATCTGTGAAAAAAATGATTTGCAAGGATGTGATTGCAATATATGTATGTGGCCTAAAAGTATATGTTGTCTTGTAAATTTATCTAAATCTTATTGCAGTTGTTTTAGAAACATGCAATAGCTCCATCAACACAAATCAATTTAAATATCGTTGGGTAGAAATGACATTAACTGATATCCATGTACTGTTTTTAGTGTAAAAACTTATTTAAACCAAATTCACCCTCTGTAAATATGAGAGCATAGTTCACATTCCATTACAGTCATTATTGCAAAGAAGTAAGAAAAGGTACACAAATATTAAAAAAAAATACTAGCATACTAAGCACTCTTTTATTAGATAGTGCCAGGAATTGGAAAAAGAAAAAAAAAAAAAAGTCTTTTAATTCCCTTTTATTCTCTGGGCTTCTAGTTCTTATTTATTCATCTAGTTGTCCAACACTTCTATGGAACAGTTTTAGCATTCCAAAATAAATGTGTATTTTTTATAAACTAACTGATCTTGAATCCTTGGCAGATTCAGAGTAATTCTAACTGGTGAGACAGCATAGGAAAGGACAGAACATTAATGTGTTAATAACACTAATAACACATAATACAATAGTTTTCTGAATGTTCTTAGATATTTTGTTAAGCAAGTCACCAAAGGTAATCTCTTCTCTTGCTTCTCCAAACCCTGTCAGCAGCCTCGGGGATCTGTTTTGATACTCTGAGAGTTTTGCAAACAGCGTTGCTTCCTCTGCCTTCTTTGCAATCAGAGTCAAGTCTACTTAACCCAGCATGCAAACAGAGTATAGTCTAAACCCTACCTCCTATGTGGGCAAGATTTATGAGTCCACCATTTATATACTGAATAGAAGAACAAAACCAGTATTCTTTGTTTTACATTGCTGCGGATAGAGAAATTTTACCATTCAAGTTGATTTTTCAGAAAGTTCAGACAGATTCTGAGGTTTCCATTAGGTGTATCCTGATCTCACAAAGCATTCTGTTTATGTTTGATGAAAATGAGCATCAAAGGTAAACATGACTGCGAAGAAAACCTCAAATTTAGAGAAATTTAGAGAGCCAAGAGTCAGTAATTGTACAATCCATATATGTTGTGTCTCCACTCTGAAAGGTGGACATGACAGATGGACACACACACACACACACATCACTTTAGAACAACTGCAAATATCTCCCTTAAGAGAAAGTTATATTATGTTGTTCTGAACAAATTATTATTAGAGTATAATATCCAAGTGATAGCACATTGTGTTTTCTTTCAATGATATGTTTACTGTTAACAATAATTCAAATTCTCTGCTAGTAAATGACTGAATGTTGATAATAATTATTAGTAAACATTAATTAGAATGAGATCATCTCTAAGACTATCCCACACAGGTTGGCTGGGTAGTTGTATTAACTATTTTTGTTCCCTACCAAGACAAAATAACTGGAAAAAAAAAAAAAAAAAAAAAAAAAAAAAAAACTACTAAGGTTAACAAGGGTTTGTTTAAGCTCAAGGGTACTAAGGTGAACAAAGTTTGCTTAAGCTCACAGGTTCATCATGGTGAAGATAAGGCCATGCTCATAGCAGTGGAAGTGGCTCATGCCTGTGGCAGCAGAAACTTGAAGTACATTGCTTATATCTTGACTGACCAGGAAGCAAAGCCTTGAACCGGAACTAAAGTGTCTATAACCATCTATCCAAACCCCTATGGCTTTGTCATCTGCCAGAAGGACCCATATCCATAATGTTGCACAATCTACCAATTAGGTACCAGCAAGTGTTCAAACACATGAACCCACATGGGGCATTTCACCTTTAACTGTAATAGTAGTTGAAATTGGTCATTAAATGTCATAGGAGGTAATGAACAGTGAAAATAAAGACTCAAAAATGTTAATAATATCCACTTATGCAGGTACCAGTGAGACTAGCAAACTTATGTAAATTTATTAGAAATAATTTGTTACTCTACTCACTTCAGAATGTATGTCATATGCTTGGTGTCAATATTCACTAGAACTCTTATTTTTCTTTTTATGTTCGTGTGTGTAATGTATGTGCTTTTGTAGAGCCCCATGTTCTTGGCTGTGGTGGCAAGAGCAGAAAGTCAGATGTCCCTATCTATTGCAATGCCACCATTTCTTGTCTGAACTGGCCCTGTTTCGCTTCTGAAGTTCTGGTGATCCTGATGGTTGAGTGTCTGCATCCCTACAGACTGGGGTTCAAGGCATGAAGGGCCATTCATAAGGGTTTATATGGGTTCCAGATATTTGAACTCAGTTGCCCTCAGGGCCCCTCAGGTCCCAGTGATAGGACAGGAGTGTACTTACCAATTTAGCCTTCACTCCAGTCTTTACCTAAATCTTCATTGATCATTAAATGGGCTATTGAGGCAGGGAGAGGTAGGGTTATTTCCAAGAGTTCAAAGCTACCCTGAGACTACATAGTGAATTTCAGGTTAGCCAGAGCTAGTGTGAGACCCTACCTCGGAAAACCAAAAATAAATAAATAAATAAATAAATAAATAAATAAATAAATAAATAGGCTACTGAAGCAAAATAAGGAAAAAATGTCCACTTGCTATTTTTTTATTTTACTATTTAATATATTTTTAATTTATTTATTTGACAGAGGGGGGGTATGGCACAGAACACCATAGTCCCCTGTTACTGCAAATGAATTCCAAATGCATGTGCCACATTGTGCATCAGACTTTACTTAGGTACTGGGGAAACAAAGCTGGGCCTTCAGACTTTGCAAGAAAGCACTTTTAATTGTTGATCCATCTCCCCAGCCTTCCAGTTGTTTATAATAACCTACCAAAAAATATAAATATATTGTGGCACTAGTATGAAAGTCACTCTTACATTAAAACCATACGATATTAAAAATGTCAGAAACTAAAAATTATTAAAGGCAGAATTTGAGGAAGCATATGTTTTATGTAAATATAACTAACAGCATCCACTCTTCCTGCCAAAATTTTGAATATATGCCAGAAAACCTACTAATGGGAAATGCAAGGTGTTGCAGTCAGGTTCGCATTGCTGGCAGAAATCACCCGACTAAAAGCAGCTTGTGGGAAAAAAGAGGTTTATTTTGGCTTACAGGCTCGAGGGGGAAGCTCCATGATGGCAGGAAAAACGATGGCATGAGCAGAGGGTGGACATCACCCTCTGGTCAACATAAGGTGGACAACAGCGACCGGAGAGTGTGCCAAACACTGGCAAGGGAAGCTGGCTATAATACCCAAAAGCCCGCCCCAACAATACTCTGCCTCCAGGAGGTGTTAATTCCCAAGTTGTCATCAGCTGGGAACCTAGCATTCAGAACACTTGAAGTTTATGGGGGACACCTGAATCAAACCACCACATTCTGCCTCTGGCCCCCATAAACTGATAACTGTACATGATGTAAAATATAATGCATTCATGCAAATTTAAAAGTCCCCATAGTTTTTTATCAATTCCAATGATGTTCATACATCCCCATAATCCAAGGTCTTTTAACTGAGCCATAATACCAAAAATACCCCCCAAAAAACCCATAATGGCACAGAATAAACATTCACACTGCAAAGGATGGCATTGGGCAAAGCAAAGAAATATTCAACCAATACAAGATTTAAACAGGGCAAACATCAAACTCTGCAATTCCAAGTCCAACAACTCTAGTCAGTGACAAATCTCAAAGTCCGATAATTCTAACCAGCAACAAGTCTCTGGAATCATTCCACTTCCGCCCCTCCAGCTAGGCTACTCACAGTCCTGGAAAATCTTCATCCAGGGCTGGCAGCTCTCCTGTGGCAGCCATCTCATAGTCCCGGCATCTCCACTGGGTCTCCACTGCAACCCACGGTCCATCCTCATGGCCCCCATGGGATCTCCATGCAGGCATCCAGCAAACCTGCTTTTTTCTGCCCATGGCCATTTCCAAAACACAAGACCAACTTAAAAACTCAATGACCCTCTCTTTCCTGCATTTGTTATACTCCATAATACCAGGTAGGGTGCCAATTTGTTAATCCAGGGGAATAAATCAGACTTTGAAGAACAGGACACTCCTTCAGCATTCAGGCCCCTTCAAAAGAGTCTGCATTCTTCCTGTTGCCCCAGTGCAGGTTAGCTGGCCCAATCTCAAAGGTTGTAATCTCTCAATTGCAGCTGAATGGGCAGAGTTCACCCAAAGATTTCATTTTTTTCTGTGCCTTATCCCTCTGCTCACACCAGTTCATTTTTACTGTGAAAGCAACCCTGCACATCTTCTCAGGACAGGGGTTTACTTCTTCACACAAACTGCTAGCCCAGTCCAAGTAAAGCTCTTTCTCACCCTCATAAGCCAAACCTCACAGTTCATAGTTCTTACTGCATTCAGGTCTTTCAGCTCTGACCAGAATAGTCCATTAAGCTGTACTTACAGCACTGCAAGGCATGTCTTAGGCCAAGATTTCAAATCCTTCCACATTCCTCTTGAAAATCAGCTCCAAAAGGCCAAAGCCACAGTCAGGTGTCTAGCAGCAATCCCACTCCTCGGTACCACTTTATTGTTGCAGTCAGGTTACATTAAAACCATACGATATTAAAAATGTCAGAAACTAAAAATTATTAAAGGCAGAATTTGAGGAAGCATATGTTTTATGTAAATATAACTAACAGCATCCACTCTTCCTGCCAAAATTTTGAATATATGCCAGACAACCTACTAATGGGAAATGCAAGGTATCACATTACTCGTTTGGCTTTATCAGAGAATAAACACAAAAATAATAAAGGTATATGTTATCATTTCCTTTCTCATGCAAACTTTCAAAATTCTTTCTCTTCTCCTTACGTTCTTCCTTGCAATGACCTGTACATTTGTCTGTAGTTACTAATCAACAGCAGGCAATAACATTTTAACCCTGTTTTTAGTGGTACAAATATGTCTTCTTACCTTTACATTTTCTACTTTATACCAAAATAATAACATATACATGTTCTCACAGATAAACAAAAGTTTATTACAATGTTTGGCCTTAAAAATTTCCAATTTGGGGCTGGAGAGATGGCTTAGCGGTTAAGGCTTCTGCCTCCTAAGCCTAAAAACGCTGGTTCCAATCTCCAGCGGTTCCAATCTCCAGGTTCCACGTTTAGCCAGATGCAAAGTGACGCAAAGGCGCAATGCCACTCTTGACCACAAGGGGGAGCACACACCAGGATTTTGTTCGAAGCAGCTGAGAGGCTGCTAGCACACCGATCTCTATCTGTCCTTCCCTCCCTCTCTCTCTGTGTCTCTCTCAAAAAAAGAAAAAAAATCCAACTTTTGTTAGATGAATGAATGTAAATATGAAGACATTAAATACATATTCAATAAATTTAAAGTAATATGCTAAATAGCTTAATATTAAACTTCTAAAAATGTTAAAATATTTGAAACTTCTCCAGATAAATTTGTTTTTAAAACCAAATTTGTAATATAATAACAATGGCCAGCATCTATTATCTCTATGTGACATGGTATTTTATAATCATTAGTGACTTTAATATCTATAACAACTGCATTAATCAAGTACTGTATTCATCCCCATTTTGTACAGGAAGAAATGTGTGAATATAGGATTCACTATTTTTTTGCAGTTCAAACTGGGAAGTTATTTATCCAAACTTCCATGTGGTGATAAAATATTTGACTCTACTCTAGTGCCTAAAATATTTTTTTTTTTTCTAGGTAGGGTTTCACTCTAGACCAAGCTGACCTAGAATTCACTATGTAGTCTCAGGGTGGCTTTGACTCACAACGATCCTACTTCTGTGTCCCAAGTGCTGGGATTAAAGGTGTGTGCCACCACAACTGGCTTAGAGCCTAAAATTTAAAAAAAAGGAAAAAAAAGGAAAACAAGCCAGATGTGGTGGCGCATGCCTTAAATCCCAGCACTCAGGAGTCAGTGGTAGGAGGATTGTTGTGAGTTACAGGCCAACCTGAGATTACATCATAAATTTCAGGTCACCCTGGGCTAGAGTAAGACCCTTGCATTGTTTTTGTTTCTCCTTGCTATTCATATATATATATATATAAATTTATGGAAACTGTGAAAGAAATAATGAAATCAGTCATTACTGTCTTGGTTTACTTGTCCATGTAGGCATGTATGTATATATGCTGGAGATGTAATCAAGGGTATTGTGCATGCTAGGCAAATTTTCTACCACTGAGCTATAAAGCTCCCTTTAAATTTTTAATTTATTATTATTGTTATTATTATTATTATTATTATTTTGAGGTAGGGTTTCATTGTAGCCAGAGGCTGACCTGGAATTCACTCTGTAGTCTCAGGGTACCCTCAAACTCACTGTGATCCTCCTACCTCTGCCTCCTGCGTGCTGGGATTAAAGGCGTGTGCCACCACGGCCAGCTCATTTTAATATAATTCCTTACAATGCAACTGTCCAGACGGAAATCGGCCTTGATATCCATGACCTTGCAGTGCCTAGCAATACCTTCACAAGACCCTCATAATAGAAGAAAAAGATGGTGACATCAAAGTAAAAGAGGGACTAATGGAGAGAGGAGGGGATATGACAGAGATTGGAGTTCTAAAGGGGAATGTGGGGAGGGGAGGGAAATATACGTTTTTTATATGTAAGTATAGAAGTTGTCAATAAAAAATTTAAAAAAATTAAAAAAATATTTTCTATTCAACATTTAGCATAGCTTTTAGAAAATATGGAATGACTTGTGAAAGAATGTACTGTAAAATGAATATTTGAATTATGTGAAATAATGCACAAGGTAGTTCATACATCTGGAGTTCATTTGCAGTGGCTAGAGGCCCTCCTGTGTTCATTTTCTATCTGCCTCTTTCTCACTCTCAATCTCAAATAAATAAATAAACAAAATATTTCAAGAAAAATTTCATCTGAATGCCACACAGATCTTCACTAGGAGAATGTATAACACAAACACACACACACACACACACACACACACACAATCTCCCAGACTTTAAAAGACAAAGATATTTATCTACTGTTGTAGATATTTTCTGCTTGCCGATACAAAACACCTGACAAGAAGCACCTCATGGGAGGAAATAGATTCATTTATGCTTACAGTTTGGAAAGGAAGTTTCTCTTGGTAAGGAAAGAATGACAGGTCTGAGTGGTAAGAATGTAGCCTAAGTGAGCTAGCTCTGAACACTGAGTGGGCAGGACTAATAAGCTTCCAGGTCCACTCAGTCATACATTTCCTCTAAAGACTTCACAACTCTCCAAAATCGCAAAGAGAAGATTATATGTGATGCTATGGGGAACAATTTTCCTTCAAACAACCACTACTGTATATTTAATGTTATTCATCAATCCAGTTGAAATTCACAATCTACTGGAAGACACTTTCAGACAATCCAAATATTGTAATACTCATCATAAAAAAAAAATCCCTAGATTTTACTCTTAAAAAAATCATTTACTTCATTCATTTATTTATTTTTGATAAATGGTTGTACTCTTAGACCCCCTATCCCAGATCTTAATTCTACTGAAGGTCTTGGGTGAGGTTACTGGTATTCATTGGGATCAAGAGGCCTCAGTCAGTCTCTCAAGGGTGGAGGAAACACAGTGCCTCAGGCTATTTCCACCCACCCTGAGGCTCTTACAATCTTTCTGTCCCCTCTTCTATGATTCTTATTGATGATTTTCAATCTAAACTTGATGTATGATTTTAGGGTTCAGGAGTGCTCCCCAGGATTTATGAACCCCAAGTTTTGTGTTCTATCCTGCCTTTAATAAAGTATTAATAAAGATGGACTCAACAAAGGTAAATTGCATTTTTAAATTTATTTATGGGGAAATCACAAATCATAGTTTTTAAAAAACTGTTCTATTTATTTACTTATTTGAGAGTGAAAGAAGGAGAAACAGAAAGAGAACAGACACACCAGGGCCTCGAGCAAGCAAACTCCACATGCATGCTCTAACTTGTGCATCTGGCTAACGTGGGTTTGGGGGAATAGAACCTAGATCTTTTGGCTTTATAGACAAGTGCCTGAACCACTAAGCCATCTCTCTAGCCCAACTGTGGGGTTTCTAAAGAGATATCGGGATCTAGGAAGGGAGGCTAGAGCAGAGTCATAAGCACATGGGAAGTAGGAAACATGCTCTAATGTGGAAAACACACTTTTTTTTTCAGTGTATAAGAATCCTTTTAAGAAAAAATGAGGTTTGTAGAGAAAGACTGAAGTAGAGCAGGTGAATTCATAAAGCTGATTTAAGAAAAAATGATTAGAGTACAGCCATAAATGTATGGAAAGTAGAATGTTGTCACTTTTATGGAATATTTTGGAAGACCCTACATGACATATGCCATGAACTTTCCTGTGGCAGGAAGTTAAGAAGGCAAAGGTGAGGTTCAAGGAAAAATGAGAAGACAGATATTAGAGCAGAGATGAAGAGATTCAGAGGAGGTATGAGTGATGAAGAGAGTGACACTCATGACACTCTTGACCAGAGTTTAAAGAAATTACACAGGCAGCAAGCCTAGAGTTGGTGGATGTACCCACATGGTAGATCCAGAGTGTAAAGGAAGTATGCACGAGATCAGAGCATAACCAATCGGGTCTTCCCATTCCCCTTACATACCTGACTGAATCTGATGCTATAAAGGCTGTGACCTTCCTGTCCCTTCCTCACTTAATGGGACAGCTTTGCACTGTTTCTTGAACAGAAATTTTCTATTTTCCTCTGTTTTATAGTTTGGAGTGATTTCTGACTTTACTTACTTGTATGATTTGCATAAATATTTACATGATATTAATTTTTATTTTAATTTCTTGTTTTACTTTTAACAGATTTCATACTAGTTTTATACTGGATTCAGTAATGAGAATTCATCATTTTTTTTCTGTTATCTGAAACTTTATACAAATTAAGATTGTCTTTTGTATCATGGATTTGCAGAATACCCCTATGAATCATTTTGGGTCCAGTACTATTTTGTGCAGTAGCACATAAAGTTCTCATTTTACTTATTCTTATGGAAATTAGTCCACTCATGCTTTATATGTCTGCAAAAATCAGAATTGATAGACTATATTTGCCTCAATGTTATCCATTATTATCAAGCTTTTAAACAGTCACACAGTATTTTCCCCTTGATCACTTTTTCATATTGAAGTTTTCCTCATTTTAAAATTCATTAATTTTAGTTTTAGTCAACATATTTTATATACTCATTATATGCAATCTGATGTGTAGATTTACATATACAATATGATCCAATTAAATTATGGACATTAATTTTAAACATTGATTATACCTTTAGGATGAAAACATTCAATATGTACTCTTTTGTCTATTTCAAAACACACAATGCACATAGATAAAGGTACCAATCATGTATAAGAGTTACAGAATTTATTGGTCTAGTGTCACTTTAAAATTGTATCCATTACTTTAAACTCCCCTTACCCTTCCTTCCTTTATTCCAGCTTCTGGTAAACACTGAATGTTTTATTCCCTGCTTCCACAATATCAGTATGATCAGATTCCAGATGACTGTGTCCACGTGATAGTTGTCTTTCTGTGCCTTATTTTGCTTGACACCATATCCTCTAGGTACATCCATGTTCTCATGCATGATAGGACATTAACCCCTGTCTATTGCCACTGTGTATAGGTGTCACACATTCTCTTTGAAACTTTTCTTTATAAGGTTCATTTATATGCACAATGTACCCTAATCATAATCCACTTGTCCTTTGTCTCTCTAGTCTATTTTCCCTGTACTGAAGTTCTTCTTTGCCACTTGTCCCACTTCTGTTTTGATATAATCTTTTTTGCCCTCATATTGTGCTGTTTTTTTGTGCAAAAGTGGTCAGACACTATGAGGTCTTGAGGGCAAAGGCGACTTAATATCTGGAATACAGTATTCAACCACATCTCTCCCCATCTTTTGGCTCTTACATTTTTTCTACTACTTCTGCAATGAACAAAGAGACTTGGAGGGTGCAATAGAGAGGTCTTACTTTGTACTGAACACTCAACTCACGTTTTAGCACTTTGATGAGTCCCCCAATAGTTATAACCATCTGAAAAGAGAAGCTTCTATAACAAAAAGTGAAATAGAATTAATATATTGTTATAAATATAACTATTTAGAGGGTAATTCGGTGGGTATACAATATCCATGTAGCCAAACAGACGTTTTACCTTGCCACAGGGCTTATAATCATTCTACCCATGAGCTTTAGGTCAGGTTTTTCATACTAGGTAAGTTTTTCCTAAAATCCAATCAGACAGGAGTTGGTTTCCCCTGTAAAAAACATGCTAGCATTGTACTGTGAGCACATTTTCATGGATGGCCAGCCATATTGTTTGCAAGACTTTTCTCCTTCTAAAGCCACATAGCAGTCTCCAACAACGTGACAACTAGTCACGTGATAACTAGTCAATAAGGACTAGCCTTCCAACTGAGCTCTAGCTTGATTTCCCAGGCCCCTACCTGCATCCCAAGCATGAGTTGTCTTCAGCATCCGAGTTACTTTCTAGTTCTGCATTGTTTGAGATGGGGATAGCATCAGATGCCTCCCTGACCAACAACTCACTGGAAGGTATCACATTCCTTGAACTGAAATTTTCATGTCACATTCTATGACTTCTGGGCATAGCATTATCCATCTCCACAGGGTATTTCTGCCCAAAATTTATTTTTCTGTAACATGTATATTTTTAGCTAGTGTAAAAGTAGAATGCCATATGGATTCTTTTAACATCTTCCCCTATCTCCTCCCAATACCTCATTTAGTCCATTCCACTTCCAATAATCATTACTGCTACTTACATATATATTATATCCTCCCCTCTCCTTCTTCCTCCATAACCCCTTTCTATCTTGGCTCAAGAAATAAGGCCATTAATCAACCAATGAGACCTCATAAAACTAAAAAAGATTTTGTACAGAAAAGGACACTATTTTCAAGAAGTAGGATGAAGAATGGAAGAAAATCTACCAGGTACACATCTGACAGAAGATTAATATCTAGTATATATAGAGAAATGAATGATTCCATAATAATCAATACAATCAAATATTGGCTGTTGAACTCAATGGAGTTCTCAAAAGAAAAAAAAAAAAAAACAAATGGCCAATATTTTTTTTTTCCAATTTTTTTGTTCCATCAGACCAATGCATTTTTAAAAAATATTTTATATTCTGTCAAATAAATAAATAAATAAATAAATAAATAAATAAATAAAATGTTCTTTTTTAAAAAGGGTTGGAGGGATGGCTTTGCAGTTAAGGCATTTTCTCACAAAGCCAAAGGACCCAGGTTCTATTCTCCAGGACCCACGTTAGCCAGGTGCACAAGGGGGCACACACATCTGGTGTTTGTTTGCAGTGGCTGGAGGCCCTGGCACACCCATTTCTCTCTTTCTCTCTCTCTCCCTCTTTCTCTGTCAAATAAATAAATAAAAACAAAATATTTAATTTTCGAGTTAGGGTCTCATTCTAGCCCAGGCTGAACTGGAATTCACTCTGTAGTCTCAAGGTGGTCTTGAACTCATGGTGATTCTCCTACCTTTGCCTCCTGAGTGCTGTGATTAAAGGTGTGTGCCACCATGTCCATACATACATACATTCAACTGCTTTAGCCATTAGAAAAATGCTACTTTGAAATTTGATCTACTTCAGTCCAAATGGCTGTCAACAGAAATCAAATGACAATAAATTCTGGAGAGATTGTGGAGAATGAGGAGCCCTCCTCCATTGTCACTGGGACTGTAATCAGGTGTAATCTTTATGGTCATGATTGTAGAGGTTGCTGAGACAACTGAAAAGAAATATACCACATAAATCACCTATAGTACTTTATTTAGGTCATATATTTTAAGCATGGTATATTAACTATAGAGAAACCTGCTCATCAATATCTATTGTTTTTCTAATGATAATAGACAGGAAATGGAACCATTCTAGAATTCTGATAAGTAATACAGTAGATGTGAGACTATATAAATATATGCTTTGTTATACTAAATTATTAATAAACTAATAAATATTAGATATTAAATAAAATATTTCATAAACTAAATTATTAAATTTTCAGGAAAATGGATAAAGCCTATGATAACATAGGCTCATAAATTCTAAAGCTACATGTCATCTCATATGTGGTTCCTACTTCTATTTGTTTGATTTATATGTGAGTCACAATTTATTTTTTATTTTTATTTTTATTTATTTGAGAGTTGACAGAGAGAG
The DNA here is from genome assembly GCA_036365145.1 of Orientallactaga sibirica. Taxonomy (NCBI): domain Eukaryota; kingdom Metazoa; phylum Chordata; class Mammalia; order Rodentia; family Dipodidae; genus Orientallactaga; species Orientallactaga sibirica. Next base: position 80,951,251 of record JAEOAD010000003.1, on the reverse strand, counting down.
AGAATGGGCACACCAGGACCTCCAGCCACTGCAAACAAACTCAAGATGTATGTGCCACCTTGTGCATCTGACTTACTTGGGTACTGGAGAATCAAGCCTCAAACAAGGTCCTTAGGATTCATAGGCAAGGGCTTAACCACTCACCATCTCTCCAGCCCCACCTTTTATTTAATCAATAGATAACTTGAAGTACAATTATGTTGTTTGTATTATATCGCCTGTGGTGAATAATGCTACAATGAACTTGGGAGTGTAAATGTCTTTTTAACACAACGATCTATTTTTCTTTATTCATATATCCAGTAGTGGGATTACCCAACAGCATATTGTTTCTATTTTTATTTTATATGAAGAAATTTCATTTTCTTCACATTTCTAAGAAAGTGATCTTATTTTATAGCTTTTTTATTTGCCTACATGAATCTTAGAGTGATCCCAATTTCAAAGTGGAAGACTTACTTCAATTTTTGTGACTCCCTCTCAAATTCTTCCTGTTCTTTTTAGAATTGGTCTTTCTCAGTAGCATCTCAACAATTCACATAAGTTCTCAAATAACAAATATGCTAATTTCTTGGCAGCCTTGGTGAACATAGCAATGTAATCTTATGATAAAATCTGATGTGCTGAGGAAATCTCTGGAAAATTGGGACTGACTGCATACATCTATTCCTGAAGATAATACTTCATGTATTTTGTGTATTTTTAGTTGTTTATGATAGGAAAAAAGTCTGAAGTGATTTACTTTGTTATGAGCTCATTTTCTAAAAGCTTTCATACTTTTTAAATTAAAAAGGTGCTTATTAACACAATGTTAAAATTCAATGAAATGGAACTATTAGGTCACAGTGGTTACTGGTTCCCCCCATAAAGCTAGCACAGTTCTGAGCCCACTGAAATTGTGACATGCAGATCAAAGGAGGACAAAAGAACAAGATGGTAGAACAGAGTAGGGGGTGTCTTGAAATAGGAGGGTCCTCATGGGATAAGAGAAGACAGGGACTGAAAAGGCATAAATGGATAAGAATATGCTCAAATAATTTATCTTCATAAGTTAAAGTGCTAGAAAATTGCAGCAATTCCCAAAAAGAAAAAAAAAAAGAAAGGAAAAGGAAAAAGACATCTTGCAAGAATAATCCATACCTGACACTGGTGTTGATGGCACCTTGTGAAAGTCTAATTGCTGTATCTCATTATTCACATTCATATAAACATCATTAGATATTGTTGAAGTCAGATTCACATTCTGGCAGAAAACACCACAGCAAAAGCAATTTTGGGGAAAAAAGGTTTGACTTTGGCTGACAGACTCGAGGAGAAGCTCCATGATGACAGGGGAAAAAGAGGACATGAGCAGAGGATGGCCATCTCTGGCCTCCATAAACTGATAACCATGCATGATGTAAAAGCAGTGTATTCACACAAATTTAAGAGTCCCCAGAGTTTTAAATCAATACCAATGATGTTCAAACATCCTCATAGTACAAAGTCTTTCAACTGAGCCACAATACCAAAAAAAAATCTCCAAAAACACCCAAAATGGCACAGAATAAACATTCACACTGCAAAAGGTGCCATTGAGCATAGCAAAGAAATATTCACCCAACACAAGATTTAAACAGGGCAAACATCAAACTCTGTAGCTCCAAGTCCAACAAATCTAGTCAGTGACAAATTTCCAAGTCCAATAATTCTAACTAGTAACAAGTCTCTGGAGTTCCAATTCCACCCCTCCAGCTAGGCTACTCACAGTGCTGGAAAACTTCATGTGGGGCTGGCAGTTCGCCATAGCAACTGTCTGGTGGTCTTGGCATCTCCACTGGGTCTCCACTGCAACACATCTTCCATCCCTACAGCTACATAAGGTCTCCATGTGGGCAATCCAGCAAACCTAGTTCACATTGCCCATGGCCATTTCCAAAACACAATACTGTGTTGCAAATTCAATGACCTTCTCTTTCTTGCATTTGTTATGCTCCATAATGCCAGGTGGGCTACTAACTTGTTAATCCAGGTGGGAGCAAAGTAGATTTTGAAGAACAGAACACTCCTTCAGCATTCAGGTCCCTTCAAAAGACTGCATTCATCATGCCATTCCAATGCAGATCATCTGGCCCAATATCAATGATTGTAACCTCTCAATTGCAGCTGAACAGGCAGTAATTTCACCAAAGATTTCCTTTTTTCTGTGCCATATCCCTCTGCTCATACCAGTCCATTTCTATACAATGTAACCCTGCCCAAGTTCTCAGGACACAGACATAAGAGCAAGTCTTTCACAAACTATAGTTTTGAGATGTGCATTAAGAATTATAGGGCTGGAGAGACGGCTTAGCAGTTAAGGCACCTGCCTCCTAAGCCTAGGAACGCTGGTTCCAATCTCCAGATCCCACGTTTAGCCAGATGCAAAGTGACGCAAGGGTGCAATGCCGCACTTGACCTCAAGTGGGCACATGCATCTGGATTTCGTTCGCAGCAGCTAAGAGGCCACTGGCATGCCCATCTCTATGTCTTCCTCTCCCTCTCTCTCTGTCTCTCTCCAAAAATAATAATAATAATAATAATAATAATAATAATAATAATAATAATAATAACATACTTGAGCAGCTGGGATGATGATTAAGTGGTTAAAGGTGATTACCTGCAAATCTTGCTGGCCTGCCTGGGTTCAAGGAATAAGTAAAGCAAGTATCATATGTTTCCATTTGCAGTAGCAGAAGGTTATGGTGAACCCAAACACACACACACACACACACACACACACACACACACACACACACACATATAAATACATTTTTAAAATAACTATATTTGAAGCCATAACTGGCATTGCCACCTGAGTTTATTTAAAAAAGACTTTTAAAATTCAAAATTCATATCTTATGATATATTGTTTATTTACATTATAACTTAGAAGTGAACTCATTTATTATTTTTATTACTTATTTTGTTGAGAGAGAAAGAGGGAGAGAAACAGAGAGACAGCAAGAGAGCAAGCATGTCGTGGCCTCTTGTCACTGCAAATGAACAGCAGACACATGTGCCATTTTGTGCATCTGGCTTATGTGAGTACTGGAAAATCAAACCTGAGTCTTTAAGCTTCACAGGCAAGTGCCTTAATCACTAAGCAATCTCTCCAGCCCTCACTTACTATTGTATTTCATAAGCACTATTGTGTCCCTATGAATAAGAAAACCTATGATCAAAGACTACAATGCAATTCCCTAAGACTACACACTTTCACTACATACAGTATCTAATAAGATAGTGTACACCTTTTTGAAAACAAAAAAAAACATATTCAGTAAATATGACTTTCATGTTCTTGACACTTTTGGAAGCGTAGATTGTCTCTTTCTCTCCAAATTTCTTTAGAAATATTTACAAAAGTGAACTTGACTGACATTGAATGAAAACTTGTTCCAATTCTTTGAAATAATTAAAACTAAAATTTAAGAAAGGATATACTTTTAAAAAAATTAATAAGAAAAATTTGAAAGTTACAGAAGTTATTCTAATATAAAATAAAGCAACAAAATGTGTTAATATAATCCCAGGGTGCCTTTTATACAGCAGAACAGGGAAGTTTGTCAACAGTTTATAAAATTCATTAAAGACCCCAAAGCCAGAAGATTTTCACAGGATAAGTCTTAGATGTACATGGGTTATGAAATATAGTATTAACAGTATAATTTTCATTTGAATTTGATTAATTGGTATAGTTACACGACAGTAAACAATTTTCAGGAAAAATGATTTATTGCCATGTGTTAATGACCCAAAGTCCAACTAAAATTATTTTACATTCAGTTGACTGGCCAGGGGTGGTCCATTTATAAGGCAGTATAATGATTTGGCTTGTCAAGGTCATCTGTTGAGCTTGGAGCACTTGAGCTTTACATTTAGCCTCTGTAACATTGTTTGCTCGCCTGACTCAGGCACAGCCATTCCTGTATGTTGAAACTGTTGTAAACCAAGTTAAAGTTTTTTCTTTTTACTTTCAGTACTGCCATTATGTTTAGCTGACATCATTAACAACAAATGGACCCCAAAAGACAAATGACTGAAAAACAAATTAAACCCACAAAATATGATTTTTGATCATGACCCATTGTAAGATAAAGAACAATTTACATGACAAAACAATTGCTTTTGAACCACAGATTGACAACCTGCCTTTTTAAAATACCTTTTTTTAGAGCATCTAACCTGACTGACAGCTTTTATCAATATCTATCTATGTTTAGAAAATTTTAATCAGTCTAACATAGCTTTCACTGTGGACCTTCTAGACTGCCATGAGACTATTAAACAGAAATTTTGTAAACCATTTATCTAGATGTAACTAGAGTGACCAATGATTTAGAAAAAGGGGGGGTTTTTTTTCCAGGTCCACGATGTATGGGATCTGGTCTTTCTTTTTAATATTTGAATGAAGGGTGTCCTCTGATTGATTAAACAGAATCTTTTTTCAACATGATTTTGTCCTAAAGAGGGGGAGGGAACTGTCCCATGTTATCTCAGAGCTCAAAGAGAAACCAGCAAATTTTGTTAATGATATCATAAGCACAGAACATTTTCAACCAAATTTAAAAAGAGAAAGAGAAAGAGCGCTAAAATGATCTTTTGGGTTTGCTACATTAGGGAATCAAAGGAAGTGTTAAGTCCCCACACGTTGGGGACCCCCAGGTTGTGTGAAACCATCAGGAGCATAGGTGATTTTTGTAATTTATGAAGAATGCATTAAAATGTTGACTTTAATTAACTTTATTGAGTAACCATCACATGACCAGATTAATATCAACAAGTTGAAGTGAATATAGTAACCTTTATCAGCTAGAGCCATGCTTTTATTAGTTTGATGTAAGCAATAATAATCTTAAAAGATTGCAATCTGTTTGTTTTGTCTTTAACCTTGTTCTTTATTAATATCTACAGTTAAAATTATAACCACTGATTAAAATAGTTACCAACATTTTTTTTTTCTAGGTTTAACTTTTTTAGTTAGTTTATCTTATTCATATTAATGTTATCAGTGATAGATCAGACAAACACATTAGATTAGAAATCTGCATTATTTAAAAAATCCTTGAGACTGTTTTTTTTTTTGTTAGTAGTCCCATAAAGAGGCAAAAGTGAGCTTAAAAACAGTTGTAAATACTTATAAGAAATCTTCTAGGTTTATATAATCTATTTTTTTTGTTATAGTTAAGAAATTACCCATATTTGGATTTTTTGTGTTTGTAGTCCCCAGGGTTCTGCAAGCCAGGAAGCTAAGAATCTTGCCATGGGTATCAGTGGCACACAGGTGTAGCCTTCTAATCTCAGAACTCAGGTTTATAGGCACTGGCTAAGAATATTTTTAAGCCCTTTTAACCCTGGTTCCTCGTAGCCATTCTCTCACAAAAGAGTCTCTCTTGAAAATGCTCCCATGGTAAAAAAATCTTACCTCACCGTCCAGAGTGTTCTCTGTCTTTCTCTGCCTAACCCCTTTTGGGTCTATCCCCAATGGGCAGGTGGCAGACTCTCTTTCAAATAAATAAACCTAAATGAAAGGGACAAGAGACACAAGGAACCGAATTTGAAAAATGTTTTAAAAAATTTGTCAACTTCTTTCCCAAATACTATAAAGACCCCATAACCTAGAACTAAAACCTTAAGATATAATCCTGAGGGTCATTGTTCCTTTTTAATAGATAACAAACCTTAACAAACAGATCAATAGTCTATTTTGGTTACCTATTTGTTCCATGCTATTACAGAAGTTAAATATAAAATAAAGCAACAAAATGTTAATACAATGGCATTTATAAAAGCTTTTTTGTCTTAGATGAAATATTGGTATAATTTTCATTTGAATTTGATTAATTGGTATAGTTACACGACAGTAAACAATTTTCAGGAAAAATGATTTATTGCCATGTGTTAATGACAAAGTTTTATTTTACTTTTGAACTGTTCATCAGTTAATCCAAGGTCATCTACAATTAATTTGAAGGCACTTCCCTTTTGTTTAGCTGACAATTCTAATTAAACTAAATGTGATTTTGAATTAGTGCTTCAATAAAATGGGAAGTGATTTAGATGTATTTTTGAACATGTTTTGAGCTCAAAGAGAAACCAGCAAATTTTGTTAATTTTTCAACCAATTTGTTGTTAAAACCATATGTAATTTATGAAGAATGCAGAATAGGGTAATTCTTGTGCAATAATTAATGATTGGTTTGTTTAAGCTATAGAAGTTAAAATTATATGATTACTTCTGTTTGTAACTGTTGGCAATAAAAGCTGTGGATATTGGACATTGGCACACATCAGAACTGGCTGGCTAGAAATTTGTATTCCCCTTTTTCAAATAAATAATAATAAAAATTTTTAAATGTTTTTTAAAAAATCCTTCTTTCCCTACTATAAGTATAACCTAGAACTAACTTATATACCTGAGGCTGCCTTTTTTCACTTAACAAAAATACTATTCTATTTGATCCATGCTATCTTAAAGAAGAGTTGCCTTTTTTTGTAGTGAAATATTGGTCCATTGTGTATGTGTACTACATTTTCTTTAACTGTTCATCAGTTAATGGACATGCAATTCTAATTCTAGTGATTTTGAATAGTGCTTCAATAAAATGGGAATGTAGATGTATTTTTGACAGTTTTGGTTCAATGATTACTTTTGAAATATAGTAAACTGTTTTTTGTTGGCAATAAACTGTTGTACATCATGGCTGTGAAATTTGTATTCCTTTCAACAACACTGTGCAAGGCTCCCCTCCCCTCCACAACTTCCTAAGTATTTTTTTTTTAATAATTGCCTTTTGCTCTCAATGTGATGATGTCTAATTGTGGGTTTGATGTGAATTTTTCTGATTACTTTTGGAAACTGTTTTTTTAAACTAATTGGGCATTTTTGGTGGTCTAAGCTTTGTGGTGGTCTAAATCGTATGTCTCCCATAGCTCATGGGTTTTAAATACTTGATTCCCAGCTTATAGTAATTTACAGGTGGAGCCTTGTTGGAGGAGCAGTGCCATTGGGAGCAGGGTGATACAGCCTCCTTGCCAGAGCTTGGTACACTCTCCTGCTGCTGCTTTCCACATGCTATAGCAAGGAGCTGTTATCCAGCCTCCATTCATGCTATGATTTCCCCTGCCTTCCTGAAGCCTCCCCTTGAGATTGAAAACTGGAATAAACCCTTTTCTCCAATCAGCTGTTGTTAGCTGTGTGCTTTGTCCCAGCAATAAGAAGGAACCTGGGAAAACAATTCTTTTTATTGTTATTATATATTTTTATTTATTTTTATTTTGACTGTAGGCATTTTGGAGTTGTGGATATTAACCCTTTGTTAAATGTATAGCTTGAAAATACTTTTCTCCTGCTGTTGAATATCTTTTCACCCCAAGGATTTTGCTGTATAGAACTATTTTATTTTGATGTGACAACCTTTTTATTTATTTTTTTTTTTTTTTGGTGGGGTGGGTGCCTTTTACAAAATCCCCCATCCATTCCCTGCACTGTAGCAATCATTCTATGCTTTTCTTCTCATAGATTAATAGTCTCAGATTGTTGGTTTAATTTAGGGTTGATTTTTATATCTAGTGAGAGACAGAAGTCTAGTTTCTGTGTTGTGCATTTGGATTTCCATTCCATGAAGGGTCATTTACAAAGATGATCCTTTCTTCAAGATGTGTAATTACCACAATTTCCACATATGCTGGATTGGCTCCCTACTCAGTTCCATAGGTCCATATCATATTTTATAGCAAAATCATGCTCCTTTAAGGACTATGAAGAATACTATTAATGTTTTCATAGAGATGGTAGTGACTTCATAGATTTCTTTGGGTGGTGTCACTGCCGTGGATCCTAGAGTCTAGTCCTAAGGTGTCACTGGGGGCAAATATGAATTTCATCCAAATGATATGCACAGAGGTTTGAGCTTTGCCTTGGTCTCTGTTACTGCTGCATTTGTACTTGCTGGTTTTGGGTGTTTGATGGCTGTTTGGTTGTTACTCTCCGCTTGGATATCTGGAAGCAGTTTCTTTCACCATCCACGGAACTTCCTCTTGGCTCTGTAAACTTGAGATAAACCCCTTCCTTCCATAGCCATAGGGTCTCAGTATGTAACCCAAGTTGACGTGGAACTCACAATCTTGTTTTCACCTCTTATGGCTGGGATGAGAGGCATGTACCACCACATCCTGTGTTATGTACATTCTAACAAGTTTGATACTTCCTGTATATAAACACTGGATCGCTTTACTTTTTATATTTTTGTTTCTTTTTAAAATTTCATCTCTTTTACAGTTTTCATTTGAGTAACTGGGCTAAATATATTCCTTGAAATTTTATTTGTTCTTTGGATATTGTAAAGGAGATACCATTCTTCAGCTTTATTTCTAGCAATTCACTATTGGTTTATAGCAATTTTACTAAATTTTCAATGAAGGAAGAATTGTGCATATGGAATTTTGGAGAAGGGGAAAGAAATCAACAGTTCTTTCTCCTTATATGCATATTAGTGTATGATATGTGTATTCATCTTGTATGTTTGTAAGCAACTGTGATGTATGTGTGTGCACATGTATGTGTAAGTCACTGGTTGATGCCAGGAGTTTTCCTCACTCTCACTCCACCTTATTCCTTGAAACAAGATATTTCACTGAATCTAGAGCTCAACAATTTATTTAAATTAGCTAGCCCATTTGCCTCAGGAATTCCACATCTGTTTCCCCACCACTGGGATTATAGACACAGATCACCATTCCTGGAATTCTAAATGACTACTGGGGATCGAAACTCAGGTCTGAAGGCTTGGACAGCCACCAAGTTACACTCTGAGACATCTGCCCAGCCCACCTTCAACATTTAAAAGACCACCTTATAAAAATATTTTAGGTTAATTTCAAATAACAGAAAGTAGGTCTTGATTTCACTGGACCCAAAATAAAAATCATGACCCTTGAATATAAAAATCATGAGCCTTGTATATTTTCCATGAATGAGTAATACTGATTCCAGTCACACTGTCAAATATTAAAGCATGCAAAAGCAATGCCATTGGATAAGAGGCTGAGAGAGGTGGTTTGCCATGATTTCAAAGCCATCCTGGGCTGCGTAGAGACCCCATATACAAATAATAAATACATCAATAATAAAAACAGTAGCATCAACTAAAAAGAAAATAATCTACCAAATGAAAACAGATCGATCAGGTAGGGTGGCATACACCTTTAACTTCAGTACTCAGGAGGCAGAGGTAGAAGAATTGCGATTATTTTGAGGCCACCCTGGTGAATACCAGGTCAGCCTGGGCTAGAGTGAAACCCTACCTCGAAAAACCAAAAAAAAAAAAAAAAAAAAAAAAAAAAAAAAAAAAGACAGAGAAAGAAATACTTCAATAAATATACAAAATACACTGGGCGTGGTGGTCCACACCTTTAATCTCAGCACTCGGGAGGCGGAGGTTGGAGGATCGCCAGGAGTTCAAGGCCACCCTGAGACTACATAGTGAGTTCCAGGTCAGCCTGGGCTAGAGTGAAACCCTACCTCAAAAAACCAAAAATATATATATATATATATATATATATATATATATATATATATATATATATATATATATATATACAAAATACCTCACATCCTTTTGGGTAAAATATCGTATGTTCTCCACAAATGTCAATGGGCAAGTAAAGTGATAAATACATATAAGCTCTCTATATAAGAAAGTGAAATAGACTTTACTAAAGTCAAGAAGAGAATCCCTCAGGAATAATAGTCAACTGAAGTCATTTTATTTTGGTTTCTCCTGATTCATTAGTTTCACAAAATTTTTGTTTCCAACTGCACAATCATGCTTCACATTGCTTTTTCCATATAGTTGACATCATTTTTATTGATATATGCATGCACTATGAAATAATAATAAGTTTTGGGAGACAAAACTTTTTATTACCTGTATTTTCAGCATCTATTTATCTGACACAGTGTTCATGAGGAAAAAATGGAAGTATAATCAATGATATGTGACAAAGAATTACTAGCTTGGAGAGATGCCCTAGCAATTAAATGTGCTTTCCTGCAAAGTCTAATGACCCATATTCAATTCCTCAGTACCCTAGTAAAGCCGAATGCACACAGTGTTACACAGATTTGTAGTCTGTATGCAGTTGCAGGAGGTCCTGGCATGTCCATACTCACTCACTCTGTGTCTGTGTATGTCTCTTTCTCTACCCCCACACTCTAATAAGGAAATAAAACTATTAAACTAGAATTTCCATGCATACTATATAAAGAAATTTTAAAGCCTGTAAGTCCACAAAAGGAAGGGAATCTATCTGTTTTAAAATTAAGAAATGGTTACATGTATATAATAAAATAATTGGTGCTCAGTACATAATCAAAATCATACTCAAGTAAGATTTTCTTTTCTTATTGCTTATGGATTTTTATCACAAAATGTTGCATGCCTTGTCTGTGATTGCACAGCTTACTTCACATTTGTTTCCTTGAATTTGGGTTTCAGATTATGGTCAAAGTTGTATTGAAGTTAATTTTATAGGGAATTTGTTCTCTGATAATAAATTAAGGATGCATTTAGAGTTCATACAATGATGTCAACATTATCGATTGGACTGCAGCAAACAATGGAAAAGAAAGGCAAATTACATGAATGTTTGCTTTTACTAAGATTCCTTCCTATGGTACAGGGAAAAGAGTTTGCAGAAATTAGTCTCATCAGAGTTCCAGTAGGTGTGTCATGTCCCTCATCCCTGATTCTCCTCCACAGAAGGTACAAATTACATGTTTTGCTTGCTGGCTTGTCCTCCACATTTTGATGTGCAATGATTTTTCTTTTCCTGGCAAACACTAATTCCTGATGTTTTTGAGTTGAATTACTGCAGAATTGTTGGTATTTGTGAAGAAAATTGAGAAAATGCACTTTATGTCCCACAATTGAGGGGAATAAAAGAAGATTTTGGATTCCACTTTCATTTGTAGAACAAATTCCCAACCAAGAAAAAAACATTTTCTGGATAAAATAATATGCAGGTCACAGGACTCAATGGGTGGTAATAAATTGTTCTAATTGCTTTAATCTGTATGTACTTTAATTTGTAAATATTTTGTCCTGAAACAGACCTACATTTGAGACACTTTATGAATTTACCAAATCACTGAATACTCTTTAATTTATACTGTCTTCTTTAAACAGTAGTAATGGCACACTTAGAATATTTCAATTGCATATGTATCAGGACAAGTAAAGGATAGTTATTTTCAACTAATCAGGCACAAAATAAATTTACCAAAATTAAACTTATAGATTCATAACTCTCTATATAAGAAAGTGAAATAGACTTTACTAAAGTCAAGAAGAGAATCCCTCAGGAATAATAGTCAACTGAAGTCATTTTATTTTGGTTTCTCCTGATTCATTAGTTTCACAAAATTTTTGTTTCCAACTGCACAATCATGCTTCACATTGCTTTTTCCATATAGTTGACATCATTTTTATTGATATATGCATGCACTATGAAATAATAATAAGTTTTGGGAGACAAAACTTTTTATTACCTGTATTTTCAGCATCTATTTATCTGACACAGTGTTCATGAGGAAAAAATGGAAGTATAATCAATGATATGTGACAAAGAATTACTAGCTTGGAGAGATGCCCTAGCAATTAAATGTGCTTTCCTGCAAAGTCTAATGACCCATATTCAATTCCTCAGTACCCTAGTAAAGCCGAATGCACACAGTGTTACACAGATTTGTAGTCTGTATGCAGTTGCAGGAGGTCCTGGCATGTCCATACTCACTCACTCTGTGTCTGTGTATGTCTCTTTCTCTACCCCACACACTCTAATAAGGAAATAAAACTATTAAACTAGAATTTCCATGCATACTATATAAAGAAATTTTAAAGCCTGTAAGTCCACAAAAGGAAGGGAATCTATCTGTTTTAAAATTAAGAAATGGTTACATGTATATAATAAAATAATTGGTGCTCAGTACATAATCAAAATCATACTCAAGTAAGATTTTCTTTTCTTATTGCTTATGGATTTTTATCACAAAATGTTGCATGCCTTGTCTGTGATTGCACAGCTTACTTCACATTTGTTTCCTTGAATTTGGGTTTCAGATTATGGTCAAAGTTGTATTGAAGTTAATTTTATAGGGGAATTTGTTCTCTGATAATAAATTAAGGATGCATTTAGAGTTCATACAATGATGTCAACATTATCGATTGGACTGCAGCAAACAATGGAAAAGAAAGGCAAATTACATGAATGTTTGCTTTTACTAAGATTCCTTCCTATGGTACAGGGAAAAGAGTTTGCAGAAATTAGTCTCATCAGAGTTCCAGTAGGTGTGTCATGTCCCTCATCCCTGATTCTCCTCCACAGAAGGTACAAATTACATGTTTTGCTTGCTGGCTTGTCCTCCACATTTTGATGTGCAATGATTTTTCTTTTCCTGGCAAACACTAATTCCTGATGTTTTTGAGTTGAATTACTGCAGAATTGTTGGTATTTGTGAAGAAAATTGAGAAAATGCACTTTATGTCCCACAATTGAGGGAATAAAAGAAGATTTTGGATTCCACTTTCATTTGTAGAACAAATTCCCAACCAAGAAAAAAACATTTTCTGGATAAAATAATATGCAGGTCACAGGACTCAATGGGTGGTAATAAATTGTTCTAATTGCTTTAATCTGTATGTACTTTAATTTGTAAATATTTTGTCCTGAAACAGACCTACATTTGAGACACTTTATGAATTTACCAAATCACTGAATACTCTTTAATTTATACTGTCTTCTTTAAACAGTAGTAATGGCACACTTAGAATATTTCAATTGCATATGTATCAGGACAAGTAAAGGATAGTTATTTTCAACTAATCAGGCACAAAATAAATTTACCAAAATTAAACTTATAGATTCATAACTGTCCTAATATCCAGCAATATAAATTATCTCTTTGTTTTTAAGATTCTTTTGTTGTGGGTAAAAATTGAAGGACAACACTAAATAATATGATATCCTAAATAAATCATAGGAACTAACTGGCTATGTTGAATACTATCACCCATTTATTTCTTGGCAAGACTCTGTATATATTAACGCACTTAATCTAAAAAAGAAAACATAAACTGAGTTGTGATGATTTTCTCAAAGGTAGCATTTGAACTCAATGACCTAAAAGTAAATCATATCACCACTATTAGTGAGAACCTAAAGATGAATTTTTTTCCATACCTCTCTCTCTCTCCATATATATATATATATATATATATATATATATATATATATATATATATATATAAATGACAATGACCTCTGGTGTATATTTAAATTAAATTGTCAATAAAAGATTATACATAACGTTATGGCTTTTGTTATTGAGAATATCACTCCTGATTGCTAAATCACTTGCTGGGCAATACTTGGGAGCTTCCAGAAGAGTTTAAAGATTCAAACAATATTTAATAAAATGTAAGTATGCACTGTTATATGGTATTTAAGAAGTTCTAACACTTTTTTAAACTATTCTGCCCTAAGAGAAATATTAATGTTATCGTGAAAAAGAATCATTATTCCTTTTAACTGATCAAAATAAATTTAAAATGGTATTGAAATGGAAAGAACATGAATTTGAAAGGAAGAGATGTAAGGACTTGAACGCATGGTTTGATTTTAACATGTGTAATAATGATAGATATATTCAGACTCCATGAAATTTAATTTCTCCTATATATAATACAATTATTAATGTCACTGCTCATGACTCTCATGATCATTTTATTAAAGCATATAAAATATGTGTAATGTACTTATTATAATCATAATGCCTAAGACTTGAAATTATCATACTCATCATTTTAGAAATGGGAAATAAATTAGAAATGTATGTTATTTGCTTTACCATGGGAATGGCTTTAATAAAATAAAAATTAATTCCTATACTTAGATATGATCTAACCTGTCCAAAATTGTGTAGAAGAAATTATGATATTTAATTGTTCACTCTACAGAATCCTGTGAAATTTCATTGAAGGATTCAAGATTAAGGGGAAATTGCTGGGTGAATGGCTGCTGTGGATTGAAATGTGAACGCCTTTCTATATTGAAACGATGATTAACTGTGAACATAAAACATGGTACTTCCAGGCTAAGGGGCTTTACAAACTCAAAGTGTGTCAATTTAGAAATAGTGTAGCTCATAAATACACACACACACACACACACACCACTATGCCTAAGTTCATAAGAAGAGGGGTGTGTGTATGTGTGTGTGTGTGTGTGTGTGTGTGTGTGTCTGTGTGTGCATTTGGGAACTATAGTGTAGGTAACTTTAATTATTTGCATGTTAATTTTTATTTATACTTAGCATGTTATAATTATACATATTTATGGGCATAGGCTGGTTTAAAAATAATAAGAAAAGAACAAGCTATACACATTAAATGTACACACACACACACACACACACACACACATATATATATATATATATATATATATATATATATATATATATATATATACATACTGAAAAAAGCAATAAGGAAAAATATACAAACATGTATATGTAAAAAAACTGATTATCTAAATGAAATTATGACCTGTGGACTTGAACTCATTTTGGATAGGTTTATATTTTATTAAACATACATATATTTTTGATGCTAATATTTTTTTTTACTTTATCAATAAAATGGATGAAATTGGCTTTTAAAGTCTTTATTTCCTCTGCATTTCTGCCTTCTCAATGGGGAAGATATAATTTTGAAATATTTGAAGTCTCATATATCTCATCCTTTTTTCTCCCTACTTTGTTGATTTGTGTCCTACAGCTCTGTTTAAATTGGAGTCAATTTAGTTAATATTGTATTAAAATTATTTTATGAACTGTCTTGCAGAACAACTTAATCTAGTGCAGACCGCACATTAATGCAGTGAGACTTCCTTGGATTCTCACTCTTGGAGAGGTGTTTTCTCAAATATGGTAGTGTCAACACTTGTTATTTTCTCAAGGAGCTATGGTAAATGAACTTTCTAAAAATCTTTCACCTTTGATGTAATAGTACAATTCACCTCTTTAAGCTAAATGTCACAAGAAAGTATAAATAGTAACTGATGTGTAAATATCCCTCAGTAGATTGTAACTGGTACAGGCTACAGACCACAGGTATCATTTCACACGGTATCAGAAGTGATAAAAACAGATTTCCAGATACAATACTGTTGTCAGTATTATATAACTAAATATTTATTAAAGCTTCTTGCATTTCCAGCTACCTGGCAGGAGGATTTTATATCTATATCTATAGCTATCTATATCTGTACATCATCTATATCTACAATGGTCTCTCTCTCTCTCCCTCTCTCTCCCTCTCTCTCTCTCTCTCTCTCTCTCTCTCTATATATATATATATATATATATATATATATATATATATATATATATATACACAAATATATACATACATATATGCCATTAAATTATCACATGGAATGAATTTCTGGAATTCACATGGAATAATTATTGTCTTTGTTCTTTTAAAATATTTTATTTACTTATTTGCTAGCACAGAGATACAGAGAGAGAGAGTGAGGAGACAGAGAGAGACAGTATGTGCACAACAGAGCCTACAGCTACTGCAAATGAACTCCAGATACATGTGCCATTTTGTGCAGCTGGCCTTCATTTTACTGGGATGAACCTCCAAACCAGACACAGTTATGGGTGGAATGATGTTTAAATGAAGACAGGGGAAGTTCCATAATGACAGAAGAAGCAGGCTCCCTTTCATGGGTCTACACCAGTACCATAAGCAACCACACTCCAGGAACCCCACGCAGAGCTCAAGCACTTTGTAGGAGGCTGGAATTCAAATTTTCCCCCAGTAATGAACACTTTAGGTCTGTCCACAGGATTCACCCATTGACACAACCTCCAACCAGGTAGCTGGCAATCCAAGAAGGTTTAATAAAACTCCTGAATCTATTGGGGATTATCCATTCAAACTACAACACTAATTAAATATTAATTTAAATATATACACAAATATGCTTATCTTACTATAGACATGGAAACGTGGTCTTCATTGTTTTCATTATCATTTTTCTTATTTTGTATATTGATAAATAATCTGATATGTGCATAACACTAACATAACATTTCCAAGTTACATGAAGGAAGTAGCCTAACACAAAAAAATGTATGTTTTATGTATCATATTGTAATGTGGCAAAAATAAGCAATGAGGAAGGTTATTGTTTTATTATTATGGCGATACTTAACATTTATTTCCTGGGTATTATGTACTTCACATTGCTCCATGGACTTCTCATTGGCTGTACACATCAAATTTATCCAAGAGATACTTTTTTATGATAATATATGCCCACTGCATTTAGCAAGTAAATGAATCTCCAGTAAGAAGAACATCTTATAACTCTGTTAGCTATTCCACCCAAACTCTCTCCCTGAAAGTTTGCCTGTCAAGTTCGGGCTATGGAGAACACCAGTTAACACTATGAAGCAAGAGAACTACTAGGAAAAGTAGATGATTAATGGGTAATTTATATGTCATGAGATAGGCATACAATTTTAAGATACTGAATCATTCATCAACTTGATTTTGTTATTTTTATTAATATAGTAATTTTAAAAGAAGCAAAACTTTAGAACCCTTTAGAAGCAGTTACTGCATCAGGGTATTACTGAACCTAATTTACATGAGGAGATGAAGTATTCTGTCACCTGCTCCTATAATGTTGACAGTAATTCACAGCAATATACATATTCTAGTATCCTATATAGGATATCATTCATTATATTAAGTTTAGTATTTATCAAACTACTGCCAGATTTCTGAAAACATTATCTTGGGCTATGAATACCCACTTTATTAAATGGCATCTTTTTATAACTTTGCAAAAATAGTGGTCCCAATATTATGCAAACTTTATATTGTAAATATGAAATCATATACCATATTATGAGATAAAATAAAATTAAAAAAATTCTGAAAATGTAGGCATTTCCTAGTCCACATAATTTCTATTAGCACCTACACTTTTTTTTTTCTACATGTACAGGTTGTATATACTTTCTAGGAAGTATGTAAATATTGGCATTATAAAAGTAAAAGGCTCAGTTTAACCCTGAAAATCATTTTGAAGTTGGACAGAACATTGTGTCATGTTTGGTGATGTATTGCTAAATAGCAATTATACTCATTACACATCTTGATGTTATTTAATTATATCTATGTTTGTTTGGTTATTAGTTTTTCCAATATCCTTTATAGGATATTAATTGAATATTAATAATTTATTTTAATATCAAGTTAATAAAACTTGGTGGATTCTACCATCATGTGTTAAACAAAATGATATTTAACTTGATAAGATTTCTTGATATGATAAAAGTTCAGAAGTTTGTAAATTTTTAATTCTATTTTTATTTATGTGTGTGTGTGAGAGAGACACACAAAGAGAGATGGGGGGCGGGCAATAGGCACTCCAGGGTCTCTAGCCAATGCCAACAAACTCCAGACATATGTGCCACCATGGGAATTTGGCTTAAGTGGGCTGTGAGGAATTGATCCTGGGTCCTTTAGGCTCACAGACAAGCACCTTAACCACTAAGCCATGTCTCCAACCCTTAGGAAAAATTTTTGGTGTGAAGGGGTTTCAACTATTATAATTGGCTATCTAGATTTGACAAAAAATATGAATGAGAAAAAAAAAATGTTGCCAGAGAGATCCCAAGACTAAGCAATGTGTCCTGTAAGGTACAAAACTGAAGGTTGTCAATTAAAGCACGTGGAAAGGAACTGTTTCTACAAACACTTTTAGGATCGTGGTTAGAACAATGGGATAGTAGGTTAGTACACATTAATAAAGTCTCTTAAGTTTTTACGAAGTAGGCACCTGTGCCCCAGCCTCTGCCTTGTAAGTCAAAAATCTCTGAATAAAAAACATACTATTTGTATCTAAAAGCCACTCAGAGAGCAAAATATCATCATTAATGGAATATTGCCTTAAAAAATAATAAAAATGGCTGGGCCTGGTGGTGCATGCCTTTAATCCCAGCACTTGGGAAGCAGAGGTAGGAGGATCTCTGTGAGTTCAAGCCTTCCCTGAGACTACATAGTGAATTACAGGTCAGTCTGAGCTAGAGTGAGATCCTACCTTGACAAACCAAAAAAATAAAATAAATAAAATAAAATAAAATAAAATAAAATAAAAGGCATAATAATCATAATAAAATATCAGGTTATATATAGTTTGTAGTCTGTAATTCATTAAATTGACAAAATTGACAAAAGCTAGTGTGTGCTAATAAAATGCCAGATATGTCAACACTTATTCAGTTTTTTTTTTTCTAATTTTAAAGTACATTATTTCATCTCTTATGGTACTTGTTAACATAAACTCAACTTATACACATGGGACATTACATCAATATTTTTGTTCATGTTTCTTCCAAAATCTGTACTGCAAGATTTGGCATCTTGAACTGAAAAAAATTAATATAAAACATTATCACACCAGACTCACATCAGATTCTTAGAATGATAACACAGCTCTGCAGACTTAAAAAAATATATATATTGACAATTATGCCCATTGTTGAAGAATACTGCTGATAATCCATTGGTGTTTTCCATAGAAAATGGCAGAAATGAAAAACAACACAAATCTAGACGAAGTAGGGGCCATTCCTAAACTGGTGGAGTAAAGCACCATTTAGTCATTACGAGTACGCCCTCTGCAGGCCTAGCGAAGTAATTCTAGTCCCTTCTTGCTTGGGAGGGAACAAAGACAATAGAACTTCATTCAGTTTCTAAAAGAGGCTTTTCAGTCCCTGGCAGCAGCTTGGCAGCAGCGATTTGCAAACCCTGCCCTTTATTAAAATTCACTGTTGCTTTCTGAGTTGGGGAACTATAATTTGAGAGACGCGAGCAAGACCAAGAAGAAATAACATTTTATATAATCACTTTCAAGAGCTGCTATATAATTAAACACATGTGCAATTAATTTTGAGCAGAAACAGCAGCCATTATGCAGTGGAGAGTTGCTATAGACTGGCCGTGGTTTACAGCAACAGAATGGATATGATGTCAAGTGTTAAGATTTGGAATGATTCCAGCAAATTTACAATTTCACGAAAGTACCATCAATAGAATACTGTATTGGGTTTGCTTTACTTTTCTCCAGCTTTGTGAACTGTTTCAGTCGCAAACATGTGGCATATTGCCTGTGTAAGGTATGCAATTACAATAAATTTATTTTGAGCATCTTTTAAAAAGTAAAAAATCAGCCGGGCGTGGTGGAGCACGCCTTTAATCCCAGCACTCAGGAGGCAGAGGTAGGAGGATCGCTGAGAGTTGGAGGTCACCCTGAGACTACATAGTGAATTCCAGGTCAGTATGAGCTACAATAAAACCCTACCTCGAAAAATCGCACACACACACACACACACACACAAAAGTAAAAGTCACATTTGTGGATGAAAGTAAATATAAAATTGCCAATATTATGCACTTAATTCTGTTGGATATGAAATTTTTAAAAATTAAATTACTGCCATGTGTGGTGGTCCACTACTTTAATACTACTATTCAGGAAACTGAGGTATAAAGAATCATAGAATTCAAGGCCATCTTGGGCTATAGAGTGAGTTACAGATCTGCATTCGCTAAAGTGAGGCACTGCCACAATAAATAAATAAATAAATAAATAAATAAATAAATAAATAAATATAAATAAATATAAATAAATAAAATCTATTATAAAATTTATTTTCAAAACCAATTTTAAGCACACAGTACCACATGCAGTCTCTACACAATACTGTTACTTAATAGTAAGAAAAATTGGAGAAGGCATGGTCTCTTTGAAAATATGTAATTCTTACAGAAATTCCATCTCAATTAGTACAACATATGTGAAAAACATATGAGTGTCAATAATACATTCCTCAGGGCTGGAGAGATGGCTTAGCGGTTAAGGCACCTGCCTACTAAGCCTAACAACCCGGTTCCAATCTCCAGGTCCCACATTTAGCCAGATGCAAAGTGATGCAAGAACGCAATGCCACACTTGCCCACAAGGGATGCACGCATCTGGATTTCGTTCACCACAGCTGAGGACTGCTGGCGTGCCCATGTTCTATCTGTCTACCTCTCCCTCTCTCTCTGTCTGTCTCTCCAAAAAAATAATAATAATACATTCCTCAGTAATACGCAGCACCCTTAATTAAAAAAAAAGTCAATATCAAACTATTAACAGGTACCAAATATCTTATAACTTATTTCAAGATTTAGTTATTTTTAATTTACATCATTTTGACCCATTCAAAGATAGATTGAGAAGATTGGTTGAGTAGAGCTCTGATCATAATTGTGAAATTTCTCATTTCCAATTTTAATTAACCTCTGATAATGAACTACATGGAAATTTCAAATTGTACAATGCATGAGATTAGGGCACTTATGAAAAACTGAGAATATTTTAATAAACTTATTGAAATGATCTCAGAAGAATTTCAAAAATAAAGAAATTGAATGGGCAGATTTCAACTTTAAAAAATCAGATTATTCAGCCCTTTCAAATCTTTCCATCTGAACTATGACCATGGAAAGATTTGAATCCATAAATAAACCAAATGCAATATCAAGCCAGATCAAAACAATATGAGAATACCTTAATCAAGAAGGTAATTGTGGTAAGATTGCCAGAGAGATTACAAATGCTGTGAAAAGCTGCCTGCAATCTAATAGTAAGCGTTTATTTTTTCTCGTTTCTCCATGAGAGCCTGCTAACTCAGGTAGCATTTATGTAGCAATTTCCAGAAAGTAGGCTCTGAATTACACTAAGAACTATTGACGAATATAATATCAACCAAAGCTATTTTGGAATTATTTTTATGCTTCACAAGTGATAAGCAAGTAAATGTCAGCTTCAGTAATTACTTTCTATACATAAAATTGGAAAATGAAGATTTAAAGAAAATATCCGTTGAATCATTGACATTTCAAGAAAAGATGGAAGGAAAGTTTATATTCAGGAATCAAACTGCTTTGTGTCAAGGTACTAGATGAGGTCTGGTGAGCTAGAAAGAAATCTATTCTAAAGGAAGGAACTTAAACATTGATGGTGTTATCAAAGACAACAAAACTGGATTAGTAGATAAACTTGGAGAGGTTTACTATGATACTTTTTAACATTATCATTCTTGCTGTACAGACAGAACTACAGATTTGGTTCACAGGAACTCTAAAATAGAAATTAACTTGCCAAATAGGAACACAGGCATCTAAACAGGAACTTTTTTTTTTTTTTTTTTTTTTTTTTTTTTTTTTTTTTTTTAACATTTACAGAGAGAGAATGAGAGAGTGAGAGAGAAGAGAGACAAGAATGGGCATGGCAGGGCCTCCAGCCACTGCAATCGAACTTAGGCACATGTGCCTCTTTGTGCCTCTGGCTTTATGTGGGTACTGGGGATTCAAACTGGGTCCTTGGGCTTTGCAGGCAACTGCCCTAACCACTGAGAAGTCTCTCCAGCCAATGTATGAGATTCCCATGGCATGCAATAATGTGGTAGCATTAGACATGGAAGGAGGAAAACAGATAGGAGCTGGGTGTTCTAGTAAATATGATAGTTTGTAGGTAAATTTAAAATCTCGAAAGAGCAGAGTCACATAATTAAGGACACTTTCAACTTTTCCCTTTCAGCAACTGGGAAGAAGGTGGCCTTGGTTAATAAAGGTGGAGGGTACTGGAGAGAAAAGCATGAAATGCATGTTAGACATAATAATTTCAGGTGATTTGAAGGGCCTGAATGGTGATGTTAAATAGGCAGTTGGGTGGATAAATTGGAAGCACAGAGGAGAGGATTGGGATGGAGAAAACCATTGTTGCTGTCTTCCCATAATCAAGAACTGCCCTCATTACAATGTTAACAGCCAAGCTCTTCACCTGAGTATCAACACACAGGAAGCAGTACTTCCAACTCCTGACTTCTCTACTTTTTTCTATGACCTAACAGTTCATAAGGACATGTAACTGATTTGGAAATTTGCAGAAATGTATTATAATTATAATCATGAAAATTTTCACAGAGTGAGGGGAACATACTGCCTAATATATGTCACTGCAAAAAGTAACAAAGCAGTTTCAACTGAAGGATTTATTAAGTAGAGCTAAGCTTTTAATCTCTGATTATGGTTTAATCTGGTGCCATCCAGATCACATTTATATATTAGAAAGTATTTGATTTAAAAATACTACTCATAGAAATTTAAAGAATTCTGAGACTTCAACAATTATCCATCTGCTAGTTATTCACAATGACATATAAACATATTTATAATATTTATTCAACATTTTATCACTCTGATAAATTCTTGCTTCAGAATTTTGAATCTATCATCAGTCATAGTAGCTCATGTCTGCACATCCAGCACTTTGGGAGGCTGATGTTGGGGGATTGCCAGAGTTTGATGTTGGCCTGGTTACATAGTAAATTCAGTGCTAGCCTTGGTTATAGTAAGTGATTGTATATCAGTGAAACAAACAAACAAACACAAAGGAAAGAAAAAGACTTGGATGCCAGTTTTATACAACATTGCCTATCTTGGTTGACCTTAAGACTATATTTATCATAGTTAGTCTTTTAGTCATTGATTATATGCTTTTAAAAGAGCTTTTGTGAAAACTATGAATATAAATGGACTGTATTCAGATGCTATTCTTCATAATTGCAAACAACTACACATATATGCAGATTCAATTCCATTCTATATATACATAAACCTTGTTCCATAATTAATGTAAATTTATTTTCACTTATGATGTAAGAATTAATGTAAATCTATTAAAACTGAAAATTAGAAATGGTTATATTGAAAATAAAAATGAAATGGCTCAATTGCCTCGTTCAGTTGATAATTTTATAATACACTATTTTAAGATTGATTATCTTTAAGGATTGTGTTTTGAATTTTATTTGAAGAAAAATACGGTAGAACAGGGAAACATGTTGCAGTGTCTGAAATGATCAGCAGATCACTTCAGTATGGCTACAATGATTCATAGTCTTCTGATTCTATAAGGAAAAATGTTAGAGATAGATACCTAGTGAAAAGACAGTCAGCTTATAAATGTCATAGCTACAAGAAAAAAATCATGATGAGATCAATTGTGATTCTACAGTGGCGCATGCAGCATGGATGTTCTGCTAACAATGGTCTAAATACAAAATAATCATATTGACACATTTCTTTAAATAATAACCCTAACATTTCTTTCTTCCTCTGGGTATCTTTTCTTCATTAGTCATGTGCCCTATTCATACTCATCTGTAGGTATTACTCTCTGGATCTTCCATACTTGTACCTCCCTCTGAATGATTATTGATTCCTTCCTCACCAGTAGAAAGTGCATGCCTAACTGAAGAGGTGGTTTCAGGATATTTCATAGTGAGCTTTTTAGGTGGAATAAGTTAGGTTTTCATTCCTGTTTTTGTTCTGCATGGCTAAGTTTTACCTATGACACAATCGCCATTCAGTAAATTCAAATATATATTAGAGGCTCTTCTGCTTCATAGTGTCTATAGAACAGAGAACATGTTTAGAAAAATATAGCACTGGGAAATTCAATTCATGAATAATCAATGCATAGAGAAAATCTGAATGATTTGGGGAAATGAGTTTATAATATTAGCACTCAGAATCTGTCCCCTCACATGTTTTACTGGATACTGACCCAACTAGAGAGCAATCACTGTAGTCAAGTATGGATCATATAATATGCTTGTTATGATTGAGTTAAAATGGAACCTGTACCAAGTAAGCAGACTAGATACTGAATTCAAATTTTAGGCCCTCACAAACATACTTATTCATTCATTAACTCAAATTATGAACTTACATTGTTTACAGTGAATTTATTGTACTGTAAAAAGAAACCAACAAAATTAAGAATAATAGACTCTTAAAAACTTTTCCAGGCAAATAGCTCAAGATACAAAAGACAAAGTTGGGTAGGGACGAGTGCAGTAATTTTCCTACAGAGTGAGATAGAGATGAAAATTCCTTCCACTATTTATCAGAAGATGAAATTCCCTACTTGATGAACTGAAAGGATTGGAAGAAGATGAATGCTGTATTATTGATTTCCATCTCCTACCTGGTTGGGAGAGCTGCACAATGCTCCAGTGAGAACTGTAGTAACAGAGACTAGAAAGTTAGTAAGAGTTGGGAGTGAAAGTGTGCCAATAAACCCCCCGTTACTTCCCATAACTGCAGTTTTTTTTTAAGATTTTATTATTTATTTAATTATTAGAGACAGAGAGAGGAAGAGAGAGAGAGAGAGTGAGAGAGGGCTCACTAGGGCCTCTAGCCACTGCAGATGAACTCCAGATGCATGTGCCACCATGTGCATCTGGCTTATGTGGGTCCTAGATAATCGAACCAGGGTCCTTTGGCTTCGCAGGCATGTACCTTAACAGCTAAACCACCTCTCCAGCCCATAACTGCAGTTTTGTATGTATTTGATAGTCTTATTTTTTTGTTCCAGAATGAGTTTATTAATTTATTTTTTGATTTATCAAGAATGAATACTAAAATTCCTAAATTGATGTTGAATGATTTACCCAAAAAATGAGGTTACCTATGTACTACTAGAGATATACTTATATTAAATAATTATTTGCTATTTATTTCAAACTGTAATTTAACTAGACTTACTGTATTTTGTTTAAAACCCTACTCAATAAAAAAAAATCATCATCAGTAGAGTGATGATTGCATTTCTGGTCTACAAATGACATTTAATGCACATTTCCAAAGACCTTTATAATTCACAAGACCAAGGAGTTTAGATTTAAACCCTTTCAGTAATCTTCTTCTGTTCCAGATACCTCAAAAACAGGTGTTGTTCATGAAATACAAAATTCTTTATCAAATACTTGAAGCTTAAAAAAAAAAAAAACAGAAAGATTTCTTGTAGCATGAGAATGGTAGCAACACAGAACTGAACGCTCTTTAGTAGAAAGAGAGAAAATAATTTAGCTCAATAACTTCCTTATACAGATATAATATACATAGTAACATGCAATTTTAAATGTCCTTAATGTGCTGCTGTCTGTGACGTGGACAAATGTTGACTTATAATTAAGTAGAAGGAATCAAAACACTGGAAGTAAAGCAGGTGAGAAAAAGAAGGGGCAATTAAAAATGGGAGAAGGTTTTATAATCAGCATATGTTATTTACTTTTGATTTACTGTGACCAAGATATTTGACACAAAAACATAAAGGAAGAACAAAGTTGTTTTGGTCCATGGTTGCACAGAATGCATGATGTTCAAAGTCATGTTGGCAGGAACCTGGGAAGAGCATATTCCCCAGACAGTAGAATAAAGAACAAAGAAGCAGAACCGGGGCTATAACCTTCCAAGGCCTTCTTCTAATCTCCACTTCTGTCAATTGCCACCCTTTTGATAGGCTTCCCAGATCTACCAAGACAGAAGAAGCACTTACAAAACAATTTTCAAACCAAGGACCTGGGGGACATTTTGGATCAAATCATTACCTTGTATTATACATATACTTTAATGGAACCCATTTTATCCTCATTATAACACTATTATATTCAATATATATTAAATATAATGAAACCCTTTTTATAATAAATAGA
This sequence comes from Orientallactaga sibirica, assembly GCA_036365145.1. Taxonomy (NCBI): domain Eukaryota; kingdom Metazoa; phylum Chordata; class Mammalia; order Rodentia; family Dipodidae; genus Orientallactaga; species Orientallactaga sibirica. The sequence goes on along the minus strand of JAEOAD010000003.1, from coordinate 80,925,528 downwards.
TTCCTTCTCACAGACAAACAATGCAAAAGCAAATGTCTCAAAGACATCTGTGAACATTTATATAATGATTAAGGTTAAGACATATTTAAATTGATGACATAAATATGAACTACCATTTTAATGAAACAACTTTTAGAACAGTTTTACACTCATATAATAATTACTTGTAATATAGAGTATTTCTCATCCATGTCCCCTAAATGCTTGAAATTGCCCCCACTATCAAAAGCCTATACCACAGAGATACATTTGTGTGTGGATGTGGATGCATATGTTTGCATATGTATAGTGTGATGTGTATGTATGTATGTGTGTGTGTGTGTGTGTGTGTGTGTGTAGTGTGTGTGTGTGTGTGTGTGTGTGTGTGTGTGTTTGTGTGCATGGTATAGTGTGGGTGTATGTGTGCATGGCGTTGGATGTCTGTACATGTGTGTAGTGTGTGTATGTGTGCATAGTATTGTGTAAGTGTGTGATATATGAATACATTGCATTTGTATATGACCATGTGGCACCCTGTGCTCACCCACAGCAGGGTTCATTTGCCTGCTATGGCTGAGCAGAATGTTAGGAGTGTCACGCTATTATTCTTCTACATGTTCTTACTTGAGCCAGAGTCTCTGAATGATTCTGACACTTACTGATTTTACATATGCTCCTGTGATTCCATTCTTAGGTCTCTGCTCCCCCAGAGGACTTGGATTTCAGACTCACATGGCCATCCATGCCCAGTTGTTTCTATTCAAACTCAGCCATCACTCGGGCTTGCTCCACCCTCATTGCTTGCACAGGAAGTGCTCTTAACCACTGAGCAACTTCTGCAGGCCTCAAATAATATAATTTTTGATGTAATATTTTTTAAAGACTCTTTGTGATTCTATGCTGTTTTACTGCTTCCACAGTGTATGAAAATCACAGCCATATGGTGGATCAGCATGCACATTCATGTTACTTCCAATCAAAATGGGCACAGTCACAGTCAGATACAAGATATCTGCTCACTTACCAATTGCACACCCTCCAGAAAACTGTATGTGGTGATAAACATTTTATACTTACTCATAAATATTATTCTATTTTTTTTCTTTGAGAGAGAGTAAGAGAGAGAGAGAGACAGACAGACAGACAGGCAGACAGACAGACAGACAAAGAATGGACGTGCCAGCATGTAACATGCAATTTTAAATGTCCTTAATGTGTTGCTGTCTGTGACGTGGACAAATGTTGACTTATAATTAAGTTGCAGGAGACAGAAGTGCCTGGTCATATTTCATACACATAAAGCAGAATCTAGGCTCTAACACCTAAGGCCCATATACAGTGATGTGCTTCCTTCATACACTAAAATTTCTACCCCCTACTCAGTGCCACTGCGTTTGGTGGGTGGGTGGGTTCTGGCCCTTCTGGTTCCTTTCTATTCTACCAGTGTAAAGCAGTAACTTTCACTTTGATGGAGCTAATTTTTTTATTACAATATATTTTTATTTATATTTTTCTGATTTTACATTCATAATGGTGACTCCATTATCCTCCTCCCTGTCCTCCCTCTTCCAAAGGGACCCTCATCAATGGGGAATGTGGGTCATGCATTGTGGGGGTAGTCAAGAGTTATGGGGGATAGGCCAAGTCTCTGTGCATAATGACCCAACTTGTGGCTCTAACATTTTTCCGCCCCTCTTCCATGAATTTCCCTGAGCCACATTGGGGTCATTTTAGTTCTGCTTCAGTGATGAGTTTTTGGGAGCCTCTGTGTCTCTGGTTATCTGGCTTAGTGGGAGTTGGATGTTCTCTGTGTTTATCTCCTTCAGCCTTTTTCTGGTGTCGTGATCCCCTGTATTCTTGCCCTTCCCCCACATTACTCTATGGTTTTAGCTGGGGCCCTGGTGAGTTGTGATTGGCTGATCCTCCTTTCAGGTTCCTTGTCCATCTGAAAAATATAAGCAAATTCTCCAACGGAGAGAGACGTTAGTACTAGATCTATAGGATGACCATAGATATATTGGAGGCAATTTTATATGCATAGGCCTTCTTCTAGCCCACATTTGGTGGTGACTTGATCTTGGAGACTGAGCTCATTTTTTGTACAATGGTTTTGACTTATTTCCCAGTTCCAGCAATGAGCTCCATTCCACTGAGTGGATCTATTAGCCAAATCAAGAGCAGTTGCTTACCCACCATGGCTGTGTGCCACTACTGTGCTTGTTTGAGCATTACGTCAGGTTGTTTCCTGCTGGATATCTTAGACTGCAGGTTGTTTGGACAGATGTCGGCCATTATTCCTCCAGTTGCTCGTGTAGCACCCTCTGGCACTAGACTAGCTAACTGTCTGGGGACTGACCCTCTTCCAGACTGTGGCCAGGTCTCTCCTTGTTTGAATTCACACACGTATGCTGTCTTCCTCAGTAGGGTGTTACCATTAACCTTTGGTGGGTCACCAAGAACTCTGACAGAAATCTGTCTTTTTTGGAAAACCTTGTAGTTGTCTCAGATCAACAGCTCATTGTAGAAGTTAATCCTGTGCTTGTACTGGGAGTTATAAGTCAGCACCTAGGAAGGTGAGGGGAGAAAAAGATAGATAATATAAAAGAGAAAATGAGTATAGAGAGGATAGGGAGAGAGAGATAGAGAGGGAGAGAGGAGAGAGAGAAGTCAGAAAAGATTAAGGTTGGTTTTCATGATGTTCTCTCCAGTTTCCTGTGGTTCAGGTGTTCCCTCTGCAGGCCTGCTGAAGGATCAATGTTTTTGCCTGTTGTTCAGAGTAAAGGGTTTTATAGTATCATTTCCTTTTGGGTCCCTATTTGTATCCCCCCCCACCCTTGTCCTCCTTCCCACCCTCTTGTTCCCTTCTACCTTTACTCTCCCTCCATTCCACCCTCCCTACTGTCTGGTCCTCAGAGTGCTTATTAGGTTTGGCAGCATCTCAGGTGGATTCAGGTTAAGAGCAACAGATAAATGAGACCATGCAAATATTATCTTTTTTGTGATTGGGTGAGCTCACTGAGGATGATCTGTTCCATGTTTGACCATTTTTTCCCCAAATTTCATTATTCCATTTTTCCTTACAGCTACGTAGAATTCCATAATATAGATATACCACATCTTTATTATCCATTCATCTAATGATGGACACCTGGGTTGATTCTCATAGAGAGAAATAACTGTTATTCATTTCAATCATTTATTTCAAGTCCTGGAAGCAGCAATGGAGGCTCAGCAGGAAATGAGCATTGTCTATAAAACAGCCACACTCAAACCTGAATGTAACTATGCCCTTCATTGCTGAAGTTCATGTTTCATTTTCTCACATGTATGTTGGTCTCTTCAGTGGGTAGAAAGAATGGAAGAGTTACTGGATGTGTAAGAGTTTTCTGTAAGTTCTTTGGAGCACTGGTCTTCCAACAAGAACTACTTGTGAATTCATAACCCTTTATTAAAGTTACCAATACCACCACAAGACTAGCATGGTTCTGAGCCCATCAACATTTTGTGGTGATAGATGGAGGAGGACAACAGGAAGAACACTACAAAAGAGAGGAAAGACTACCTTGAAAGAGGAGAGTGGTCAGTGATGGGAGGGTGAGAGAGAAGGGAGAAAAGAAGCAATGGGATGGGAACATGATCAAGTTACAGTATATTCATATATTAAAGTGTGCAATAATGAAATAAAAAAGTCACCTGTTTCGTCATATGAAGACCTGCAGAGAGGAATTATTGGAATCTGTACTCATCTCCAAATGCAATCTTTCTTTTTTTTTCAGATAATGATCAACTTTGGCTTATGTATACATAATAAGTAGAATCATGTTTAAATCTTTCAGTTTATGGAACCAGTGTTGCTTTGTAGAATATCATATTATGCATGTCATTGCAGCTGAGTTATAAGTTTCCACATGATAGAAGTAGTGTCACATTTGTTAGACATTTATGCTGCAGGATTCAATGATTATTTGGTGATGGAGTAATTGCTAACATACAAGGACCTCTCTCACTCATCATTTTGAAAGGTTATATAATCCAGTAAATTATCTATGATCAGCTTAACATATCTTTTTAAAGAATTAACTTACTTTGATCCCAAAGTTTTAATACATATACTTGTCCCAATTCTGTCATAAGAAGAGTTTATTCATACCCTCCACTAATCTGAATCAAGCTATCAAATATTACACCATGCCAAATGCAGCATTATCCATTTTTAGAAACTTTAAAGTGAGCATGACTGCTAAAATGCCTTCTTTCTCTGTTATTATTTCTATGCTTTTACAGTATTCTGCTACATACACTGTATGTAATTAGGCTTTAAATACTTATTTTTTTCATATTGTTTATTTTCAGTTATATTAATTCAATGGTAGTGAGATAACTTAAAAATAAGCAATAGAATTTTCATAAATTCACTTTAGATAGCACAATGTACTTTATAAAATGCCCAAAATTTGAAACTGAAAGAATATTAATTGCCTCTTACTCAAAAATCACAATAAATTATCCAGTAGCAGTATGCCACACACAGGATTTTCTATGTATCACCTGGACATGACTCTTGATGTAAGTTTCAAAATTATGTTTGCATTGCCAAAAGTCATACCTTCACCTTCAATATGAAAACAGAATGGTGTTAACTAGATTGTACAGCTTTTATGTTTTCAGCTTATTCCTCACTTTTTCACCCTTTTCCCCTTGGAACAAAGCTCATCTAGACCTACGATTATTTTATTATTTAAAAAATGCCAATAGACCTATCTACTTCTATTTGAAACACACTTCAATCACAGCTTTCAGAATGTACATCTTCATCAATTGAGTAACCAATCTTAGTATGTATAATTAGGAAGTTATAAAATAACACATTATAATTCAATAATTATTTAAATCTCCTTTCACTGTTAAGATACTCATCACAAATAATGTACATTTTTGATTAGCAATTGTGAACCTTTTGAAGTTTCATGATCACAGTTTTACTTTGACCTTGTGTTTGTGTGTATATTTGTGTGTGTGTTTGTACTGTAAGTGTAGGTGCTCACATGCCATGGAACACCTCAGGAAGTTAAAGGACCACTACTTGCCTCAATCCTCACTATCCTCCTTTCTTGATACAAGTACATTTTGTTCACACACATGCACCAAGGAGTTAACTCCAGTGATTTTCCTGTTTTTGCCTCCCATCTTGTTACAGGTTATATGTGATTACTCATGCTGGTTATCAGGTCTAACTACTGCTTGGGTTAAAGGGATCTAAATTCAGATTGTTATGCTTGTGTGGCATACACTTTATCCACTGAGTTCTCTAGCCATCCCTTCATGGTCCCTTTGAAAGGTCTCATGAAGCTTAATGGATGTTTGATCTCCAGTGTAGGAATTATCATTGTGGCTAGGAACTGGCTTAGACACCTGAATGCAATTTCATAGAAGAAGGTAGTTGGAGTTAAGTGGCATTGTCTATGAAGTTAGATCTATACAAAATTACATATTTCAAACATTATACAGTGTTTATTGTTACACAGCTTTAATTCAAGATAATTAAATGTAGAGCTCTTTTCTACACAACTAGTTCCACTCAATTATCTTATGTTTAAGCATTTATTCCAGAAATCATTCTATGACAAACACCTTTTAAAGTTTCTGTTGAATGACATTACTAAAATAACAATGCTTCTATGCTGCTTGGCAAAAAAAAAACAAGATGTTCTAAATCTTGGTACACAAAGATGAGTCGAAGCACTTGTTTGTCAAGAGACTCACAATCTAGTCAGGAAGGGAGGGTATAAAGGCATAAATTTCATTCAGTGCTATATAAAGAAGGAAATCCAAAGGGACATCAGAGATACAGTAAGTGATTTATAAAAACTAAAAAAAAAAAAAAGGCACAAAATGTTTGCTGCAAACAAACTCCCCAAGAGAACAAGCACAATGTTGTCACGCTGTTCTGTGAGAAGAAAATGGTTTGGCATCTGTACCAAAGAATACTTTGTGTCTCTTAGAACATTAGAAAATATACTCGTCTATTAAGTGCTTTGAAGTCACAGTCTGAGAGGTGCTAGGTACAAAACATTTTCCTTCAGCTTGATGTTATGCTATGCTAAATTATTGTTAATCATCTGGGAAATAAAACCTTGAGATTAATTTCTGTAAGAAGTACAAGCATCTTGATTTTACTTCCCTTAGTAGATATAATTTTACAATGTTTTAAAGCATTCTAATTGATCTCAGCAGGTTTGCACTTCATCTTTTTGATGGAATAATTACACAATTCTATGTTCGTGGTGTCCTTTATACTTCCTTTAGGTTTTCATTCCAGTTTTCAAGGTTAGATTTTGTTCTTAAAAATTTGGTACTACCTTGGTTTTCACAATTATCCATGTGATGCCACAAAAAAGGAATACACCTCTGTAAAGCCCAGCTTGTATTCATTTGCTAATATAAACCACTCTTTCTTTTGTCATTTATTTGATAGAGTTTTACAAAATTTTTCTAAGGAAATTATGGCAAAAGCTATTATCCTGTAGGCCTTAGCTTATAGTATTTTCTTGGGATTAATATTTCTTTTTATTTTTGAAAAATATCAAGGATATCACCTCCTAAAAGTTGTGCATCTTATAATCTTTGCTTTGTAGTGTGAATAAATAGAAAATGTGAATGAATGAGTGAAAACATTGCATGTTTTTTTTTTTAATTGAATGTGGTTATACAAACTGTTCATTCAATGTTGATATTAAACCTACAAATTATTTATGACTCAGAGATGAACAATTAAATTTTTCCTTGATTATAGTACATTATTGTTAGTTTTTAAACATCAAAATTTATCTAACTTAATAAATTATCTTTTAACAAAGATTTCATACATATTAGGCTGTCTCTAATTGATCACAACATAATCACACCTAATTTAGAGGCCTCAAATACAAAACCAATTACAACACTAATAAGGTTGTAATTTATTGAGATAACATTTGCCATGTTCTTAGTGTTTATTGAACATATAAATGAATGACATAAAATTGTTTTATGCAGTTATAACAATAACCTTAAAAATTATTATCACCATGCCAAGTATTTTGATGTCACATTTTAGCGCCCTTATATTTTTATCTTTGTTTTATTTTTGAGGGGGGGGAGAATTGGCATGCCAGGGCCTTAGCCACTGCAATCAAACACCAGAAGCTTGTGCATGTATGACCTTGCACTTTCTTCACTTTGTGCATCTGGCTAATGTGGGATCTGGAGAGTCAAGCATGGGTTCTTAGGCTTCACAGGCAAGTGCCTTAACCACTAATCCATCTCTCCAGCACACCCTTATATATTTTAAAAAATAATTTGTGTATTGTACTCAACACTAATTTTTCATTAACATTTAAGTTTGTATTAAATTCGTAAATTTATACAGTACATATACATCATGCATTACTACATTAAATTAACTTCTCACATGAACATTTACAATGAATTTCAATTATTTGTTGTCAATAAATCTGTTTTGATAATTTATCAGAACCCACCACCAACAACACTGAATTACACAATTTATTCCCTTGTTCTTCAGTCATGAATATATGTAACATATGTAATATACATATATATGTATGTGTGTATACATAAAAAATATATATGTGTACATATTTGTGTATTCATTGCATTAATTTTTCTATAACCAATGCTTTTGGAATATTTTCTTTCAAATATAGTTTTTGCCAAATGAAGCTGTATTCATTATAATGCTAAATTAAAAACCTACTCATAATAGTATTATTTTTATACTTTTTTTCCAAATATATTATTTATAGATAGATTTGTTATAGCTATTAATTTTAATATACCAATTAAATATAGTTTCAATTTTCTGAATTTCATTTTTATCCTATTTCACAGCAAATTTAAGCTTTGAATCCTTATGAATTCCTCTTTAGATCTCTTAAAGTAAAACTACAATTTTAGTTATATGCTTTTATGTTAACATTTCTATTTATTCCACAAGTCATATTGTAACTAATATTCTATGATCATTACTTACCTTTGGTCACCACCAAGTTATACAGTCTATGAAAGACAGTGGCTAGGTCTGTCTTCTGCAACAATATCCTCATAGAACTCCAAATATAAATGCTTAAAAATCATTTAATAATTACTCATTGTTCTCAATGTTAATATATTGTACGACTTTTAAGTTATGAAACCAGGACTTTTCTCACAAGGGAAGTATTGACTAGCTGTTGGCGCTGAACAAGTTACTTATAATACCTGTCTGAGTAGCCCTGTTCTTACAATGGAGAAAATTACATAGGTCCATGTTTTGTTTTGGTGTAAATGCCTAGAGCAGAAAAACAGCTGATTGTTTGTGTCCCAGGCAAGTGATTTTCTGTTTGCTACTCAGAAACTGGGAGAGGTGGCCTTTCCTTTACCAGTGCACATCACAGAGCAATGCCAGCTAGGAGTCATGGCTCATGACGAGAACCCCAAAACTCAGGAGGGTGAGGTAAGAGAATTTCAGTGTGTTCAAGGCCAGTCTGGGCCACAGAGGGTGTTCTAGGTCAGCTAGAGTGAGAACCTGACTCAAGTTCATCAAACAAACAAGAAAACAAACAAGAAAACAAACAGACCTTTAAGTCCCTCTGTAGACAAAGTTTTTGTGGGCACATGAAGTACCATATCTTTATGCCCAGTATAACATTAAAATAAATCACTAAATTCTGCATTAGTAACAAAATTGTACTTTATGATTTATCTTGGGGGATGGAGAGATGTATAAGTGGGTAAAAGTGCTTCCTTGCAAAACCTGGTGGCCTGGGTTCAGTTCCCCAGTACACACATAAAGTCAGGTGTGCCAAGTGCCACATGTGCATGGAGTTCATTAGCAGTGGCAGAAGGCCTTGCCATGCCCCTAATCAGTTTCTCTCTGTCTTCCTCATTTTCTCCCTCTCTCTCTTTCAAATAAATAAATGAAAATTCAAAAAAATCTTAGATACTTTCCAAGATTTTTGTTCACTGTATAAACATCCTTTACATTTTCCAATATTTACATTGCCAAAATGCCTTTCCATTATCTAGTAGATTAGAACATAAATACTATTCACATCATTCCAGCTGAAGACAGATACATTTCAATTTTTTTCAATTAACCTTCATAGCTGGAGCAGTCAGCTTAACACAAAAGGCCCCTGACATTTGCAGACATTTTCAGTACAATGTCTTCAGATTCATTTTCCAAGGACCTACTCAATTCACCAAACTGCCTACTCCAGGTATTTCAGTCCTAGCTGCAAATATGACCTCATTGCACAGTTCCCTAGAATAGAATTCAAGTGAGGCTAAAGTATGTTAGATTAAAAAAAAAAAAATTCTTTTATTTATGACCTTTTTTAAAAAAAAAAATTGTTATTGTTCAAGGTCAACCCAAAATATAAGAAACAGATTTTATAGCATTTCCATCCCTTCTCCAGATTCATGGAATATGGTAAGAGAGTTTCTTTTTGCTTTTCTGTAATTGATTCATTTTAGTCATTTAACTCTTCAAGTCAACACATTATTGTCATTTGTAGAAGAAAGTGGTCACTCTAATCTATGCAACAACCCTGTTTTTAGATATTCATGAGAAGTTAATTGATCCAACTTTTATGTGCAATTGATGATTAAAAACATTTAATATATCAGTAAAATCTCTACTTTCTTTAACAGTGGATTCATGTTAAAATTAAATTACTACCTTTTATAAACACTTGAAACATATATGAGTTATTTTACATTTTTCTTTACTCAAATCAATATTTAAATTTCCCCTATATTGAAATGTGTGTTTATCTGTTGTATGTGTGGGTGTGCACATGCCTCTGTGTGTGTGTGTGTGTGTGTGTGTGTGTGTGTGTGTGTGTACGTGTGCATGTGCATGTGCACATGTGAAGGCCAGAGGTTGAGTCAGGCATAAATGCTCTCCATTTTATTCTCTGAGGCAAGATCTCTTACACATTTGTTCATCTAGCTGGCCAGTAAGCCTCAGGGATTCCTGTCACCAAGTGGCAGGTTTTGAATGACAGACATGTTTCTGGCATGTTACATGGATTCCGGCAATCTGAAGTCTGTTCTTTATGCTTGTGGAGCAAGAACTTTACCAATAGAGTCATCTCCCCAGTCTTCTTGATTTCTATGTCTTGAAAGCTGGTTGTTGCAGACAGTTTCAGGTTCGCTGAGATGAACTTCCAGACCAGGCACAGTTATGGAGGAAGGGATACTATTTATTGAAGCTTACAGATCCAGGGGAAGTTCCATAAAGGCAGGAGAAGCGGCCTGCTCTTCACAGGACCAGGCAAGAGAGAGCAAAAGCCAAGCCAGCCACCACAGCACACAGAGCAAAAACTATAGCCAAAAGGTCACACAGCACACTTCAGGAACTCCTGCTAGGCACATTTGCATATCTTTACAATGGAATCTCAAACCTACACCATTAACACCAGCCCCCAGTGACATTGCCTCTAGCAAGGTGATTGCAGATGCAAACTATAACTAATAAAACACTGAATATATTGGGGGACATATA